>JARYHS010008075.1:74595971-74854946 GCA_031002005.1 Vandiemenella viatica
CTACGATAATAATCTGGTTGTAAATTTTTAGTGACAATGGTCGTTTAATTTGTTGCGGTGCTAATATTTAGTTCTGCGCGATTAACTCTCATTTATTTATATAGTGCATAATCATTATCGTCCACCTACAAAGAGAGCAATAATTCCTCTTGTAAATTATTACTTTCTGAAACGCGATGATCGTTCTACTGTGAAATAAATATATTGGAAACATGTGTGTCGTTTGAAAAGGGACAGATGATATTATTTCGGCGTGCTTGAAACCCGTGTAGATTTTCGTCAGTTCTGCTGCCGCAAATCTTTCATGCTTACGTCGGCTATTAGTTACGAAACATTGGGTAGTTTCGCAGATGTTTATCTTATTTCCTGACGCAGTTAGGAAAGAATCATGGATACCTTATACTAATAAGCAATGTGCAGTTTCGGTACGCTTAAAAATAAAATACAAGTAAAGATAGATTTCTAAATTAAAAAAAAAAAAAAAAATAAGAACTACTTGGATTTGAACTCGGAACCGCTCGCTCAGCAACCCAGAACGCTAACCATAGGACCACTGCAAACTCGGTGCTACTGTCCTCGAATAGGCGTATACAACGCAGTGTAGGAAGACTGTTTCATTCAATCCACCTTGGAGAGAGACACTTCCGAAATAATTTCTTGTTTCTGTAGTTTCGTAGTACTAAAAATTCTACCTCATGGAACATGATTATCCCTTGGTTTGTGGACTGACCAGATATATGAGTGAAATATTATCCGAAGGAATTATCAAAATGAGTATAACAATCTTATCGTTATAGTTTTATGCTAATCAACCGTAGTAATATACAGCATTGAGCCTGTTTCCTGCCTCACTTTAATGCAATCCCGTTAATTAGAACTTTTGGCAAACGTTTCAAGATCTGAATTTTGGTAAAGTATTATAGAAATGTAATGGTAGGATGATGAACTGTTCAGCCAATAAGAATCGTCAGTGGAGGAGCTTAATTCCTACCTGTTGGCCAATTGTTTCCTGCATTGACTTAAGGAAATGAAAAATCTGCAGTATAGATGGCTCTGAATAAAATATCCACCAATGAAATTGCGAGGAGGCGGAGCCAGTATTGCGTTCCTGTTGCCTGGGATGACATTGATGCCAGATTGTGCAAAATAAGAGTGATAGAATTTTTCACCGGTGGCCAGAAATAATGTCAAAGACTGTACATAGAATTTGTATCGTCCCTAGCTCGAATAAGTATTAGTTCTTGTTTTACATTTGCAAGTATCCTTTTAAAGTCTTCACAAAAACCCAAGAGCATACTCAATGGAATACATACATTGAAGTAGCCATTTCCAAGATCGCGTTGCTCCCATCCTGCGTTCTTCAACATACCAATTTGTTAAGGGCCGGTAGAAATAAAAGTCTTGAATGTGCTTGTGACACCTATATTCCTCAAATAGAAACGCGAATGCATTGTATTCGAGAAGTGAATTCGTAGCTCTTGCTCCATCAGATTTGACAAATCTTCCTTCAATGAGCAAGTAACTTTCGTCTGGCAGTGTATATGTATCTTGGTTCTGAGTAGGTATCCGAATTTCATCATTATTAGATGGTGTATGCCGTTGACGACTCAAAAACTTTTTACTCGTCACCGACACACCAAATTCCACCCTGGATGTTATATCAAGCACCTCATCCATATTTATTTACTGTATAGCCTAACGACTGTAGGAAGGAAAGTAGCAGGTGTTAACCTTTTCACTGTCGGTTCGCTACTGACAATTGGTTGAGTCTGACGCTTGTTATTATAACGAGCGCCCAATCTTTATATGTAGTAGTAATAGTTTCTCCGCTGAAATCCACTTAATTGCCGTCCTGGTTGACAACTCTAATGTGAATGTTATTGAGCGTTTTCACCGTGATGGGGAGATAGATGACGTTTGCAGGTACTTCTAAAATCTTGTATCCTGGTGGTACTGTTCGAAAAACTCGTGTGGTGTATGTCCCAGCTTATCGTTGACGTTATTTCCAGTATATATGCTGCACTCTATATGTATCGCGTTAACTTTGAATATCTGCACAGTGTAATCTGAGGTATGAAATCCAGGCTTTAATATACGTCTCGAAAATTCGAGCAGTGAGTCAATTGGGTTTGGTTTCGTGAAGTCTATTTCCGCAGGTGTTTGTATCTCACAATTGAGCGAATTGTTGTTTGCTCTAATAACAAGTTCTCGTTATTTGCGAGCCGAGCCAAATAACTTGCCAAATCGTCAATATCGTACGATCCTGTGGCTATATCTGTCATTGTATTCTTCCAGTAATGAAATTTACTATTTGTTTCATCAATGTGTTTGTAAATCAACCAAGCCGTTTGTATACTCGCCTTCGCTCAAATCTATCGGTGGAAAGTAATTACAGCTCAAGACCGAACTATTGCCGGACAAGCAGAGAGTCACAGACATATTTGTTACCCCGATCAAGGTTCATGCAAGACTGATGATATACATTTTGATGCAGGAATTTTAAACACAAATGTCCACATATGTGCGTACCAAATTCCTGGTGTAGCTGCACATTGTACAGTATTCTGTTACCGGCAAAGTACCGCTGCAATTCCAATGGTGGAGATAAGTCACCAATACTGTCAAAATATTTCACTACACCATCCTTGTACTTGATGTATGCTACCCAGTGTGATCCAGCATTTTCAGTAATGTCCAAGATCACAATTCCACATTAACGTTCACAAATATTTTGAGTTAATGCATCACGCAAGAAGACGCCACGAAAATGAGGTATACACAAACGCTTTATAGTCTACGTACATCATCATTCGTCAACGGCTGCTCTGAATTTTCCCCCCTTTAATACCGATCCATTTTTCCGGTACGGTTTCAAATAAAGACCTTTACCCCTCTTGGCATTGCCTATATGGTTTCATTGTGTCGTTTCTGTGCAGACAACTTGTGTTTTGCTCCGGCAGCCGACAATCCAGCAGAAATAGGTATTGAAGGGTGGATGCCACCCTTCTTCTTCTTCTTTTTAAAGTCTGCGCCCAACTTTTAGCTTAGCATGCATAGCTCCGTTAACTAGAAATGCAGCTGCCTGTTCACCGAACTTTGCATCTTTGGCCCTCATTCTGTTTGAAGCCTTCTTCGCTAGTCCGCGGTCTGCATCGCATCTGTCAGTACCCTGCGCATACGCAATGTCATGTTCCCTACATGTTGCATCCAGTGGACTGATCCTCGTCTGACCAAGTTTCAACCGCTTTTCCAGGTTTGTCTCATGTCCATAGAACTGGTATGTTGGAATGTGTGCTTCAAATGGCATTTTGTCGATTATCTTGTTTAAGAAACCACGACCCTTCTTCTTCCTCGTAGGAGGCATTGTTATCGACTAACTGTTTTTACATGTTCGCGCGCCCATATACATATATAGCCAGGGGAACCATCGAACCTCGTCAATATGCGTTTCGTCAAACAACGGGAAACTTTACCAGTGAGTAATGGGGATATTGCCTTCATCAACTCCAAGCGATAGAAGAATGGACCTCTATTTCCTGAGACGGTGAGAGCGATAGTGTGCGGACCATCAAACTGTGGCAAAACCAATCTTGTGCTATCCCTGCTGGAACATCCCAATGAGCTTAGATTTGAAAATGTGTATGTGTTTTCAAAGTGGTTGTATCAACCAAAGTATCAGTTGTTAGGTGAAATACTAAAACCGATTATTGGAATTAAGTATTTGACATTTAGCGATAATCAGAGTGTGCCCCCACTTACTGAAGATCTACCAAATTCAGTTTTTGTGTTTTACGATGTTTCGCGTGAGAAGCAGAATAACATACGAGATTACTTTTGTATGGGGAGGTATAGGTCAGTAGATTCTTTCTATTTGTGTCAGACATATAGCCGCATACCAAAAATGCTGGTTAAGCTAATGACATACTACGCGGATCCGGATCCCGGAATCCACAACCGCATAGGAAAAAACCGCGTTTGGAGCTAGATGACATATAGGTGTGGAAACCACAAGCTTGATGAGGTTTCCAGTGCGTTCTTCGTTCAGTGTCATTTCAGTTTGCTCAGAAAATGGATCTGGCTCATTTCATAAATGTCGCAGTTGTTTGTGCTGCTGGAAGTGAAGGCTTGTTGCAGATACGTCGTAAACGTAGATATTCTGTGCACCCATGCAAACATGTACCAGATAAATTTCCTTCTTTTTATGCAGACATTAGAAAGTACAATGCTAAGTTTTGTTTGTACTACAGAATGTCATCATTTGATCGTCTGCTTGAAGTCTGCTTGCTGATTACTTTGTTGGAGAGGGTGCCGTTCCATTTCAAGAAAAATACTATTATTGAAATAAATTTTATTACTTAACAATAAAAATAAATTTTGGTATTTACATTTCTTGCATATATTCTTCCTTGCTCAGTTCATCCCAGTCCTGGTACAACCCTCTTGCTACAGCCAACCACGCCTTCATTTTTACAAATCATTACCTTTATCCCAAATTGCCTGTTGTTGCTCAACAAGCGCAATAATCCCTTCTGACGACATTTTTCACATGCGAAAATGCGCTTCCGGAGTGAGACTGAGTGGCTGATGTGTCACTACCCCCTGCTTTCTTTGTGTTTCCTCTTCAAATCCGCTGTAAATGGGAGGGCTTCCTATTGTTGTGTGAGCGTGTGTGTGTTTCCCAATTAACGTAACGTGAATTACTGAATGCAGACCAAACATAACCTTATAATCACATTCCGAATATCAACATCTACACAAATTATTGCAAAGCCAACTAAACCCCTATTTTCAGGATGGAAAATCGAATGGGCGGGTCAAACACACACTTTTAGTATGGGCGTTATCACTGATATTATGAAATAGTGCTTACCTTTGACGAGTAGAAATGTAGAGCTTTTCTTGTGGCGGATGCCGGAAGATCTTAACATGTAATCTGACACCTGGGCTGTCGATATTTAACGTAGAGACTCCGAGCTACGCTTTAGATAATATTCCGAAAGTTATAAGTGGGCAAAATAACCACAGAAAACTACTACCTTCAACATAGCACATTCTGACACTGAAAACCAATTTATATAACTCATTAGTAAGGCAACGTGAGTTCTTTAACCAAGAGTGTTATGAGGTTAGTGAACAAGACGCACAATTACAATTTAACAACCTTTATTGATAAAAACCTAACTATTACACATCGTCCGATAACCATCTACCTTATGACGGATTGAGGAAATAACACGTTACGAAGCTCACCAAAATCATAATGAACACTTAGAAAACGTAATGAAACTGTTAACACTCATCAAATAACTTCCATTAGATAACACTTTAGACACAACTCTTCCCATAATTAATACTTTATAACTTTACGAAACTTAACCAATCAACAGACATTGCTACTACGAGGCAAGCCAGGACAGTGAACCATTATTCGTCTTACCTGCTACTCAGATGTTCTAGTAGCGACTACATCTTCTCCTCGCGAATGCTTCCAATAGAATGAAGAAGGAACAATATGGCGATATCACCTTTATTCGCCAAGGAGCGTACCGCACCATGTGTCTTGACAGCCGCCATTGCTCAACCAGCCAATCATAGACAAGAACACTTGTGACGTTGACTTCTCAATTTGGTGGTGGGAGCTTTGTTCCACACCAGAACACGCTAGAATATTCTATGCCAACTGAACGGACAACGCATGCCGTTCACGTGTTCATTGCATGTGTCGCTACGCAGGGCGTAATTCAACCCGCAACGCTAGCATTTCCGCAGTGACCCACAGCTGCTCGAGGATAAGAGCCTCAACTCGTATTAGCAATGAATACATTAAATACATTTTTATTCCAAAATTACTACGGTCCATTACACCGCGTCGCTGGCCGGTTGCGGAAATTTTCATTCCGCCGACAGGATGCGGTAGAATAAAACCGGGCGCTTTTCCGGATAACTGTTTTTCTAGTTTGTCATGCCCTGCAAGATAACAGGTGCTTGTGGATTTACAGGTACCGCAGCTTTTTGCGGTTATACGTTTTACCGGGTACTATATCATTAGACTTAGAGACAACGCTAACTTAATCGTGCTATTTAAACAGGACGACATTTACAATGACCACGTTAAAACTGACATGCCATTCAACGAGTTTAAAAACCTATGTAGTTTCTGCTGGAAAACAAGCAAGCATGGATTTGCGGTTATTGACAATGAAAGTGACATGTATCATGGACGGTACCGCAACGGATTTTATTCATTTTTTAATAAATAGCCAAGCTCACCAGGTACAGTCATCATTATAACCATGGAGAAGTTTGGTAGAACATTATCGATACAGCGCAAGAGAGTGTTAGTCAGTTAGTGCACCCACCTCGACACATACTTCTTACGAAGGACGGAAGTTTGTATTGTCACGGTAGAATACTCAAACATGTAGCTGACCCTGTCAATGATAGTGACGTTATAACTATACAATATACTAACAGAGCAACTAGTGATGGTGTAATTTTTTTTAAAAAAATGATAGAAGTGACTACGATTGAGAATATTGTTGCAACGGGTACATTTCAGGAGAATGCATACGTAAGATACAGATCTAAATTATAGTGAGATCCGTGTCGATGGTATGATCCTCTCATTAGTCAAACCGAAAAGGGTTGATGTAAGACTGAATTGGGTAAAAGTCGGATTTCATGCTGGGGTTCTCCATGTGAATCGAGGTGATAAACTTTGTTTTTTTCCCCGCATATAAGCCCCACGAAGCATTTACAGCACAAGTCACTTTGAGATATAAAATAATACAGTAACATGTCGTAAGCCTCATTCGGTGTTTAAACATGAATGCAGCAACAACTAAACGTGGCATCATAAAAGCCAGGAATGCTATTCGACGCAAATGACTTGAACTGAAAACTGGCCAAACTGATTCTAAAATTTTTTTTCAAGGATTCGTTAAGACCTACGATGGAAAATGTTTTCTTATCTCAGCGAAATCTGCAGCAGCACCACCAGCAGCAGCAGCAGCAGTCTTCTGGCTTGATCAATGAGTTCTTGAAGTCGCTCAGTCGAAGTGAGAGAGATTATGATTCAGTGTATGGTGTCAGAAAGAAGAATGATTCACTAATGATTGAAAACTCGCCTGTGATTATGGAAGACGACGTTATTCTAATCCATGGTAATAAATATGAGCGAACACAAGGATTAATGAGGTTGTTGTTTTTAAAAAACCCAAAACAAAATACTAGCAAATACTTTAAAAGCTATTAGGAAATATTAAATAACACGATTGCCCACAGAGTCAAATTTAACCCATCCGACAAAGTTTTGAAAAATACGTCCAGTAAGTATAAAAACATAAACTCTAAACTAGACAATCAGTCGGGTTCTGGTCTTCTCCACATGAAGGAATATGTGTATTGGGATGATCCGAACTAGCTCGTTGAAAGACTACTACGGATTTGAGGTCCGAGTAGGCCGACTCAAGCCCTCCCCCCCTAAACCAAAAATCCACTGAAGGCAAGCCCTCTGAACCAAAATTCACTCAAGCCAAGCCCCCCCCCCAAACCAAAGTCCACTCAAGCCCTCCCCCCCCCCAAACCAAAATCCTGAATACTTACCGCATCTACATCAGCAGGACATACGGCGTACTCCAACGATCTTTTATCCGTGATTGAAGAACATGGATCAAGTTGTGGCAGAACTTCATAAACCAGCAAGAAAAATTTACCAAGATGGCGTGTGATAGTCAAAGGACTTGACGATCTGTGGCAAGTTGACATTGTAGAAATGATACCATACTCACGTAAAAAGTGGCTACAACTGTAATATACTGATGGTGATCGATACTTATTCAAAGTATGCATGGGCTCTACCTCTCAAGAACAAGACAGCTAGTGTGGTTACCAACGTTATGAAGAGAATACTAACTGGTGATCGTGTTCCTAAAAATTTACAGAACGACAATGGGAATGAGTTTTACCAGCAAGAACTACAAATAACAAAACTTACATGTACATTATTGGTTGAACGAGTGATAAAGAGAAGGAAGAATATGACCTTGGTGAAGTGGTTAGGTTTTGATAAATCACATAACACATTGATTCATAAAAAAGATGTAATTAAAATTTAAATTTATACATTTTTTCATAATAAATAAATTTATTTTTCTAACAATTGTGCGTTTCTTTTTCTTCAATTACCTTAATACATCGCAAATGAGCATGTGGCTCAGCAAGCTTACAATCTATGTACAGCAATAATATCTTCTGTACGCTTAGTCTATTTTACAATGTTTTTTTCTTTTCCTCAATTTCGTTAATACAAAGCAAATGAGCATGCAGCTCAGCAAACTTACAATCTAGGTACAACATGATTTCTTCTGTACACTTTATTTTACAAAAATTTTATCATACAACGGAATTCATCACAGCAGTAGCATCCCCAGCAGCAAATTTTTTACAGTGAAAATATACATGCACTGTACAGTAAAGATTTTTTTTTTTTTTCGGGCTATGGTCTCTAATCAAAATTAAAGGAATCAAAGTTTTTTATAGGTACGTATATACAACAGACTATTTACATTATGCAGCCTCCTATTTAGTGCACTATACATATTTACAAACTAGATACACGGATAAACGGTATATTTCCTCTTCACTCACACACTATTTACACTTTAACACACAAACATTAAACTAGATACAGATTTGTGCCCCCATAGGAGGGTCTCTATCCCGTCGGGGAAAATATACCGCTTATCATCCGTTCTAGACAGACCCAGTTTGGAGATTTGAACGGTGTTTACAACGTTAAGGTTCGAGGAAATTCTGTGTTGAAGATGGTAAGGGAGGGTTTCCCCATGGAGGCAATTAATGTAATCGTCAATTGTTAATTGCCTCGTGACGGAACCAGTCAAAACCTTAGCCCGTCTACAGGTACGCCGGTTTCAAGCCGGAACGCATATATTTTTGCCCGTAACCCAGCAAACTCCGCAATCAGGGTGCCATTCGCCTCGTCCTTCATGACACCGACAATCTTTTCACAATAGGTTCTATCCCTAAACGGTTGCCGGTGCTATATCCAGACTTGTCGAATTCATCCCTGTTACGAAGCATCAATTCATATGGATCACAGTTTCTCACTAAGTAAATGAAGCTATCAGTGTCCATTTAAAGTAATTTAGGGCATCTAAACCAGTGAAAATGGCGAATTTGTAATGAAATCGGTACATCCTCAGTTTAGGAAGGTCAAGAATGCACATCCCGACATACTGGCTTATTGAAAAGAATCCTAACTTGCGCCTTCTCCACGGCCACAAAATCCTGATTGAAAACAGTTGCCCATTTGAAGTGTGGTGAAGTGATATGTTTGCGAGCACCGCGGAGGCCCGCCCAGCTAGTTCAAAATTTCATGTCGCGGTAATTTCTAATGTTCTCCATAGTTTTGCCGAATTAATTAATTTATAAAAATCTCTCTCGAAACCTGTACCGAGCGTGGCGATGTAAAGGTTAGCGTTCTCGCCTTGCATTCGGGAGGACGGCGGTTCGAATCCCCGTCCGGGCATCTAGATTTGGGTTTTCCATGGTTTCCCAAATCACTCCAGGCAAATGCCGAGATGCTTCCTTCAAAAGGAAATGGCCGAATTCCTACCCATTCCTTGCCCCCATCCTTGCCCCCCATCCTTTCCCGTCTCTAAAGACCTCGCTGTTAAGAGACGTAAAGCAGCTAAAAAAAAAAAAAAAAAAAAAAAAAGCGAAACCTGTTTTGGCGGAATGGTGAGAACACGTATTGAGAGATATATAGTCTTTCAACAATTGTGACTGGTTGAAAGATATCACGCGATTAATTATAGTCACCTTCAGCCACAAGTCTACACATTGGTTGAGGACTCAGTAATGGAGAACATACCATACCCTATCCTCTGGTGTGGTCATTTGCTTGGAGAGGGTAGAACCTACAGGAGCTTTGTGTTTTGGACATGGCGGCTGATCTGCTAGAACAGTGGTCGTCAAACTTTTCTGCTCAAGGGCCAAAACTAACAGTATGATGTGGCACCTCGGGCCACAGATTTACATGTATCTTTATTAATTGGCAACGCATGTAAATGGTGTGTTTTGAACCTCCAGTAGACTAGCTATAGTAAAGAAGCGAGAGGTTTACCACTGACTTTCTAGCACTAATCGTTAAAGACGAGACTTTGTGTAGAATGTTCTGTTTCAGATTGCTGCCACCCACAGCGACCCCTAAATAGTAACACTTTAATTGCCCAACGAAATATTGCTGCGTTATCTTGGGGAGCAGATGGTTAATAACGACAACTGTACTTACATTTAAATGTATTATGTAACATGAGACACAATCACAACTGTTTACTACATGTTTTGAAAGTCATATTTCTTGAACTCAGTGGACTAAACTACAACAGCCTTAATTTCTTTCATACTAGCTGGCATTGACTAGATATGTATTTATTTCAATCTAATGTTATTTTGTCTCTTCCTCCCCTCACTCTCTGTCGCCCATGTCGTCCTTCCCCTCACTCACCATCTCTTCATTCGTTTCTCTGTCCATTTCACACTTCCCCCTGTATGTGTCAATCTCCTCCTTCCCCTTCTCCATCCACATTACCACCCCCCTCCCCCCCAATGCCAATAAGACGTTGCCTTTGCTTACCCCACAATATTTCTTCACAGGTGTGGAGGATAAACACACACCAAAAAACACACACACACACACACATTTTTTAAGAGCTAATGACTCCTTTTTCCAAATATTTACCACATATGAAGCTGACCGCCTCTATAAGCGCATTCATGAATCCAAGGCACTTTCATTTAAGATTTATACAACAGCAGATAATTTGTACGAGGCACACACGCCCATGAGTTGTCAGCACTGAGAAACAAACAACAAAACATTTCCATTATTACGTCCCCTCACACAGCAACGACAAATCTATCTGCCCCTGTACCGAGTGGCACCTGTAAAGGCGACTGAACAACTTTACGCGCTCCTACTTATAATTCTTCCATTATATTCTTCATTTGACGAAGAAGACAGGTAAAGCCGACAGCTGCAAACCATTTATTCTTTATCGGATTAGGATATACATCATTTATCATTCTTCAGAAGCTGTGAACGTTAGCACCTGTTAAAATGAAATAGTACTTTCGAAAACAGACCATTTGCAACTGTTGGATGTATGTGACTCCATCGCCAAATAACACTACTGTGCAGTTGCTGACAACAATAAGCCATGTTTATGACACTGAAATCCTGCAACACAGGGAATAATATTTTTAAATCCCCATCCGCCAGTTTGACAACTATTAGATTTTGAGGGACGTATTTGTGGGAGGCGATAGTTGCCATGTTGTCAACAATTACATTTTTAGTCAGTCTTCACAAGAGTCAAGTGTTGATACCGACTGGAATATTCATTGTAGCACGAGTCATTGATGACATGCGCCATTCAGATTTTCACAGAATGGCTGTCACCATTTTACAAGTGTTTAAAATAGCATAAAATGCTGCTGATCAATTTTCAATAAACTGAAAAAAAGCAGCATACAGTGCACCTGACTAATTGATTCCAGTCTAATTATCCCTGTGAAAATTCACATGACTTGCGTAATGGTACAATATTCATGTAGCTAAGCAGGAGCATAAGAAGGGTGAAGGCAAGGAAGAGAATCATTAATAATTTTGGCACTACCAAAAACAAGTCTGGGATCAGTGTGTTTTGTTCCTTAAATTGATTTTAAAGTACTTTCACGCAAGATGAACTAGACGTATTTTAAAAATATTATATTACATTATTCAAATGGCCACAAAAACTTTATTATAATTTTGTTAATCTCAAACTTTCAAAAGAATATATAAATAAATAACTAATTTAAAAAATAAGAAAACGACAGATACACTGCACATGCAAAGGGCTATATAAGAAAGCTACAGGTCTGTTCTTGAATGTGGTTTTTTATTCATTAAAATTGCAAAACAAAGTACAAATATAATATTTTTCATTAATGTGATTTGTGATGTTGAACGTTTTTGGCTATCTCATCTATATCTGCGTCGTTTGGGCTGCATGCAATCCTCATTGCGTCTTCTAAATGACTGGACAACCGATTACGATATTTATTTTTCAAGTACTTCATTTTTGAAAATGAACCTTCACAAAGGTAAGTTGAAGGAAATAGTGTTAAAATGAACTGTGCACAGTCTCGTAAATTTTTATAATTGTTAGGCACACATTTCCAAAATTGAGTGTACTGTTGGGTTTCACGATGTTCTATAAACAGAGCATTAAGCTGTGTGTCATGTTGAAGTTCGATTATTTAATTTAGCAAGTTAGTTTTAGGAAATCCAAATAGGCAGAATAATTTGAGATCATGATGTTAAACATGCCAAGGGTTCTCTACGAGAATGAAACAGCTTCGAATATTTCTAACATCTGCAAATCTGTTTTGTATACCTTCCAAATAGGCTTCCAAATGTTCTTTCATGTCTTGGTAAATAGTTTCGGCGATAGTTAAGTCTGATCTGAGCATAGCAACAGTTGGAAAATTAGACAGATATTTTTCTCAGAGTTCATTTATATATAATTGCAGTTTGGCTTCAAATGCTAATATTTTGTTAGTCATTTGCCCAATTATCTTGTTTGGTCTTTGTAATTCCAAGTTAAGTGTGTTGAATTTTTGTGTAATATCGGTCAAGAAAGCTGTAAGTATCCACCATTCATCATCATCAAGTTCAGGATAATTTTTGCCACTTTGCTGTAAGAATAAAATAATTTCTGATTTCAAATTGACAAATCGTTCCAGCACTTTTCCTTTGCTTAACCATCTGACAGCAGTGTGTAGGATAACATCACTGTAACAAGCCTGCAATTCCTCCAGTAGTTCTTTAAATTTCCGGTGATTAAGTTCACGGGCACGAATGAAATTTATAACGCTTATAACCGTTTTCATAACATTCTTCAATTTGGTATTTGAAATTTGACATGCCAGACTTTCTTGATGCAGTAAGCAGTGAATGGAGAGTAAATGTGGCAAATTCCATTCCTTCTTAATCAGTGCTACCAAACCATTGTTGACGCCCATCATTGATGGACAGCCATCTGTACATACTGATATTAATTTGCTCATAGGTAAGTCATTTTTTTGCTACCAACTCTTTAATTGCATCCATAAAATCAGAACCTTTTGTGTGACCTTTCATGGTTATAATTGCTAAAAAATCTTCCTCTATTACCCCATCATATGTGCAGTAACGCACAAATAATGAAAACTGAGCCATTGAAGCTAAATCTGTACTGGAATCACATGAAAGACTGAAGTTTTTGCATAGTTTTACTTTATTAATTACTTCCTCAAACATATATTTTGAAATATCTTCTATACGGCGTCGACAGGTAGATTCTGAAAGTGTGAGCTTAATTATTTCAGCTAATATTTGCTTACTGTTAGAGAAATTTTGAAACAAAGTATCAGAAACAGTCATCATACATTTCTTCACTAATTCAGCATCAGTGAAAGGTTTCATATTTTTTGCTAGAATATTACATACTTGGTATGATGCTTTTGTGACAGCCTCACTTTGCCCAACTGCTGCTAACATAACGTTTTGTTGACGACGAATGGTAGATTTTAGATGAGCAATTTTTTCCTTTCTTTCATTTGAATTCAAAGGAAAAGCTACTGTAAATGAACTGTGCTTACTTGTGTAGTGGCGAAAAAAATTGTATCTCTTCAGTCCCACGATGGTATCCCGGCATATTAAGCAAGTAGCAGTACCTTCGTTGTGCCCACTTATAAAACAAAACTCTTCTTCCCATATTTCTTGGAAACTTCTTTTCTCTTCACTTATTTTCCTCTTACTCACTGTTTTTGAGGGTACACCAGACATTATTTATTCCACTAATAATGATAGCACAAAATATGAGCACAAATACACTCAAGACGCGACGAACGCTCAGGAGCGCCGAAACTTACTGCACGTTTGACACGACAAAGCTAACATTGAGGCGGCTGCGGGACAAACCCGCCGACAAACGAGCGGCCGTAGGGGCGCGGCGCGTTTGATGCACGGCTTACATTGTTGGCTAGCAGTGGGCTCACGCCTCTGACCGCTGCGGAACGCCGCAAGTGGCCCCGACTTTAATCACAATTCTACGCAGTTTCCGCAAACAAAACACAGCTACGCCAGACAAGTAGATAACTAATACTGCCCGTGCAAAGCCGACCGAGTAAGTAGTAGGGAATAGAGAGAGCGCTCTCACAAAGGATGCCGCCCCTATTGTTATGCTAATTAGGCCACTTGACTTGAGGGCCACTTGACTAACCCCAGTTTCACCTCTATGTTCTCCCCCCTCCCACCTGTCAATCATGGCCACTTGACTAACCACTTGAGGGCCACTTGAGCGACCCAGGTGTGTCCCCACCTGTCAATCATGGCCACTTGACTAACCACTTGACTAACCTCAGTTTCCCCTCTATTGTTAGGCCACAGGTGTGTCGCGGTCCTTTGTTGTCCTCCCCTCCCCACCTGTCAATCATGGCCACTTGACTAACCACTTGACGGCCACTTGAGCGACCCAGGTGTGTCCCCACCTGTCAATCATGGCGACTTGTTTGAACACCTGCCTTCCCTAGCACCAGCTGCCCTTGGGGTTCTTTGTTAGACCACTTGAGCGACCCCAAAGACACCAGGTGTGTCGCGGCCGCGCAAGTAACCGGTTTGTAGAGCGGGCGGGCATACCCCGCGCCGAGAACCAGTTTTTGTAGAGCGGGCGGGTGAACAAAAACCGGTTCTCGCTACCTATGCTTGGCTAGGACAGTCATGAATTGAAGTTTGATAATAATAAATAAAAAACACATTGTATTTAATTTGATTTTTTTTTATTATTTCACCCACCATTGGGCAATTAAAAATACATTTTTCAACGGCACATACAGCATTACAAAATATGTGTTATTTACAAAGTTTTATCATATTATTTTTTCTTGAGTTCTCGTAGAGGTGGACATCCCAGATCTTCAACCTTTTAGTTTTTCCTTGGCTCAGTGCTTTATGCCTCGCGGCTAGGAGACAGAGGTTGTGGGAATGTTCGAAGTTAGTAACACTATCATAGTTTAGTTATTCAAAGATGAATGAGATTAAAAATAATGATAACGACGCCAACCTGGACTACACTACATGTATTTTCAATGGGTTAATGAAATTTACTTTCATCTCCCGTAGTTCTAGGGTACAAAATATATTTAAGGATAGTGCAACTTTCCTAACAATCATTATATAGCTAGGTGAAACTTTCTGGCGAATTTTTATGACTAGCTACGTATTGAAGATTTCATTTTAATGTCCCCATTTTATTCCTCGATAGTTGTTAACTCCTATGGTATTACTTTCTGTTACTATAAAAAGCGTCTCGCGTAATTACAGATCTTTATCGCCAGAGTGACTTAGTGGTTAAAGCGTCTGACTGTTTTGTGCATATTCTTACTGCTCAGACCGAGCGTGGTGGGTGAGCTGTTAACTCTCTGGCCTCGCATTCGGGCGGACGCGGGTTCGAATCCCAGTCCAGGCATCCAGATTTGGGTTTTTTAATGGTTTACCTAAATCATTCCAAGCGAATACCGGGGTGTTTCCTTCAAAAAGGCGATGGCCGAATACCTTCCCGTTCCATGTCTCCATTCACATCCCGCCTCTAATGACCTCGACTTCGACGAGGCGTAAAGCCATAAGTAAAAAGAAAAAAAAAATGTTAAGCCCAGTACGTTTTCCTTTACTTTAGAGTTACCATTAATATTATCTATTGCAGAGACTAAATGCTGATCAGTGTAGAAATGATTACATTCGCCCACGTTTCAGACGAAGCAGGTTTAATTTTTGAGACTGGTTGGTGAACTTTTAATGTTCGGCAGTGTCATCACCCACCACGCTCGGTAATTTTCGTGGACAATACTGAAAATTATCTATTCTGAGAAGTAATTTTTTGCATGGTGCTTCGATAATTACGAAATTTCCAACATCTGAAATGACTGGTTACGCAGATATTGCTGCTACCAGAGACACAGGGAAATAGTGTAAACTTTGACAAAACAACTTTAGCTGGGACGCTGCATGTTAGAGACTAATACAGTAACTCTAATCAACTACACAATCTTGCTACTTACCCCGTTTCTTTGGCAGAGACATATTGCATACTGTACGGATATTGAGTGACCAAGACCTACTAACTGCGATAAGTTCGGCGAAAGACGTTTGTGACGGCGAGTGTTTTGGACAAAGTTTTGTGCATATTCTTACGGCTCAGACCGATCGTGGTGGGTGAGCGGTTAACTCTCTGGCCTCGCATTTGGGAGGACGCGAGTTCGAATCCCCGTCCAGGCATCCATCGCGCGGTAGTGAGAACAAACAAGTATCTGAGCATGCGAAGTAAATAAATATGGAGTCACGTTTATAGTGCGATACACTGAATATCAGGCGAGTGTTTTGGACAAAGTTTTGTGCATATTTTTATGGCTCAGTCCGATCGTGGTGGGTGAGCGGTTAACTCTCTGGCCTCGCATTCGGGAGGACGCGGGTTCGAATCCCCGTCCAGGCATCCAGATTTGGGATTTTATTGGTTTACCTAAATCATTCCAAGCGAATGCCGGGGGGGGGTGTTTCCTTCAAAAAGGCGATGGCCGAACACCTCCCCGTTCCTTGTCTCCAGTCACATCCCGCCTCTAATGACCTCGACTTCAACGAGGCGTAAAGCCATAAGTAAAAAGAAAAAAAAAACCTTAAGCCCAGTACGTTTTCCTTTACTTTAGAATTACCGTTAATATTTTCTATTGCAGAGACTAAATGCTGATCAGTGTAGAAATGATTTCATTCGTCCACGTTTCAGACGATGCAGGTTTAATTTTTGAATCTGGTTGGTGAACTTTTAATGTTCGGCAGTGTCATCACCCACCATTCTCGGTAATTTTCGTGGACAATACTGAAAAATATCTATTCTGAGAAGTAATTTTTTGCATGGTGCTTCGATAATTATGAAATATCCAACATCTGAAATGACTGGTTACGCAGATATTGCTGCTACCAGAGACACAGGGAAATAGTGTGAACTTTGACAAAACATCTTTAGCTGGGACGCTGCATGTTAGAGACTAATACAGTAACTCTAATCAACTACACAATCTTGCTACTTACCCTGTTTCTTTGGCAGAGGCATATTACATACTGTACAGATATTGAGTGACCAAGACCTACTAACTGCGATAAGTTCAGCGAAAGACGTTTGTGACGGCGAGTGTTTTGGACAAAGTTTTGTGCATATTCTTACGGCTCAGACCGATCGTGGTGGGTGAGCGGTTAACTCTCTGGCCTCGCATTTGGGAAGACGCGGGTTCGAATCCCCGTGCAGGCATCCATCTCGCGGTAGTGAGAACAAACAAGTATCTGAGCATGCGAAGTAAATAAATATGGAGTCACGTTTATAGTGCGATACACTGAATATCATGCGAGTGTTTTGGACAAAGTTTTGTGCATATTTTTATGGCTCAGTCCGATCGTGGTGGGTGAGCGGTTAACTCTCTGGCCTCGCATTCGGGAGGACGCGGGTTCGAATCCCCGTCCAGGCATCCAGATTTGGGATTTTAATGGTTTACCTAAATCATTCCAAGCGAATGCCGGGGGTGTTTCCTTCAAAAAGGCGATGGCCGAACACCTACCCGTTCCTTGTCTCCAGTCACATCCCGCCTCTAATGACCTCGACTTCAACGAGGCGTAAAGCCATAAGTAAAAAGAAAAAAAACCTTAAGCCTAGTACGTTTTCCTTTACTTTAGAATTACCGTTAATATTTTCTATTGCAGAGACTAAATGCTGATCAGTGTAGAAATGATTTCATTCGTCGTCGTTTCAGACGATGCAGGTTTAATTTTTGAGACTGGTTGGTGAACTTTTAATGTTCGGCAGTGTCATCACCCACCACGCTCGGTAATGGGGTACTTGACACTAACTATAAAACCATGAAACCTTAATTTACACTGATAGAGTAAGTTGTTAGGATACCGAAAATCAACTTCATTTTTTGGATAGGAGTTAAAAACATACTATTTTTAATAAAATAAAAATGCAAAAAGACAGCTGTTAGTCACGTGACACGAAACACCAATCGGAGCGCATGACGTCAGTTGTTGGGCCGCGCCAGTTTAGCTGCCGTGTATTCTCATGCGGAGAACATCTTTCCGTCGCTTATTTAAGTTTGTTATGGTTTCAGTGCTGGCTGCAAAACATTTGTTCTTCTTATACTCGCAATGGAAGTTGGTTTTATCAAGGCAAATAGCTCTAATTTGCCCAGAATTGACGTGATGATGCTGGGAGTGTTTTTGCATCAAACACCGATTTCTGATCACCAGAATTCCGGAATGTCAAACGTCCAAGTAAATACTTACTTGTTATATGTTATACATAATACCATATTACGATAAAACGTTAGAATATAAGGTATTTAGAAGCGTGTGTGTTAGTGGTGCGTTTTACTTAATACAGATTGGTAATTTGCGATTTTAATCAACAGGTCTACATTTCGAGTAATTTCGAGTATTTCGAGTATTTCATTGTAGTATCTTTTAAAATGTGTTTAATATGACTGTTGCTTCGCAGAATCATGTGCAGTATTTAATTGTTAGTATAATTACTATTTTAAAAAATCCTTGAGTGATTTCTACAACTATTTGTTGCCGCGCTGGGTTAAAGTTAAGTCTGTTCACATTCGTTCGACGCTATTTTTTCGGCAGTAATGATGTGAATATAAAGCTTTTTCTTTCTATATTAGTGGTTATACAAGTTTTTGTATAGCTAGAAAAATATTTTGATCATGTTTTTCTAAGAAAGTCGTAAACTATCGTCCTATTCAGGTCGAAATATTTTTCGATATTCGTTGAAGCGGGGATTCTACGATAATCGTGATAGATTCTTAAGTAACGTGACAAATTGATTGTAAGGAATAACATTTTTTGATATCTCGCTTAGTTCTCGAGATATACTATCTCAAAAGTGGTTAGGACGAAATGCGGCCTCGACCAGGAGAAAAATTTCTCCAAATCTAAATTCGATGATGGATTCTTCAGTAACTCGAAGACAGAAATCAAAAGTAAGGCCTAATTTTTTTTTGATTCATTAGTACTTTTGATACTGATCCCATTATATGATACTCCATATAGTTTTCCAAATCGTTCGGCCACTATATCAATAAAAAAAAAATTGATGCATTTACAACGAACAGCATTTTAACCTCCAGGGTCGTAATTTATTTACCGGTAATAATTTAAGTTTATCATAGCACAAAATATTGAGGTACATAGCTTATTAAATATAATATAATATTAAGCACAAACTTACGTCAACGTGGTCTTCACAAAAATATATCGAGGGTGTTGTAGACACATAAGCCGGATCGCGTCGTGCAAGAATTAACCACTTTTTCCAACTACTTCGTTGCGTGGAATGGAAACAAACAATTTGTTAGGTGCATTTAAGGTCGTGTTTACACACAGAGGCACCACACACCATTTGTAAACTCTAGAACACATTTTATTAATAAAATAAGCTAACCGCCTGTATGTTTACAATGGCACGAGCCAACAACTGACGTCACAAGAGGCCAACTGACAGCTGGGAGCGTTTTGGCGCCAATATTCAAATCATCGCATAAAAATGCAAAATTTTGCTATTTTCCGTTCGTTATTTCAAGAAATAATATTTTTTTGTTTATAGTAGATGACCAGCTACAATACTGACTACTTCCCCAAAATTAGTCAAGTACCCCATTTTCGTGGACAATACTGAAAAATATCTATTCTGAGAAGTAATTTTTTGCATGGTGCTTCGATAATTATGAAATTTCCAACATCTGAAATGACTGGTTACGCAGATATTGCTGCTACCAGAGAAACAGGGAAATAGTGTGAACTTTGACAAAACAACTTTAGCTGGGACGCTGCATGTTAGAGACTAATACAGTAACTCTAATCAACTACACAATCTTGCTACTTACCCCGTTTCTTTGGCAGAGACATATTGCATACTGTACGGATATTGAGTGACCCAGACCTACTAACTGCGATAAGTTCGGCGAAAGACGTTTGTGACGGCGAGTGTTTTGGACAAAGTTTTGTGCATATTCTTACGGCTCAGACCGATCGTGGTGGGTGAGCGGTTAACTCTCTGGCCTCGCATTTGGGAGGACGCGGTTTCGAATCCCCGTCCAGGCATCCATCGCGCGGTAGTGAGAACAAACAAGTATCTGCGCATGCGAAGTAAATAAATATGGAGTCACGTTAATAGTGCGATACACTGAATATCAGGCGAGTGTTTTGGACAAAGTTTTGTGCATATTTTTATGGCTCAGTCCGATCGTGGTGGGTGAGCGGTTAACTCTCTGGCCTCGCGTTCGGGAGGACGCGGGTCGAATTCCCCGTCCAGGCATACAGATTTGGGATTTTAATGGTTTACCTAAATCATTCCAAGCGAATGCCGGGGGGGTGTTTCCTTCAAAAAGGCGATGGCCGAATACCTTCCCGTTCCTTGTCTCCAGTCACATCCCGCCTCTAATGACCTCGACTTCGACAAGGCGTAAAGCCATAAGTAAAAAGAAAAAAAAATCTTAAGCCCAGTACGTTTTCCTTTACTTTAGAATTACCGTTAATATTTTCTATTGCAGAGACTAAATGCTGATCAGTGCAGAAATGATTACATTCGTCCACGTTTCAGACGATGCAGGTTTAATTTTTGAGAGTGGTTGGTGAATTTTTTTTAATGTTCGGCAGTGTCATACAGGTGATTTCGTGTTCTTTCTTCAATGCATTCCACTCGTCTTCTTTTCAGAGTTATTGCTTGTATGCCGGTCTGAATATCTACTACGAGACAAAGTTTTATATTCGTGCTGTAGTATCTCCCAAGAATACTACGAAAGATTTTACAGAATTTCTAACAGTCTGAACGTTAGCTATATTTTTGACTGAGAGTCCTCGATAAGTTATTGACATTCAAAAGTAGCAGAGTTTCGACTTGCCGCGCACTCTGCCTATGTCGTGGCTAACAAGTCTATGGTATTGCGTTTCGACGTGGGCAACGACCAAGGCGTCGGTCACTGCGAGTTGCACGCTGATGAGGTTCCTCCAAAATGAATCACCGTTGGTTGTTAGGCTCAGTATTTGGGTAAAAAGATACTATTTTAACCCCAGCAACCGTTAACTCGAGGCGAATGACGGGGATGATTTCTTCATTTGCCATGGCCGAATTCCCCACCGTTCCTCGTCCACTGTCCTTTCCCACCTCTAAAGGCTTCGATGTCGACGAGGCATAGAACCATTAAAAAAAAAAGAAAACCACGACCACCAATTCCAGATGAATGTCGAGTTATTCATTCAAAATACCATGCCCGAATTCCTTCCCAGTCCTTGCCGCCAGTCCATACAATTATGGCCTTTACATTCTCGCAATCACCAAATTTTAGTGCCATTCGATTTACAGTAGACCTATCAACGGCATTGCCGGTATAAACAGCCTTGAAACGACGATGAATCGCAGTAGGAATCACTTTGTCAGCAGTTAAAAATTCGATAACAGCACGATGTTTAACTCACGTTGACACAACACTAGAACACTTCTCCATAATTCAGGACAACAAATCCTTACTTCTCAGTACTTTCAAATAAAATGTAATGTCGCTTGGCATGTATGATCTGGCGTAAGAGTTTTTTAGTCGTAACAGCCTTACTTAAGGACAGGACTGAACACGTTTACCCCCACCACCACGGACTAGACCTGATTACTACCCAAATGGAATGCTAGTGCCAGTGTACAGAGATGGCCAGCCCGGTACTGTTGTTTTCGTCTGTGTATCAGCTCAATGCTGGTGATTCTAAGCGTTTGACGATAGGTTAATCGTCCAAACACGAATTTGAGCCAGTAGTAGTGATCGAAAAAGTTGGATACCGCACCAAGGTTATACTAACGTATGAAGAATGGGTCGTGCTGACTCAAGTATTGGATGTAGTGTCAGATTTGTTCTACACAGGCAGCTCCCAGACAAACATTCCACTTGGTGAGATTGCCAGGACGAAAACTGTATGTTTTTACCCAAATGTTGACCCCACCAGTGGCATCTTCTTCAGCGATTCAACTTGGAAGAACCTCATCGACGCGCAGCCTGCAGTGTCCAGCACCTTGGCCGTCAAGAAGAGGTGGGGATATCTAGTTGCAAGATACTACACAGAATTTGTGGACATTTTATCTAGTAAAGTGCTACGAGACTATCATATGGCAACAGTGCAAAAACTGGTTGATATGCATATTCGTGATGTTTATGTGACTCAATTGACCGCCAGTTCGTCACTGGACTATAATCTACTAAAATATGAACTTATTGCATATAAAAATTTACTTGTATTACCTGTTATTAACAATGTAGTAATTAAAAATTATAACCCAGGATACTACATTGATGTGAACAGTGTGAATAAAATACATATAGTAAGTTATTCAATTTGTTTTATTTTATCCACTTTCCATTAATAAAACCCTTTACCGAGTTATTTTTATGAGTTCTTGTAGTGGCGTGACTCTTCATCACTTACATACTAGTCTGAAGAGCGAATTGTAATAGACGCCAACATTCGAAAAGACATAAATTTGTTGGATATAAGTACGTTGCGGCTGTTTCTATGAATATCATTAAAAATAGTGTGAAAATGTACAAAATCAAGAAATTTGGTCATATATAACACAAATCGGTAAAAAATGTAAATTTCGTCCATGAATGAAGTCAATGGTTGACATAAAAATCACACCTGCGTGTATCACAATATCGTTCATATAATGTGTGTGGATTACAGAAATACGTGTTATATGGGGAAAAAAGTGTAATGGCAGTCACCGGATAAACTAAAACTTGGTAATTTTTTTTTTCAGTAATAAATATTTTCTGATGAATAACGAAACTTGGTAGAGTTCTCCAGAGTCAACACACACGTCACGTAACCATCATGATAGACGTGTCAGTGGAAGTGCATCGGATGCTGCATTCACATGTGTATATGGAGTACTCTGTAAATTTCCTCCACAAAAGACGTAAATTGTATGAATTACATGTTTGCTCACGCTTTATTTTCATAACAATAACATGCAGAGTCTTAACACACATAACGTTACCATCATTATAGACACGTCAGAGGAAGTGCACAGGGTGATAACTATATATACTAGCCTAGTGTTTGTACCAAACGAGGTGAAACAATGTATATGCATGCAGAAACTGACTTAACGCAGATACACGGAAGGCAGTCTGCGTTTAAAGACAAAGGCTCTCGCTCTCTCTCTCACACATACACGCATAACGTTACCATCAATATAGACACGTCAGAGGAAGTGCACAATCGGAAAAAAGATCGTGAAAACAGGTAAAACATCACCGCAATTATACCACTTCACTATACGAAAGATGTCACCGGTTTACATGGTTAGAAGGTGTGCATCATGCCATACGATGTGTATTGATTGCATCCACCAAAATAGAAAAAAAAAACGTGCGACATGATGCGGTGTTCCATCATAAATGAAACTCATTCTGTTCACGGTCCGAACTTGAGTAGTACATCAGATATACCTGTCGAAAGTCACACTAAAGTACTGAAGTTGAACTAAACAGAGCATACAGAAGATGAGAACATCACAAGTTTCATTAAACAACACGACCCTCCACAAGACCGAAACATAATGGGCTCAATACCAGATGAAACATAAATTATGTTAGATATCAGTTAGTATGTGCCACTTTCAATGAATTTCATTTAAAAAGTGCAAAAATAGATAAAAATTCGCGAATACTGGTCAAATATAGCAAAATATTGGTTAAAAAATTATGGCACTTTCTGAGACAGAACTTATGCTAAAGTCTGGTTAATACAGAATGTTAAAGTGTTTGTTATAGTTGGTTAGAGTAAATTCAGGTTAGGTTATTTCAACTCACCTTCTCATGGTGCCACTGATACATGGATATCCAAAAGTGTTTGCTGAGGCGGCTTGTAAATGCCATAATTGTATGGACTGGCGGCAAGGACTGGGAAGGAATTCGGGCATGGTATTTTGAATGAATAACTCGACATTCATCTGGAGTTGGTGGTCATGGTTTACTTTTTTTTTTTAATGGTTCTACGCCTCGTCGACATCGAAGCCTTTAGAGGTGGGAAAGGACAGTGGACGAGGAACGGTGGGGAATTCGGCCACGGCAAATGAAGAAATCATCCCCGTCATTCGCCTCGAGTTAACGGTTGCTGGGGTTAAAATAGTATCTTTTTACCCAAATACTGAGCCTAACAACCAACGGTGATTCATTCTGGAGGAACCTCATCAGCGTGCAACTCGCAGTGACCGACGCCTTGGTCGTTGCCCACGTCGAAACGCAATACCATTGACTTGTTAGCCACGACATAGGCAGAGTGCGCGGCAAGTCGAAACTCTGCTACTTTTGAATGTCAATAACTTATCGAGGACTCTCAGTCAAAAATATTGCTAACGTTCAGACTGTTAGAAATTCTGTAAAATCTTTCGTAGTATTCTTGGGAGATACTACAGCACGAATATAAACATTGTCTCGTAGTAGATATTCAGACCGGCATACAAGCAATAACTCTGAAAAGAAGACGAGTGGAATGCATTGAAGAAAGAACACGAAATCACCTGTATGACACTGCCGAACATTAAAAAAAATTCACCAACCAGTCTCAAAAATTAAACCTGCATCGTCTGAAACGTGGACGAATGTAATCATTTCTGCACTGATCAGCATTTAGTCTCTGCAATAGAAAATATTAACGGTAATTCTAAAGTAAAGGAAAACGTACTGGGCTTAAGATTTTTTTTCTTTTTACTTATGGCTTTACGCCTCGTCGAAGTCGAGGTCATTAGAGGCGGGATGTGACTGGAGACAAGGAACGGGAAGGTATTCGGCCATCGCCATTTTGAAGGAAACAACCCCCCCCAGGCATTCGCTTGGAATGATTTAGGTAAACCATTGAAATCCCAAATCTGTATGCCTCGACGGGGATTCGAACCCGCGTCCTCCCGAATGCGAGGCCAGAGAGTTAACCGCTCACCCACCACGATCGGACTGAGCCATAAAAATATGCACAAAACTTTGTCCAAAACACTCGCCTGATATTCAGTGTATCGCACTATAAACGTGACTCCATATTTATTTACTTCGCATGCGCAAATACTTGTTTGTTCTCACTACCGCGCGATGGATGCCTGGACGGGGATTCGAACCCGCGTCCTCCCGAATGCGAGGCCAGAGAGTTAACACGAGTCCCCTAGGTGAGTCAGCTGCAACGCTCAAAAAATCTATGCTGGCAATTTGCTCGGTCGATAGCCGTTGAAACCCACCAGAGGGTAGATACTCCGACATGGCCCAGTCATACAGATTGTTTACTTTGAAGTACATTATAAAATCTTCTGGCGCCTTGCGGTTTTACGCTGGCATGTATCCGTTATTTACCTTGGCATGCCTGTGTACGCACTGGCAAATACCCCCGTAAATTCCTCGTTCGTAAAGGAGCAGCATGTCGACGTCTGTCAGAAAGTCCAGTTCGACACGTGTGCTCCTTAACACAGCCTGCCACGAAAGGCCTGGGGAAGCAAAATAGTGGGCAGGGTCCAGGGTGTATTTCCCCAAACATACACTCCGAAAATTTCTCAAACAGATCTGCAAGTAGCCGTACATCTGTGCCATGTACAGACTTGCATATTCTTCTTAATCCTTGATCTGGAAAGTACGCCACACTTGTGTCGCGTGTTCGTAATCTTCATCAGAAATTTCTGACTCAGACAACGAACTATAAAATTTTGACTTTGGAAGAAGCATGGCTTCGGTGAGCTTGTCCCAAGAATCCATGTACTCGTAGGGGAACACACCCTTACGTTTAAGTAATTGGAACTTCTCGGGGTCAGTGAAATGAGCACTGGTAATGCGCATGTCGCCGTCGTCAAGGGTTCCAACCAGTTTATCTAATGGGGCCTGCATGAATCGGCACGAGTCCAGAAATCTGAAAGTGATTGAAGTATATTCCACCTTTTTAGAAAAAGAAATATATCATGCTTTGTTTATGGGAAGTACATCCATTCCACCACCGTCGAGGTCGGATAAAGCTATAACTAAAAATCGAGCGTCATACCGAGAAAGATTGTGAAAGTAAATGGGTATGTACTTTTGATTTCTAAACTGCAAATTGGAGGTATTATGTGCAGCCCCCCTAAATTTACCTGTGATATGACAATGATCGCGGATCTTGATAGTCCCCGGTTCAATATCTTTCTCACAGATATGGCACACCATAGCATCAGCAAACTTTGCTTCTAGTTCATCTTTCATTAGAAGAGGAATACACTTCTTATAAATTTTATCAACTTTTCTGGCAAGATTGGCGAGTTCACCAACAGGCCATTTCTCAGGATTAACCCCCAAGAAGGAGTCGAAATGCGACAGGCTAGGCACGTCTGGACAAACGACCTGGTACGCAGGGACATGTTTCTAGACTCTAGTAGTGCGACATGCGTTGGGTGGAGGACTGCATGAATCATAAGGTTGTAATTTTCGAAATCCGCGTAAACGACAACTGGTACACGCTGCTGGTATACAAAAGTTTAACGTCGTCGCCGGGTAAATCAACTCTTACTGGATGTACCCTTGTGCAATCAATTTCATGTCATTCCATGACATCTTTGCTACTGAAATGTTGCAGACAT
This sequence comes from Vandiemenella viatica, assembly GCA_031002005.1. Classification (NCBI taxonomy): domain Eukaryota; kingdom Metazoa; phylum Arthropoda; class Insecta; order Orthoptera; family Morabidae; genus Vandiemenella; species Vandiemenella viatica. The sequence goes on from JARYHS010008075.1 coordinate 74,622,761, forward strand.
CTGTTACAAATAAACATTGCATGCTCATGCTTGGATAATGAAGATCTAACTAGCCGTGACAAGTCGTGAATCAAACAATAATTGAATTTTCCAGAACCGTCAGTAATCATCAACATGTTTATGTGATGACCGCGTTTGTTTGAAGTGTGTAGAAAGGCCCCGGAAAATAAACGTTTACCATTATCTACATCCAGACCTAAAAAATTTACTGAATAGTCTGGATTTTGCATCTCGAATTTGGAAATGTATCTTAGTTTAACCAGAAACTCAATACCTGAAAAATCGAAAGTGTGGTTGGCAAAGGCTTGTCTATAATTTTCAACGCGTTCTCCGTGTTTCTTAACTACCCCTACTTTAGCAGCAAGAAGGGACCATAGAAAGCATAAATCGTCATCTATGTTTTCCACATTGACAACGGTATGTTTTCTATGGATATCAGTTGGCAGAGCAACATAGGAAGACCCCCGATAGAATGATTCGAATTTAGAAATGTTGAAGTTGAGGTATATGATTCTATCGAGAGTTCTGGCAATGTCCCTTTCTTGAAACTCAATTTTACTGTGAGCCCGACATCACATAGTTTTTATACAAATCGGAAAGGGTTATGCTGCGCGTGACTTCACGCATTTTAGTAAAAAACAAAAAACAAAAAAAAACAAAAAAACAAAAAACACAAAAGGGCGGTTTGGAGAACAATGTCCTTCTGTATTTTGTATGTTGTAATCAGCCAACCTGAGCTTTTACGGACGGGGAGGACTGACTATCAACAATTTCGCGAAGTTTTACATCAACGTATTTAAGAGGATCAAGATAATTTAAAGAATTTTGAATGGTACCGGAATAAATTCTACTTTCCCCGTCTTCAATGATCAATTGCGCTGCTGGCAACTCACCTCCCGTTGCTGCGTCGTTGTGACTGCTTGACGCTAATGGACTATCACTAAGAGCTGCTGGGTGACCACTGCTAGATACCGGTGTTGACAGCCATTTAGATGTGCTGGCAGCTAGCTGGCGTGATGCTGGGATTGGCCGCCATGTTGATGTGCTGGCGATGGGCGCGACCTGATGCATGTCTGGAGCTGCAGTGATAGGTAAGCCTGGACCTGCCGTGACTGGTGATTCCCAGGGCCGCCACATTGGTGGTGGGGCCGGATCATTCCTGTTGACGGCGGCAGGTTCATTCCCGTTTGCGGCCGACTCCTGTAAACCGGAACCTTAAACAAACAAACAAAAAAGGAAAAATTTTAGTAACATTGAAAAATAAATTAGTATGTAAAAAAAAAATGACATATTCAAAGAAGTAATAATGACTTACCATTAACAATACGGTTCCGGTGTGTAGGTGAATCTCCTGCTGGTTGCACTGATGGATTGGTAGCTGGTGAAGCATGACTCGCCATAGATTGTTGTACTGGTATTATCCATCACTGTGGTGATGGTGTCGGTGGCAGACAAGAGGATGGTGGGCTTTGAGGTGATGCTGTAATTTCTAATCTCCACTGGTACGAACCTATAACAGAATAAGAAAAATATTTAGTAACACAAAAGGAATTTGCAATATAAAAAAAAAAATCATAAAAATATTGGCACTTAACATTAGAAGTAGTTCGTTGTTGTTTGGAGTTAGACAAAATTGGAGACCCACCCCGTTTACTCGGCTGCTTACTCGAACTTGCTTCCATATCTGAAACATAAAAAATATGGTATATATTAGTATAAAAATAAACAAGGAAAAAAATATAAACAGATACATACACAACTTCAATGACAGACATACCTTCAAAAATAAGCATTTCAAAATCACTAAATTCTGCTGACAGCAAAAAAGAAATAGAAAAAACTTAGATTTATTTAAAAAAATTACAAGTTAAAAAAGAAAAATACTCACCATCAATGAATTCTTTGGTTTGAATTTTCAAAAGTTCGATAATTCCTAGAAAAGTAAAAAAGCCACTGATATAGCGAGAAAACTAACAACAGTAGAGAGTATAATGAACAATCACTATAAAATTCATATCATAATCATTAAATTGACTCAACTCCGATAGTGACTGCATTTCTGCGAAAAAAACATAACATATAGAATACATTTAAGATGATATTTTTTTATAGTACAGTAGATGTCCGATTATCCGAGGTAAACGGGACTGGGACCACCTCGGATTACGAAAAACTCGGATAACCGGATATCAAGGAAAGAGGTTACAACGAATCAAAAAACGTATTGAAATACAATTTATTTATAGTATAAAACTAATTTGTGAAGCGATACACGCAAGCGCTACAGTACCACGCGTAATATCGTACACACTCTTGTTGGAAAAATATTCAATATCTTCATAAAAGCTCCCGATTATTTCTATAAGGTATTTTTTTGTCACAAGCCTATATCTTCCTTCATACTTAACCGAAATCAATGAATGCGGGGTCATTTTAAAGCTAATGATCTTCACTTTGGTCATATAATATTTTAAGAAATTAAGTTTTTGAAATTCGACCCTTAAAGGGCGAAAATGTCAATATTTCTAAAATGCTGTTTTCTGTGTTACGAGTCATTTATCTCCCTGGATACCTATCTGAAATCGTTTAATAAAGTATCATTTTAAAGATTAAGATCTCCGCTTTAGTGACCTCATATATTAAGACAGAAATTTTTCGGAATTCGACCCTTAAAGGGCAAAAGTATAAATATTTTTGCAATTCGTTTTTGTGTCACGAGTGATTTATCTCCCTTAATATCTAACCGATAGAGATAAATGAGGTATCATATTAAAGAATAAGTTCTCCGCCATGGTAACATCGTATTTTAAGAAAGGAATTTTTCTTAATTCGACCCTTAAAGGGCAAAAATGTTAATTTTTCTAAAATGCATTTTTTGTGTCTCGAGCCATTTATCTCCCAGGATATCTAACTAAAATCGAGAAATGAAGTAAGATTATCAGGAGTAATGTCTCAGCTTTGCGAAATCATATTTTAAGAAAGAATGTTTTTTGGAATTCAACCCTTAAAGGGAAAAAGTATAAATTTTTCTATAACGCATTTGTATGTCACGAGTGATTTATCTCCCTTGATATCTATCCGTTATAGATAAATGAGATATTATATTAAAGACTAAGGTCTCCACCGTGGTAACAATATATTTTTATAAAAGAATTTTTCGTAATTCGACCCTTAAAGGGCAAAAATGTTAATTTCTCTAAAATGCGTATTTTGTATCTCGGGCCATTTATCTCCTGGATATTTAACCAAAATCGATAAATGAAGTTGGAATATAAGGAGTAATGTCTCAGCTTGGTGAAATCATAATTTGAGAAAGAATGTTTTTGGAATTCAACCCTTAAAGGGATAAAGTATAAATTTTTCTATAACGCATTTGTATGTCACGAGTGATTTATCTCCCTTGATATCTAACCGTTATAGATAAATGAGATATTATATTAAAGACTAAGGTCTCCACCGTGGTAACAATATATTTTTATAAAGGAATTTTTCGTAATTCGACCCTTAAAGGGCAAAAATGTCAATTTTTTTCAAATGTGTTTTTTTGTGTCTCGAGCCACTTATCTCCTTCGATATTTATCCAAAAACTATATATCAAGGAAGATTATGAGGAATAATGTCTCAGCTTTGGTGATATAATGTTTTAAGAAAGAAGTTTCTGGAATTCAACCCTTAAAGGGAAAAAGTATAAATGGTTCTACAACGCATTTTTGTGTCACGAGCTATTTATCTCCCTTGATATCTAGCCGATATAGATAAATGAGATATGATATTAAAGACTAAGGTTTCCGCCGTGGTAACATTATATTCTAAGAAAGGAATTTTTCGTAATTTGGCCCTTAAAGGGAAAAAATGTCAGTATTTCTAAAATACATTTTATGTCTTTCGAGCCTTTTATCTCCCTGGATTTCTAACTAAAATCGATAAATGAAGTAAGAGTATGAAGAGTAATGACTCAGCTTTGGTGACATCATATTCAACCTCACTATTCATCTCATTTTTTTCGCGAAATTTTCGCACGGGTCGTCTAATATATCGTATTTCTATAAGGTATTTTTTTGTCACAAGCCTGTATCTTCCTTCATACTTACCAGAAATCAATGAATGAGGTGTCATTTTAAAGCTTATGGTCTCTACTTTGGTCACATCATATTTTAAGAAATGAAGTTTTCGAAATTCGACCCTTAAAGGGCAAAAATGTCAATTTTTCTAAAATGCTGTTTTCTGTGTTTCAAATCATTTATCTCCTTGGATACCTATCTGAAATCGTTTAATGAAGTATCATTTTAAAGATTAAGATCTCCGCTTTAGTGAAGTGATATTTTAAAAAGAAATTTTTCGGAATTCGACCCTTAAAGGGAAAAACGATCAATATTTTTCAATTCGTTTTTGTGTCAGGAGCGATTTATCTCCCTTAATATCTAACCAGTATAGATAAATGAGGTATCATATTAATGACCAAAGTCTCCGTCGTGGTAACGCTACATTTTAAGAAAGGAATTTTTCATAATTCGACCCTTAAAGGGCAAAAATGATAATTTTTCTAAAATGCGTTTTTTGTATCTCGAGGCATTTATCTCCCTGGATCTCTAACCAAAATCGATAAATGAAGTAGAATTATATGGAGTAATGTCTCACCTTTGTGAAATTATATTTTAGGAAAGAATGTGTTTGCAATTCAGCCCTTAAAGGGGAAAAGTATAAATTTTTCTAAAACGAATTTTTTGTGTCACGAGCGATTTATCTCCCTTAATATCTAACTGATATAGATAAATGAGGTATCATATTAAAGAATAAGGTCTCCCCCATGGTAACATTATATTTTAAGAAAAGAGTTTTTCGTAATTCGACCCTTAAACGGTAAAAATATCAATATATCTAAAGTACGTTTTATATCTTTCGAGCCTTTTATCTCCCTGGGTTCCTAACCAAAATCGATAAATGAAGTAGGAGTATGAAGAGCAACGACTCAGCTTTGGTGACATCATATTCAACCTCACTTTTCATCACATTTTTTCGCGAAATTTTCGCACGGGTCGTCTAGTTTAAAAAAAAAAATTGCCTTGGTTAACCCGGCCTCGGATAATCGGAACTCAGATAACTGGACTTTTACTGCATGCTATTTAAGAAAATGTGAATAGTATTTTACAAGTGTTACCTTCGTAGTTGAAGAAATCTTCAGATATGGCTATCAGAATTTAGAAGAGAGAGACACGACCTTATCCTTCGAACTTTGGTGCAGAAGTGATTCCGGGTTGGCACAGTCGGGCTTTTGTGTCTCTCGACAGACAGATGCGTGGGCTTAGGGTTTTCAAGTTCAAACAAGCACCAGGTGCCCTACATTCAGTATAGAATAGGCCTATAGCGTGCGGCTAAGTATAGTAATACCCACAAAGGCGGGTTCAAAATAAAGGACCATGCTTCTGTGTGTAAATGTTTGAAGAATCGTCGAAATTCCCCCGCTAAATTCTATAGACACGTACCAACCATATATGTAGCAGCTGCATCACAGAATAGTAATGCGCACGTCGCATTCTGGCATGTACGTGTTACGTGGCCTTCAATAAATGCAGCCGTGTGTCTGAAGGGGTTCATTCAGCAAAAAAGTATAGGAAGTTAGCTCGTCAATGTGGGATGAGCGGCGGAAGCTGTGCGCGGTTGCTCGAGTGCTGGTTGACGTGTGTTGGCAGCTGAACGTATCATTTGAATGAGCATGTGGTTGTCCCTCAAAAGGCTGCTTGAAGTAGGGCTGCATTTAAGTGGCGGGACTTTTTTCTCTCACCGCGGCTCTAGTCACAATAAGGCATCTGATTCCCTGAGGGGCCGGGCGGTATCTATACAATGAGGCGCGCTCCGTGAATGGTCCGCTCACGCTAGGGTTTGGCGTGGCGCAGTCTTTCACGTGTTCAAATGCGCTTACATTTTACAATTCATATATCGCAATGAAATAATGATACAGCATGCGCGTAAATAGTATTTTATTAAGCGTTTAATATAGATGTTAATTGATATATTACAATATTTTTTATTATAATATATTTAATTTCCGTCTGTATATTGAATCGAACTGAGGACTCGTTACTCTAAGGATAACGCATATAACATATTTTTCTTTCGAGCGAATGTGTTGTAAATTAATTGAATACATACATTGATTGAAAGCAATTTCTTTTATTAATAATACTGCCTATCTTTTTTTCCTTTCACGTTTGTGTATTGTAAATTAATTTAATACTTGCAATTATATCCTGGAAAATACATAATTTCAAACATTGATTTTAGGTAAGTCATTTTATTTATAATAATAACTATATTTATTTATTTCACGTCTTTCACGAGCTGTAATTTAATTGAACATACATACATCCAAACATTGATTTTAGGCAAGTCCTTTTATTTATAATAATATCTGGCTAGTTAATTGAGACAGAATTTTTTTCTGTAATGACTGCATACTAGTACTTTCCGCCAATTAGTGTGTAGTGTTAATAATACACAAAAAAGATATTATTTATTTATGGTAAAAACTGCGTGCCCCACAGAACGCTGGTTGATGTGTGCGTGAGTGAGGCAGCTAGACACTAAAAGATGATGGGGAAGGCAGGTGTGGGTAGCTGGACGACCAAAAAAAAAAAAAAATCTAGAAATTTCAGGTTAGTGGCAATGGAGCAATAGGAGGGGGAGGTGTAACTGGGGTTAGTGGGACCAGGTGGTCCCTCAAGTAGCCTAACAATAGAACAATACATTCTAAAGGTGCCTAATTAGCATAACAATAGATTCTCAAGAGCAATAGGAGGGGGAGGAGGCAGCTGAAATGAGGTTAGTCAAGTGGCGTAATTAGCATAACAATAGAACAATAAGTGTGGAAATGATTGACAGTACTTTTGCGTCGGCCCACGCCGCCAAATCAACACTACTGGCGTGATGTCGGCGGGGAGGGGCGTCGGTGACTTGAATGGTCTGCTGCTGCGCGGATACCGGTGTCTGCCTGGGAGTGTACATTGGTGACACTGTGGCGGGGACTCTCGTGAAACGCCAAGGCGAGGTGCTAGCGACCCACGGTGGATGGAACACCGTCCAACGCCCTGCCATGAAAGCTGGTATGCACTGCACAACGGCCGCAAATCAATGCAGTGCACAGCCACAGAGGTACCAACCACCGAATCCCGAAAACCGCAACAGTGTGTGGCACCAGCCGAAGTGCTGGAGTGACCATCTTGGCTGGTTGATTTCTGCTGCGCGGCTGCAGGAAAACCACGGCGGTGCAGTCGCTGGTTAACCGGGAACAGGGGCGGATCCAGGATTTCGGTTTGGGGGGGGGGAGGCTTGAGCGGACATTGGTTTGGGGGGGCCTGAGCGACTTTGGTTTGGGGGGGGCTTGGCTTGAATGGATTTTGGTTGGGAGGGCTTGCCTGCAGTGGATTTTAGTTTTTTGGGGGTGGGGGACTTAAGATGGCCATAGGGTAGTCTTTATAGCATCCTCAGGCCTCGAAAAAAAAAAAAGGTCTCCAAAATTACAACGTCGTGGGTGGCCCCAGATACTATTGGCGGCGGCATGAGACCCCTACCCCCCCCCCCTGGATCCGCCCCTGACCGGGTACGCCCATGGGGCAAAGAAAAGAGAGGAGAGTGGTGGGGTGGGGTGGGGAGGTCGCCATTTTGGTTGGGTCAAGAAACACAGGGAATGTATATGGAAGGGAAGAATTTCTTCATTTTTATCCTTTGCATTACAAATAATGAAGTCTTATGGGGTCACATTTAGATAGATAGATAGATAGATAGATAGATAGATAGATAGATAGATAGATAGATAGATATGTTCCCTTTGATCCCATGTGAGAATAATCTCGGGGATGTGGAACAGTACATACACTTATCAGTAATGTCAATATTACTATATAATTGATAATATTATTATATATTGACAACAAGTTAGCAACAACCCATTAGTATTACCAATTTCTCCTGTAATCTATAAATACAATCCCGAGTTAATTAATACTTATTATGTGGAACAGTGTATACACTTGTTACCAGCATCTAATAACCAGTTATTTTCTTACCAACCAGTTACCATGATTAAGTTTCACTGTAATTTGTGACTACATATTATATTATGTTAGTTGCTATTTATGTGGAACAGTACATACACCTATTAGCAATATCAATTATATCACCAACAACTCATAAGCTGTCAATTACTTACAAACCAGTTAGTATGATAATTTTTTACAGCAGTTTTTTAGTGCATGCTACCCCATGTTAGTTACTATATATGAGTGAAATTTTGTAAACAGTGTAATTAGACCATTTGTCAAAAGTTTCAACAGAAAGAAAAACCATATATCATTTTAGTAATTTTTGATAATTTTGTCACCTTCCCCTTCCATACACCTCAGTCATTCTTAGTTACCAAATTCCAAGAAGAAAATTCTTTCACAGAGTAAAATGGGTTCTGAAGCAGAAACTCTTTCAGTTTGGACTTAAAGTAGTTGGGTTTTTGTAGATAACATTTAATTTCTGTTGGTAATACATTGAATAAGGAAGCTCCAGTAAATGTTAACCCTTTCTGTACAATTGACAGTGATTTGTAATCCTTGTGAATATTATATTTATTCCTAGTATTATGGCTATGTATGTCAGCATTAAGATTGAAGTGTTTGGGATTTTCCACTAAAAAATGATAGTACAGAGTATACATACTGTGCTGGCATTGTTAGTACACCCAGGTTTTTAAATAGATTTCTGCACGACGTCTTTGGGCTTGCTCCACAAATAGTTCTTATAGCACGCTTTTGCAATTTAAATACCCTCTGTGCTTGTGACGAGTACCCCAGAATGAGATGCCATTAGAGAGCAGGGAATGAAAATATGCAAAATATACTAACTTTCTGGTTTCTATATTAGCTATTTTTGATATTACCCTCAGTGAAAATGTTGCAGAATTCAGGTTTTTAAGAAGTTGTTGAATATGCTGTTTCCAGTTCAATTTGTCATCAATATATACACCCAGGAATTTTGTGAAACAGCTTTCATTGATTGCTTTTCCTTCTGCTATCACATTATAGCTGTCCTTTGTTTTATTTTTTGTAACAAACTGAATTAACTGTGTCTTTTCTACATTAAGTATTAGTTTGTTGGCATTAAACCACCTGTTAATTTTCTTTATAACATCATTTGCTGTGTTTTCAAGGTTATGTGCTGATGGATCTTTCAAGCATATGCTAGTATCATCTGCAAAGAGCACCATGTGTTCATTATCACCTAGTATATGTGGGAGATCATTTATATAGATTAAGAACAGCAGGGGGCCAAGAATTGAACACCACATTTAACTATACCACATTCTGAGTTAATAACATCTCCTGTATTAGCATCTTTCAGTGATACACATTGCTTTCTATTTTCCAGGTATGATTTAAACCAAAGTCCTGGCTTACCACTAACTCCATAGTGGTCTAATTTACCTAGTAGAATCTCATGATCAACACAGTCAAAAGCCTTAGCAAGATCACAGAATATACCTAGGGAATTTAATTTTTTATGCATTGATTCCAGTATGTTGTTTACAAAAGCAAAAATTGCTGAATCTGTTGAAACACCTAGTCTAAAAGCAAACTGTACTTTACTGAGTAGGTCATTCTTTTGTAGATGTGTATACACCCTTCTGTACATTGCTTTTTCAAAGATTTTTGAAAGTGCTGGTAGAAGTGATATCGGTGTGTAATTTTCAATCTTTGAGGTATCACCCTTTTTATAAAGCAGTTTGATTATTGACTTCTTGAGTGAGTCAGGAAAGATACCTTCTTCAAAAGAACTATTACAAATATGACTAATAACTCTACTAATGCGGGTGTTACATTGTTTTACTACATGGGTTGAAACCTCATCAAAACCAAATGACTTTTTATTTTTGAGGGATTTAATAATTTTTTCAATTTCATTTTGACTGGTGGGAAATAGAGACATAGGTGCTGTTTTTCGTGACAAGGATTTAAGTATTGTTATAGCATCCATATTCCCAATATATTTTCCTTTTATTTTTTCAGCAACTGTTAAGAAGTAAGCTTCTTTTATTACTTTTGTTAAAATTATACAGTAAGTTTTGTAATGTTGTCTGAGAAGCATATTATCAGTATTCCTAACTTTTACATACAATTCCCTTTTATATCTGCAAGATGTTTTAATACCAACTTTAACCCAATTTTTGTTTACTCGTTTTTGACCAATTGGAGCTATTTTTGTAGGGAGACACCTTTTGTAAATTTCTAAAAACCTTTGGTGAAAGTAATTGAATTTATTATTTACCCCTTTTAATTTATAAACAGTGCTCCAGTTCATCATTTAAAATTTTTATTGAATTGTTCTTTAATGGCCTAACTCTCACAAATCCTTTGTTTTTGTTATTTTCATTTCCCAAAACATCCAAAGTATTTATTTGAGCATTATGGTCTGACAAACTATTTTCCATTGGAACTGTTCCATGTATTTCTAATTCATTGTGCTCTACACAAATGTTATCATTAATGGTACTACTATCTTTTTGAGTTCTAGTTGGGAAATTTACAGTTTGATAGAGATTGAATGATCTAAGCATTCCTAGAAGATGATCTGTCTGGTTACATTCTACAGCAAAATTTATGTTGAAGTCTCCACAGAGGATAATTTCCCTTTTAGTACATGATAAGTTTATTAGAACCGCCTCAAGTTTATTACAAAATTTTCTGAAGTCTCCTGTGGGAGCCCTATAAACTGTCAGCACTATAAGATATTTGTTTTCTAATTCTAACTGTATTGCACAACATTCAAAATCTTGTTCTATACAGTATTTACTTACATCTAACGATTTTGTCTCAGTATTTTCTCTTACATATATTGCTGCGCCACCCATTCTCATATCTCACCTGCAATACCATCAAGCTAATCTATATAATAGCTAATAAAAGGGAGGAGACCTATTTCAGAATTCTTCAGATGATGTTCTGTCAGACATACGACATTTATGTTAAGATTCAATGATTTTCTGTTTCTTCTATAGATATTATCAACTCATCAAGTTTGCTTGAGATACCCCTTATGTTCTGATGGAACAAAGCTATTTTAGACTGAAATTCTTTATTTTTTACTATAACACCATTATGTATATTTCTTAAATAACTCTTCCTACTCTTGACATTTGGCCTAAAAAAGACTGAGTCCTACCACCAATTACCACTGGGATGGGGTTCACATCCAACCTGCCTCTCCTGATGCTACTGGCAATCAGTTGTGTTAGCTTCTGCTTGCCCCGAACATTCAGGTAGAGTCCATGGGAGGTATGGTCACTCCGTGTTATGCCAGAAACATCTATCATACCAATGTGTGTTCTGTCAGCCTGACACAATGCACGCTTCAGATCTGCCTGTGTACGCTGTACATTACCACCCATCCAGGGTTGATCATAACGCTTGAAGAGGTCAACAAAACCAACATTGGAGTGAGTGGTGTTTTTAGCAATGTTGTCAATGTCTGTTTCAACACAATAATTGAGATTTCTGGACAGACTATTTCCAGGACCCCCAACTATAATTATATGATCCTCTTTAGTAAGATCTTTCCCCAGGTTTGAAATTTCATCCACAACATTGCCAAGTTCTGCATTAGGCTTAAATATACTACACACCTCAACATCAGAGCCCAGGCTTGACTGTAACATTGCACTTAACCCCCTACCGTGACTACATCCAAGCAATAACACCTTCTTGGATTTCTTTTTACGAAGTTTGCACAATGTGTGGTTTTTTACAGCTTTGTTGCAATGGGACAGCCCTTCTGTGGTATCTGATGCATTCTCAGTTAGATTCTCCAACACCCCAAAAGTATTGGAAACTTCCAACTGAAAATTTGTAGAATGCAGGTCCTGTTGTTTCCCTCCAGTTTTGGCTGCAATCCACTGGAATTCCTTAACATTTAATGCTGCTTTTTCAGCCTTCAAAACATTGAGTTCTTTTGTTAATTCAGCCACCTAATTGATATAACCTATAAATATTAGAATTTAAGGAAAACAACCTGCTAAATAATTTTTAATACGAATTTTGTATGCCGAAACAGAACTTTTTTTCTCACTACAGTCAAAAAAATCCAAATAGACCTAAGTGTAATATTGCTATTTCAAATAGATTAGATTGCAGTTCAATGGATTATATGACCACATTCCAGTTCAGTAATTTTAATGCTTTCAAAATCTTTGATGAGAAAGATTACAAAATCAAGAAAAATAAGTCTAGACCTATTTACAAGCAGAAGCAAGTCATATATGAAATATTTAAAATAGCCTAGATTAATGGTTAGAACTTTAAAACAACTGAAACCTTCAAAAGAATTCATGGCTTACTCAGAAGATATTGCACTGGTATTCGATAGACCTATTTAAATTCGTCAGCAGCATCAGTGCAAGGGAAGTCTATCATTACCATGGGTCCACAATCTGATGATGAATTCTTATATATATATATATTTCTCTTAGTTCTCCAGATTTACTGTCTCAAAGTGAGGTGATTAGGTCGAAATGTGGCCTGGACCAAAAGAAAATAGAACTATGCGAGATATCAAAACATTGTGTTCTTTACTTTCAATTGGTTTCGTAAAGTTACATAAGTATTCATCATCAGATTATGGAACCACGGTAATGATAGAACTGGCCCCTGTATTTATCTTGTTACCATATATCAAAAGTCGCAAGCTTGTGTCACTAACAAGGTGCTCAATAAGTTACTAATAACAAATAATTTGTTCCTTATACTATAAAAAGAATATTCTGCAACAGGCTGCATTTCAACCTAATCACAATTTGACTTAATGTTGCCGCTGAAAAGTTAAACGACGCAAATGCAACCAAACACTTTAAACGTATTGCGAATTACATTTCAGATAACAACAAAATGGACTTCATTAGGATTATTATCACAATTAATTTCATCAAACACTTTCAATATAAATTAGGCACAACTGTGTCCTATCCCAGATTGAAAGCAACTTAACTTTTGGCCACAACCTGAAATATTGAGGACACGGGTTTGATATCTGAGGCAAGGAGCGGCTCTCGCCAAAGGATTTTGGATGGAAAGTAGGCAGGCAAACTCACGCTAGAAATGACAAAGCCAATTCCAGAACATTGGAGTTTAATAACTTCAAACTAGTCTACAGACAGTTTGGAATAGGTTGTTAGGTAATGCTAGGTGCAGGAAAGGAAATTACTGCTTCCCAAAGTCAGATCCGCTGGACAACTACGGCAGCAATAATACGCAGCAGTACAACGATGCAAACTGTACAGCACTACGTAGCAACTTGATGGTACTGGCCCCTCCCTGTGGTCTCCGTGATCCTTTATACTAGTTCAAAACAGTTAACCTCGTGTTACTTGGCTGAATCTTATTTAACCATGAACAGCAGTACGCCTGCTCGACCAGTGTGGTTGTAAACAAAACCAATGGGTGACACAAACTCTTATTTACATGATACTCCTTTTCCATCTGACCCTGACGGTAGCGCGCCTTCCTATACGGTCTATTTATCCCCAACAGACCATGCTCTGCATCTGACCCTATCTGTAGCGCGCCTTCCTATACGGTCTATTGATTCCAAATGACCTTTGCACCCCAACGCGTCTGCCCGCTTGGCTGTCCCAACACGTGTGGCCAACACAGCGTAGGCAATGCACAGGCTACATCTAAATATCTTTTTAACAATTATATTTTTCTTTAATATTGAGTATTTTACAATTGGTCTAAAGCACATTGAATAATGTATTCGCTTCATCGCGATGTAAACTTGATCCACACGTGAAAAATAGTAAGATAAAATGGTTCTCTGCATCAGCAAATATTTGATAACACCGTCGTCCTATTGAGAGCTGTGATAAACTTTTTTAACAGGCACTGTAAATCTATAATGACATCTATTATGTCTTGCAGACGCCGCAATACAAATACTTCAAGAACAATAATTTCAACGTGACTTACCTATGGAATGTTATTCCTGGTTGTTTTTTACTTGTTCTGTTTGTGCAACCATAGGCAACACAATTTGTCATTATAAAACACCTTGAAATATCCGAACATGAAATGTTCACAGCAGGAAGCAAATGAAAACAGACCAATGTTTTGAACTCACGAAGATGGCGGCCGCGCATGCGCAGTCGGCTCCGGAGTTACAGGCTGTTTCACAGTTTAAGGGACACCTTGTCTCCTCTCTTTTCCTACCTTCATGGGTACGCGGGGGGAACACTGGGGTATGATGCTTGGGAAAGTGCGGCAGTGTGGGGGCCGGCGGGCTGCCGCTGATAGCTGCTGTGTGGATCGGTGTACCAAGCCGGACAGACAAAGATGCCCACATCCCTGGCAAATATGCTAGCGACAACGCGGCGGCTCGGAACTTAGCTGGTGAAACCACTTCGACTTTGTGGATGTGTTACTTTTCCTCGTGGCTGAACGGTCGCGTCGTGGTCGGCGGTCGTCCGCCTTCGCACGTGGATGCCAACAAATCGTCCTGTCGGGGACCTGGTGACCGCTGGTGGCGCGAACGTCCTAAGTCGGACGCGCCGGACCTCTGCTTGGGAGAACCGTCGCAGCCTGGACGCCGGAACCTGTGCTGCAAGGGACTACACTGGCGTGGCGACTGCAAGGACACCACGAAAGGCACATCAACACCGCTCTCCACACGGGCATCCACACCGGGAAACGACTTGCCACTCCTGTGGTAAGTAACTGTGTGATACTCTCACCAACTAACAACAACTCCTACATCATCCTCGACCGTACTATAGATTCTGTCACGGTACTGGCATTATCTTAGCCAGCCGCCCTTAAGGCTAAAACAGATGCACTACTTCCCACCACACGACGGTCGAGGCGCCTTTTGGAGCCTCAACTAGAGTTTATTTAAAAAAAATTTATTTGGCCTGAAGCGCCAAATGGCGCTATACAGCCATCATTTATTTATACAAATAGTCAGGATATTGTAAAACATTGTACAACTAAACAAGTCATTTTACAAGATAATTATAAGGTCGACTATTACTCAAATGGATACAAATAGGTTTATAAAACACACATACCATAATTTAACAGTTCTTTCTTTATAAAACTAATTATTTAAATACACAGAAAAAAAATATTAAAAAACTTATTTTTCTAAACCTTAATATTAGTTATTTTTATAAATCTCACTAACAAACTATAAATAAAATTAATTGTTGCCATGCAACAGACAGGAAATACTTGTTGCGAAAGGTATTCCGAAGCTGATTAAATCTTTCAAGAATTTAGGCCTGTGAGCTTTATGTCTTGGGCAAGTGAATACAATTTGATTTATATCACCTAATTCGGAATTGCAGTATTCACATATACCTGAATTGAATAAAATTTTCTCGGGTAACTAGCCGCGTTAGTCCATCGTTTAAACACGACGTTTCGGAGGTCAGAACTCTGCCGCCATTGTCAAGTAATTGCTGTCGGTAGAGAGAGAGAAGCGCAGCTTCTGCCAACGCCTTCGGCGTTGGCTGTATTTGGACAGGGGCACCTATTGCTAATCAGCTGCCGGTAGGTTATTGAGCCGTTTATACAGGATGGTCCTAAAATATATGTCAAAAATGTAAAGGTAGGTAGAGGGGATCAAATAAGCATATTCGTTTTTTTTTATTGGCTTTAGCCTTAGGCTAACTTAGCCAGTTACATGGAATAATGGAGCTCTTATATTTATATCATGCCTTTAGTTTTAGTCACATATAAGTAAATTAAGTTAATTGCTTTCTTATTGGGTGCAGCGAGAGTTGTCATCACATCTGCGATGTCTTCTATATGTAGAGCGTATTTTAATATGGTTCTTCTGTATTCACGGTGGTGCCTACATCTTAGCAGGAAGTGTTAAATATCCTCCACTTCGTCACAGGATTCGCAGTTCAGAGAATCAGATATCTTCAGCAGAAATTTTTTTATCATTTAGCCAGGTGTGTCCCGTTCTTAACCTACTAAACATCGTGATTGCCTTCCTATGAAGAACCACTTCTTGGAACCAAGGTTTCAGCGTAACTTTACTAGCGATGGCGCGGTACCATAGCCCTTTTCCTTGGGCCTTTTCGTTCCACTTTGTGACCCATGCGTTGAGAGCCCTTACTGAGGCGATCATTCTAAAGTCGGTATAAGGCACTGGTATGTTCTCAGTATCGGGAACCTGGAGATGCCGTCGAGCTATTTTGTCCGCTACCTCGTTCCCTGTCACTCCCACGTGACCCGGGATCCATTGTAGGCACACTTCTAAACCTCTGTGTACGGCTTTCCAAAGTTCTCTGCCAACTTCAAATGTCAGGTAGTTTGTGCACTGGCCTTTAGGGATGCCTATGATAGCCTGCAAGGCACTTTGGGAATCCGAACATACCACTACTTTGGTCCGTACTGACCGTTGTATATATTGTATGGCTCTCATGATTGCGTACATCTCGGATGTGAAAATTGAGAATTCTGCTGGCAATCTACAAGCTTCATAAACGCCACCGTCTGTATGGACCCAAGCAGCCGCGCTGGTGGATTGCATTACCCTTGATCCATCGGTAAATACTTTCCGCCATCCCTTCCATCGTGTATTCAAGATTTCTAATGCCCGCTGCTTAATTCTATCTGAAGGGTAGATTTATTGTCTACCGGGCCCTTAATAAAGGACAGGTGAATTTGCGACGAGATCTCCGCCCTTTGCCACGTATCTTCTTCGCTGAACATCTCGTCGATCTCTTGTCTGTGTTTGTTCCACAGGGCCGTTGTCTGATAATACTGTACCAGGCTAGTTTTTTCTTGTTGTTGACGTGATTTAGCTGAACTTTCATGGGTAAGGAGCTGCACCTTCCTCTGTAGGGGATGTGACCTCATGGACCACACCTTTAGCCAGAAGTTCAACCCCAATTTACTTCTTCTTGTATTCAACGGTGGAATGGCTAATTCTGCCGCCATCACAGCGATGGGGGTGAATTTCACAAAGCCTCCGATTACTCGAAAAGCTGCTGATTGAATGCAGTCCACTTTTGTATTCCATTCGGCTCCTCAGGAGACAGCAGAAAACATGCCGGAGTAGTCGAGGGTCCGCAACCCAGGTCGGGGAGGCGAGGGTTTTGAAAGAGTTCAGGCGTTGCATACATGACTGCTGCAATTCCATGATATGCTATCTCCATGTTAGCTTCGAGTCTAACCACATTCCCAGGAATTTGATATCTTTAACTAACTCCAGTGTGTGTCCATTTCGTGTAATTGCACAGTCTTTTCCCTGTAGCCGTCTTTGAGTGAACACGCAAATTTTACTTTTTTCGATTGATATTTCTAGCCCCTTGTCCAGCAATCTCTTTTATATCAGCTTCAAATGCTCCTCTAGTATTCTACAGGCCGTTTCTATGTTCGGGTGAGCTATATATACAACAAAGTCATCCGCATATTGGAGGAAGGAAACTAGGCCCTTTAGGATGTTACATAGGTCTGCCATGTAAATATTGAATAGTAAAGGGCTCATTTTATCGCCCTGCGGTAAACCTTGGAAAACTAGCCGACTGATTCTGTCTCCCTCCGCTGTAAACACTGAATTCACTCTCTGGGCGAGGTATTGGCCTCAGCATGATCATAACTTGCTAGGTATGCCCATCTTTTCCATAATACCCACAAGTATATCTATCTGCACATTGTTATAGGCATCCTTAATATCCAGAAATGCAGCAACTAGATAGTTTCTTCTTGTGAATGACAACTAAATACCTGTCACCAGCGTGCTGATATTGTCTAAGGTGATGAAGGGTTTTCGAAAGCCCATAGATCTCGTATCTAGTAACCTATGATGCTCCAGGTGCCACTAGATCCTGTTTTGGATCATTGCACTCATCAGTTTTGTCGGGTAAGGCAGGAGAGAAATGGGGCGATATGACGAGATGGTGTTCTTCTTCCTGTGGGGTTTACACACGGGAATAACGATTATCTCCCGCCACTGGTCAGGAACATATGAGAGGTCAATCATAGTATTGAAGAGATCCAGCATGGCTTTCTTCGCTTTAAGAGGAAGTTTGTCGATCATTGTGTAGGTAACGGCGTCCATTCCTGGGGCAGTATCTTTCTTCCGTAGGGCGTGTAAAAGTTCTGACAGGTGAAAACAGGGTTCCGCCGACTCTGTTGGGACGTCGTCTACATCCCTACTCTTGTGGTAATCCTCCTGTTTGGGTACATATTGAGTAGTGAACGAGGCTAGGAACTCCTCTGCTGCTTGTCTGTCTGATGATATCCAATTGGTAGCCGGCCTCTTACCCTTAAACCATTTTAGTTTCCGCCAAGTCTCTTGGGTCGACACACCATATTTTAAATTGGAGCAAAAACTCTTCCAGCCTTCTCGTTTGGCCTTTCTAATGGTATCACGTGCTTCAGCAGTTCTTTTCTTGAGTTCTTCCAAATTCTCCTGAGTGGCGGCGTGCAAATATGTTATGGTAGCCAGGCGCCGCCTGGCGACAGCTCGCGAGCAGTCACTGTTCCACCAAGGTTTTCTAGTGAGCTCTCTTCTAGTGTAAGTTTTAACCTCTGGTATCGCTTCTTCTGCAGCAGTTTCTACTATTCTTTGAAATTCGTTTTACCGACCTTGGATATCGTTGGTTGCACCTCCCACTGCTCCAACAGCGTGCTGACCTTTCCTTCGTAGCGAGCCCAGTTAGCCTTGCTACACAACCACCGTCTCCTTGAGTGCCGGCGGACAGATGGGAGATTCCAATCTAAAGATAATTTCAGGACGCAGTGATCACTTCCGACAGTATCTGGTATCAGCTCCCATTTCGCTCTGTGCATTAGGTTCATCGATATAAGAGTAATATCTGGGGAAAAATTTTTCTGACTAGGAGCACCAAGTCTAGTTCCATGTTTATTGTTAACAACGGCAAATGAAGATGCTGTTATGGCATTGGCGAGCTCAATTCCCTGCATGTCTACATAACTGTCTTGCCATAGCGAATGGTGAGCGTTGAAGTCGCCTCCAACCACACTATTTGGTGGCAGCTGATTGAATATTGCCGACCAATCTTCTTACTTTAGGCTGACTTGAGGTGGTTTATATATAACGGTGGCCGCTTTGATAGGTCCATCGTAAGAGAGGTCAACTGAGAGCATTTCTACATTGGCTATAGGTGCTGCTAATCTACGCACGGAGTTATTAATGTGGTTTCTCATCAAGATGGCAACGCCGCCGTGCCCATCGTCTCTGTCTTTCCGAAACATA
This sequence comes from Vandiemenella viatica, assembly GCA_031002005.1. Lineage (NCBI taxonomy): Eukaryota > Metazoa > Arthropoda > Insecta > Orthoptera > Morabidae > Vandiemenella > Vandiemenella viatica. The sequence continues at coordinate 74,642,024 of JARYHS010008075.1, forward strand.
CTAAAATTCTTAATATTTATGTTAGATGAGTTTCCGATATAAGGACTAGGTCGGCCTTATGTTCTGTTATGATTATTTGAAATTCGTCCAATTTTGGTAATAGGCTACGTGCGTTCCACTGTAACACTGTAAATTTAGTCTTCCTAGCCATTTTTAATTAACAGATTTACAGTCTCCGATGTTGTTCCACTTGGCCCCACTTCTTTAATTTTTTGGAGCACTAGTCGAAATGCTTCGTCCTGAATTTTCTTCACTGTGGTGGCTGTCATCTTGCCTTTCATCTGCTGTGCTATCAGTTTAACCACTATTTTGACTATTGTATTAACGATGTCTTCTCCTGCCTCTCTGCTAGTTGGTTCTTTGCTGGTTGCTTCTTCCATTTGGGTAGCGATAGATTCCTTGGGAGTACTGACGGTTCTTTGGCAGTGCTCCCTGACTTGCTTCATTCCCTGTGGCACCGTCACCGCACTGTAGCTTTTACTCTGTATAGGTGGGAATTCCGCTGCCTTGTATTGGTAACTTTTTAGTATACTCGTCTTGTTATCAGTCGCCGTTTTTGCCTTGTCCCCTTCTTGTCTCTTCCGTTCGGGGCATTTCCTATCCTTGGCTTTGTGGTCACCTCCACAGTTTACGCATTTTTGGAACTCATTTGAGCAGATGGAAATGTTGTGTTCTTCACCACACTTCATACATCTTTTTTTGCCTTTACGGAATTTGGGCGTATGACCAAATCTATAGCATCTGAAGCACTGCGTTACCGGAAATATGTAGGGAGCCACCTTGAATCTGAGGTAGAAAATTTCAATTTCTTCTGGTAGGAATTGGCTGTCAAAGGTTATGAGCACGATCTGCAGGGGTAGTGTTTCCACCTTGCCGTCCTTGATTACTTTCTTGCTAAATCGCCGTACATCGATAATCGGTGCTGACGAAACAGCGTTAATCCTTAATTCTTCTTCTGCTAGGTCCGTAGGCACAAATTTGATAATCCCTTTTCTTTCTACTCTGTTGGCCGGTATATAAGCTTGCAGACCCAAAGATTGAAGAAACGTCTTGTTTTCAACAAAGCCGTTAGCAGTGCTGGAATTCAAAAATTCCATAGACATTCTGTTTTTCCCCAGCTGATTGAGTCGTTTCAGCCCAGTGACCTTGTTATAAAAAATTTTACCCAGCTGAATTGGGTGGAGAGAACTGTCTGATGCGTTCTCGATTATAACTACATATGACCCCTCTGCATGGTCATTATAAAGCCTCTTCCGCATTGCCGGCGCGGGGGGGTTCCGCTCTACTGCTTCTTCTCTTCCTTGGCTTGCCTGACTAGTTGTCAGATGGTTACCTAAGGTGTTCAACTGATGGCCTCCATCTTACTATTACTACTATTACAATTACTCCGCGATTCACCAAAAGTGTTTGGCGGAGGGTGCATTGCACCTGTCAGGAAAGGTAATGGTTTGGAAGGGATATACGGGATTGGCAGGAGGCGCCCATGGGCTATTGTGAGGAACCATCCCAGCATTCGCCTGGAGCGATCTAGGGAAACCATGGAAAACCCAGATCAGGATGGCCGGAGTGCTTTATCGGAAGCTACTCCTGTCCGATTTTGTGTTTACTCGCCCGGTAAATCTATTCTATTCCATTCCCTAATCGCTCGTGGAAAAAATGAGTAGAGAAATGAATCGGTTCTGGCCCTGATTTCTCTTATCTTATTTTCGCGGTCATTCCGAGATATGAATGTTGCTGGTAGCAATATTTGTTTGCTGTCATTCCGAAATACGTCAGTCGAGAATTTTTCAATTAGCTTCCGTCGAGAGCAATGCCTTCGGTGCTCCAGGTCTTCCCAACCTAACTCCTTCAACATGGCACTTACGCTTTCCCTCCAACTATATATACCTGTCACGAATCGGGCGGCTCTTCTTTGGACCATCTCTAATGCCTCCATTAATCCCTTTTGATGAGGACCCCATACAGAGCAACAATATTCCAGGTGAGGCCTCACTAGTGACTTGTACGCAATCGATTTAACTTCCGGAGTGCATTGTTTTAAATTACGACCTAGAAATCGAAGCATACGATTTGCTTTCCCAATTACATTCTCGATATGCTCATTCCACGACAAATTATTACGAATTGTTACCCCTAGGTATTTAGCGGAATCTACCGTTCTAAGGACAGTGCCATTAATTGTATATTCAAAGCTAAATGGTGTCACCTTTTTACTTACACGCATGACTTGGCACTTTTCTGACGATATACTGGGAGTTGTTAGAGGTGGGGTCGCTAAGCTGCCAGCTACCTCCTTACCTCTGCTGGGTATTGACTCGGTGATCATCGGTTCTTCACTTTTCTCTTTCGTGACGTTTCTCCTATCTGAAGCTTTACGTTTCTTCCTCAGATTGTACTTTTCTTTTTCATCGGTGACGTTTAGGTTTACCTCCATTGTCTTCCTCGCTGTCTCCATCATCTCTTGGTCACTCTGGTACACGGTATACGCCTCTTCTTTTCTCGAGTTGATTCCATCACTTGCTTCTGCCATTTCCTCTCGCCCTCCGGCAGAAGGGTCGACGAGATGACCTCAGCCAAGGATGTATTAACACAATTAGGTTGTCTTCTCTAGATGTAAATTACTTTAACTGTCCACTGATTCGCCAAAATTTCTGTGAATATAACACGACCGCAGTTAGCATTGTTGATAGTCGCCGGGAGATGAGTCCGCTTCGCTGTCACTCACACTCGCGCAGGTAAACACGTCTCACTTCCTCACTCTATCATATCGCTTACTTCCTTACTCGTCGGCTGCAAGCAGCAAACTGGGCATATTCGTTTAGGATTGTGTGTGCAGCGGTGATTCCGCCTTGAGCCGGTAGGGAGCGCTGATGACTGCGACGTATAAAAGCGCTTCGCTAGCTGGATTTATCATTTCCCGCACGGATCTAAAACAGCATGCATCGTTTCATCAATTGGAGCTTGCCGACATGCATTTCATGTATGGGGCTGCACAAGGAAACGAATTAGCTGCTCAGAGGAATGTACAGGGAGCGATTCCCGGATAGGAATCAGCCGGATCGTCGAACATTCGAGGGTCTTTATCAGGAGTTACGCACAAGTGTATCGTTTTATGCTTCCAGGCATGTAGCTGGCATTGGAAGATATCGCAGAACTCCTGCAGTGGAAACCAGAATACTAAACACAGGAGAAGATAATCCTTCGACAAGCTCAATAACTGTAGGACGTGCGTTGGGTTTGAGCCATCAAAGTGTTTTGAGGACTTTACATGAAGACGGAATGCATCCGCATCATTTACAGATAGTGCAAGCAACGACTCCTGACGATTATCTTCCACGTCTCAACTTTGCTCGTTGGTGCCAAAAGCAGACGGCAGCCAATCCAACCTTCCCAGCAGATGTTTTATTTACTGATGAGGCTACCTTTACGCGGTCGGGTATGTTTAACATCCATAATTCTCACCTGTGGGCTCATGGCAACCCATATGGCACAATAGCACACACGTGCCAAGAAAGGTTTTCCATTATGTTTGTGCAGGCATTGTACACAATAACTTAGTAGGACCGTACATTCTACCTAGTAGTTTAAATGGCCATACATGCATCATCTTCCTACAGGAGGTTTTATCTGGACTTCTGATAGATATTCTTCCAGCTGTTCTTAAACGAATGTGGTTTCAGCACAATGGAGCCCCAGCTCACTTCAGTCGAGACGTCAGGAATCACCTAGACGCTGCAGTTCCCTGGCCACCGTGTTCTCCTGATTTTAACCTGCTTGAATTTTTTCTTTTGGGGTCATATTAAAAGCCTGGTGTACGACAGTCCCGTCACAGAAGATCTTGTTGACCGCTTGTCTGTGGCTGCTTTACATGTGCTCGACATGCCTGACGTCTTTTCTAATGTACGCCGATCTTTGCGCCGTCACTGTGAATCTTGTATCGCTGTTGGTGGCCGCTCTTTCGACCACCTCTTGTAGACTGTTAATAAATTTTTGTTTTCTTTTGTCTCTACTTGTATTTTCAGTTTACTTTTATTCATACTGCTTTACAAGTTACTGTTTTAATGTGTCATTACCGCACACACATTCCTATCCGAAATATGCTTATTTAGGTCCCTTCTACCTACCTTTACATTTTTGACATATATTTTAGGAGCACCCTAAACGCGAAGTCCGTGCTACGTCATCTTTTTTTCCGGTCGGCCAATGGCTAGTGACGCGAAACGTTGGCCACTAGCGGGAAGCTTTCCAATTGGCGGAAGCCATTAGCTGCTGGCAGGTACCGTTGATTGCTGGCGCGCAAGAGAGGTGCATGTTTTCCAGAAGTCCTGTTGCAGTCTCTTTTTCTGGATTGCTGGGCTCCAGGTCTTACTTAACTGAAATCTAGTATTTCTTTTAACGAGGTCCTTGGAGATACGGATTTCAATAGCTTCCGAGAAAATACCTCTCGTACGCGCAAGAATTCTTGTTGACTTGAAATTAAAGCCATTTCACGTGTCGATACTGTGCACAGCCTCCGCTGACTTGTCATTCTGGCCAAGGTGAACGTTGCGCGCATGTTCGGCGCACCTTTGGTTAATACACCGTGTTGTCTGTCCGATGTAAGCCTTCCCGCATTCGCAAGGAATGCGATATACGTCAGGTGTTCATAAGGCTATATCATCCTTCAGTGACCGCAGTATATTCTTAATTTTGGCGGGTGGTCGGAAAATGGTTTTAATGCCAACATTTACTTAAAATTCTGCCAATCTTAAAGGAATGTGAAATCAGGAAATATTTACAAGAAAAGTAAAAAAATTAAATTAGAATTTTCATTATGTGTGTAATGTAATCGCATATTAAGTGTTTTACATTTGAACACTAAGGTGTAATGACACAAAAAGGGGGAAAAATTGGCTTTGTCACCGCGCCAAATCCATGTTGCGAGTTCAAAACAGACGAAGCGGCGCCGCGCGGTATCGTCTGTATTGCCCGGACCATGCGTCGACTCGACCGCCGCGCTGGCGCAAAACGCCTTGTCTTTAGACCTAACTTTCGCAGAGGCTTTTTCCCGGGAGTTAATCATTGGCACTTTTTTCCCTCTGCCCTGTCTGTTCTTTCAAAAGTTTGCGTCTATCTTATCCGATGGACCCATGTAACGGGCCGACGCCTGGAATACATCACAATCCCGTTCCTGTGATCACTTATCGAATTACTGACTTAATGAATGTGCAGAGGTAAGCAGCAGATAACAGGCCGCCAAGCTTGGAGGAGCGGGTTTTGGGGGTTCCCCCATAAAAAGAGTCACCCAGACGCCAGGCGGTATGCGCAGTTCCTCCCCCCCCCCCTCCCACCTCACCACCAATCCCAGGCGGCCTCGTCCGCTGTCCAAGGCACAACCAGCACTCGCCGCGCGGTTGCAGGCCATAGCGGAGCTCGCCGTTATATCGCGCCACACACCAAGATGCAGGCGGCCAAGCGACCGTCCTGCAACAACTTCTATTAGCCTTGACCGACCTGGCACAGTAGGTGGCCACAATCACGCCGTTTTAAGGTGGACTTCCTATGCAGCGGCGGCGGCTAGCGGCTGACCTTGGGCGTCAGCCGCGCAGGGGGCGCTTCCTATGACGCGGCAGTCGCCCAGCGGTTCTGCTAGTGAAAAGTCATGAGTGAGCGCGAGTTGATGATTCATTTAATGTTAGAAGAGGTTGAGGATGAAGAAATTATATTGCAATTATGTGAGGGGAATGCTCAATCACATCCTATTTTTCAAACAAGGAATGAGGAAGGTTGTTTTGAGACACTTATAAATCAGCGTCTGTTAAAAGATGATAAGAAATTTCGGGAATATTTCCGGCTGAACATCATGCAGTTTAACTATGTTCTCGATCTCGTCAAAGAAGATCTCAAGAAGGATCCCTCTTCCAGATATCCGCACCCCATAAGCCCAGACGAAAAACTCGCTTTGACATTGAGGTAAGTAAAAGTAAAAATCTAGTAACTCAAAAATTTTACTATTTTGTCGTGCCCTTTTAGTGAGTGGTCTGTATGAAGGAATGTCTTCCACGATTTTGGAAGAAGCTTGTTCTGAAGTGGAAGCTGGTGGAGTTTGGGATCTACCACTCTCTTCTATATTCGTTTCATCGCCCTGAATGTTGCAGATACTTCTGTGAAAGAAATTACGAAATATATATAATGCGATAAAGTTGTAAATTAATGTAAACAGACAACATGGGGTGATGACTTACTCTCGCTTGTGCTCTACTGTGTTCAAAAATATTAACATATCGGCCAATGGCCACTTCTTCCCTTTGTTGGAAGCAGAACTTCCAGTTCCTTTTCCCTTTTTTTGTATTTTTTTTTTTTGCCTTTTTTGTATGTGTCCTTTACGTTTTTCCACCTTTTCTTACAATCTTCAACTAAAAAGCACAATGTAATTAAATAATTAAACACAGTTATTACATACCTGTATTCTCTTATTGTTATATAGAAAAAATAATATTAAATATAACATATTTTTATTTTGTTTTCAGGTTTATGGCAACAGGTGAATCCTTCAGGTCACTGGCGTTCGCATTTAGGATATCATCCTCTTACATCACCAAAATTGTGCAAGAAGTGTTGTTAGTTCTGCATAAGAAATTGCTGCCGATTTTCTTGCCGCCTATTTCACCGGACCAGTTAAAATCAAAACGCAAAGAATTTGAAGAAAAGTGGCAATTTCCTAACTGTGCCGGGGCTATCGACGGTAAACATGTGCGAATTTTTTCACCAGCATTATCAGGCTCACTATATTACTATTACAAACAGTTTTTCTCTACCGTTCTTCTGGCTGTAGTCGACGCGAACTATAAATTCATTTTCATCGATGTTGGGTCATACGGGAAGGAAGGCGACAGTGGAATTTTCGACAAAAGTAATATCGGAAAATTATTTGCAAGTGGAAATATGTTTCCACCGCCCTCTAAACTTCCTAATTCGGATATAGTAGTACCCCATGTTTTTGTAGGCGATGAAGCATTTCGATTACATCCAAATATGATGAAACCATTTTCTCGCCGAGTTGCAAGTACCGACAATAATAAAGCTATTTTTAACTACCGACTTTCTAGAGCTCGTAGAGTTTCTGAAAACTCCTTTGCTCTGCTGAGTCAAATATTTCGCATATTTTATTCGCCGATCGCTATAAAGCCAGAAACGACCGATCATTTGGTTATTGTTGCTTGTTGTCTACATAATTAACTTAGAGATGCATTCCTCGAAAAAACAATGTTCCTCATTATGAAATAAACAAAAATGAACCATTGCCGAGCGAAAACCTTGGGTCATTAGCAAGGGGTGGCGGTTATGCACATGCTGATGGATTTTCTGTCAGAGAATCATTTACAGAATACTTCAACAGCCGTGCGGGTGTAGGCTTAACACCCTGGCAAGGCAATCACGTTTCAAGAACGAATTAGGGCTGCATTATAATTGTATTATATTAAAAGTATGTATATATATATATTATTAAGATTTGTATTTATACGAATTTATAATGTTGATTTTGTGTCTTATCTATTTATTTATTTGTGCTTTGCAATAAATAATTATGAAAAATAATATTGAGTTTAATAACTATACAGGTAAAAATGAGATAAATGAGTAAAGGAAAGAATATTTTCTGCACGTGCCTATTGACCTCAGCAAAGTGCGATACAGCTACTGAATGAAGTTTTAATTACAAGTTACCACGTGATACATTGCAATTCGACTACGCGAAGTAGCTTGTATGTTTTGAAGGCTTCTTTAATAATGAACATATAATAACAAGTGACCCGAAGGTGATAAAAAAATGAATAAATTTATATCAGATTATATTGTGCTTTTATTACCTGATCTTTCGACGAATTCCGCTATTTCTTTCCAAACATTGTCCTTCACAGATTGATCCTTGTACAGTGGTGAAGAAACATCGTAAATACAAGGAAATTTAGACACTACTTCCACAAATTTTTCATCCTCCCCCGCCGTAAAAAAAAACCTTTCCGTCTGACATATTTCGACTGTTCCGCTAGCGGCTGCGTCTATACTGCTCTCGGACCGGTGCTGTCGCGCGGCTCAAGCGGCCGTTTTCGTGAACGCGGGTCGCCGCCGCTTCATAGGAAGCGCTCCCGTTACATTCTATTGTAGCAGCCATTAGCGGCTGTCTTGGGCGGCCGCCGCCAGCCGCTGCCGCTGCATAGGAAGCCCACCTTTAGACAGAGAAGTGACTCCTGACCTATCTAATTGTCCGATTGACTGGACAAGTAGACCAGCGACGCAAATACCCTCCTGGAAATTGAAATAAGAACACATTGACGCCGGTGTGTAAGACCCACCATACTTGCTCCGGACACTACGAGAGGGCTGTACAAGCAAGAAGCGTCTGTGGGTACACCAAGCCGGGTTCTGAAATCCCCCCACCACCTGGCACACGGAAGTGACGTCGACGTGTAACTACTTTGGTATAGAGTTGCAGCGCCATCACACTATTCGTTTGTTTTTGTTTATCATGGAGTGCGTCTGATGTGCGAGATACAAGAACTGATTAATGGGTTAGAATTCACAAGATCAAAGTGAATTAAACCTTGAAAGTACCATTGGATTTAGTCCTCTTATCGGCCTTTCTTCTCGTTTGTTGAGCCGCTTGAAATCATATTTAAAATCTATAAATGTCTGATTTTAGACTAAAATCTTTAACCTCTAAACATCAATAAAACATTATTTGAAGTTGAGGTAATGCGTCCCGAGGCAATGTACGAATTTCCCGAAGATGAGTTTAATGAGTTTTGTGCCGGATGAGATTATCTTCAATAAAACATTACGAACATGACTTGTGTGGCGAATCCAGGGAGCTTGTTTCCAAGACTAGCCAGCCATAGGTAAGAGCTTGTTAAATTGAGCTTGTAGTATTAATTATTGTAATTTGCTTAAATGTGCATTATGTAAGTTTGACTTTAATTTGCAGCAGTGGGAAAAGCCTACACTTGGAAGGCAAATAGGCTGTTTGAAATCAGATGTAATATGAAAGGCACAGACAATACCAAAACCAATCGAAGTGGCTCAAGAAGAAATGTTCAAAGGTATGCTGCTTGCCATGGAGCCCATTAATAATAATAATAAAAAATTGTCATGGAGCACCCGCTCCGGTGGCTATATCACTCCCCCCCCCCCCTTCCCTGTCCAACCTACCTCGGCCCTCTACCACTGTTTCCCTTAAATTTTCTCAGTGTTTCTGGTAAGTTATTCATCACTTCTCTTTGCAATTTATTCCAGTCCCTCACTCCCTTTCATATGAAAGAAAATTTTCCCCACTCCCTTATGCCTGAAATCAAGTGCTAGCTTGTGGTCATGGTCAACCTTACACTTCCAAGCACCTCTCTTAATTTTCTCACCAATATCTTTCCATGCTTCATCACCAGTATAGGCTTTGTACAGTCCCATGACTATCTTCACTTTCCTTCTATCCTCCAATGAATCCCATTCCAGCTTTTTTTTTATCATATTAGTTAGTTGTCTGTGGCAATTTCCAAAAACAAATCTAGCAGCCCTTCTCTGCGCTTCCTCCAACTCTTGTACTTCATACCCAAAATGTGGGTCCCATACTATACCCCTGTATTCCACCATGGTCTGACCAGAGTTTTGTACCCCAGTTCCTTTACCTCTATAGTGCATCCCCTCATCACCATTTCCAACAGGTGAAGGATTTTGTACCCTTTCCCTACCTGTTTAATGTGTCCTGCCCAGTTAAGTTTACTACCAAATGTTATGTCGAGGTATTTAAATTTTGAGTCTTCAATAAGTAGCTCCTTCCCCACTTCATAATCATAATCAACCTATAGTTTTTTATTTGTGTACCTAATAAGTTGACTCTTCTTTGCATTTATCTTCATCCCATGTGGACTCACCCAGCTAGTTATCCTATCTAGGTCTTCCTGCAGCTGTTTACAGTTTTCTGTTCTTTTGATCCTTTTATATCACATAATGTCATCTGCAAACAGTCTAACTTCTGACAGTAAACCATTAACACAATCATTCATTAGAATAACGAATAACAATGGTCCCAATACACTACCCTGCAGGACTCCCACATTCACTTCTACTTCTTTGGTTGCTGCATTTCTTACCCAAACTTTTTGCTATCTACCTTTTAGGAATTCTTCCAACCAGCAAATCACCTGTTTATTAACTCCAATAGTTTTTACCTTATTTAGCACCATTTTATGGCTCACTCTGTCAAAGGGCTTTGAAAGATCTAGTGCTATACTATCAACTTGACTTCCCCTGTCCATTTCATGAGAAATATCTTGCATATACCCTACTAACTGAGATTCGCATGAATATCCTTGCCTGGCCCCTTCATGGCACACCTTCTCCTGCAGTGATCCTGGACCATCAAACTATACACTGGAAATGAGGACAGGGGACCAAGCTTACAGTGTTGAATGGAATTTAGCCCAGACAAAAATGATAACAGGATCAATGGTCTATGAAATTCTGCGCACTGTGAAGCAGGTAGTGTACCAAGTATGTACTGTCATAATAATAATTATTTTAACAGTTTTCTTACTTACATAATTGTTGATCTAACTTTTATGTACTCATTTTAGAAACATTGAAAACTTGTTGCAACTGGTAATTTCTGTGAAGGTCCAGCCAGGAGACAACTGAACCAAAAAGAGCCTAAAAAATGTTCCATCTCTAAAATGGGGATTTTTGAGAGAAAAAATAAGCTGCCAGATCTTATGAGAAGCTCATGTGATTGAAGGTAATGGTGTGATTTTTTTTTGCCTTTATGTTGATTTTGTTATTACAGCCACTGAGCCAAACTGTTATTTTGTGCTATATTCTTGTGGTGTGAATAGATATAGTCATCTTCTAACTTTAAAAAAATGCTGTTTACATTTCCAACAGGTGTAATCATGTGGACTCTTCCAAAGTAAGGAGTGGGATTACTTTGGTGCTACTCCAGGTGGCATTACTGTGGATGGAAAGACCATAGTTGAGCTTAAATGCCCATACAGTGTGTGATTTGATAAACCATTGCTGTGCCCTTCTTTGTCCACAAATGGAAAAGTGATGAACATATGTAACAGAAAATACTGAAACAAAATCATTAGATGTAAGTAAATACTGTATAGAACAAGATTTTGAATGTTGTGCAACACAGTTAGAATTAGAAAACAAATATCTTATAGTGCTGACAGTTTATAGGGCCCCCACAGGAGACTTCAGTAAATTTTGTAATAAACTTGAAGCGGTTCTACTAAATTTATCACGAACTAAAAGGGAAATTATCCTCTGTGGAGACTTCAACATAAATTTTGCTGTAGAATGTAACCAGACAGATTATCTTCTAGGAATGCTTAGATCATTCAATCTCTATCAAACTGTAAATTTCCCAACTACAATACAAAAAGATAGTAGTACCATTATTGATAACATTTTTGTTGAACAAAATAAATTAGAAATAAATGGAACAATTCCAATGGAAAATAGTTTGTCAGACCATAATGCGCAAATAATTACTTTGGATATTGTGGGAAATGAAAATAACAAAAGGAAAGGATTTGTCAGAGTTAGGCCATTAAAGAACAATTCAATAAAAACATTAAATGATGAACTTCTCAATGAGGACTGGAGCACTGTTTATAAATTAAAAGGGGTAAATAATAAATTCAATTACTTTCACCAAAGGTTTTTGGAAATTTACGAAAGGTGTCTCCCTACAAAACTAGCTCCAATTGGTCAGAAACGAGTAAACAAAAATTGGGTTACAGTTGGTATCAAAACATCCTGCAGACATAAAAGGGAATTGTATGTAAAAGTTAGGAATACTGATAATATGCTTCTCAGACAACATTACAAAACTTACTGTAGAATTTTAACCAAAGTATTAAAAGAAGCTAAACGTTTGGCCATAAACGATGAGATTAGTAGTTCAGATAATAAGATAAAAAGTGTTTGGAACATTATTAAAAGAGAAACAACTGTATCATCCCTTGAACATAAACCTATATCTATAAGCATTAATGATAAACTTGTAAATGACCCCTCGCATGTAGGAAGTGCTTTCAATAAATACTTCTTAACAGTTGCTGAAAAAATAAAAGGAAAATGTATTGGGAATATGGATGCTATAGCAATACTTAAATCCTTGTCACCAAAAGCAGCACCTATGTCTCTATTTCCCACCAGTAAAAATGAAATTGAAAAAATTATTAAATCCCTCAAAAATAAAAATTCATTTGGTTATGATGAGGTTTCAACCCATGTAATGAAACAATGTAACACCAGCATTAGTAGAGTTATTAGTCACATTTGTAATAGTTCTTTTGAAGAAAGTATCTTCCCTGACTCACTCAAGAAGTCAATAATCAAACCGCTTTATAAAAAGGGTGATACCACAAAGATTGAGAATTACAGACCAATATCACTTCTACCAGCATTTTCAAAAATCTTTGAAAAAGCAATGTACAGAAAGGTGTATGCACATCTACAAAAGAATGACCTACTCAGTAAAGTACAGTTTGGTTTTAGACAAGGCGTTTCAACAGATTCAGCAATATTTGCTTTTGTAAACAATATACTGGAATCAATGCATAAAAAACTAAATTCCCTAGGTATATTCTGTGATCTTGCTAAGGCTTTTGACTGTGTTGATCATGATATTCTACTAGGTAAATTAGATCACTATGGAGTTAGTGGTAAGCCAGGACTTTGGTTTAAATCATACCTGGAAAATAGAAAGCAATGTGTATCACTGAAAGATGCTAATACAGGAGATGTTATAAACTCAGAATGGGGTATAGTTAAATGTGGTGTGCCTCAGGGTTCAATTCTTGGCCCTCTGCTGTTCTTAATCTATATAAATGATCTTCCACATATACTAGGTGATAATGAACACATAGTGCTCTTTGCAGATGATACTAGCATATCGTTGAAAGATCCATCAGCACAAAACCTCGAAAACATAGCAAATGATGCTATAAAGAAAATTAACAGGTGGTTTAATGCCAACAAACTAATACTTAATGTAGAAAAGACACAGTTACTTCAGTTTGTTACAAAAAATAAAACAAAGGACATCTATAATGTGATATCAGAAGGAAAAACAATCAATGAAAGCAGTTTCAAAAGATTCCTGGGTGTATATATAGATAACAAACTGAACTGGAAACAACATATTCAACAACTTCTTAAAAAACTGAATTCTGCAACATTCTCACTGAGGGTAATATCTAGAATAGCTAATATAGAAACCAGAAAGTTAGTATATTTTGCATATTTTCATTCCCTGCTCACTTATGGCATCTCATTTTGGGGAAACTCGTCACAAGCACAAAGGGTATTTAAATTACAAAAGCGTGCTATAAGAACTATTTGTGGAGCAAACCCATGGACGTCATGCAGAAATCTGTTTAAAAACCTGGGTGTTCTAACAATGCCAGCACAGTATGTATACTCTGTATTATCATTTGTAGTGGAAAATCCGGAACACTTCAATCTTAATGCTGACATACATAGCCATAATACTAGGAATAAATATAATATTCACAAGGATTACAAATCACTGTCAATTGTACAGAGAGGGTTAACATTTACTGGAGCTTCCTTATTCAATGTCTTACCAACAGAAATTAAATGTTACCTACAAAAACCCAACTACTTTAAGTCCAAACTGAAAGAGTTTCTGCTTCAGAACCCATTTTACTCTGTGAAAGAATTTTCTTCTTGGAATTTGGTAACTAAGAATGACTGATAAAATAGTATATATGGTGTATGGAAGGGGAAGGTGACAGAGTTGTCCACAATTACTAAAATGATATATGGTTTTTCTTTCTGTTGAAACTTTTGAGAATTTAAGTAATTATTGTGTTTACAAAATTCCACTCATATATAGTAACTAACATGGGATAGCATGCATTCAAAAACTGCTGTGAAAAATTATCATACTAACAGGTTGTTAAGTAATTGACTGCTTATGAGTTGTTGGTAATATAATTGATATTGTTAATAAGTGTGTGTACTGTTCCACATAAATAGCAACTAACATGATATAATATGTAGTCGCAAATTACAGTGAAACTTATCATGGTTACTGGTTGTAAGAAAATAACTGATTATTAGATGCTGGTAACAAGTGTATACATTGTTCCACATAATAAGTATTAATTAACTCGGGATTGTATTTGTAGATAACAGGAGATATTGGTTATACTAATGGGTTGTAGCTAACTTGTTGTCAATATATAATAACATTATCAATTATATAGTAATATTGACATTACAAATAAGTGTATGTACTGTTCCACATCCCCGAGATTATTCTCACATGGGATCAAAGTGAACATATCTATCTATCTATCTATCTATCAAAAGATATTATGCGCAAATTCAGGCACATCTGTAGTGACTGGAATTGATAGATATGATTTTGTGATTTGGGCAACAAAGTGAATTGTTGATCAGTGTGTTCTTTTAAATAGATCCTATAAGAATCAGTTGATGAATGCTGTTAGCCTCTACTATCATGGGGTATTTTAGTGTATTCTACAAGCCCAAAGTTCAAATTCTTGAAGATTGTCATAATTGTCTTTCTCACAATTTCAAAACATTATTATCATTAATAATTACTAATTGATAAATTGCGATGGAGCGAATACTCCTATGACAATCTCCCTACACACCCATCCTTCTCCCTTCCTCCTCCAACACACTTTTGCCCTCAAGCAATTTTTACTATGATGCAATAACGAGTTTATTTTTTAATGTGTTGATTTTTATGAAAGAGCTATATATATATTTATTTATTTTTAATATGTTTACCCTAATTTATGTAATCACTATATCAAGATTATTGATTTTGTTATATTAAGCTATTGAGAAGACTGCCATTTAATTAAATTGCAATGGAGTGCAGGTTCTGGTGTCAATTTCCCTACCACCCATCTTCCCCCTTCCCTGCCCCCACCTACATTTGCCCTCACCAAATTTTATCTTTAAATTCTTTAAAGCTTTTGGTAAATTATTCATCATTTCTCTTGGTAACTTATTCCAATCCCTGACACCCTTACCAAAAAAAGATAATCATCCTACACCCTTGAGACTGAAATTGAGTGCCAGCTTGTTGTCATGGTCATCTTTTCCTTTCCATGCATTACGTCTAGTTCTTACACCATTATTTTTCCATGACACATCACCAATATAGGACTTGTACACTTCCATGACCCTCTTCACCCTCCTTCTGTCTTGCAATGAATCCTGTTCCAGCTCTTTTATCATATCTGTAACTGATTGCATTCTATGGTAATTTCCACACACAAATTTAGCAGCCCTTTTTAGTACACTCTCTAATTCCTGTATTTGGTGCTCAAAATGTGGGTCCCATACTACAATACCATAGTCAAGCAATGGTCTGACCAAAGTTTTATAACCCATTTCCTTTACTTCTCTCGTGCATCATCTCATCACTCTCTCCAACAAGTGCAGAATTTTGAAACCTTTTCTTACTACCTGACCAATGTGTCCTGCCCAGTTAAGCTTGTTATCAAATGTAATGCCAAGATATTTACACTTCAAGTCTTCAACAAGCAATTCTTTCCCCACTGTATAATCTTAATCAACCTTTAGTTTTTATTTGTGTATGTATCTAATAACCTGGGTCTTAACCAACACAATTAGCCATCAGAATAGTGAATAGCAATGAACCCAATACACTACCGTGGGACTCCCATTTAAATTTCCATTTCTGTTGATACTGAATTTTCTAAGCCGACTTTGTTTTCTACTTTTTAAAAATTCTACTACCCAACAAATCACTTTCTCATCCACTCCAATAGTTCTTACCCTATATACTACCATTTTTGGCTCACTCTGTCAAACTCCTTCAACAGATCTAGTGCTACACTATCAATTTGGTCTCCCTTGTCCATTTCATCTAAAATATCTTACTTATATCCCACCAACTGAGATTCGCATGAATATCCTTGCTTAAAGCCATGTTGCCGACTTGAAAACCAATTACGTTCCTCATATATATTTCTGATGTGGTTGCATATCAATCTTTCCATTAATTTACCTACCATTGATGTCAAACTGATTGGTCTATAATTTTTGATTCTATTTCCCACTCGTGCTTTATGTACCAGCATTACTATCGTACTTTTACAGTCCAATGGTAAGCAGCAAGTATCCAGACTCAGTTTAAATATATTTCAAGACTAGCAGTTACCCGCGACTTCGTCCGCGTTGAAAAGTGTTGTAATATAAAATTTTCTTGAGAGGTCTGGTTGCTCAGTGGTTAGGGCGTCCAACTGGAGATGGAAAAGTCCCCAGCTTGAATCCCAGTCTTGGCGAGGATTTTCAAAGGTCCCTAGCTCGACCTTCACCTCTGGCATAGGTTGGTGTGTGATGTGAATTACGCCAGAATGCTCACTTTGTTCTGATTCCGTGTTGAACTGTGGGTCCTCTATGTCCGGTAGGATTACTGGGTTACGTTAAGAGGCTACAAAAGGGACTGATTCCGGAGACGTAAAGAAGTCTGGTCACCAGGTCAATACGACCATACAATTTATTTTAGAGCTATTTTTATTAGTAATAGTAGTAATAAATGTTGCAATAAAATAACAAAAATCTATTTATGTTCCACAACTACTTCAGTGAATTTATAAAGCAGTAAAAATATTCAGTTTGTAAGGAGTATTTTCAGTTTAATATATCCGTATATACAATATTGAGGATTTGTCTCCTAGTTTTTGGCTATTTTCATAGCCCTAGTTTTCTTACATTTCTTTGAAAGATTTGAATTTCGTTTACCGAACATCTCTTAAAATTACTAATTTCATCACGCGAATAAAAATGAATATAGTTTTAATTAATGAAAGCTCAAAACGTCAAAATATTAGCAATACATTGATGGAATCGACTAAATATCAACAAAAAAAATACTAACAGCAAATAAATACTTAAGTGGCCCAAGGACGTTCATTTCCATTAGTAAAATTGCGATACTAAAAATGAATATTTTGATTTGCATTGAGTACCTGAAAAAAATCTTTAAAAAAGAAGAACTTAATTTGCTCTTTGCATATTGATTTTTTTTTTTAGAATATATTGGTTCGATCAACAGAAATTTACATATTATAGTAGTAATTGATTCTTTTATCCATAATAATCAGTGGTATTGCGGTAATGGTTTCTCTATCTCTGGAAACAACTGAATTGCCTATAGACCAGTTTACTATAGTTCATTCGTTTGGATCCATTAATTCTGCGCTAAAATATAAATTTCAATATTAAAGTAGTAATAGATTGTTTCTTCATATTCGGTTTCTTATTCTGCATACAGAATTGAATGACTACCGGCGAATTACCACTCCGCTTTTCCGCCACTCCACTATCTGAATAAAACATTGATAAATTTAAAAATTTACTTCGGGCTACGCCGCATGGTTCTGCTAAATCGTCCAAGCTTAATATAGATCTTTTGATACAATATCGGTACAAAGCGATACATGATGTCACTAAAATGGCGCTCATGAAAGAAGCTTAAATAACTAATAATGTTTCAGTTCTCATTCTGGCCCAGGCTGCTTTTTAAAATTACCGCTAGAAAATCAAAGCTTCTATCACTCGAACATTAATACATTCACTATATTGTATGTTAGTGACGTCATGAATAGCGAAATAAACTTGACTTATTATTAACGCAGTAAATTAAATACTGAATACGTCTAAAACTACATTCAGCCGCATGAACTATGTCGTCAGCTTCATGACAGTTATTGAGGTAACGTAATTAAAAAATTTATGCTAAAATTATTTTAACTTACAGTGTACAACGGAAAGTCCACAATTCTCTACGATCGTTAATATTGCTGGTCAAATGTACATCGCGATAAAGTGACTTTTATTGCTCGTGATTTAGTAAGGTGTATAATGAAATTAATTGTGATAGTAATTTATGATATACTAATTAGGAATTTTGATATAGAAAATTCTGTTACCACTCGAAATGTAGGTCCAGACATTTAATGTGATGAGATGTGTTCGTATCGTTTGATTTTGTAGCGGCAGTATTAGCAGAAATGTGGTTTGGTTGAAATGCTGCCTGGACCAGAATGTTTTTTGTTACAGCAGATGGCAGAAGGAATTTAGTTGTTATGCTCCGTGCAAATGAGGTGTATTGTGTTGTAAACGACTTTCAGTGTTACTTCATGAAACAATAAGTTTCTACATTAACCCATTGAATACATTCGTTTTAAGTGTAGCATTCGATAAATATTTGCAGAATATTGAACAGTAAATAAAAAGCAGTACTATTCGTACAAAAAATTCTGAACAAAAAATAAAAAGGATTAGTTAAGTTTTAAATTTCGGCAAAAATAATTTGTAATACACAGACAGTATAGTAACAAAAAAGAAACAGGAAATAACTTAAACCGAGATAGAATGGAATCCTTTACATTTTTATAAATACGACATTTGGGGCACGACCATTTTGCACTTTCAGTGAACCGACTTTCATGCTGGTATACTGATAGCATTTTACTTTTTTCCCCAAGCTTTAATTTTTTATATTTATTATAACGCATTTATTACGAACGAAATTATGGTGTAATATTTGATGTCATACTATTTTATGTAAGCAAATGAAAACATCTCTTTGCGAACTTGACAACAGTACCTACCTTTCTTTTTTTAATTTAAGGTTAAGAACAGATTTATATTTCCTGCTTCCAAACTATTATTTGTGAAGTGCGTCAGTTTTATGGCTTTTAAACTAAACACAAACTTGCATATGTAAGTAGGTTTTTGCTTATATTTCTGAGAAGTAGTGTTTGCGATTTACTTAAAAAGCAAAGAGTAAACGTGGCACGGCTATCTACGAAGTAGGAAACTCTTTGTTGTTTCCGAATTGATATTAATGGCAATTTCTAAAAGAACTATGCGTTTTTGCGGGATAAAATCTATCCTATTGCACTTCGCACGCAATTAACTGACTTCATGCCAAATTTCATTTAAATATGTTGAGTTATTAAGGTGTGATTGATTGCCGACGTACATCCAAACACACATCCGAACTTTCTCATTTTCTCATTTATAGATATATAGAATATATAGATTACGTACAATGTCACTCCAGCTATCTTTAAGATATCTGTAGTAATATTATATACACCAGCCCCTTTATGTTTTTTTCAGCTTATTTCCTTTGTAATGTACTATGAATGAATTACAAATTTTTTGATGTGTTCATTTCTAATTGTGTTGTTAAGCTTGTTCTCCGAGTTAGATCATGTTGTTTCTGATTCATTCTCCCTAATGCTTTTACCAAACCAAAACCTCATTATGGCACAAATCTTGTTTGTCTTTATGGAAGGAACATTTTGTACATGTTCTTTGTACTAATATTGTGTCCTATTCATGTGATCTCAATCATAATTTTATTATTGCTTATAAAAGTAAATGATTTGTTTCTCTATTCAGTAGTAATTTTAAAAGTTGACAACTCCCTCAGAACCTGAATCTTTTTGCATAGTCACTATCTTGAGTGGATGGATTTGATATTTATTTTAAATACTGGTTAATCAATTTGTATTGCTTAATTATGTAGCCTAAATGGTTGTGTTTATTATTTTGTGTGAACATTGCTGCAGAGCGCAATTAGTAACTGATATCATAATAGAGCTAGATTTTTTTAAACATTGGAAGACAGCAGAGGTTTCAAGAGAGTACTGAGAGTGTACAAGGGATGAGATGTTGAAAGATATTGATGGAAGAATTTAGAGTAAAGCATGGAAGGGAAAATATGACCATGACCACAAGCTGGCACTTAATTTCTGTAAAATTTTCTTTCGCACATAAGGGATCAAAGATTGGAATAAATTACCAAGGTAAATGATGATTAATTTACCAAAAATGCTCACAGAATTTAAAATTAAATCTATAAATAGCTTCTTATCAAAATATGCTTGTCCTTAGGGTACTTGTTATACAATAATTTCTGTAACAACTTATTTCTGAGATTTTATAATTTTTGTACAACAGAAAAAAGAGGTAACTGTAAATATGATAAATACTCCATATTGTAAACCACAATTGTTTTAATTGGTCATTGAAGTTGTGAAAAAACCTGTAAATAAAAGTTGATGTAGTTTTTAAATACATAACTGTGTTTCAAGCATTCATAAAAGAAATTGGAACTGAAGAAACTTGAATTTTTCTTTTTATAAAGGCTCATGTACAATTAAAACCTAAAGTTTAAAATGTTAGAAATAGTGGTGGAAATCAAACTGCTATTTGTTTGACGTTACAAACGTTGAAAACAATGTAAAATATCTTATTTGCAAGAGGACATGTGTATGTTGGCATTGCTTGGGGTAAAATAGTGTATATCACTTTTTTCACCACAGTATGCAGATTTGCGATAACCCTGCTAGTCATTTTGACCTTATGACACTCTGAGAGGTGTAATGTTAAGAGTGGCTCCTTTTGCTTCCAAAAAATCAAAAATTAAAAACCCTTGTCAATAACAATAAAATGTCCTCCTTTTAAAAGCTCAAGGAAGCCTGATAACTCTACCATTTGAGGATCAGTTGTTGCTCCACCATATAAATGGGAACAATATAAAGCTACTCCAAACTCACTAATACCTACTAGTGCTTTGAGAGTATGAATACCTTTGTAATGTGAGTATGTTCCTTGACCATGCTCAGGGTAACCACTACTTTGTATTGGAATTTCAGTACAATCAATAACAATGTTTTATTCTCCATCCACCTTTTTGTACATTGCCTAAAAATTTAATTCTTTGAAAGCATTATACACACAGGTGGGAACAGTTAACCAAAAAGTTAACTTCGTTAATGGTTAATCCACTACTTAAAAAGTTAACTTCAATAATCGTTAAAGCGTTACATTTTTGCAAAATTAGCGCAAGTTAAAGTTAACCATTAAAAGCCAACCATCCAAGAGTGGAACAGATGCTTATGTGTTGTAATAGGTATTACTGCAAGCAGTACTAAGGTGCTATGTACCATGAAATGAATCAATAATACATCTACCAAATATCATTCTGGAAATTGAGTTTTTACCGGGGTTCAGCGTTTACACCAGATTTTCAAATGTATCGGATTCTGCAGCATGTAGTGGAATCTTGTTGTCAACAAAAAGGATTGCAGTACATCGCTCCACATCAGCTTGTAATATGATGGTCCCGGTAGCTATGATACCAAACTTTTTGTTGACGTAAACTTTTATTAGCAGATTGCGATGAAAACAAATCAATCCTGCTGCTATATATATATATCAGAAGAAGCAACAGCACTTGAAGGCTTTGAATTATTTTTCTTTTTTTCCCAATTAGTTGGCTCTGTTTTTACTTTTTCTTCAAACAGTTCATACCTATTTGGATATATGCAAAGGCTAGATATGTGTGCCTTGATTGTAGAAAGTTTAGGAAAATACAGTTTGAATGAATAAATCAACTGTTTCAGTCTAGATTTAAGTGCAACATAAACGCATAAATGTGGCCTAGGATTTTTAATATTCTAGTTGCTGTTGTTAGCATTGCTGCTTTCACTAACTGATTGAAGAGCTAAAGTTTCAATTACGGTACGTAATCATGTAACGAATGTCAAGATTAACTTATTTCACTAACGAATACCAAAGCAGTTCCAATTAAAAAATATAGATTTTCAAAACCTTCTTTCCTAGTATAAAATAGCATGGTAGCAGTAATGGCAAAAATAACTAGGAAATAAAATTCAAATACCCGTCCGGCATTGAGATCTCGATTTAAAATGTTGTCTCAAAATGTTTCCAGGCAAACGCCAGGATGACTGCTGCAAGAAGCAATGGCTGCATTTGTTGCTGTTCTTGTCCCGAAATCTCCTCCGTCATTAAAAAGCTCGACGGCAATGAAGCATAAAGCCATAATAATTAAGAATAGTTGAAGTATAAAACAGAAGAGTGTATGTGCGTTTTAAAAAGGAGAAATTATATTTTTAACATACTATCAATCCATATCACCATAACTGAAATTCTTAAATGTGGAGAAAGTTCTTTCTTTGTAGTAAAAATAATGTACTTCATAGAAGGCAGATCCTTCATTCGTCCTTCACGAAACCACATTACAGCCCAATATACTTTTTATTGACATCTCAATAATATAATTTGGTTGGTTTAAAAACATTATTCGTTATTGGGTCGGTTCAGCAGTCATAGAAAATTCTCATTCCTTTTATTTGTAGTGCTCATTGTATGTAGCATTTAACATTAATTTACAGACCGAAATGGTAGTTATAACTAGAGGTGGGCGCCGCGCTGGCGTGACGCTGCCGTGTCTCAGTGGCGCGCCGCCGCCGCCGCCGACCTTTGCTTCGCGACGTGTCCTTGAGCAACACTTCCTAACACGACGACGCATTTTTTAAATTTTTCGTTAAATTGAGTCAATAAGTAGGTGTTAAAATGACCGAATTAGCTAATACTAATGTTATAAAACTCACTGTAATAGTGTTATATGACTGTCTAAACCAAACTAGTTTTTGTTGGAAAGATTTCTGAAGTTTAGTGATAGAAAAAGCCAATAAGAAAAAATCGTGAATTCCGATCAAGGCTATTTCTTAGCTAGCTTAAATGCGGTAAAAACAAAGTATTTAACCCTGAGTACTAAACGTATGGAGGAAATGAAGACTGGCGGCAAAATAGAAGGCATGATAAGAGATATGTCTTGGTCATGGGCTCCATAATCTCGTTACAGTGGAGGCCTAAACACAGTTACAGAAATTGAAAGGCTCGTATAAAGAATGCAAGAAGATTGTCAAGAGAGATACCCCTTGTCAGCACATGCCAAAAAATGTAAAAAGAGTTTTTGGATTACCTTGATAACGTCGTTCAATGATGAGACCGATCCTATTTTAGCAAATGATTAGATGCAACAAGTACACCCAGAAAGATTGGATGAAGTAGTTGAAGAGAGCTCGCTATTCGTATCAGGATCACGAAGTGTTATATACACTCTTTCTATCAAAACTGAAAGATCAATTCATTGTCATAGATTTACAGGGATGCTGGGAAGTTTAACCCACGTGTGCAACTGTGACATAATAAATAAGATGTTTAGAAAGATTGGACAAGATGAGATAAAGCAAAGTGAGCCGAATCTTTTAGACATAAAACATCTGGTAAAATTTTGATAAGGTTTCGCGAAGCAGTTGAGGTCATGTCATCTCAAAAATATGTACAATGAATGTGAATCTTCTGTTCGGTTCTGAAATAATTGAGATCATGAATTCTGTCTTAGATGACGAATTATTAACTATGTTTCGGCTTAATCGCAACATGGTGGCAGAAGTTAGTAAGCGATTCGCTGCCACAAGAGCGGTCGTAGCAGTATCACCTTTGAATTATCATTTTATGCGTCTCAAAGAAGTAGATACATATTTGGAGTCAATACAAAAGACCAGTACTTCCTTTATTGCCTCGTATATCAAGGAAGTAATCACTGCCATTAATGTGCCAGAAACAAATGAAAGTAGAGATTCTATTGTTTCTACAAAATCCACCAATGCTACATCGTTGCTGCAGAAACTATCGATGAAATATCGTGTGTATGGCGATAATGATTATCCGATCGCTGAAGAAAGTTGGAGATATTTAGCTTCATCTGATACATCAGATTCTAAACATGGAAATCTTTTAAGTTACTTGAACAACAACAACAAAAAAAAGCCTTTCCTCGGTTTTCTGCCCTTACGTAGACTTTTCTTTGTGTGCCTGCACAAGCACACCGATCGAAAGAGTATTTTCTGTGACTAGGTTAGTCATACCGAGCATGGTGGTGTAACGGTTAGCGTTCTGGCCTCGCATTCGGGAGGACGTTGGTTCGAATCCCCGTCCGCGCATCCAGATTTGGGTTTTCCATGGTTTACGAAATCACTTGAGGCAAAAGCCGGAATGCTTCCTTCAAAAGGCCATGGCCGAATTCCTTCCCCCCTATCCTTTCCTATCTCTAAAGGGGCAAAAAATATCACAATTTCTAAAACTTTTTTTGTCGTAACCGAAATGGAGAAATGAGGTATCATTTTAAAGACCAAGGTATCCGCTTTGGTATCACCATATTTTATGAAAGTAATTTTTTGGAATTCGACCTTTAAAAGGCAAAAGTATCAATATTATTTCTACAACTTTTAAAAAAAATTACGAGCCATTTATCTCCTTCGATATCTAACCGAAATCGATAAATGCATATTGTTTTAAAGTTTAAGGTGTCAAATTAGGTAAAATCATAAATTAAGAAAGAATTTTTCGGAATTTGATGCTTAAAGTGTTCGCCCGTATGAGACAGTTCAGAGCCAAGTCCCTAGATTGCAACAGCAGATATCACAGAGATGTCAATAAACTTTTTTTATACAATTAGTGGCTTTCCGGATTTTTTTTTCTGTTTCGGAAGCATTTTTATTTTACTATACAATTTCAATGTAAACATTTTCTTCGCACAGCAACACGTATCATAGAGATCTTGATACGTTGTGTGCATTTTGTTCAGGTTGGTTGCATTTTGTTAAGGACAGTGACAGTTTGTCGTACGTACAGGGTGTTTTAAATTTTCCTATCTGTTTCGTAATATGTTTTGATGAGTACCTATTACACTAAACAAATAAATATTTGCTAC
This sequence comes from Vandiemenella viatica, assembly GCA_031002005.1. Taxonomy (NCBI): domain Eukaryota; kingdom Metazoa; phylum Arthropoda; class Insecta; order Orthoptera; family Morabidae; genus Vandiemenella; species Vandiemenella viatica. The sequence goes on from JARYHS010008075.1 coordinate 74,666,700, forward strand.
ATAAGTGCGGTTCTACTTTTCATTATACTACAAGCATTAAACCTTACTATTCATCGTATTTTACTAGCGAAATTTTCGCACGGGTCGTCTAGTAATATAATTATATAAAGTAGTCACGCCGCCGCACAGTGGGCCAGAATCGCAAAAAGCTGGCCAAAATATAAAAAGTTGTTCAATTTGTACCAAAGTTAGTGTGTAAAGGTTATCGAAGTTGCTGATTAAGAATATAATATTAAAAAGTGAAAAAATAAAATGGCGGATCCAAGATGGCGGACAAATATTGCTAAAAGTCGTTTTATTCATATAAAAGTAATTTTTGTGGAATTATCGAAGTTGCTAGAGTTGTTCAATTTGTACCAAAGTTAGTACGTAAAGGTTATCGAAGTTGGTGATTAACAATATGGTATCAAAAAGTGAAAAAATAAAATGGCGGATCCAATATGGCGGACAAATATTGATAAAAGTCTTTTGATTCATATAAAAGTAATTTTTTTGGGATTTATCGAGATTGATGATGAAGATTATGACTTCAAATATTTAAAAAAAAAACAAAATGGAGGATCCAAGATGGCGGACAAAAATTGGTAAAATTCTTTTTATTTATATAAAAGTCAATATTTAGAGTTTGTTGTAGTTAATGGTTAAAAATATAAGCTCAAAAAATGGAAAGCTCGAAAAAAGTACCAAATAGAGGATAGAAGATAGTATAAAATATTACAAAAAAGAATTTCATTTCAATTACAGTTATTCAGTTAGTACATTGTTTGTGACTATAGTTAAAAGTTGTCGTTTTCTTCTTGTTTTTTTATTTTCATATCTTCTTCTTCTGCATCTTCAGCTGAATCGTTATCATCTTCAAGGACTGTTTCCTCATCATCAACATCGGAATCTTCATAATCTTCAGGCACAGGAACTAAGAGGGCAATGGCTTCTGCCTACAAACTCTTCAGTTTGTTTGATGATTTGCGCAGATAAGAAATGTTGAAGTCTGTGGTTGCCAACAATCTCCTGAACACGTCTTACATACTCTTAAGTCCGGAAAACTTTCGAGAAAACTTATGCGACATTGCTTTATCAACTTATTAGTTGAATCTTGAGCATCCTCCGACAATTCATATTATTATTAATTTATTTAATACTTATTTCTTAACACGTGTTTGAAAGCGTTAAAAAGTAACTCCACAAAGTATATAGAATATTTGTGTTTCAAAAAAATGTACTATTTCATGATTATTAATGAAAAAATTAACTTAATATTAATAATTTCATTTTAAAAAATAACCAAACATTTTGCAAGCGTTGCTTAAAACGTGGTTCAACGCCGGAGTTGGTACTAGTAGGTGGATTTGAAGGTTAATTTACTAAGGTAATAATATATACTTGCGGACACAGTGCAAAAGAAAGCGGAATATCGTGGAATTCGTAACTTATCTCTATTTCTTTAAGCACATTTTAAAATTTTCTCGCGCATTTTCTGGTATTAAGTTAAATAAAAAAAAATATGTGTAATTAATGATTTAATAATGACATAAATGTATTTAATTAGTAGATACTGCCTGGAACACCGTCCACATTTAAAATATTCGTTTTACTTACACTGAACACAAATATTTATCTTTAACCACAAGGCTATTTTGTAACCTGGTTGGCTGCATGCACCGCTAGCAATGAAGTGCCGACTTTGACATGAAATATAAAGGAGGAAATGAACAATTGATCATCCAAACAATCGGTATTCAGTAGTTCCAACATTACTGTAGCCAACCTGATAGTCGAAAATTCCCATCCAGAAACTATTTTTTTTTCCTTTTTGGCCAGGTTTTCAAGATTCTGGCCCACTGTGCGCCGGCTGAAAATGTTCGGCGCGCCGCCGCCGAGATTTTGGTAAGCGGCGCCCACCTCTAGTTATAACATACTGTTATTTTGTAAGCGATTCCAACATAGTAGTCAGGGGTGGGGGTGTAGGGGCTCAAGCAGTGTTGCCACCTTACGAAAACAAAAGTCGCTAGACCTGGTCTCAAAACTCACTAGATTACGGGATATTTAGAACTAAAAGAGTCGCTAGAAATCGCTAAATAAAATAAAGGAAAATTTTAAGGCAAGTAATATAAAAATACCTTAATAATTAGTATTTTCATTAAATTCAAAATAATATTTTATTAAAAATCAACATAATATTTTATTAAAACTCAACATCAAATTCATCAATCAGTATTTCTTCATCATCTTGGTCTATCGTTGGAGTTACAGACCTTGCAGATGTGGAAGGATGAGATGAATCGTCAATCATAGATTTAAAAGAGTATTTAGCATCTTTACCAACCGCCGCAGCAATCACTTTAGCCGGAAGCTCGTAACTGTGCCAGTTTTTCACAATTTTAAACTTTTTTTTTTTTACTTATTGCTTTACGCCTCGGCTAAGGTCATTGAAGGCGGGATGGGACTTGGGACAAGGAACGGGAAGGAATTCTCGGCCATGGCCTTTTATAGGAAGCATCCCGACATTCAGCTGGAGTGATTTCGGGAAACAATGGAAAACCCAAATCTGGATGCCCGGACGGGGATTCGAACCCGCGTCCTCCCGAATGCGAATTTTTAACTGATTCCTTATAAAAATAATGCTATTAAGAGTATTTACAGTCATCCTATTTCTCAATTTCATTATACTGAATTTCCTTTTCAATTTGGCAATCGAGTGGGGAAATGATAAAGCGTATATGGCTAAATCAGAGAACTCCAGAAAGATGTTTATTCCAGCAGCATTCTTGTGTTTTCGAACTTCAGCCCAGAATTCAATAACATTTTTTCTAGCGTTCCATTGAACATAATTAATACAATGCCATTGTTGAAGGAGTTTGTCAACTTTTTCGTCATCAAATCTACTATTTTGTTGTGTTTTCCACACTCTAAAGACCAAAATAATGCAGTTGTACTCATCATAACGTTTAGGTGCATGCGAGAACCATTTATACGTTTCTCTTATGAGAAATTCTATATTCGACGGTAACGTTTGCTCAGAAACATGTGACTACTAATTGCAGAGAGTGGCAAACACATCCAACAAGAATTAAATTGGATAAGACCTATTTCAGTATCAATTTATTATGTACGCCATTATTTATCCGTCATGGCAGAGGGATTATCTACCCCAATTCCAATAAAGTTCTTCAATAAAAATAAAAAAAAACCATGAGATTGTAAACAGTTTACTAAGGCAGTAACAATTCCACGAGCATCAGCGCTCTTCAATGGCTAGAAATGCAGATATAACTTATTTTTCGTGCAGCTAAAAATATCTACTGACTATGCCCAATAATTTTGATACACTGAGCTCAGTAGATTCATTTAAAAGTGCACTATACTTTTGAGAACCAATGTCATCCAAAAGCATCTTTTTGAAATGAGAAGCTAATACATTTTTAATTATCCTACTGCATTTCTTTCTGTGCATTTTCATATTAATTACAGATTTCGAATCAGTAATACATTTCTTCAGAGCCTCAGACAAGTGGTTAATATGCGTTATGGATGTGTGTTTTACATTAAACAGGGACAGCGCATGGAGGAAGGAATTATATGGAGGAGAAGTGACGTTAAATCGGTGAAGCAAGCACTAAACTCTCCCGCATGGTGGCAGCACCGGCAGCGACCATATGGCGCTTCCCAACAATTAAGGTGTTCACATTGTGGTAGATGCAGTGATTATTTCATTTAGTATTGTGTATAAGTGTTTAAAAATGCCAGCTTGTGTTGCGTACGGTTGCACAAATAGGCCATACAGGAAAGAACCTGGAATATCATTTCATAAGTAAGTTGAATTGTAATTATCGTTGTTGAAGTGAGCGGTAGACACCGCAAACTTTGCAGCACGTCTATAAATATTTCGTCATAGCTCTCAATGGGATGACTTTGTTCTCAAATTTTTCTTGGTGTAGTGTAGAAAATCAGCAAACTTGCTATTTTGCACATAGACTAGCATTATTTTTTAACGAGTGTTTGAAATGAGATTTAATGGGGCGTGTTTTACTTCGCGATTCAGTGAATTTACTATTATGATTTGTTTCGTCACGTTGCTGATTATACTGACAATGGATGATGAAATTAACTGTTATGTGAGAAGCTGTGAGTTTTATTAATTTTTTAAATAGCTATTTCAGGCCATTGACTTAGGTTATTTTTAAAGCTTCATATAAGACTTGTTTCTGTTTGTAAATACGTCTATATCTATTTTTACCGATTTTGAAATCTTTCTCATCTATTTATGTCGAAACAGGTTCATGCAGAAATAAAAATGGGCTTCATAAATAAAGAAGTTATTGGCCTTTGAACAAAATCAATTTGAGGAATGTGTTTCTAATTTAGTCTCTTTTTTTTTGTACAACATTCTGCCCCCCCCCCCCCCCCCCCGTATCTAAATCTAACTGAGAGATAATTTTTTTACAATTGTCCTAATAAGTAGGGCTGTGAAATTAGACAACACATCTTGATAAAGAGAATGTTCATTAAGGTGACTGAATAAACATTTTATTTCTGGTACCAGCCTACAAAATGTCTGGGTTGCTCATCCCTAGAGTGGGTCCTCTTACTTTTTTTCTGGTCTAGGACACATTTCAGACTAACCACAAGTGGTAGTAATAAAACTGAAATATCCATTCTGCATGTCAACCATGTAATCATTGTGGCTTTGACAGAATTAATTTTTGGTCCAAATCTAAACCCCTCAATTTGGATGTTGTATATCCCCCAAACTAAGCAAGATATCGAAAACATTTATTCCTTATTATCGAGTTTTTTCGTCGTGTTACATAAGAATCCATCATTAAATTTGACTTTTGCGAAATTTTTCATCTGCATTTCAACTCAAGACACCTCACTTTTGAGACAGTATATCTCGAGAACTACGTGAAATATCGAAAAATTTTACTCTTTATTTTGTATTTGTCTCGTCTTTTTAAATAAAAATTCATCATAAAATTTGACTTTGAATAATTTTTTCTTCTGAATTTCAACCAAAACCATTTCACATTTGAGACAGAATATCTCGAAAACTAAGCAGGATATCAAAAAAATTTATTCTTCATTTTTTATTTGTCTCATCGAGTTACATAATAATCCATCACCAGATTGTGGCGTCACGTTTATCCTAGAGTCCCCTTGAGGTGTTTGTACATATTCCCCGTGTTTGTTGGGAAGCGGTCAAGCCCCCACCACTCCAGCCATGCCCCCCCCACTCCTCCGCCGGCCTGCTTCACTCCCATGCGTGGTAAAGGTCTCTTGCGTCGTCTCCATATTATTCCTTCCTCCATGGGACAGCGTACCTTCAACTTTAACGGAGTCCATATTATCTTTAGAAGTTGGTGAGAATTCAGTCCGTCTGTTTTAGAAACTTACTTCACATTTGTGTTTTTTGTTTCAGAGTGTTTCTTTATATCGTTAATTCTTGCGAATATTTCATAATGGCAATAGGTACAAAAAGCTCTTGTAGGATCGTTTATCACAGGTGTATTTTTCGAAACTCTGAAAGGTTGAATATCACTAAAAATCACCAAACATTTTTTTAGCGATAACATATTTAAAAATATCGCTATCGAACCTTAAAAGTCACTAAATCTAGCGACAAAATCGCTAAGGTGGCAACATTGGGCTCAAGCCCCCCCCCCCCAAAAGCATCTAGGTCCACCCCTGACATTGTATTTTTGGAGACTTTTTTTTTTTTTTTTTTTTTTTTTTTTTTTTTTTTTTTTTTTTTTTAGCTTTACGGATTCGAGGCCCGAGGAGGCTATAAAGACTACCCCATGGCCGACTCAAGGCCCCCCCCCCCTCCAAAACCAAAATCAACTGAAGGCAAGCCCTCTGAAACAAAATTCTCTCAAGTCAAGCCCCCTCCCCCCATACCAAAGTCCGCTCAAGGCCCCCCCCCCCCAAAAAAAATCCTGGATCCGCCCCTGCTAGTAGTATTTCTGTCAAAACATTTAACAGTTACCAAATTTCTATTTTACATTATGTAGTCAAGATTCCAATGAAGGAAGATGTAAATCCATCTTGGGTATGACGAGAGAGATGTCCGAAGTCAAAATGAAACGAAATATACAGGCGAGTTGCGCTATAGGTCTATTTCATCGTTACGCTAAAATAGATTGAAATTACTTGCTTTACGTGTCCCATATATGTATCATAGAAACCGCTGGAGTAGATAACGTATATTGGATGTAAACACGGCAGTATGGAAAATATTTATCGACAAGACAGGTTCATAAAATAGAAACATGCTCAAAAAGTATTTTTTTTTTCACTTTTGCTCCAAGTAGTACAATTACTTAACAGTAATTACTTAAAAGCTTTCATTGGGAAGCAAACCTGACCGGTAGCGTGGTTTGTTTGGTTTGCGTCCTCGCGAATACGGGCGAGTTGCGGTATAGATCCATTGAATCGTTACGCTAAAATAGATTGAAATTACTTGCTTTTCGTGTCCCATATGAATGTCATAGAAACCTCTGGGGTAAATAACGTTTATTCTAAGTCAACACACGGCAGTATAGAAAAAGAAAAATTAACGGCTAGTGTACTTATTTCGTTTTTCCTTAACTGCGAGTTCCATTTTTTTCTTCGTGTTTTGAATTGAGTGTACCTATTTGCTGGTGATGGAATTATGAAGTACTGAAGAAGACAGTTATTCACTTGTCTAATTTGCAACCAAAGATGTTACACATATCGTCAATGTGACGTCACTTCCTCATGCCGTGGAGTGGGGGGATTTTTCGGCTCGGCATCGGGTGTACCCATAGACGCACGTTACAAGCAATGATCAAACGCACGGCACAGCGGACACACCAGGAACAGCAGTGTTGGCCGTCGAAGGGCGCTAGCTGCACAGCGGTTGGGCACCGCCGCAGTCAGTGTCAGCCAGTTTGCCGTGGCATACGGAGCTCCATCTCAGTCTTTAACACTGGTAGCATGCCGCGACAGCGTGTACATGAACCGTATGTGCAGTTGACGGACTTTGAGCGAGGGCGTATAGTGGGCATGCGGGAGGCCGGGTGGAATTGCTCAACATGTGGGGCGCGAGGTCTCCACAGTACATCGATGTTGTCGCCAGTGGTCGGCGGAAGGTGCACGTGCCCGTCGACCTGGGTCCGGACAGCAGCGACGCACGGATGCACGGACGCACGCCAAGACCGTCGCATCCTACGCAGTGCCGTAGGGGACCGCACCGCCACTTCCCGGCAAATTAGGGACACTGTTGCTCCTGGGGTATCAGAGAGGACCATTCGCAACCGTCTCCATGAAGCTGGTCTACGGTCCCGCGCACCGTTAGGTCGTCTTCCGCTCACGCCCCAACATCGTGCAGCCCGCCTCCAGTGGTGTCGCGACAGGCGTGTATGGAGGGACGAATGGAGACGTGTCGTCTTCTGTGATGAGAGTCGTTTCTGCCTTGGTGCCAATGATGGTCGTATGCGTGTTTGGCGCCGTGCAGGTGAGCGCCACAATCAGGACTGCATACGACCGAGGCACACAGGGCCAACACCCGGCATCATGGTGTGGGGAGCGATCTCCTATACTGGCCGTACACCTCTGGTGATCGTCGAGGGGACACTGAACAGTGCATGGTACATTCAAACCGTCATCTAACCCATCGTTCTACCATTCCTAGACCGGCAAGGGAACATGCTGTTCCAACAGGACAAAGCACGTCCAAATGTATCCCGTGCCACCCAACGTGCTCTAGATGGTCTAAGTCAATTACCCTGGCCAGCGAGATCTCCGGATCTGTCCCCCATTGAGCATGTTTGGGACTGGATGAAACGTCGTCTCACGCGGTCTGCACGTCCAGCACCTCTACGATCGTGTCCATGGGAGAATTACAGCCTGCATTGCTGCGAAAGGAGGATATACACGGTACTAGTGCCGACATTGTGCATTCTCTGTTGCCTGTGTTTATGTGCCTATGGTTCTGTCTGTGTGATCATGTGTTGTATCTGACCCCAGGAATGTGTATATAAAGTTTCCCATTCCTGGGACAATGAATTCACGATGTTCTTATTCCAATTTCCAGGAGTGTAAGATCTACACCTATTGCAACCCAAATACTGGTGAAACCTACCCCGTAATAGGTCATGCCACTTATACAACCGATCTCATATACCAGCTCACCTGCCTCCACTGTCAAAGTTCCTACATTGGCCTTACCTCAAACTCATTATCCATCAGAATGAATGGTCACAGACAAACTGTTTACTTCCAAAACCTAGACCTCCCTGTTGCTCACCATGCCAGTACTCACAACACCCGCAACCTTATTAACTACTTCACAGTCAGAGCCATTAGAGTTCTTCCAAATACCACCTACCAATCTGAACTCCGCTGGTGGGAATTGGCATATCAACACATCCTGCAGACTAGACATCCTCCCCGCCTTAATTTCCGATAATATCTTCCATCCTCACCCTGTACACCCATCATTGGTCAGCACAATAGATTCATATATATTTATAGACTTTATTTCAAAAATCATTTTCTTCATTTATTATATTCTTTTATTATTTTTTAATGATTATTATGCTCCCCCCACCACCTCCGACAGGCATTTTCATTCTATGAGTGGCTGCATGGAATGCAGGGCTTGCGCAAGCTCAGCCATGTACTTTTGTTAACTTGATAAAGGGTTTTAACTCGAAATATTGTTTTTTCTGTATTTGTGTGTTGTTTTGTGTTGCTGCTGCCCTACTCCCTTCAGCTTTGGTGAGTATTGGGTGTATTTGATCTGTCCTGTCCATATGACTATGAAACATCTATTTTCCAAGATATTTACATTTCAAGTCTTCAACAAGCTAATCTTACCTCACCTTATAAACATAATCAACCTGACATATCTTGCATATATACCACCAACTGAGATTCACATGAATATTCTTGCCCAAAGCCATGTTGCCTACTTGAAAACCACTTACGCTCCTCACATATATTTCTGATGTGGTTGCATATCAATCTCTCCATTAATTTACTTACCACTGACGTAATTTTTTGCTTTATTTCTCACCCCTATTTTATGTACCAGCACTATTATCACACTTTTCCAGTCCTATGGTAAGCAGCAAACAAATATTGCTACCAACAACATTTATATCTCGGAATGACCGAACCGATTCATTTCTGTGCACATTTTTTCCACATGCGATTGGGGAATGGAATAGAAAGGATTTACCAGGTGAGTAAAATCCGATATGAGTAGCTTTCGATACTCTGGCCATCCTGATATGAGTTTTCCATGGTTTTCCCAGATCACTTCAGGCAAATGCTGGGATGGTTCCTCACAATAGCCCATGGGTGCCTCCTGCCATATCCCACATATCCCCTCCAAACTATTACCCTTTCAGAGAGCTGAATGCACCCTCTGCCATACACTTAGAGTGAATTGTGAAGTAATAATAATAATAAATATCCAGACTCAATTTAAATAATATTTCAAGATAAGGTACAATGTCACATCCAACTACCTTTAAGGCATCTATAGTAATATCATCTACACCTTAAGTTTTTTCAGCTATCTTGATTCCTTCAAGATATCCTCAGGATGAGTTTAAAACGTTTTGGTCTGCTCATTTATAATATTACTGTTAAGCTCACTATCCGATTTAGACCATCCAATTTCTGATTCATTGTACCTAATGCTCTCCCTAACCAGTTACTTAAAATCTCTGTCTTTTTCAAATATTCAGTAACTTCTTCTCCATCCTTATCTATAAGCGTCTCAACACCCTCCCTTCCCCTCAGTTTTCTAACATAGCCACAGAAAGTTTTCAATGCATCAGTCAATGGTCCCCCTGCTCTGACAATATTCTTCATAAACCCATCTTTAGCCACCTTCCTGGCTATTAATAAGTCCTTGTTTAGTTGTTCTAAATATTCCCTGCTGTCTCTTAACTCTCTTTCTTTAACCTCCTCACCTCCCTATTATAGTACACTGATTCTGCACTACTCTTTATTTTCTGTTTTGGAATAAAATTTTCTTACTCCTTTCTTATTATCACCTTGAACTCTTCCCAAATTGACTCTACTGTACTTATGCCTTCCTTCCATTTGCTGAAACGTTTTCTGAAATATCTCTTCAAATTTGTGTCTTTTTATAATTGTACCTATTTCCCCTTTCAATTTTGGTTGGTGATTCACCGAATCCTTAATGTCCATCAGAACTGCTTCATGATCACTTATTCCTTTGCTTACTTGACATCCCACAAGGTTATCATCGGGAATATATCCAACATTTGTCCCCTAGTGTGCTGTTCTACCATTTGTATAAATCCTCCTTCCCTTATTAAGGTATTTGCAGAGCTCTGTTCCCTTGTGTTATTAATCTTATTTCTTGTCCAGTTTACACCTGGTAAATTTAAATCCCCACCAAAAATGACCATTCTATATTCACCTCGGAAATATGTGTATGAATTTAATATCTCCTCAAGAGCCTCATCTTCATTTGTCGTTCTTCCACTGTGGCAAGCAGCCAACAACCAGATTTTTTTCTTTTTTATTACCCCAGAAATCTATTCCAAGTAATTCATGGTCCTGATCTATGAACAACAGTGAACTGTGGTTAAGCAGTATGAAAATTCTGCCACAAATTGCTCCTCTATCTCTGTGGTACACTCTGTAACCATCGGGAAAAACGTCACTGTCTGGTACTTCTTTTAACCAAATCTCACCCCCTATTATTACTTGTGGTTCATGTATCTCTATCAAGTTTGTAAATTCAATTACTTTTTTCATTATACTTCAACAGTTCACCATTAACACCCTTATTCTTGGCTTTATATTTGCACATTTACCTCCTCCTTCCCAGTTCTACCACAGTCAGTTATTGTTTTCAACAACTTCATCTATTTCTTTAGCATCTGTGATTTTTTCCCATCATGGACCTACAATTAGTATCACTTTGATCATCTACTTCCATCCCTGCTCCAGCAGCCCCTAACCTAAAAATGGCACTGCCGTGATCCCATCATAACTGGAAATGAACTCCCTTACTGCTTTAGCTAACAATTCAGACAGTACGCCCTTGTCCCTTCTATTTAGGTGTGGGGCATTCATAGTGAAACCCCACCTACCAACGGTGTTCACAGGCACAACCCCAAAGACAGAACTAATGTCTCTCCCAAGTAGCACTTCTATTTCCACATTTAACCACTTCACAGCATTGTTCAATTATGGCCAGTCATGGCGACTTCGGAGCTGCACGAGTTCCACCCTGGTATGATGCACCTTCTTCTCCGCCTTCCTCAAGTCACTCTCTATACTGTAACTCATGTTTCTATCAATACTATTCCCCACACCTCCCACTATCACTTATCTATTGTCCTTAGTGAAACTCCTGCAAAGTGAACCTAAATCCTCTGTTACCTGACCTAATGTTGCACTAGGTTTGAAAAAAGTAGAGACCTGGTAACCTGTGCCTAACTGATCCTGCAGAAGAGGGCCTACACGTCTCCCATGGCTACTACCTAACAGCAGAACCCTTTTTTTTCCTATTCTTGCCTTGCACACCCTTATTTCTAAGGCCTCCTGAATCCTACTCCTACATAAGGCTCTTCTTCCCCTCCGACTCTGACAACAGGTCAAACCTATTTCCCCCCACAATTTCTGAAGTGTCTGGCTTCTTCATCCTATTAACCATATTTCTTCTACGACCTGTTATCAGCTCCCGCCCCCACAAGCTGAGCCTCCACAGGCCAAAACTCCAAAGGCTGAGCCTCGACAGGACGAGCCTCAAGAAACCTGATCCTTTCACGCAACTCCCTGATTGTTTCACCCATCTCCCTTATCCTTTCATCCCTAAGACAAAGTGGACAAAACCATGGAAAAGCCACATTTATTACCCACATTTCCTCTTCCCTACATGCTCAATTGAACCACTTCTTACACCAACTACAACCCAACTGCTTTGCAATGTACCTGCGACAGGTGCCACACTTTCCAGTCATGGTTTTTCCCAAATAATTCTAGCACCTTCTAAACGAACCTTAAATTTATTTGATAAAGTAATCTAATAAAGTTTATACAATGATTACAATGTTTTTATTAAATTGGATAGGAGCTTTACTCCTCAATCAAGTGATTATAATTAATAAGTAGGTAAAAATACTTAAATTATTTTACTAAGAAGACGTTATTTTTACATTTATTTATATTTTTATATACGAATCCATTTAATTTAAGACTGAAATAAAAGATTAATAAACTATTATATTTAAGACAGAAATAATTAATATATATATCTTAGGCTTTACAAATCGATTTTTTAAATATTTTTTTAGGATCGATACTAACAAAGCAGTAGTCAGAAATTTACTATTATTTATTTATTATATTTATTTGATGTATTATTGGCAGATTATTGTTATTATTAGTTACAACAATCAAAAAGTTGATTAATTTATAGTAAGCTGTATATTAATAAATGCCAAAATAAAATTTCTCATTTAGATTTATTCAATGTCATGTTCATATAAAAGGAAGATATCAAAATTAATTAATTTATCAGTAAATAATATATTTTGTAATATTACTGTTCAACACGATTGAAAAATTCATTACTATTTGAATTTCACGCCTCGCACGTCAGAAAACTCATTTGAACACTTAGTTTTGTAACTTTCATCATGTTTACGATTTACGATCGGGGAATTTCCGTGTTTCATTTCGTTAGTCAACTCTTGTCACTTAACACTTATTTTGCTAGCAGCTGTTAGTTGGAACTATACTTGACTAATACTGGTCCACACCACCACCTTATTGACAATTTGCCAAGTGGTCCATGTAACAGACTTGTTCCTACTCAGTCTTCCTTGACATTTTCTCATGGTTGTTTCATGGAATCAATGTTAAAAAATTTCTGTATAAATGAGTTGTGTAAACGTATTTTATAATCTACGAAAGTAATAAAGTATGTTAAAATTCTTTCTTTACCTGACTGAAGTTATCACCTCACTGGTATTCAAACGCAGTCTTCACAAACCATTTCTGAAAGTGTTTCGCACATTATACTGGATTGAAAGATTCTTGCATTTCTGAATGCAATCACAATGAAATGCCAAATGTCAATCATTTTGCACTAGACGTGTTTCTTCTATATGTGGTTACTTTCGATTCACTTGATATTTTGTATTAATAAAGAATTAAATATTTGTATATTTTAATTTAAATTCAGACTGTTAAGATGCTGTATAAAGTTTCATATAGCCTCAAAGACCTACCCATGGAGTTTCTTACTGGCTGCATAGTGCACCTCTCTCTCTCTCTCTCTTAGCCGTCTAACTTACTCTGGTAATCCTTCCAGGAAAAGGAGACCGACAGTTTAATGTGGAATTCTAACCACAGAGTGTCCTAGCATTTTACATTAACAAATCAATTCTTTGCTTGAGGCAATATACAATTTTAAAGCACATAAAAGCTGCAACCGAAACCGGGATTTTAACTGGAGATCTTCCATACCCCAAACACATGCCGTAACCATCTAAGACATTAGGCCAAATTTATAAGTAATGAAAAATATGTTTTCAAACATAATAAAATAAAGCTACTCTTTTTCTGTAGAATTTACTTTGTTTCTACTATCCAAAAACAAAAAAATAGGGTGCTACCTTTGCCACAGGAGCTGATGGATGATGAAATGAAATTTTTCAAATGCTTTTGAACAAGGTTTCTCAAAGTAGGGTACACGAACCACTAGCAGTCCGCCAATTGAACATAGGGGGTTCACGACAGGATTTAAGTTATGACAGCTGACTGGGTATCTCGAGAGTGCAACATGCAACATGGTGAACTGAGACTGAAAATGAGCAAAATTGCATCTAGAAATGACTCATCTTGTGACAAGAAACAAGCCCATCCATCAAATTAATTAATAACATATTGCTCTTTGTGATTGCATTACTTTTTCCAGACAAAAACCTTATGTTTAATAAAAATAAAAAGCCAGTTTTTTAAGAGGTTCACCATATTTGTGAAATTTCCTTGTGGTACATGAAACTATGAGTTTGAGAAACCCTGCTTTAGAATGACACAATCTACATTTTACCGTCATCTGATGTACATGGAAGTGAAGTTGAAGAAAATACTTTTTTTAGGGTAATTGATGACATGAAAACATTTGGCCATAAAGGACCAAAAATTTCCACTGCCTCTGTATGCTTCTCCACTTCCACCAGACCAACACCAGAACACACCATCAAAAGTTAAACCAAACTAATGACGGTGGGGTGTCGGCCAAGTGTCAGATGACACGCGGTGTCGTTTAAACTAACTTCAATCGAATGTGCGCCAATTATAACAGAAGTGTCTTTGTGTTGACTGTATGAACCAGTATAAAGGGCCCCACACACACATCAACTTGTTGTCCAACTTGGTTGTTTTGTGGTTGAAGATGTACAGTGTTTGGGTAAGTTGACAGACCAAATTGCAAATTAAACAACCAAGTTGGTGGTTTTCAAAATCCTTTGATATTTGTGGGAGGGGGGGCACAATGTTTTGCTAACATATTGGAGTGTATATGGGCAAGTTTTTGAATCTGACTGCCAACATCAGTCTGCTCCAGTTGTCATTGATGTAGTATTAGTAATCTGTGTCAGTATGGGTATTGTGATGGTAATTATTCAAAACAGCGATTCGGAAAATTGTCAGCAAAAAGTTTTGCAATCTACCACAACTGCTAGAAGTAAAATCTGACTATACGGAAATTTAAAAACGAGAAACAAGGGCTGGCAACAATTGAAAGGGATGCCACACTTGAAATTATGAAGAAACGTATAACAAATATGCGAAAAAATGAAAGATCTGGAGCAGAAGATGAAGATGTATCTGAATGTATCTTGTGGTTCTTTGATAAAAATTAAATTTTTTATGGGACCAGAAAACACAATAACTGGGGATACCGTCTCTGACACTGAAGCAGACCACAATGAATAAAATGATAATGATGACCCTGAGTTGAGCTCAAGTTAAATTCATATCTTTGCAATTAAGTAAAATTGAATAAAATATTGAGAATTTCAAAAATATGTTTAATATTTACATTAGATCATTTGTTAAATGACCGTCAGTTAAACGAACTAACTCAATGTAGGAAAAAAAATGTTTTATGGGTATTGTCAATAAGTTTTATTGCAAATTCTATAAGTATTGTGTATTGCTGTCAGAACGTCAATTTCAATTAAAAATTTTAAAAAATGTTTATGACATTAAAGCAAATAGTAAATAATTATTAAGTGGAAAATTTGTCATTCAAAAGGAGCTTTGTGGTGTACTAGAAAACATGGTTTTCTCCCTTTATCACTAAATTATTCGATTTTCAGCGCCTACATATACTGTTTTCTCCTGTTACTATTTTGTAAAATTTCTTCCTATTTTATATTTGAATCTTTTATAAGATTTTTTCAAGTTAATTATTTCTAATAGTTTTCTAACCGTATTAAAAAGTTATGAATCTTATTATTTGAAGATACGTAGATGCCCAGCGTTTCATGAAAATTTTGATGTACATGTATATTTGCATAGAGATTGGACATTTGGCTCACATATTTTGGTTAGTTGACTTTTCATCCTTAGAAATTTTTTTTAATCTTCCAGTGCATTTACTTTGAGCTCCAATAGCAAATTTGTGTGTGAATAATTGGGGTGTTTTGGAGCCATTTTTTATCTTCTTTTCATTTCATTTTCCTTGCATGTAGCAATTATCACTGTTCAAAATGTGATTTCTTAAACTTTCAACATAATTGGTATAAGTAAACGCCTTGTTCTCTGTACGTTGGTTCTCTCTCCACTGATATTGGGCAACAGTGTTGTTCAACTTATTTTTATTTTGACCAACCAGGTTGAGAGACATGGTTGGGTACACAACAAGTTGTTGTGTGTACAGGGCCCTTTAGTTTAGTTTGTTCCGACCTTTATGCATTGCAAAATCGTTTTTAGTGCATATATCTTTCAGTAAGTAAATAAAAATTAAATGATATTAAGTTTTAGTGAATCTTACATTATTAACAGTACTTATAGTAAAGGGCATTTTTTTTTTTTAAAACACTGTGTAAAACCAGTCGTAAATTATTTCTGAGATAGTTTTATGTGAAAAACAGATTTATGAAATGAGTTTGCGTGATTGTGATGCCGCTAGAAAATTTCAGTTGGGTAATTCAAAAAGGAAATGAGCTATCAAAAGAAAGCTGGACCTTTAATTAAAGATTTTAGTCTTAGAAAAACCACAAACATTATTTTTAAATACCTGTGTATATCTTCCAAGGCATTAATATAATTTAGTTTATCATCATTATTAATTTGTCATCTTTATGTTTTGTTAACTTTTAAGAAACTTCTAATATAATATTTTAAAATTCAAAATTTATTTATCAATAACTTTTGCATTTCTCATCAATCATAGGAAATACCTACTTTCGGTTCACATCCTTTGCATAAAGTATGTGAAAATCTGCCGCCCGGAGCCTCACAATGGTTAAGGCTGCCACTGTTTTTGTGAATGGTCAAAAAAGAAGTAGCAGTGGGAGTTATTAGGATCATAGCTCTGGCCGCACACCCTAACTGGAAGAGAGAACAAAGAACAGGATGTTTAAATGACAGGTGGGATCGGGACTCTGGCCCTAAGAACATTTGTGCATCATGCAACAAGGGCTCTTGGCTTCAACCATTCATGTGAACACGATAGACAGCAAGACTTTGAAAAATACCTAGGTATAACATTTTGTGTGGAGAATTCTCAGAATGTTTACCAGGTGATTTGGAAATGCATGGCCTGTTGAAATTGAAGCAATATTATTATAAACGCTCAAGGAAGAAAATTCTAGATGACCAGTAAGAAGATTCTTGTCAAAAAGACAGGTCCAGCATACCCAATAACCAATGGAATCACAATCTGCAATACAGAGTGAATGAATGCAGTATTAACCAACAGGGTAATGTCGGAAATATAAAGTTACTAATGTTATTTTGGTTACATATGCCCAACACCTGCTTGGTAACAGACTTTGACAAAATAATGAAATTGGCTCCGATGTCATGTGGGAAAGCAGCAGCAGTATTGGATGATGACTAGAGAGAATGGAAAAGAGAGTGGAACAAAACAAGGCACTTTGTTCGTTGGTTTGGAGCAGGTAAAATTTCAGCTGACATAGTTGGGGTGTTTTCTTTGAGATTGAACATGATTTGTAGCTTGCAAGTTCACTGATGTGAACTCATCTATCTGTACTAGTTGGTTGTGACCATGATGGTCTATGGCTTTAAGGGAGCCTTGCTATAAGCTATTCAGTACTAAAAGTCATAGAGGACCTGGTAATGTACCTATAATTAAATTTCACTGCGTTTTAAACCCGAGACGCTCTTAAAGAGCAATCTGTTGAGATTAACAGAGGACTTATTTTGAAATTTGGAAAATGTTCATTTGAGCTACTGAGGAGGGATGGTAGATGAACTGTTTCAAAGTGTTAAAAGCTTTGCCATGTTCCAAAAACAAATATAATTTTTTCGAGCCTCATGGTAGTGTTTATGTTGTAAGATGTCAATAATAAACTCACATTTGATGATGACATGTTTAGTGCCATGTACTACTAATTTGTTTTCATTTTTATACTTGGATACAATGTACACAAAGCACCATCAAATTATTAAAATGTCAAATGTGCACCTGTAATATAAATTAATAAACTGCATTAATAAATATCTTAACTCATTTGTGTTTATTTAATAAATGTCCAATTATCTTTTGGAACATAAACCAATATTGACAATGAAATTTATTCCATCTCCACATCCCCAAATACACTCATGTTGAGAAGTCAAGGGATCTTTGTGATACACAAGAAATTATTACGTTATGGTAATAATGTGTGGACTAAACTGTGGCTGTACAAACATGTGATAAAGCTGCCAACTCAGTACAAGACTGCTGAGTGTGCCAGAAACAGTTTATGTGGGCAGAGGTTTTGGGAGCAGCAGTTCTGACTGTATATCACATGCATTCAGCACACAGTATTTAAGTCATAGGGAAGCAGGATAGCACAAAAAAAAAGTATGACATTAATGTGATCACATCATCAACAGATTAGAAGCCAGTCACAGTCAAAACAACACGGGCCAAGAGTTGCATGTTGCCTATAGTGCCAATTCACAGATGCAGGGAAGATTCCAGCATGGAGGAAACATATAACAGCAGTATGAACAAGGTCGACCACATGTTACAACGCAGCAACAGGATCGTTATCTTACCTTAAGCACCCAAAGATGTCCATCCAGCACAGCACTTGCACTAGCCAGTGACCTCGCATCAGAGTCTCATCACACCTCCATCAGGCAGTGTATCTCGGCTTCGAGTAGTTGATCTGTTTGCTCAGTGACCCACCATAAGCATTCCTCTATTACAAAGGAACCAGGTGGCTTGTCTAATGTAGTATCTTGCTCGCTGTGCTTGCACCCACAAAGTGTCCTGTTCACTGACGAGTCACAATTTAACCTGAAGAGTAACTCTCACTGTCTGTTCACCTGGCACACAGCTGGGAGACGTTACAATACTGCCAATATTGTGGAACGGGACTGATATAGCAGCAACGGTATTCTCATCTGGGGTGGCATTATATTAGGAACATTTATCCCACTCCAAAGGTTTCATAAAGATACTGTGACGGCAGCTGTTTACAGGAATGGCATCCTACACAGTGATTTTGAAACTAATTTAAAACTCGGTCGTCTGGAGGAGGCTCCGAATCTAAATGTGGCGCTGAGGCATCTAACTCGAATAGCGCATCCGGCAGGTAAATACGTAACCTTCCCTCAGCTAGAAGCGATTGATCGTATACATCTAAAATCTATCAATCTTCCTACAGAGACTTCTCAGCTTCTCTCTCTTGTGCATAAAGTCTTCGAAAGAAGGAATGAAACTTTTGATCCTGATCAAATATATAAACAGTACGTATTAACTCATGGGCGTATAGTTTTCGATTCAAAACTCCCGTGGCCACAGTGCAATATCCACACCAGACATCCATAAAACACAAAATGTCTTGTAAGCTACGAATTGCACAACTAAACGCCAGGAGAAGCAAGTTGGTTTTGCAGGAGGTGAGGAAGCTGTCAGAGGAACATAAATGGGATGTCATATGCCTTCAGGAGACACATTCATGCTTCGGGAAGATTCCTTACATGCCGGCATCGTCACAGATAATCTCAACAGGTAGAAACCCTATGACAGCAATAGTAGTGCTATCCAGACAAGTTACTGTAACTAAGATAGTGCAGTTCTGTGATGAACATACGACATGTGTGGAACTCATTGCTGACTGGGGTAGTGTAATTCTCGTCAACATGTATTTTCAATATAGTGATCCCATTGAACCATACATTGGGAAGATAAGAGAAGTGTGCACTGCCCTAGACAACAGACCAATAGTGATAATGGCTGACGCCAATGCTAGATCCGAACTCTGGCATAGCGGGGAGACAAATATGAGAGGCGAGCTTTTAGTGGAAGCTATTAGTGAACTGAATCTAGAAGTGAGAAATCTACCACATAAACCCTACACATTTAGCAACCGAGCAGGAGCTAGGTCAAACATTGATGTAACAATGACCAATCTGCGAGGTGGGAACTTATTGAGGAATTGGAACGTTTTAGAATTTTTAACTACCAGTGATCACAATGTTATTACTTTTGAGTTGGTCAGAGGGAGGAACGATTTTGACACATCGGAGGCGCAGACTTCCAAGGTGCATTACAACAGCCGACAGGCAGACTGGAACAGGCTGAGGGAAAGTTTTACACAACAAGAAATCCTATTAGATGATAATGATGTAGATCGAGCCGCAAAGAACCTTACTCGGGCACTCCAAATATCAATGAGGAGATCTATTCCTCTTAAGAGAACCATTGGCACAGTCGACAGACCTTGGACTGATAGACTGCAAAGACTACGACAAAGGATGCACAAAGCAAGAAAAGATTACCAACGTTGCCTCATCTACAACGTTAGAGGACAGCTCCTGGAAAGATACAGACAAATTAAGAGTGAATTCCGAGAGCTGTTAATACTAAGTAAACAAAAAAGCTGGGAAACATTTGTGAAAACAAACTTGCGTACAGACCCCTGGGGTATCCCATACAAAATTGCAGCAGGGAAGGTAAAACCCCCAACTACACTGTCTACTGTACAGAAACAAGATGGAACCATGACTACGAGCTGGAAATCTACTTCAGAAGTGTTACTCCAGGAACTCCTTCCAGATGATAAAATGGAAGATGACGAGATGGAGCACAGAGCGCTCCGTCTGGAAATTGACCAACATAGGCAAAGTACCACTGACACTCCTGATATTAGCATCTTGGAGGTAGTACAAGCAATAAATGCCTTGTCCAGGAATAAAGCTCCGGGTCCGGATGGTATTCCAGCTGAAGTAGTACAAGAACTGGTAGTGCCAGTAGCCCCCACTCTGTGTAAGCTCTATAATGCATGCCTGCATCAGGGAAGAGTACCAAACATCTGGAAGCAGAGTGAGATATTAATCATCAAGAAGGGAGATGACAAGGATCCAAAATTACCTAAATCATATCGACCCATCTGTTTGCTAAACGTGCTGGGAAAAATACAAGAAAAGGTGCTGTGCAAGAGGTTACAAGAACATTGGGAGAAGGAAGGGATGAATCCAAACCAATATGGATTCAGAGCGGGGAGATCTACAGAAGATGCAATCAACCGGACAATGAATCTAATACAGAACTCAAATCAGAATTACGTGATAGGGGTCCTTGTCGATATATCTGGGGCATTTGATAATCTATGGTGGCCTGCACTTTTTGCACGGCTTAAGGAACTTAATTGTCCAAAGAACTTGTATAACACCTTTAAAGATTACTGTAAGAACAGATATGTTAAACTTAGGTGTCCTGGAGTATCCATTGATAAAAAACTAACAAAGGGTTGCCCACAGGGATCCATTTTTGGTCCGATATTTTGGAACATTGGGCTTGAACCGGGAATGGCAAGGCTGCAAAGAATGCCGGAACTCCTGGGACTTGTTGCATTTGCAGATGACCTATTCTTAATTATAGAAGGTAAAACCAGAGCCGAAATTGAGGCTAAAAGCGCAAAGGTTCTGCGTGAACTCAGTCGATGGTGCAGACAAGTCAAACTAAGATTAGCACCTCAAAAAACTTGTTATATGTTACTGAAAGGCAGATTACAGAGCAATCCAACCATTAAAATAGACGGAGTTACAATAAGAAGAAGTCCCTTCAGTCGATACCTTGGTGTGAAATTAGACGAAAGTCTAAATTTTATGGCCCATATGGAGGAAGCATGTGGGAGAGCCACCTCAGTCATGAATAAATTAATCAGTATGGGACAAAGGCGTTTCCAACTTTCACCGCTTGTTATTCGAATATACCACAATACAATTTTAACTTCAATTGTAGGGTATGCAGCCAGCGTCTGGGCGAAACACCTCAGAAAAGTAAAACCCAGCAAACTTTTGAGGAGGACACAGCGAAGTATTCTAATCAGGCTGAGTGGTGCTTACAAAACAACAGCAACTGATGCCCTTACCGTGGCACTGGGGGTGTGGCCTCTGGACTTGGAAGTTCGCAAGCGGGGAGCATTATACTGGCTCAGGAAAGGGAATCCGGAACAGGTAGAGAAAATCACGGGAGCACCAGCAACAACAGCTGCAGAAGTAAACAAATTGTTATTGGAAGAATGGCAGCAAAGGTGGAATGATAGCACAACAGGAAGAAGGACATATGATATGTTTCCAAGTGTCTGTGAAAGACTCAAAATGTCACATCTACTCCCATCGCCTGGGCTGGTACATTACATAACAGGACATGGCCCTTACAACAGTGAATTGCAAAGAAGAGGAGTAGTGGACAATGGTAGCTGTGACTGCGGAAGCGAGGGCACTCCGGAACATGTTGTATGGGAGTGTATTTCAACAGCGGAACAAAGAACCCCATATCAGCAAATATTACAGGGCAGGCGAATTTTTGAAATATTGCGTGACCAGGAATTGTGGTACTATCTTGATGAAGCTTGCAATCTGGCCTCACAAGCAGCCAAAGAAAGGTTCTTGGCACTTAGAAAACCGTTTCAACCGACAGCGACCAGCGACCGAGCAGTTATAATTCCTGAATAAAGAAACTCCCGATGGGTCGAAGGAGGACGCCTCTACTTCCAGAAGTCATCTCCTGAGGGAGGTAAGTTACTCCGAAGTGGCTGTGCCGGGAGTAAATGTGTAAAAGTGTCATAAATGTACAAAGTGAGAAACAGTGGGACAACAGTGAAATAAGTGATTTGTGTATGTGAAAGTTTCTTTGTTTAATTATATATAGTAGTATTGTGTGTGAATGTATGTTATTCAAATTACTAATTTACAGTATATATGTATATATCAAAAACACTAACACATCATATACATTCTTACACATTGTTAATTTAATTATGTAACAAATTTTTGTGAAATTTGATAAGTTTATGCGTTACTAACTTGTTTTACATCCTGAACAATATTTAGCTATTAGCTGCAAACTATAATTTCATCTTATGTACCTTTTGTAATATATTGGAAATATGGGCCCAGAGTAGAAACTAGGTGCTGGGCTATTATGTACCAGGATATAAAAATAAAAAAATAAAAAAAATACACAGTGTGTACTGCTTTTTCATGGTGCATATGGATCTTGGTTCTATCCAATGGATGATAAGGCCCGCCCAAAAAGGGCTGGCCTAGTGGATGACTGTAACATAAGGAAATCTAATCTCTAGAGTTAATAGCTTGAGCCCAGAACTTGAATTGAATTGAACATGCATGGACTTCCTAGGCCGAAGGTTTGTAGCCCTAAAGCTGCCACCATGGACCATTGTTGACCTCAGACAGGTGCTTGTCCAGCAAAGGGGATACCTCACAGCAGGACATGCTGGACAGCCTAATCCACAGCATGGAGAGCCATTGTACATCCTGTAGCCTCATACGAGGTCATCACACTCTGTATTGACGTACTATAAGCCATTGACAAAGGAACACCCACACAGTCAATGCCACCCCACTCATATTTCATCATTTTACCTTCGATTTGTTTGCGATAGGAATGTGTATTTTATTTTCTGCAAAATATTTCAGTAGAAATACTCATTTCTGTGTATACAGATTTTTTTTATTATTTTTTTTTTATATAGCCCATAAATCTTCATATCATTATGCAGATATTCAAAAATGCAATTAAGGTCTTGTGACATTTTCATTTGGTTGAGGATTTCATGAGATTTGAGGTTATGGAACCATTTGTTATGTGTGTCGGATAAACACTTGGTCATTTATAATTTCCTACTCTGCTCAATTCTTCCTCTACTGTACCTAAGCAACTGTCCCGAAAATTCTCACCAAACAACTTACTTAATATTCCGTTTTTCTTCCTATCCTCAATTACTTCTTTCCATTCCTTACCCACAACTGTCTGAATTTCTTCTCTCTGCACTTTCCCCACTACAGCTAAAGAGATTTAAAGTTGCATCATTCACTGCTTCATCTTTGGCCATTACATTCTTCACAAACAAATCTTTGGGTTCCACCTATGCTATTAATTGCTTGGTTAGTTGTTCCCTACTGTTCTACTGCTTTCTTACTCTGCTTTGCTCTTACTCTCGCAAAGCTCTTTAGTTTCCTAAAACGTATTTATTTCAGTAAGGACTCATTGTATATTGGAAGCAAACAAAAGACACTGGATAGCAAAATAAAAATAAAGTTAGGATAGGGAAATAAACCATCTCTTACCATAGATGACAGTGTCGAATCACGAAAAAGACACAAACACATGAAGCATTGTAATTATTAGGTATTCATAAGCACTAGAACATAGCACACATATGGCAGGTGTCAAGGGACAATAATACCTAATATTTTCAATGTTTCACATGTGTTAATGCCAAACTTGTGTGTTGACACAGTCCTGACATCATCGATGGTAAGTGGTGGTTTACCTCTGTTCCGGTTCTTTCTGGGTGCACCTGCCAAGTTGAGTCAATGGCAGCACAGCCCCCTATTCTCAAAGTGATTCAGGCCATTTTTGTACCTTGATTTCTTCAGCCATATTTCTGTTATACATAGATATCAGCAATCTTAGCAAACATACTAAACTTTTTTCATCCCTATTCTTAGTTTTGATGCTATTCATATGTAAATTTCACCGATTTTGTCACTCACTCACTAATGATCATTAAAACTCTAAGGTACTTCCTGTAGTCATAGAAAGCTTAAATTTGGTACACAGATAAAGTTTTACCCCCAGATTATAAGAAAAATCTAAAACTTGTAACTTTGTATATTTCTAACCCTTATGTACTCCAAACATAGAATTTCTTTCCACCCTAATAACCTTATATGCCTCAGATTTTAATTGTAGACAGAGCGTACTAACTTTAACTAATTTCCTTACATTGGAAGTTAGTGAAATTAAAAAAAAAAAACAATTTTAGACTATGACACCCAGACATCAAAATTCCACTGTACTTCCCATGGTGTTGGAAACAGGTATTTTGGTACACATACACTGATCAGCCAGAACATTATGACTACCTACCTACTATCGATATAAACCTGCATTAGCAGCATCACCTTATGAGGAATGACTGCTAGTCAGACACAAGCATGGCGCATGTAGTATCAGTGAGTGTGCTATCCATGTTTAGAATGGGAAAGGCACGCGATCTATCTGAGTTTGACCGAGGGCAGATAGTGACGGCCCGGAGGCTCGGCAGGAACGTTTCAGAAACTGTAGACTTGCCAGTTGTTTGAGGAGTGCTGTGGTGCATGCCTTCAACAAGTAGCAAAACCAAAGTGAAACCACATCCAAACATCAAGGGGTTGGGTGGCCACCCCTCACTACAGATGTCGGACATTGTGGGCTGGGCAGACTGGTAAAACAGGACAGGTGGCAAACTGTGGCAGAACTATCATCAGACTTTAAAGCTGGGTAGAGTACAAGTGTGCCTGAACACACAGTACACCAAACACTCCTAACAATGGGCCTCCCAGCGAATGACCCATGCATGTGCCAATGTTAACACCAAGAGATCAGTAACTACAACTCAAATGGGCACATGACCATCATCACTGGACATTGGCACAGTGGCAGAGCTTTGCATGGTCTGATGACTCCTGATACCTTCTACATCATGCCGATGTGGGTGAGAATCTGTTGTTTTCCATGGGAACAGCTTCATGACACCTGTACTGTGGATCAGAGACAAGCTGGCGGTGGCTCAATTATGCTCTGGGGGAACATTCACGCGGGCATCCATAGGTACAGTGGCACTTGTGTAAGGCACCATGATGGCAAATAAGTATTGACACTAGTTGCAGACCTTATAAACTCCTTTATGACGACCATGTTTCCCAATGGCATTGGCATTTTTTAACAAGATAATGTGCCTTGTAACAAGGCCAGGAGTGTGCTGGAGTGGTTCAAGGAACACAGTGGTTAGTTGCAATTCATCTGTGTCCCCCCCCCCCCAACTTGCCAGATCTAAACCCAATCGAAGACATTTGGGATGTGATTGAACTTGGCATCAGAGCTCATTGTCTCCCTCCCCAGAATTTACAGGAATTAGGTGACTTGTGTGTGCCATCTACCTCTGGCAACCTACCAAGGCCTCATTGCTTCCATGCCAAGAAGCATCGGCACTGTTATCCGTGCCAAAGGTGGACATACTGGCTATTAAGTAGGTGGTCATAAAGAGCTGGCTGATCTGTGTATAGGGTTTCATTCAAAAATCATAAGAAAAGCCTAACAATGGTGATATTCTCCATGTTTATTCAATGGCAACCACAAATGTGAAAAATTTTGGTGCATATTTGCAGGTTAATTGCTCTGCTCTGGATGAGGCTATATGCCTGAAATTTCTTCTGTGTATTCAGTTTGGAAAGTTTAACTAAAATCTTAAATTACATTTTGTTTTCATGCTTAATTTGAAACTTACTTGCTATTTTCTTATGGTGATAATTAAATCTGCGACAATTGGCAGTGCTAAGCCATGGTGCACACTCATTTTTTTCAGAGGTGTGGGCATTGTTGGTAACATATATTGATATCTTGAATTCTGGAATGGGAATCATTACATTTGAGGAATGATACAGAATAAATGATCATTTAAAAAAATAAATAAGATCCCATAAAAACAATTCTTGTAATAATAGGCCAAGTCTTATACTTCTGCTGTGAAAAAAGTTGCGAGGTCTAGTTCTGAGTCAAGTCTACAATTTACAGTATGTATTTATTCACTTCATTTTCTGAAACAGAATGTTTTGTCTCAGTGTTATAAATCATTTATTTGGAATAAAAGAAGTTCTGGTGACTTGGCCATTATGCACCTCATAATTGTTACTAAAATAAAAGGCATAATATATTTGATGTATTCAAATCAGAAAGATGTACAAGTAGACATTCTGACTTTTTTTTAAACTGGAGAAAAGTTCTTAAAATTTTGGGATAATTTCAGCCCGATCAGATCAAGCCATCATGACCTTCGACCCTTTTACTAGTAGTCCATGTCTGTTTGCATAAATCTTTCTTTATGTATTCAAACTCCTTTCAAACTAAACAGTATTTTTTTTTACAAATTTGGCCAAGTAAAATACAGGTTAGTTTTATGATTCAATCAAATCAGATCAAGCTATCAAGACCTATGGTCCTTTTACCATAGTTATAGGCTACTTTTGTCTGCAGAAATCTGCCCTTAAAAATTTTAAACCCCTTCTTCAAATTTTCTACAGCAATCACTTCAGATTAATTACAGGTAATGTTCCTATTTCAGCAAAGATAGTGTCAAGTGATCATGACCACTGACCATTCAATACATAGTTTAACAGTCTTTGTCCTTGCAAAATTTCTACCTTTGAATCTTCTAAGTGTCTCAAATTCAACAGATTTTCTTCAAATTTTGCATAGGAGCCCTTAACGTGAATAACAGGTCACATTCGTATGTCAGGCAGATCTGGTCAATCTGCCATGACCTGTGAACCTAAAAATGGGAACTATCCTAGACTCATGACTATACCCAATCATGGTCACCAGCTTACACCTAATTTTACAATATTTCCATATATATTTTTTTAGACAAATTAGGAAATTAATTATGAAGTAATTAATCAAGGAGATAGTCTGCCAAGTAACAGTATATTTAAAATAAGTGTTGTTCACCAAATGACAGACAGTACCAAAGTACAACATGCAACGAGAGTAGGGAATGAAGAAGTATTGAGTAAAAAATAATTGTTTAAAAAAAACGTAAAAACCACCTTCAAAACAAAACACTGTCACATAGTGGAGATTGAATTACTGAACTTCTTTTGGTGTTAGAGGCGAAACGTGGAGTACAAACAAAAATTCTCAATATTTTACAGCATGTCGTGAGGCAGATAGTGCGGGAGACAGCTTAGGGAAACAAATTAACAGTATTTTAATCTGTGGCTTGGCCTTATTGGTCATACAGTAATATCTCTGGCGCTACAGTGTCAGTCGGTAGGCTGCATCATGCAGTAAACGATTTATATTTAGCATAATATCGGCGTATCATCTGTATGTTTCAGTTTTGTTGAAACATGTTTCTAGCAATAATTGTAGGTAAGCAGTAACATGATTTTTTATGTATGACTGTTATTCATTATTGTTTTTATCTTTTTGTTTTTCTTGCTTTTGCTGGCACAGACTCCAAAAATAACTAATTAATGTAAAAATTTCAATGACAGTAATGTAAAATATTGTCTATTTAGATTTACTTTCTCCTAAGCAAGGTATAAAATTATTTTAAAATTTTTAGTGTTTATTTTTTGAAGGCAGCTTTTATGTTTTTTTAAACAATTATTTTATTTTTAGATTTTTAGTGGTATTATAGTTTTGTATTTTAAACATGCCACAGCAGTTCCCATTTTGTGAACTTTCTGGTAGCTCAGGGATTAATGCGCTTGCTTTCAAAGAAGAATTCTGTCTTTATATACCACAACAACTTCCAGAACGGGGTGAATTGGGTGTTGTGTTAAGAAATGACAGTTTACATTTTGGTTCAGGCTATGTTTCGATCGTATCATAACATCTGTTAAAGCTGCTGGTTGATACCCAAAACATGTAACATCTGGGCATTAATACATACCACATACAGAAATCTGTCTCTGAAATATATCTGTTTGCTCCGGCATCACACAGAAAATATAGATTTTTAATTGGTTTTCACATCGTGAAAGCTTGGGATCCAAGTTGAAATCTGAAGTACATGTTGAGACATTACGACACATTTATTTTTTAAATATTATACCATGACTTAAAAATAGCTTAATTGATTTCTGTATATTTGTAAAGAACATTGTAAATTAAAAGGGGGGAGGGTAAAGGGGAAGAGGGATTTGGCTTTTGTATACCAATTGTAGACTGCTCTCTGATTGATTTAAAGTATACATGTATAATTTTCTATTGATATCAGATAAAACTGTAGGTATGTATAAAAAACAATCAAGGGGTGTGGAGACGAAGAGTAGTTTGGTTTTTGTAAAACTAGTGAGGGCACTATTTTTCTCTTTGTTTTAAAGTATACATGTGCAAATTTCCATCAAAACCAGATAAAAACTGTAGGTTTGAGTAAAGAATGTTTGTAAAACTTAAATGGGGTAAGGGAGTGAGTGGTAGGGTTTTGTAAACAGAATGTAGACACTATGTTTCTCTTTGTTTTTAAGTGTAAATGTACAATGTTCCATGGATATCTGATAAAAACTGAGGGTATCTATAAAGAACATTGGAAATTAGGAGGGGTGGGGGTAGAAGAGAAGAGGGGTTGGGCTTCTGCAACCTAATTTAAACACAATTTGTCGCGGTTATGCTGGAGGTTCGGTTACAATACTTACTGTGAACCTTTAAAGCTTCCGCGCACTCACTAGATTCTGGTTCTTTCTCTGACGGCCGCCAACCGATGTTAAGTCGGTAAATGAAATAAAAATGCACCTTCTTATTTGAAACACATTCATTTAATAGTTAAAAAGATAGTCTCGCTCCAACTCCCAACCTTTATGAAAGTTCGCTATCGGTACTTCGGTCCTTTAAGACTACAGGTAATGCCTCCGATAAATTTAGACTGAATAACACGCACTCTTTTCATTCATACAACACCCTTACTAGTTCTCAGAACCTGCCTATGGCTCACCACGAAACAATTCATATAAAATTCTGCAAATACTTTCTTCATTAATAGAGTTCCTTCATATCACCAAAGAAATCACCTTCTCCAAAATTAATTCTTTATCATTATGAACACGCGTTCTCGTCGACTCGACTGACTGTTCACTTTAGAGATGGGCAGGTCCGAGATTTTAAAGGAGTCGGGTCCGGATGTACATCCAGCGCTGCGGACCTGCATCCAGGTTCCGTGTCCATACCTGTATAGAACCGGTTCTACAATCGGGCGGGCGGAGTGTATGGCGGAACTGGATCTGTTCGGACCTACATCCAGTTACGTGTCCGGCGGAGCTGTATGGGTCCGGTTTTACAATCGAGCGGGCGGAGTGTATGGCGGAACTGGATGTGTACGGACCTACATCCAGTTACGTGTCCGGCGGAGCTGTATGGGTCCGGTTCTACAATCGGGCGGGCGGAGTGTATGGCGGAACTGGATGTGTATGGACCTACATCCAAATACGTATCCGGCGGATCTGTATGGGTCCGAATCTACAAACGAGCTTATGGTGGATACAAATCCTACCAAGGAGAACTGCAGTATGAGTTACATCGTGTTCATCCATTAATTTATGAAATGAAAGAATATTAATTCCAATAATTTTGTTTTCTTTTTGTCTGAAACTCACAATTACACATAATATTATAAAATCACAGCATAATCAGACTTGATAATGATAAAAGTAAAATTACTGTGGGCTTCTATAAGAATAAAATGAAATCATTTCTTAATAATGTTTTAGTACTACTAAAACAAATTTTTAAAAAATCGAAAGTCTTTGTTAACTTTTTTTTTACTAAAAATGAAATTATTCAAGACTCAACATTTTGAGATAATTATTGCCTTTCCACAATATACCAGCTTAAGAAACAGTTTATTATAAATGAACAAAGAACAAAATTTCAAGAATAACTTATTTTAAATTGTGAGCGAGAAATTACGTTAGATTTGTTCTTATATTATGTATAGTGTTTTGCTCTGTATACTATGTGAAACTGTTTTGATTGAGTGAATAAAACATTGTCGTGAGTGCTAAATAGAGTGCGATACAATGCATTTTAATCAAACAGTAATATTTATGTTTTTTTTCGTGTTTTTGGTGCTTTCAAAATCTTTATTTTATTTTGTGTAATTTCAGAAACTTTTAATTTCTTTGTAATTTTATTTAATATTATTTCCAATTTAGTTGAAAGTATTTTTAAGCAAGATTTAATTCTTAGTAATAATAACCGATTGTTTGAGCCATTGTTAGACG
This sequence comes from Vandiemenella viatica, assembly GCA_031002005.1. Classification (NCBI taxonomy): domain Eukaryota; kingdom Metazoa; phylum Arthropoda; class Insecta; order Orthoptera; family Morabidae; genus Vandiemenella; species Vandiemenella viatica. Next base: position 74,697,204 of record JARYHS010008075.1, read on the forward strand.
TTCTAGAAACGGCTGGATGTGACGTTTTCTTTTTCAATGTTGGATTATAAAATATTTCTGTAAAAGCTGCCAGCAGAGTCGCTCGCAATAATGCCACATAATCATTTATATATATTACTAGCTGTTACCCGCGACTTCGCACGCGTGGATTTAGAATTTGATTGCTAGAATTGGATATGCAAAGCTGAAAATTATCTGAGATGTCCCAAACAACACTGAGTCGGCATAATATGACGGGAACGCCATTGATATACCATTCTCTCTTCGAACCTGTCTCATAACTAAAACTGTTATTCATATCGGAAAAAGTATCCTATTTCGTTCCTAAATATACAAAGCATTTCCTTGTCATCGGTATACACATATATTCGTCAAAACGTAAAAAAAAAGATGGAGACTCACGTTCGCATATACAATATTATTAGTTTAGATCACACAAAAACTACTTGTGGAAGCAGTATACCGTGAATAATGTTAACGCTTTCTACCGCCAAAGATTTGCCAGAACATGGTATCCTTACTATAAAATCCTACTCTTGGCTCAAACTATGAAAAAAAATTAATAGAAATATTTGCAACCAGTGGGATTTGAACCCGGAGCAACGCTGGAGTATTAAATAAGAAGCAAACTCGTTACCACTACGCTACCCTAACATTAATGGAAAGAGTCGCGCATTAAATATAGATAGATATTATGCGTTTGTCTTTCACAGTTGAGATAGTTTTCGTAATTTAATGACAATATGTTTTTATCTATACATAATATAGTGTCCCATCTCGATCCTAATGTCAAACAGCATCTTCCTGTCAAATTTCATCACGATCGGAGTTTCCGTTTAGCCCAAGGAACGTAACAAACAGACATAAAGACAGACAGAGTTACTTTCGCATTTATATTAGTATAGATATGTATAATGTTCCTTGGAAACTCTACGAACCGTGTTTCTGCAATAAAGAGATGTTAAATGTATTGTTTGATTTGTCCTTAAGCCATCATAATTGAGAAAGTTAAAAATTCTAGAGACTTTGTGATCAATCAAACTGAACGTTAGAAGTTTGATAATACTACAACGCATTAAAATTACAAGTTAAATTATAAGTCCATGCTTATTTAGCACATAAAACACTCCTCACCTTAGAAGCACGAACCCGACCAATAAAAATGTACTACCGGGTTTTAGCTACCCATTGACATTTAATAGTTATTGTAATTATCTACTAGTAGTCAGACATTAAGAAATAGTTTTTCATTTATAATCTCATCTTTAAACAGAACTGTAATCCAATCGTACAGTAAATGACATTAAACTCTTCAGAACACAGATTTCAAATCGGAACTGTAATAAAAAAAATTGGGTTCCAGCTCCGCGTTGCAGGTCCGGCCGTGGCTCAACCTCCGGCCACGCGAGAACTGTGGCGCTGTTACAGGTCCGGCTGGAAGCAGATCCGACAAGCGCTTGGATGTACATCCATCCCTCGCGCAAGTGATACGGGTCCGCGGAACTGCATCCATCCGGACCTACCCATCTCTAGTTCACTTCCACGACGGACTCACCTACTCCACGGCCAATGGCAGACTGCCCGCCCAGAAGCCTAGGTGCGTCTTTCTCCCAAGCGCACCATGCTTCCGAATTTGGGGTTTACACCCCCGAGTTCACGGACCCGGCAGATGCTGACGTCACTAGACGACGACCAGTTTCAACACATGCTTTACAAATGGGTCTTACTTCCCTAAACCCACGGACTTGGCGGATGCTGAAGTCACCCAACAACCACGCAAACCGCCAATATTTAAAACTTCTCAAAATTAGCTTCCAAAGTAATGGGGAAATGCCATTAACCCGTTACAAATTGTTCTATATGTTTTAAAGTATACGTGTGCAAATTTCCTTCAGAATCGGATAGAAACTGTAGATTATTTTTTTTTTTTTTTTTTTTTTTTTTTTTTTTTTTTTTTTTTAAAACAGTTTAACGTCCCTTTTTAACAACGTGGTCTTTAGAGACGGGAAAGGATGGGGGCAAGGAATGGGAAGGAATTCGGCCATGGCCTTTTGAAGGAAGCATCCCGGCATTCACCTGGAGTGATTTGGGGAAACCATGGAAAACCCAAATGTAGATTAAAGGATGGAAAGGAAGGAGCGGAGTCTGGACTCTCGAAACCAAGTGTAGACAGTATTTTTCTGTTTGTTTTGCAGTATACATGTGCATACTTCCTTCAAAATCAGACAGAAACGGTAGCTTTGTATAAAGAACATTGACAGTAATTAAAGGGGGATAGGGTTTACGTTTTTGTGAAATTTATGTGGACAGTATTTTTCTTTTTCTACTTGTTTTAAAGTATACACATGCGAAGTTCCACCAAATCGGATTAAAATGTGGGTTTTATACAAATATTAAGGGAATGGGAGCTAGGATAGTTTTTTTATTTTTTTGTCAGAAATCTTCTTCATAAAAAATTACATATATATGTGCCAACTTTCATAAAGATCAGTCAAATGATGTCGACTGTAGCTTTCTAAAACGAAATTGACAAAAATCGGGGGTGGAAACGGGGAGAGGGGTTCATTTTTTGCAAACCAAGAGTTGGCATTATTTTTCTGATTTTTTTTATAGTAAAAATTTGTTAAACCGGATAAAAACTGTGGTTGTGTATAAAAATTAAGCGGTTTAATGGGGAGAGGGGGTGGTTTTTAGATCTTTTGGTCAGACATCTTCTTTGTCAAAAAATACACACAAGCACCAACTTTCATGGTAATCGGTCAAACGATCACGACTGTAGCTTTTTATAAAGAGCATTAACAAAAGTTAATGGGGTTGAAGGAGGAAAGGGGTTGAGCATTGGCAAACCAAATATTGACAGGATTTTTCTCTTTGTTTTAAAGTATACATGGGCAAAGTTCAATAAAAATCAGATAAGAAATGTAGATTTCTATAAAATTGAGGGGTGTAAAGGGAGACATGGGGTGGTTTTTTTATTTATTTAATTTTTGTCAGACACCTTCTCCATGAAAAATTACATGTTTATGCCAACTTTAATGGAGAACAGTTAATGGTGTCGACTGTTGCTTTGTATGTATCAAGAACATTGGTAAAAATTTAGGGGGTGGATAGGGGGAGAGGGCTTCAGTTTTTTCAAACCAAAAGTTGACAGTATTTTTCTCTTTATTTTTGACTATGCATGTCCAAGGTTTCATCGAAATCAGATAAAAAATGTGGGTTTGTATAAAAATTAAGGTGATTAAAGAGGAGAGGAGTGGTTATTTATTTATTTATTTTTTGGTCAGATTCTCCATGAAAAATTACATGTATATGCCAACTTTGATGATAATCGGTCAGACAGTGTCGAGTGTAGCTTTTTATGAAGAACATTGACAATAATTAAAGGGTGGAAGGAGGGAAGGGGTTGAGCTTTGGCAGACCAAATGTTGACAGGATTTTTCTCTTTGTTTTAAAGTATACATGGGCAAAGTTAAATAAAAATCAGATAAGAAATGTAGGTTTCTATAAAATTAGGGGGTGTAAAGGGGAGAGGGGTGATTTTTTATTTTTATTTTTTTGGTCAGATACCTTCTCCATGAAAAACTACATGTAATTGCCAACTTTAATGGAGATGGTGTCGATTGTAGCTTTGAATAAAGAAAATTGGCAAAAATTAAGGGGGTGGATAGGGGGAGAGGAGTTCCGTTTTTTTTTAAACCAAAAGTTGACAGTATTTTTCTCTCTATTTTTCCAACATTTCATCGAGATCAAATAAAAAATGTGAATTTGTATAAAAAATTAAGGGGTGGAAAGGGGTGGTTTCTCAATTAAATTCATATGGGACCACTTTGGAGGTATACCCTAGCCACTAAAAAAATTTCATTTAAATCGGTTCAAAATTGGCAAAGATATCGCTGAACATACAAATAATAATAATAATAATAATAATACTGGTGAATTGAGAAACTCCTCCTTTTTTTTGAAGTCGGTTAAAAATATTGCTCAATAAGAACGATAGCATTATCTGAAGCTGGTTTTGATACAGAAACTGTATTTATGCCCATTAGGAAACTCAATGAAGCACTGCTGCACAAAATCCTTGATTAATGAACTGCAATAAGTCTGTTCAAATATTTATCGAAACACCCGACCTGTCTTTTATAATACCTTACACAAACACTAAGTTATCAAATTTATCTTCTTTGTAACCTATAATATGACAGATTGTTCTGTCTGGGCAGGCCAAATGAAACCAACCTTTTAGCTGAGGTGATGAACACAGACATGGCACAGTAAAATCTATTTACATGAATAAAAACATTCACTGCAGCATTTGTGACAAAATATGGTAATTTACTGCTATCATATATGTAACAATGGAATGGAATGCTGAAGAAAACATTTAGAAAAAAATTTTAACACACTTTATCAATTGTATTTCACAAAAGGAAGAAAAAAGGATTTTTTCCAAGACTTTAGAGTTGGATCATGATAAAAAAATGTGTCCCATCAAAGTATTAATAACTATTTCAAAAATACTCATTCCTCACAGAATCAAGAAATGGTATTTCTTTTGATTGTGGAGGTGCATTGCACTCAGATATTTCCTCACTTGTGGGAAGAAGTGGCAACGAAATGTCGTTGCCTGAGTTCTCATTTTCATTTGGCTGTCTCACTTCCTGTTCATTCCAAGCTTCAGAATCTGCAGGTTGTGACTGCTGTTGATGAGTTTTAACATGTTGTTTGAGACTTTCCTTCCATCGGAAATTTCTCCCACATATTGCACATTTAAAATTTCTTTCATCCAAATGTATTTTCATATGCTTTTTTATGCTATCTGGATAAGCATATGCCTTCCCACATAACTGGCACAAATAAGGACGCTCACCAGTGTGCTGCCGCATGTGTACTCGCAGATGACCAGCATGGTAAAAGCATTTCCCACATGTTGGACACTGTAGCATACGTTCATTACTATGCACTGTCTTTTGGTGTTTGTTGAAAGTAGATGCATCACTAAATGATTTGCCACATGTAGAACACAAAAATGGCTTCTCACCTGCAACAAAAAATTGAATGCCACAGTACCTTCAAAAAGTCAAATGAAACAAGATATACAAATACTGAAACTTTGTCACACAATTTTAAAGTCAAGTAGAATTTAATATACCAGCTGTGGGACTTTTTTTTAAATTAAGGAACTAATATTGTATCTAACAGTATTTACTTTAAAAAGTATTAAAAAAACCGACATCTGCAACGACCAAACAGTTAGCATTATCTCTTCTAATAAGTCTGTTTTTATCTCTCTTTGTATGTATTTAGATACAATTAAGAACAGAACATTGAACTAAATAGTCTGTTACAATGTTGGAATAGTCACTTCATAATTACAGGGAATTAGTGAGGGATGTGTACATAAAAAGATAGGGAACTTTGAAAGTTTAATTAAAAATATAAAGGGAAATAATAGATATCTAATTTCAAAAATGTGTTAGGAAGCATATGGTAGATGAAAATAGGGGGTTTGGTTTATAACTCATAATTAAAGGTTAGTACAGAAGAATGTCATGTTTCAAAATAAACTAGATTTGAAAATGAATTTTTATACACTAAAAGACCTAAAGAGAAGTGGAACTTAAAAAAGAAAAAGTAAATTTGTTTGCTTCCCACTTTAAATCATTTTCATGTTAATACTGTAGCTTATCTCACAAAATGTGTAATAACATAAAATGTTTGAAATTATTAATTACGTGTCATACTAAAATTTGGTAACACTCTGTAAAAGTTTAAGAAATGGATCCTGAAGTTTGCATTGTTTCTTGCTGTGGAAATTTATGATGTGTTTCTGTGGCTTTGGAATATTCTAGACCAGTCTTAAAAAAGAAGCCAGAAGTAGCCAGATAGGGAGTGATATTATTTGACCCCATAGCACTCAAGAGTAAATTTTCAGCGATGTGAGTCAACACATGTGTGTATGGCGTGGAGGTGGCGGGCATTGTTTGAATATAGAAAAATTCAGCATCCTTTTGTCCTTAGATTCATTTCTGATGATATAATGCTTCAAACTTAGAAGGGTTCTGCAGTATTTCATACTCAGAAAATTTACTGATGAATCAGTTTTGGACTTGAGATATTTTCAGTGATGTGACAATTGAGTCTTTCCTGGCGTACAGCTGATAAAAATTCTTCACGGGTGTTCTGCCGGGTAAGTTCTGCCATACACGACATTTCAACAGCTACCTCCATTGTCTTCATCTGGTGAAATGGTAGGTCGAAGTCACTACTGCGACAACATATCACTGACTGTCGGTGAAATGTTGTCACAGTAGCTGGCAGAAGTTATCCGGCAGAGCACCTGTGAAGAGTTTTTATCAGATTCAGCAATTTTAGTTGGACTGTAGAATGCTGCTGAATAAGTGAAGAGAACGTTTGTGCATACAAAATTTAATTGAAAGGGTGGTTATTTTGGTACTTTGATACTGAGTTACTGTTGTAATCCAAACGAATGAATTTCTTCATGGAAATTAATCTGCAATAAATTTAAACGTTTAACTCAGCTCATCGTAACTTTCTGATACTAGCTATTTGAATTTTGATAAATATACAGTGACTAAAATATTTCTATAGTTTTTTATTTGAACTTCCTTTTATCATTTATTGACTAGAAAATTTATTTAAAATCCGATATTGTGAGTTGGCAACCATTTTCAAAACTAATTATCTGCAAAAGTAAAATATAGAAGTGCAGATTTGAAAGTCTAAACCCTATTTCGACAAAAATAATACTAAATTAATGGTTGTTTGACAATTCTGAGCCTAGGTTTGTGTTAAAATTTGATTTGTTTATATTTATAAAATTAGAATTACTCACGTGCAATAACTAATAATATATATTTTTGCAGTATACTTGTGTATGAACAGTAACCGTAACTATTATGTGGTGAACTGATACGTGCAACATTTTGTTCACTCATTTGATGTATTTTTCCTTCATCCAATTTAATACTTTTTGTGCCAAATAAGTGTTTTCAGCATTTTTAAAACCCATCAGGTTATGGACCCAGCAGCCAGGTATATACAAAAGTGGTGAATATTGACAAAAGTGAAATACAAAAAATCATAACCTAGTTGACAATTCAAGGCAAAAATCAATTAGCCTTGATTGACAAGCTCACTGTACTGTACTGTAAGAAAAATACTTGACATGGAGATTTGCTGTAAAAACATACCTGGAACACGAAGAATTATGGAACTGTATTGAAAATATGAGTGTTGATCATGTTGGTATCAAACAGGATTTAAAAGTCAAATCAAAACTTATACTGTTAGTGGATTCCATGAACTGCATCCACATTCAAGACGTCAAGGCTGTGAAAAAAGTTTGAAATAACTTTGCAAATACCTCTGATGATTCAGGATAATGAATCGAGTGGGATTACTCTGTGATCTATGCACAACTCTAGTCGGAGTAAAAATGTGGAAGAGTATGCCAGCAAAATAATGAAATGTTGGATTTAAAGTAGACAAGGAGTGGCTTGGAACTCTGCTTCTCTCCGGTCTACCACATGCATACAAACTGATGACCACTACCATCAAAAGTTGCGCTATGAAACTAGGTGCTGACTCTGCAAAAGTTAAAATTTTACAAGACGACCAAACAAGTGATATTGACACACCAGCTTTTGTAGTAAATTATAAGAATAATGATAATGGCTTCAAGAAACAATTTCAAAAGGGAACTCACTGCTATACTAGTAATGAGCTTGGTCACATGTGTGCACAGTGCAAGTCTAAATCAAAGGAAAGAAAGTCGAAAATCAGGAGAGTTCAAGCTATGCCGCTCCACTCACTTCAGTCAGTAACAATGGCAAATACTTACAGCAAAAAGCTCTGGTAAGCTGGGTTTGAATATGTGTGATGTCGATGGTCAATGTAAGAAAATTTTGATTAAAAAGTCCTATATGTGCCAGAGTTAGCAACGAATCTACCATCTAATATACTGATGCACTGAATCTACCATCTGTCAGCCAGGTAATTAGAAATGGTGGTCAAGTGAAGTTCAACAACAAGGGCTGTACAATAATGAATAGTAACAATGAAATATTTGGGACAGCCAGTTTCATCAATATGTATAGATTAAATGTGTATAATCACCAAGCATATATATCTGATGCTGATGAGCAAGACATTTTCCTTTGGCACCAGCAAATGGGTCATTTGAACTTTAACGATCTGGAGAAAGTAGTAGAGAATGCAGGAGGTGTAAAATTGTCGAAGAAAGCAGACAAATTAGTCTATACAACATGCTCAGAAGGAAAATAAATTGGATCAAAATACCTTGGATCAAAAGCTACAAAATTACTTGAAATGTTACACTTTGACATATGTGGTCCAATGGAAACCATGCCATTAGAAGGTGCTAAATATTTTATGACATTCATTGATGACTATTCAAAGAAGCTATTTTGTTTATTTTCTTCATAAAAAGTCAGAAGCTTTGGAAAAATTCAAACATTTCAAAGTGCAGCTGAAAAACAATTACAATATTACATAAAATGCCTTGAATACATAAACAACAATTTTTCTGTTCTTAGAAGGTGCTGGAATAATCCATCAAACAACCACACCATACATTCCAGAAGAAAATGGTGTTGTCAAATGAATGAATCAGAAGTTAGTGGAAAGAGCAAAATGTATGTTAATAATGCTAATCTTCCTAAGCTATACTGGGCTGAAGCTGTACACACTACTGCTTACCTCATCAACAGAGCTCCAACTCGACCACTGATATATAAAATACCAAAGGAAATATGGCCAGGGAGAAAACCAAAAGTGAGTAATTTAAGAATATTCACCTGTAATGGAATAAAACCGTCTCCCTAAGGAAAAATGAAGCAAATGGGAACCTAAAGCTCAGAAAGATAAATCTATTAGATAGTGTGAGAATTCAAAAAGGTTCAGATTTATAATCCCTCTTTCTTGGATAGTGATAAAAAGCAGAGATGCTGTTTTTTTTTGGAATCTACTGACAAAAAAATTATGTACTGGTTGATTTGACAGAACCAATGTCTGATTCATCATTCCAATGAAATGACAATCACATATCAGAGCTCCAGTGACAAATCAGAGTCCACAATTGCTACTGCTGAATACTTCTCTGACAGTGAGTACAAACCAGAAGTGACTGCTGAGATACCTTTACCCTCAAATATTACTCTGAGACCCAGAAATAGAGGAAAAGATAAAGTTGAAAAGGGTTACCTGTACCACAGTGTAGATACGACAATTCCTGTGCCATGAAATAACAATGAAGCAATAATAGAAAAGTGGAAGTTATCTATAAACAATAAATTAAAATCTCATCATCAAAATGGAACATTGGTAGAAAAGCATCAGGGTGCAAAGGTAATAGGATGAAAATGGGTATTCCGCATTAAGGATGAATCAACTGATCCATGTTACAAATCCAGACTATGTGCAAAGGGATACCGTCAAACAGAAGGGATTGATTATAATGAGACTTTTTCACTAACAGTAAGGTATGACTCAATTCGACTGTTCTTGTTTATTGCAGCTCAACATAACTTAGAGATCATTCAGTTTAATATAATTACAGCTTTCCTTTATGGTGAATTAAAAGAGAATACACTTATGACATCACCAGAGGGACTAAAATGTAATTCTAATATAGCATTTAAACATATAAAATCTTTATATGGCTTAAAACAAGCCCCTGGATATTGGAATAAAAAATTCTATTCAGTTTTGAATAAATTTGATTTTGTGAAAATCAAAGCAGATAAGTATGTTTATAGTGGGCAAATTAAAGATTTCAAATGTTAGTTTTGTCTATATGTTGATGAGAGATTTCTGGTATTTATAGATAAGACTGTTTTGAATAATGTAAGTAATGACCTACAAAAGAATTTTGATTTGAAAATTTATCCTCTTATTAATTTTGTTGGCATGCAAACAGAGGGGTTTAAAGAAGAAACTAAATATATATAGCAGTTGAGAAAATTTAATTTGATTGATGCAAATCTTAACAGTATTCTTGCTGAACCACATATGAGAGTTTATGTAACTTATGGGGTACATGAGAAAAATCACCCCTACAGAGAAGCAGTGGGATCTCTTGCAGCAATAGTAAGTAGACCAGATATTATATTCGCTGTGAGTCAGGTGAATCAATTACCACATTCTTACAATGACGCTCATTGGAATGTGTAGTGAGACTAATTAATATTAAAACAATTAAATCAATTATTTATTTATTTAGTTCTGATGAAATTAGAAGAGAAAAACGTCATGACAAACAGTCTAGTGGGACATTCACTGTACATTCTCAAAATCATGTGACTGAGAAAAGAAGATAATGCTTAGTTGGCATGAGAGCTAGTTCATTTTGGATGTCACCAAACAGAATAATTTTAGATAGTATTAATAAAATAGACCACATTGTCAGTGTTAAACTTGTGGCTTTCGAAGAAGTAGTTCAGATCATTAATCATGTTAAGAAGTCTTCACAGGTTCTCCAGCCAATCACAGCGAGCCGGAAACTACATTTCCCGGTGGTGCCTCGCTACCTCTCTGATTGTCATGTGGATGTTTCAGAAGGGACAGAGCCGGTTTCCACACATCACTAAGCCAAAGTCCTGTGTCCCTATTAACCGTGTTATTATCCAGCCGTATTTCTAATGCTTCTTTGATGACTGACTCCCAGTAGAAAGAGCACTTGCCAAGCACCTACACATTACCAAAGTCCTTTTTGTCACCATTTTCAATCACATGCTGCCTGACTGCAGATTTCTCCATCTGGAACAAGCAGATGTTGCAATCATGCTCTGCCACACGAGCCTTGATGGTCCAGATCGTCTGACCGATATAGGACTTGCAGCACCATCCATCTGTTCATAGAATTTCCCACTGTAGGTGAAATAGGTAAGGGCCAGCTCGAAGAGGTCTACGATGTTGGGTTCATACAGATGGTGCAACAGCTGTAGGGTGTCAGCTAAGGGAACCTTGGTGAACAACGAGACAACATCAAAACTGACGATGATGTCAGTATCCGAAAGCCGTATCTCTTGAAGCATGTTGACGAATTGTGCCAAGTTCTTCACATCAAGTATACCCCATTTCTGTACGGTCAGCCATTACATTGATAGCATGAAGTCTAAGCATATCCTGTGCTGTGCCAGTTTAGCGTTCCTCTGTGAACGTATTCGTTATACGCATTTTGTGTTTTACCAAAATGGACAGGAATTATGGCACTGTCATCTGGATCTTACAGCCACTTTATCGCCGACCTCTTGATAATGGGTGGATGCAGCTACATCAGTGCAGGAGAACATGGAGTATGACAGAACAATGGCCAGACAGATGTCCAAATTCAACCGTCTGTCTCAAACCCAGCGTCCAACAGAAGAACTAGAATCCAGACGCACAGTAGTCAATCTCACAGGAATACGTATGGACAAAGCTACTGAAACATTTCTGTCCAAGAGCTTGAACTTTGCCCCAGCCCCTGCTGCCATTCCTGTGAAAGACATCATCTGTGCTGTTGAACAAGCCGCTCGCAGGCTACCAGGAGATGCAGCCAAAGTGATTCGGAGGGAAACTTGTAGAGTGCTGGAGAGGACCAAGCCTCCCAAGTCCAACATTACAAAAGCAGAATACCTCACTCTCCACACCTTGCGTCTGAATGAAGAGATTGTGGTGCTACCAGTGGACAAGCGGAATGCCACCGTCCTTCTTACATCCGAGATGTATGAGGCCAAGATAAGGCAACTACTTGATGACACCACTTACAAGCCTCTTAACGACGATCCAACATTGAGGTCTGAAGAAGGCCAGATTTATGTCTGACATCATCAGGAGCCATCGACCTCATGCTGCTAGACCCAGACCCTACGGCCTCCCCAAGATACACCTATACGGCTGATTGTAAGTGCCATAGGTGGCCCAACATACGCTGTGGCTAAGTACTTGATGGGAATTCTCAACCCACTTGAGAGGAACAGTCCCCACCATGTGAGGAACTTGGCACAATTCGTCAACACGCTTCAAGAGATGCGGCTTTCAGACACTGACATCATGGTCGGTATTGATGTCGTCTTGTTGTTCACCAAGGTTCCCTTAGCTGACACCCTACAGCTGTTGCACCGTCTGTTCGAACCCAACATCGTAGACCTCTTCGAGCTGGTCCTTACCTCCACCTATTTCACCTATGGTGGGAAATTCTATGAACAAATGGATGGTGTAGAAATGGGGTCACCATTGTCGCTGGTAGTTGCCAATCTGTTCATGGAAGAATTTGAGGATAAGCGATTGAAGGGTCTAGCCTAAAGCCGACATGCTTCTATCGCTATGTTGACGACACATTTGTCATTTGGCTGCATGGCATCCACAGTCTGTATGAATTGCTAGACTATCCAAACGGAATACATCCAAACATCTGGTTTACGATGGAACTGGAGAAGAATGGCAGCTTGCCGTTCCTGGACATCCTTATTCGACGGAGACCAGATGTAAGCCTCTCACATAGTGTGTATTGAAAACCCACACCCACGGACCGCTATTTACACGCCGTGAGTTTCTACCACCCGGCACAGAAGAACACCGTACTGCACACATTTGTGCACAGAGCAAGGAAAATCTTCGACGAGGAGTGCCTGCCATCCGAGCTTGAACATCTCCACAATACTTTCAAGAGGAATGGCTATTCCGACAGAGTAATAGAGTGAGCAATCAGGAGAAAGGCAAAGAAATGCCCAGTAGACGCTGAAGTCCAGCCAGAGGTTCTGGCCTTCATCCCTTATGCAGGAAACATTTCGGGGAAAATAGGCAGGTTATTGGTGCGGCATGGAATTACGAGCATATTCCGGCCTCCTGCCAAGATCCGTGACTGGCTCCGGCCCATGAAGGATGATTTGGGTTTGATGACTCCTGGTGTTTACAGCATACCATGCCAATGTTGCCTATATTGGTCAGATGATCCAGACCATCAAGGCTCATGTGGCAGATCATGATTACAACATTCGCTTGTTCCAGATGGATAAATCTGCAGTCAGGCAGCATGTGATTGAAAACGGTCACAAAAAGGACTATGGTAATGTGAAGGTGCTGGACAAGTGCTCTTTCTACTGGGAGTCAGTCATCAAAGAAGCATTAGAAATACGGCTGGATAATAACACGGTTAATAGGGACACAGGACTTTGGCTTAGTGATGTGTGGAAACCGTCTCTGTCCCTTCTGAAACATCCACATAACAATCAGAGAGGTAACGAGGAACCGCCGGGAAATTTAATTTCTGGCTCACCGTGATTGGCTTTGACATTCGCTCCGCCAGCCAATCAACGAAGTGCGTAAAATGGGAGGCACGGGACGGAGCGAGTGGAGGGGAGAGGCCAGCCCTTATAAAGGCGTGCGGGGGCCAGACATCACCAGTGCAGCTCTGGTGCTCCCTGCATAAAATCAGACCTGAAAATGGCGGCAGAGCCAGCCGCTGAAAGCTCCTTGTTGTTTTTCTTCAACACCATACGGCAGAGAACCCGTGAAGACTTCATATCATCGATACACTGTGAAAGCCTTCGTTCTCACATTAATCATGTTAATTATTCCATCAGGAATCTTGCAGCTATTCAGAAATGTATGACGGGTGTTGGTTTTGAACATGGTTCCTTGCAGTAAAAGAAAAATGTTTGTTAAACCGAGTCTACTTTCCCTTTAAAGTTAAATTTTCATTATTTCTGACTTGTAAGTCGGATGAAAATGTAAATAACAAACCTGCAAATTAATACATAAGCAGTTCATAAGAAATTAAAAGAAGGAAATGCTCACAACATGAATCATTTATGAATTGCAACAAATACTGTTAAGAAAATCCTAAAATATTTAAAATAAACCAAGAATTATGGATTGTGTTACTTATCTAATCTCTACGCTACTGACTTAATTGGATATAGTGATGCTGACATTTTCCAATGATATTGAGACAAAACGATCGATAGCTGGGTATGTATGTCTTAAAAATAGAGCAGTTGTTAATTGGTCAACACAGTGTTCGTAAACTGTAGACTTATATACAACACAGGATGGATTTATGATTGCTTGTGCAGTTACAAAAGAAGCCACGCGCTAAGTGATATAAGTGAATGTAAACAAAGTTCCATGTGCATAAACATTGACAGTCAAAGTGCAATAAATATAATTAAAAATAATGAATTTCATAAATGATGTAAGCTATTAACATCAAGTACAATTTTAACAAAGAAAACTACTTTGAAAATGTGGTTAGCTTAAATTATGTTCATACAATTAGTCAGTATGCTGATACGTTCACAAAAGCACTGTCTAAAGAAAAATAAAGTGCCTCAAAATTGGAATGTCTTAGGCTAAATTACACCAATTATGTATTAAGTAGATACATATGTTTATTTTGAATTTAAATAGTTTATAATTGTTTAAAGAAGGTTCTAATTCAGTAGGTTTGTTAAGTAATGATTTTTTTTTTTGTATTCATCAAATTAGAACTTCTCACCTTCAATAACTAATCATATCATTTTTGCAGTATAGTTTCTGCTCTGTGGCCAATGTATAAACAATGAATGTTACTACCCTGTGGCAAACTGCTCTCTTCTACATTTTGTTCATTAGTTTGATGTATTTTCTTTCATCCTAAATAAATATGTTCAGTCTGCCAGTAAAGGCCCCTGCCAGGCAGACCTCACACACAACGCGCCTGCACGCCGGGATACATATACGACTCCAAACAGGCGCAGAGACATCAAACCAAACCAGGAAAACAAATAGAATCATCTAGAAGCTAAGTGGGACTATTTCTTACAGAGGTCGCCGTACTACCACACAACGGAATTCCTGCGCCAGGCCGCCTATATAAGCGTAGCCGGCCGCTCCACCGCCAGTTCCGGCCTGACCGCGGAACCAGCTTCAACTACAGAAGACCACCGGAAGTTCGCGAGAAGTAGAAGCCGTCTCTCTCTACCCCGGATCAGGACCAGGCTAAATTTCTCGACGGTCATCCGCTAACTGTACCACATTTGTTATTGTTTACCAGTGTTTTGTGTACATAGTAATAAACCTCAAGGAACCATTAAGTGTAGTTCACTTCAGTGGCGACAAGGTTGGGATAAGAACTCTCGACCATCATGGCTACGCCAGCAGCACCTACGGAATGGCAACAGTTCCTCCAAGGACTTCTACATCAGTTCTTCGAATCTCAGAGACAACTGATTGCGGAAGTCAGGAATCTCCGCCAACCCACGGCCCCGCCTCCGTTCCCAGCATTCAACGACGACGTCGAAGAATGGGAGACCTACGAGAAGCGCATAAAACAACACTTCGCAATTCATCACATATCCAAAGAAGAAGACCAGCGTGCATATTTCCTTTCCTGGAACCAATCAAAGATGTATGTCTTGCTCACCAAACTTCAGCCACAAGACCCCGACACCCTCATCTTCACGACCATCTGTACGACACTGAATGCATACTACAGACGCCGGTACCATGTCGTCGCGGCCCGCGTCGAATTCTATCAATGCCGGAAGAAGCCCGATCAGACGTATCGCCAGTGGGCGGCCGAACTCCAAGGCCTTAGCAGAAAATGTAAGTTTCAAACTCGTTATTCCCACGAATCCTACGCCGACGACATGGTGAGTGATCACATCATACAGGCTGCACCAGATGCCGCACTCCGGCATGACGCCCTCAAGTTAGAGGACCCATCCCTGGAGCAGGTCATCGAACTTGCCTACAAATTCGAAATATCTACGGCCGCAGATCGCCGCCTGGAGTCCTGGGCGGATGTGGCCGCAATCCGAACCGACGTAGAGGACACACAGGACGTCGCCGCCATCCAGAGCTCCCAGTCGCGCTCCTCCCGACACCACAACCGGGGACCGCTTCCTCAGAAGGACATCGAACCGGCCCGTTCCGGCAGGGGCACCAAGTCTCGGCAGCAGCAGCGGATCCCGCAGCGCCGACGCCGCAGCCCGCTCCGCCTACCCTCCTGCCCCGCCTGTTATTCAGCACATGAGAGGGAAAATTGTCCGGATCGTTGGGCTGAATGCTCACGTTGCGGCAAGGAAGGACACCTGGCGTCCGTCTGCCGCACCAACACCACCAATGCCAATCCCGGCTCTCGCCGCCCAGGGTCCTACCAAGACAGGTTGAGCGGCGCACCTATGGATATCAATCAGGTAGACACTTCCACAGCATCCAAACTTTTTATTGACGTTACGGTCAATGGCAAGCCCCTGCGCCGACAAGTCGGAACTTCTGGTGTTCCAGATCGACGATGACATACAAGAAGCACTGAAGACATTTCCAGTCACGGCCTCAAAAGTCGCGGCAGCCACAGGGGAGGACCCCCTCCTCCGTGTCATCCGACACCACATCCAACACGGGTGGCAAACACGTTCCCCTCCACGCCATCAACAAGACCTCAAGTTCTACTACTCCATCCGCCACCAGCTCTCAGTAGTAGAGGGAGTGCTCCTCCGCACAGAACCAAATTCCACCCCGAGGGTCGTCGTTCCGAGATCCCTACAACCGACAATCCTCCAAACTCTCCACCAAGGACACTGGGGAATTGCCCGCACCAAATCCCTTGCCAGACGCCATATATTCTGGATCGGCCTTACCACGGATGTCACGAAGATGGTGCGGCGCTGTACCATCTGTGCCCAACAACTGCCCCGCCCCCCTCAAAAGTTCCTTTCCTGGCCGGCACCGTCCGGACCCTGGGAACGCATTCACCTCGACTTCGCTGGCCCATTCCTAGGCCACCAGTGGCTCCTAGTGACGGATGCCTTTTCCCACTTCCCATATGTCGTCCGTTGCTCCACAATCACCACAGAGGTCACCATTTCAGCCCTCACGAAGATCTTTTCCATCGAAGGATTACCATACGCTATCGTCACAGATAACGGACCGCAATTTCGAAGTCGGGAATTCCTATCCTTCTGTACCGCCAACAATATCCAACACCTCCTCACCCCGCCCTTCCACCCCCAATCTAACGGGGAGGCGGAACGGCTAGTCAGAACATTCAAAACCCAAATGACCAAATACACCACAAGTCACAAACTCGAAGAGGCATTGACACTCTTCCTCAGTTCCTATCGAACCACTCCAGTGGGGGCCAAAAGCCCGGCGGAATTGCTACATGGCCGCCAACCTCGCACTCTCCTCCATCTCCTCTTACCCCCGCCCAAAGTACAGGTACCTTCGGGCCCATTCCGTTTCACCCCGGGCTCCCTAGTCTGGGCCCGCGGGTTTGGCTCCCGGGCCGGTTGGCTTCCGGGGGTCATCCAGCGGCCCCGGGGCCGCCAACTGTTCGACGTCAGCCTGGATGGCCGGATAGTGCGACGCCATCGAAACCAACTACGTTCCCGCTACCCCACGGCACCGTCCTCTTCCACCACGGCACGGCCATCCACTTCTTCCTCTCCTTCCCTGCCACCTCCACCACTACTGCCGTCTAACCGTTGCTTAGGGACAGTTACAGCGCCACCAACGACGCCACAACCTGTCGGTCGCTCCGACACCCTTCAGCCGCAGCCTCTCGACCACCTGCGGGGACCATCTTCAGCGCCCCCCGTACAGCCCCCGGCCATCGACGCCGACGAACCGATGCCGTTAGCTCCACAAGTACCTCCACCACAACCTGCACCACGACGCAGGTCGGCACGCATCGCCAGGGGAACAGCTCCGTACTCCCCTGGAGGTAGCCTTCATAGTCTGCTCCAGGGCGCCGCGGCCGACGACCTCGCAGACGTCGCAGACATCGCTTCCCCCCCCCCCCCCCCCGGGAGGGAGGTATGTTCAGTCTGCCAGTAAAGGCCCCTGCCAGGCAGACCTCACACACAACGCGCCTGCACGCCGGGATACATATACGACTCCAAACAGGCGCAGAGACATCAAACCAAACCAGGAAAACAAATAGAATCATCTAGAAGCTAAGTGGGACTATTTCTTACAGAGGTCGCCGTACTACCACACAACGGAATTCCTGCGCCAGGCCGCCTATATAAGCGTAGCCGGCCGCTCCACCGCCAGTTCCGGCCTGACCGCGGAACCAGCTTCAACTACAGAAGACCACCGGAAGTTCGCGAGAAGTAGAAGCCGTCTCTCTCTACCCCGGATCAGGACCAGGCTAAATTTCTCGACGGTCATCCGCTAACTGTACCACATTTGTTATTGTTTACCAGTGTTTTGTGTACATAGTAATAAACCTCAAGGAACCATTAAGTGTAGTTCACTTCAAAATACTTTTTGTGCCAGATACATATTTTAAGCATATTTAAAACCTACCATTTGCAACAGGGAACATGCTATTGGATCATTTAAAGACCGAGCTTAACAATTTTCAGTTTGAGTTTGATACTTCTGATCTCAGATTGGGTTTCAACCTACGGTCTTGATATTTTAAACAAAACAGCTGATGATAGATCTCAATGATTTGAGGACAACACTGCTGTCAACCTAATCTTACTGTTTGTAAGGGAATCCTGTAGCACAGATAATATGGGAATTTGGTCATTGATTTAGGGCCTATTGTAATGTTAGCTTTGGGCATGACTAATTGTATGAACATAATTTAAACTAACAACATTGTGGAGGTGATAAGTTCCAATCTACACAGTTCAACCTATGTAATGCTATACAAACTATTGTTTCAAGCATGTCCACTTCAGACAACAGTTTCTATTTCCTGGATAGGTCTGCTACCAGCTACGATGAGACTCAATAGTCTGGCTTGGAATGCTTAGGAAAAGGACACCTGAGTGGGATATACAATATGAAAGAAGCATCAAACTGGCAAAATGCAGGACAATAGATCACACACTGGAATGAACTTATTTCAGATTGTCAGTAGCAGACAGAAAAATAAAAATTAAAGTCTTATATAAAGGACTGTTTAAAATATGTAATATCCAGCGGAAGGATTACTGTACCCTTGTACACACCAAAATTAGGAAGTTTAAAGAGATGTAATGTTGAGAAAATCAGGGACTTGAAGACTCTCATTCTTTGTAAAAGTGAGAATGATATTAAAAGATTATTTTACAGCAGAATACTCTTAGATTGGAAGATGAAATTCACAATGGAAGGCGTGAAGTTCACAAGTTTCTAACTATACTTCCAAATTTTCTTAATCAAAAATTGTCTATTTGTGGCCCAAATATGGAATTTATATAATGATGAAACATGTCACAATAATGAACATCAAGATTCAACTTGATCTGCAAAGTATTTTCTTTCTACAGCTTTATAAAATAGAAAATACATTGAGTGTGTCTCATTCAAATGAATTGCCTGGAATAGTATGCTACCACAAATTTCTTTGTTTTAAATGGTTTGTAGTTAATGGAAGCTATTCAAAAAAGTTAAACATTTATAAAGAAGTCTACACCTTGATTTTCAACAATGAAGAAATGGGTTGTACATTTCTTAAAGGTGATTTATGTGAGGAAAGACAAAAAAACTGCAACCACAGATGTAAACATTAATAAAGTGTACCGTACTATATGTATTGGACAATTGATGTTCAAAAGTGTAGAACATAACCAAGCCCTCAGGTAGGCTATAAAAGAAAAGGCACAGTATATTTTGCAGTAGGATTTAAATAGGAAAAAGCTTTGGGCAAGATAGATGCCACATTTCCTAAATCATGACAAAAAAAAAAAAAAAAAAAAACGAATTTCTTGACAATGTCTAGACCAATTTAAAAAGACTCCTCCAAATATGAGACCAATTTGTTACTACTGCAATATAAAAAGTGAAGTCGGTTTCATTCACCATGCATGTCACGGACAATGTTTTCTAGAATGCAACAAGGATCTTTCTATTTATTACCTTGAAAAGGATAAAACAGTAACTGGTGTATACTATACTGGCCTCCAGAGCCAACTGAATGAAAAAATCTGTAGGAATAGATCAGGAATACAAACAAAACAAAGTCATCTTTTATCGATACAATTCATCTTCCAACAAAGGCGCTTTGGAAATGGAAAAACTGAGGGTTCTAAAGCACACATTTGACACCCTCTTACTTCTGCTTATTTACAAATAAAAAAAAATCTGTGGCTGAAAAGTGTTTATAGCCACATGAAAACTGGTAACAACAAAAGCACTTAAGTGCAATGAACTAAAAGAGAATTACATGCAGTTTTTAATTAAAAAACACATTCATTCACTGTCAGACTTAGAATTTTTCACCTTAACCACATACATCATTGATTAAAACAGGGAATTCAAAGAAACTAGTGTCAATTTTTTTAGACATGAAATCAATAAAGCTCGTGGCAACTTCATAGGATATAAATGTGAATGATGCCCCAAAAGTTTGTATTTTTTTCAGGAGAAGTTACATTTTCTGTGTAGAAAATAGGAGAAAGGTAAAATAAGGTTTGCATATTTAGAAAAGGATTAATTCATAAAGTCTTCTCAAAATTTACTGAAGGTTGTAATACAGCAATTAAACTAACCACACACCATTTAAGCAAGGGATTCACCACTTGGCATCTGCTACTTTACAGCAGATGGTCAAATTATTGCCACAGAGTAGACTACAAATACATCCAGCAAAGTGAGCTGCAAGCTCAAGAGACAGTCTCTGCATCAGAAAACCTTGAAGGAGAATCCCTGATTCTGGACTGGAGCAAAATTCAGCAGTAATTTAGTTTGAGGCTGCAATAAATCCAATACATGCAGTCAACAAATCACTTGCAGTGAACCACTAACACTATCAAGCTAATAAGATTCAATAGTGGAGCACGAGGGGTGGACAGCTAAGAACTGAGTGTGTGGCAGTGTTATCCAGGCAACTGGGGTTAATCTGTTAATCTGAAGAAAAAATAAAAATGTGAGTGAAGTAAATGGCAGTCTAAATAAAAATAAGATAATTAGGTGCAGAAGATATAGCATCAATAGTTGTTTAAGTTGAAAGCTGAATAGAATGTTCAAAAGAATCAGTATTCAGCCTCTAAATTTCTAGTAATTGACTATTAGATTCAAGGGACTAAATTATGAATAAACATGGTTCACCAAGTACACAAGTATATGACTCACTTATAACAAATCTGGCCATCTCTAAATAATCTTGTTCATTTGGTCTAATAAAAGTAGCTGTACAAGACAACTAATGACAATAACAATAACCTGCTACAAAAGAGCAATTTAAGATGATGATTACTCTGCCAGGAAACCTGAAGTTGATCTAGCAATAGAGGTGAAGATTTATATATTATGAAAGAACTATTTTAAATCACCAATGGTGGTAATTAGAATCTACTAAGAAAAAATTAATAGTGAGCTTTTTTTACTAATATTTTATTGAGATAAGAATAAATTTTAGTTGATTACATTCTTAGAGTATTTTGCTTTCATGTTTTTAAATAATTATAGTTGACTTTAAATGACAGAAATTTTTACTGTTACAAAAATGTATCAAAGCTATGATTTCAAAAAACAAACATCCATTATTTATTTGATTGATACATTTCATGATTACCTATGTTGCATGTAAACTTTATTGTGAGTTTTTAATAAATTTCCCCGTTTCTCATCTTCCGTGAAAATTCTTAGGTTATGATGTAACCTGATGCAACTGCTACAGAGAATTCAGTGTGAACACCGAATGCTTTTTTCTTCTGAATATAGTTGTCGAAAATAAAAAAAATAGCAACTCTTAATTTAAACAAAAGTCACACTATAAGTTTTTAATCTTTTCCTTGCAGTATTATTTTATATCTCTGTCCATCATATTTTAGCGCAGTTACTTCTACAACATACAAATGCCTTTCAGGTAGCATCACAGTTACAATTTCTTTTTTCAATGTAAGAGCAAATAAAATGAAATCAAATTCAGTTATATATATTTGAAATTTTCACTTCCTTTCAACAGCTAAGCACAAATAAACTCAATCCAGATACTCATTTTAAAATTTCCTAGTTAGACAAGCAGTGCAGTGGGGGTAGCCAATGTAACTAACAGTTCGCTCATCATAGTTCTCACCGAAGGTTTCTGAGTTATTGAGTTGACATCCAGCCTCCAAGTTCTAAGCATGTTATTAAAGTGGATGGTGGCTGTTAAGCAACCCACTGCCAAGTGTGAGTTACTCTGGTGCACTAAGGGGTCCCATTGAACCCATTAAAAAATCAAAAAACTTTTTCTACTTTAAAAAATGTGTTTACAACATATGTACTATCTAACTCATAAAATTCCCCATTAAAAGATACATATGCTATCTTTATCGCAGGGGGAAAAAATTATCAAATTTGTCAAAATTACTGGTTTAGTTATTTTTAAAAAACCATGAATTCCAGAAAGATCAGAATACTAGACTATTAAAAAAGAAGGAGCAGATTTTGCATTTTTACTCGTATTTCCCAAAACTATAAAAGATACAAGTGGATAAAGAAAGGTTTAAAGTTTTACTGTATACATTTGATATGAGCACCATTTGTTGCATGAAACAGCAGTCCATTTCCTGCCACATACTCATTACCTTATCCCTAGTTATTGAATTTACAGCTGAAACAATTTGATTTCACAAGTGTAATTTTTTTTTATCTGTTTAACGTCTCTCTAACAGCAAGGTCTTTAGAGACGGGAAAGGATGGGGGCAAGGAATGGGAAGGAATTCGGCCATGGCCTTTTGAAGGAAGCATTCCGGCATTTGCCTGGAGTGATTTGGGAAACCATAGAAAACCCAAATCTGGATGCTCGGACAGGGATTCGAACCGCTGTCCTCCTGAATGCGAGGCCAGAATGCTAGCTGTTACACCACCACACTCAGTTTCACAGGTGTTGAAGAGTAGCGGGCTTAGATGGTACATACACCTTTTTTATGCACGCTCACAGATAAAAATTGCAGGCAATTAGATCTGGTGACCTGGAAGGCTACACATGATGAACAAGATCCTCTTGCTCACATCTTCCAATCCATTGCTCTGGAATTGTTTCGATCAGGTAGTTTTGTATCTAACAGTGAAAGTGAGGAGAAGCACTGTGTTGGATTAAAATTATTTCCAAGTTGGGGAAAAAACTAGTTCTGGAGCAAGTCCAGTTACAGTTTTCTCCATAAAAAAGAAAGGTTCATGAACTTTGCTAACAGTAATAGCCCAAAACACATTCAGCTTCAGTAATCCCATTTTAAATCTGATTGCAAAGCAAGGATTGTAAGAAATCAAAATTCTGACATTATGGCAATTAACTTTATCAGAGAGATAAAACACTGCTTTATTGGAAAAATATAGTCTTTCAGAAGACGTGTCATCTTCCAAATGTTGCAGAGATACAGTGTGAAATTCTAAAGTTTTTTTTCACAATTAACAGGATGCAATGCCTTGAGTAACTGCAACTTATAACGCCTTCAAATGCGGATGTTTCTCAAGATCATGCCAAATTGTTGTCTGCCGAATTCCAAGTTCACTGGTTGTCTGTGTAGAGGATTTCTGAGGGCACCGTCCAAAAGCACTTTGGATATGCCCAACATCTTCATGTGATGTTTGAGGATGACCAATGCTTTTTCCTTTCCATGTGCACTCATCTTCTACAAATATTTTATGCCAGCCATAAAAAAAAAATTATGCGGAAGTGGTACTTTTTAAATTACAACAGAATACACACTGCACATCAACAATGTATCCAATTTTTGAACACTGTAATGCACAAAATGACTACTTCTGCGGAGCTGCCATTTCCACATAAACAGACAACAGCACCATTAACTGCAGTGAATGGTATTAACATGCGGGGGTTAGAAACTTTCAATTTTTCGCTATCCAGAGATGTGTGGCACTTTTATAGTTTGTGAGAAATAAAATGCAAAATCTGCTTTTTTGAAAATCCTTGTATATCTATGCAGGTTTAAACAAGGACAAAAGCTCGCCGCTATATGCTCTGGCTGTAACAGAGGTGAACGTAGGTGCAAAGTTTCAGTGATTGACCTCCTCAGAAGTGGAGGTTTAGTGGAAGCAGAGTTGGAATAACAAATTTATGATTATTTAGAATTTGAAATTTTACTAAGAAATAAAATTAAAAGCAACACAAGAACAATCAAAATTATAAATAAGTTTTTAAATTAGGAGAAAACAAGTTAGAAAGGAACTACAAACTGTAAAAATGTAAAAAGTTGGAAAATTTTCTTTTGTGGGTAAGGGTGTCGGGAATTGGAATGACTAAGGAAAGTGATGAATAATTTACCAAAAATGCTAAAGAAATGTGAAATCACAAATGGCAGGGGAAATTTACACTGAAAATAATTTACAGTTATGCCACGTAATAGAAATTATGATTTGGAGCCTTTAGAAATAGTGAAATTCCTGCTGGAATATGACACAGGTATGATGACCCAAAGGACTGAATATAATGGAGTGCTATCAAAGAAATCATCACTCAACGTTGATTTGGGGAGAAGATGTGTGACTTTTTTTATAAGTTAAAGAAGTGGAAAGCACATAAACTCTGGTGAATAGTGGCATCAACGCTGTCAAGATTCTTCAATCAGTTCTCTAATAACATTTCAAGAATTCTATGTCACTATGTTTTAGAGAGTATATCTTACCTGTGTGAGTTCTCGCATGTTGACTGAGATTAAATGCCTTCTTGAAAGTTTTGCCACAGAATGAGCAAGAATACTTGCTTCTATTATGGACCTCAGAAATGTGACTTTTAAGCTGTGCACCTGTGTCAAACACTGCTGAGCATTCTGTACATGCATATCCATTACTGTGCTGTGTCATGTGTTGTTTTAGAGCACCTATGCGCTGAAAAGTTTTGCTGCATACCTCACATGTGAAACTTATATTTTTACTTTCATGTTTAACTGTTTTCATTGCTTCACTCGAAAGTGTTTCTAACTTTATATCTAATTGATTGTATTTGACTGGGCTATCCTTGTGGTCAACTGAATCATCAACACTGCTGTTAATTGTTTTAATTAAGTCAGTTTCACTACTGAGAAATGAATACGAATTATGATTTCTATTGTTACAACCATCTTCTTTCAGATCATCAAGAGCACCTAACTGCAAGTCAATGCATTCTGCTGATGATGTCTGATGAACATCTTTCGTTAATACAGGACTACTTTCAACAAGAGAAGGCTGAAACTCAAGTGCTGTTCCAATAACAATAGCATCAATTGAGTTTAAGTTCAACTTGTTTTCCTGTTCTGTATTCTGATGGTCCTTTGGGGAGGATATATCACTTTCATTTCCACAATTCACATTTTGTTCTAAACATATTGTGCTATGTTGATTTAAAACAGAACAAACATATCTTCTATTTGATACTGAAGAACTAATTGTTGGCTGTGATATAGAGGATATATATTTATTATTAGAAATATTGGCAATTGCTGAGTTCTGTATAACATCATCCTTAGTAGGATTACTGAGCGATTCAGAGAAACTGCTAGTAGCTTCATCGAAACTATCTGTATATTCAAATGTACTGTGTAGACTGTCTCCATTCAGGTTCTGCTCTAGTATATCAAGACTGTCAAATCTCTGATTGCAAGAAGCAGATCCAAAATCCTGTGTCTTGGGGGAAAGCTGAAGAGTTTTCTCAACATCTGCACCGGAAAAATCAAGCCCTGAATCTGTCACTATTGATTCAATAGGAACATGCAATGTATCCTCTTGGTTGTCTTCAGAGCGTTCTAGGGGACTCATCAGATTGACACCATCTAAACAACCAATGTTGTGAACAGTATGCAAACCCATGTGCTGTTTAAGCATCTTCACACATTCAAATGTCTGGTCACAAAGCGAACAAACAAAGCCCCTAAATGTATCATCTCTGTCTAACAGACAGTCAAGCAGTGTATCTGCTTCACCCACAACCTGTTCATCAATGGCAGAACGAGGTCGGTAAGGTACTCGGTATACACGAAAAACATCACGTAGCAAGTCTTCTCCAACACCAAGTTGTGTTTTCACTTGCTGTGTGCAAACATTGACTTGCCAGCCCTGAGAACCAGAGCGGCATGAAGAATGCAATGGGAGACGATGGTGGCATGCCTGACAAGCAAAACATAAGGCTGAGTACAGTCCACTTGAACGCCGCACATCTTCATGTAACTGAAGTTGTCCTGAGCAACAACAGGGACACCCGAGAAGAGGACCTAAGGCCTCCTGCAGACATGTCAGCTCCAATAGGCGCATTCCTTCTGCAGGAATCATGCCTAAAAGTGAAAAAAAAAATTCTATGAGCATTCTGACTGGTATTATTGTTTGCTGGAAAATAATAATAATAATACTATCAGGAATAATAAACTTTTATTTCTATATTTTGGACTAATTATTATTCTCAGTCTTAAATAGGTAATTACACCAGTTTTTTCTCTGAATAGTAATACTTTCTATGGAAGGTTTGTACTGTACTAATAAAATAGTTTAAAGCTAAATCAGTGAATGACAATAATAAGAAAAAATACAGTATACAGGGTGGATATAGTCTGTGTTACTAGGAAAAATAATCTATAAATGGAATGTAACATTCTACTAATCTACATTTCCAATGAAATTAGTGATGCTTTTATCAGAATTTAAACACCAATTTTAGCATAATAGTTTCCAAATAAAATAGAATGTCAATTAGTTTGAGATAAGAGGCACAGAGTAAGATGCAGAGAGCCATTAATAATGCTAGTGTGTATTGGTTCTTACTAGTAAAACAGTCACTGTTAAAACTGGACCTTGTATTCTTTGAAGACCTTACTTCTCAAATGTAGTTTGATGAAGGAACAAGAAAAGGAACAATATTAAAGTTTTAAGTTCATCAAAATATGAAAGATTACATTTTATCATTAACGCAGTGACGATTCAAAGAGAAATAAATTGAACCAGACGTGACCCCAGGTGGCCGTATCCATTAAATCAGATATAAATTTTCAAGAAATACGACATGATGTGTGAATTTGTCATAGTAAGCTGGCAAAGACATACAGTTTAGCAACCCAATAAAAGTACTGTAAAAACTATGTAGGTAGATATCACTGATGTAATAATGCCAGCCAACCTGTAAGAATTTAATGTGCATATTTCATATTTATTTAAGGTTAACCTTTTTCTAAAAAACTAATTTGTACTTTTTTTATATACATGGCAGCATATATGAAGCATACTAATTGCTAATCAACACCTTTTGTTTCCTGTCACATACAGGGTACTATAATTATGTACCTAATAAGATTTTTAAAACCATGGAATGATAGGAAAAATATACTGCCACTCCCCACAGATGAAAGCAAGAGGGCCAAATCGAACACAAAAGCACACATAGACTTTTCAATATTTCCGTGAGAAATATGGCACGGGGAAAGATATGTAGGTCTGGACGTGTTAACATCTTTCTTTTACCAACATACTGTAAAGTGTGTTCATGTTTTTGTGTTTATCCTGGCCTTTCTGCCTTCAAACTGTGGTAAGTGATGCATTATTTTCCCTATCCTTCCTTGTTTTCATTGGTAACAGCAGTTTCATTGTCACTATAATATGATTTTTACTATTTTGATAGGATAATTGCCTGTTTCCTTAAGACATTTTCATTTGATTTTTCTATCTGTTTTTGTTAATTTGCTTTTTGTATGTTTGATTATCCTATTGTAATTCTAGTAAATAAAAAATGTGTGAATTTTTATCGCCTTTTTATTCACTACTATCTACTTCTTTCTTACCTACGGCCCGCGACCTGATTAAGTCCCGAAATTATGCCCTCAGCCAAGCAAAGGTTGCCCATACCTGCACTAGAGAATAAGCCATTTGGTTTCAGAGGTGTGTACACACCGAAGGGTCGTAGGGTAACCTTCTGTGTTTGTGTACACCTTCAAGCACTAGAAAATGAGCCATTTGGTTCCACAGATGTGCGCACACCTTCATGCTTTAGATAATGAGCCCGTTTGGTTCCAGAGGTGTTCACACACTGATGGGGTAACCTTCGGTCTGTGTTCACCTCCAGAACCAAATGGCTAATTCGCTAGTGCATGAACAAGACTTTATACTGAAAAATTGTATTTTTGTGCCCATCTTATTAATTTTCATGAATGTGAGCTACATTTGTAAAACTGCCATATTTTTAAATGTACAGACATTCTTTTTTGGGGGTGGCGGGGTGGGGGTGATGGAGGGTGAATTAACCTAGATCACAATGCTGCTATAACAACTTTTGCCAAACTAATGTGCAAGTATGATGTGTACGCCTTGCACACAGCTATAAATATCACTAGCAGGACGTCCATGGAAAACAATCGTTTCCCAGATGGAGACAAATCAGTTACACTAAATTATTTATTGTATGAATAGGTACAATTAATACCTATTAATTCCATAAAATGTACCATACAAAACATTATCAACTGGTCAGAAAAAAAAATTGGGAGATATTAAAATGAAAATACTTAGAGTATTTTTTTAAAAAAATTATACGATACAAAATGGTATTGTTATCTGGAATTAAACCAAACAGCCTTATTCTGTTAGCAGATACCTTAAATTACTGAAAACCAGATAAACATTCTGGATTGAAAAACAATCATGATCTTAATAAATTCACAAAACAATCCATTTCAGTTAGAAACAAACATGAAGTATATAAATCAATGATGTCACCCCCCATTCAATCTATGGACTTTGTTCCGTAATGTGATATCCTAAGTTTCAACCCAGTATATACCCGTAAAGAATAAGCCAACATCAAACAACAAGCTAGAAATATTACAACATTCTAATTATATACATAAAAAATATTATTTCTCTCCCGCCAAAAGAAACAGAATAAATATAAAAATATGTCTAGCTGCAAAATAATTATTAGCATTTGTGGCCCAGGCTGCATTTACACTTGCCCATGACTCCTAAAAAAACCAACCAATTCACTCAATAATAAATGTGATACCAGGGTTGTTAAGAAGCAAATTGTAAATAAGAATGTAAAAATTAAATAAAAAATAGTATTAATGTAAAGGTTTTAATTAACATTTACATACCTACTATATTAGGAAATAGAAATAACACATGAAGTGAAACAATAGCTGAAGTTAAAAAGATGCTTCAAAATAAAGATCCTATATAGATTATTTGATTAATTTATTGAAAATTATAATTGTTTTATAATCTGGATTCTTTACACAGTTTTCAGTAAGTTCTAGTATGGCATATGATAAGACGGATGGATTAAATTCCAGATGAATATGTTTGATGCAAAGCATTTTTAAGGTTTTAAATATGCTACATATTTTATGATTTTTTTCCTTATGTTTAATTATTTAATGTGTTTTGCTATATTATGGGAACTAGTTTTTGTGGTAGATTGTATGGAGTTAATAGGTATTAATTATACCTATCCATATAGCATACGATTTTTTAAACAAACTAGTGCTGCTGCCACGTAGGTCCTGACATTTATAACCAGGCACGCAGTGTACGTGTTATAAGTGGTATAGTGTAATTTCATAGGTTAGTCTGCCAGAAAAAAATTATAGCAGTATTGTGATCTAGACTAAACCCTTCTATTTTACCCCAAGTCTTTTAACTGCTTTGATTTTCCAGTTTCTCCTAACCTGAGAGATTCTTCATCTCTACATATACATTACAACATTATTACCTCAGTTATCAGCTTCATACTCTCTAATCATCTGTCTCACAGACTTTTTTTTTTTTTACTTATGGTTTTATGCCTCATCTACATCAAGGTGATTAGAGGCAGGAAAGGCCTGGGTGCAAAAAGTGGGAAGGAATTTAGCCATTATGATTTGAGGAAACCATAGAAAATCCAAAACTGGATGGTCGTATGGATTCAAACCCACAGCCTCCTGATTATGATTGAGAGTGTTACTGTTCACCCACCACACTCGGTCACATTGAATGAAGTAGTTGTGCAATGATCATGGGCGTCCAGGTGATCCCCAAAGGTGGAAGAAATTTTCATCATCAGGACTTGGCCGCAGCGCAGGAGAGGTAGTGGTGTATGATTCCATAACACCAAATTGTGTAGTAATGTTTGGGTTAAATCGTAAATCTATCTGCACTGCTTACAGATTGATGGTATGACACTATTGATTAATCTGGATGGTGACATTAAACTTTGGTAATTACCCCCCCCCCCCAAATGAGGTGTCTTTCAGAAAAGTAGACCTTAAAGAGCACATCAATGCAATATAGCACTCAGATGCTTGGAGAAAAGTAACTGGCCATAAAAACCATACTAAGCCTAGTGTGCCTCCTACAGAAGGACAAAACTAACCTTCGAGTTATAGACAATAGTACCAGTATGTTATAATATTTGTCTTTTTTTTTTTCTCAAGAAAATTCTTCCCATGTACCCAAGTAAGAAATTAATGAATTCTTCATGTTTTAAAATGCTACTTAATTTAAGGTATTACATTCTATGCAATCTTTCATCTACACAAGCTTTTAAACCAACATATTATACTTAAATTTATAAAACATGTAAAAAGTGGCAGTGTATTGTATCAATATCTCTAAGGTGGTCATTGTAAGAAGTACTCAATACACTATTTTAAGTAGTCTAGTCTCAGAATATTTATGATAATTAGTGTGTGCGTTTTATTATGGATCAGTTTCAGATATGATAAACTGAAATATATCTCTCACTTTTAATTTAATTATCATTATTTAAAGAAACTGGCTAACTTCCAAAGAACGTTAGCAGCTGATGATAAATTTACAACTGTTTCAGCAAATAGTAATGAACAATATAACTGAAAAACATAGATAAAAAATAGCCACATAATTTTAAACTAATAATTTCTTTAATTACTATTAATGAATTGGAGGCAGAGTAGATTTAAGTTGTCACACAATCCTGAAGTAGTGATACTTCTATGCTGTTAGCTTCTCAAACCTTCATCTGAGATGAAATTCTCAAACATCCTTCTTTCTCCCCCCACCCTCCCCCTCATCTCTTTTGCTAGGACCTTACAGCTCACTGGGGGCTGGGATACTGTGGCGGTTATCTGCTTGGTTGCAATATGAAGATTGTCTCCAAATAAATGGTTCTGACCGTTAATGTCTTGCTAAATTGATCGCCACCTCTGGAAGCAGGGAGGAAACGATTATAGAAATGAATTAAATGAAGGTACCCTTCAAAGTCATAACACTTTGTAAAGTTGACTGTACTAATTTAATATTGCAATTGAAGAGAACTGCTTTCTACACCAGTAATACAAAATTCTTCATTAACCATCAGATTAATTTTCTGAATATTAGATAGTGAATTAGTTACTACTGACGAAAGCACTCTCATTGCTCTTTACACAATGTGTAACATCGTCTTGTTAAGGAAGATTTTGGACTAATTTTAATCAAAGCAAGACAAAAGTGATGAAATTTAGCAGAAATTATACTAATAGATTAAACATAAACATAGTATCGGATGCAATAGGAGAAGTAAGTGTATTCTATTACGTGGGAAGCAAAATTACAACCGATGGCTGAAGCAGCAATGATGTTAAAAGCAGAATAGTACTAGCAAAAAGTTCCTTCATGAAAAAGAGAAATATTTTAGTTTCAAATATTGATCTAGGAATTAGAAAGAACTTTTTAAAACTCTGTGTGTGGAGCACAGCACTTTATGGTGGCAAAAAATGGACTTCAGGAATACTGGAAAGAAAGAAAATTGAAGCATTTGAAATGTGGTGCTATGCAAGAATGCAGAAAATTAAGTGGGCAGACAAAGTAAGAAATGAACAAGTTTTGGAAATGGTGGGTGATGAAAGAAGTTTGTGGAAGAAGCTTACAGAACGTAGGGACAGGCTGGTAGGTCATATTTTGAAACATGCTGGATTTGTTAATTTGTTAGTGGAGGAAACAGTCGAAGGTAAGAACTGTAGAGGAAGACGAGATTAGAATATATGGAGCATATAATTGAGGATGTGGGTCGTAAGGAGTATGTAGAGATGAAGAGGTTAGCACAAGATAGGAAGGGATGGAGGATTGCATCATACCAATCAAAAGGCTGATGACAGCTAAAAAAAAAGAAAAAATTAAAATGAAGTGCCACCCTATAAAGTGCAAATGAACTGTTTCATCTATAGAGCACTTTCTAGTATTCAGGTTTCATTAGCTCCCCACATGGTGCCTATAGACAAGACTCCTGCCTGAGTTGTTTACTGATCACTACAACCATTGACATGGATTCACTACACAGTGCCTGCTGATGGTCATCATTTGTCTTTAATCTCGCAGGCCAATTTACAGCACTAAACTGACTATAATTAGCCAATGACAGCTCTTTCACAAAACTTTGATGTAATAGATTCTGAACAACATACTCTCTCGAAACTATTTTAACAACTGGACATATCCGATCTGAAATTTAATGATTTTTTTATTCCTGTCGAAAATTTCTCCAAATTAATACAAAATGTTGCCCCAATTTTTATCACACATTTTATAGTCTCAGATGCGAGAAGTAAACAGTATTATAAATTTCGTTTAAAGTTTCATCCCTTTCCTTTGTTATAAAATCTCAAAACACCGACTTTTATTCTTTTCCTATCACTAAACTATTGTATTAATTCTTCTTTTTACTTTTACAATATTAAACTCTAAAGTACTGTACATCATTTAACTGAAAAAAAAAAGCTTTGCTACACTGTGATGCAATTCTCCAATTGTTTTGTATCCAACATACCATTTTATAAAACTGAATATGTTCCATAGTAAAATTACTTTCATCATCAAACTTCTCTAAAATTTTGTAAATGAATCTGTCAAAAACAACTGGTTTGGTCAATTTTGTTTTTTATGGGGAATCAAAAAAAAAAAAAAAAAAAAAAAAAAAAAAAAAAAAAATCAAAATTCAGCAAACCAGTTGTTTTTGAAAGATTCATTTACAAAATTATTGTTCAACAACTGCGGGAAGATGACCTATCACCATATTAATATTCTCTAAAATTGTTTCTTTAAAGCCAGTTAAGCTTTGAAATTATTAGGATAGTTTTCCACTGTGTATTTCCATATTTTTTTGGCATTAGTTGGATATACAATATCGTCAACTCTCTCCGTTGTTTACGCAACATCTATTCCTGCATCAAAATACAACTGTTGAAAAGAAGAAGGAAGGAAATTGGTCAAAGCATATGTTAAAGAAGAATACTGACATTAATGCAGACATCCATAACTTCATCAAAGTACAACTGTTGACAAGGAAATTAATCAAAGCATATAAAAAAAGAACAAGTGATTCCAGGAAATCATGAGAAAATAAAAATCTGGATAGGTGAACCCTTAATTGAACTCTAGTCCTCCTGATTACCTGGTCCAAAAATCTATCAGGCTTGCTTAATGGCTGTCAGGGGTTGAAATAAACTAGTAACTTGCCATATAACCTTACTTAGGTCAGTATACTTTCAAAAACAGTTCAAAGGGTCCTTAACACAATTAAAACAAACAGCAGATCATTTTAGAAGCATTTTTCAGTAGTTTGAGAGTCAGAAAACATTTTAGTAAGGAGAGTTTGAGCTATTTTATAAGTTTTCGAAATTACTATAAAGAAATTTAAACATTTTTAGAAGCCTTTTGGCCACATTCTTTTTCAGAGGTGTAAAACAAGATGACAATTCAAATTAGATCTAACACTTGCGTTTTAGAAAATTATATTAAGGAGATATCGTGAGATTGGTGATCTTGCAAGCTAATGGAAAATATTGTACAAGAAACTTTTTTCACCTAATTTTCAAGGTACAGCTAAGATTCAGAGCTCAAAATGTTCGGCATGAGATAATACGCAACATATGAAAAGATACGAGTCAATAACTAAAAGGAAAGTATGTTTTTTAGACAAAATAAGAGATTTCGCTGACTTTGAAATTAAACATTTCTGCGGACATATAGATCTGAGGGCACAGAAATGACATTTACATTAAAGAGAAGCTTTCACTGAACACATGGAGTGATTTTCGTAAAGATTCCGACAATATATAAGCCCAGAAAGGGAAATTAAGGATTGAACATAATTGCTGCTACAAAGCATCATTTTGGAAACAAAGGATTAGCATTAAGGGAAATAGATAATGATAAATTAATATTACCATCAGATAGAGAATCGAATTTAGTAAAGTTTGAGGCATATTACAGATCGGTAGCACTCATATATTTGGAGATAACTGACATTGAAGTTTTTTAGGTGACTTTGCACTTACAGTCGATTTTCACTATCAAATACATTTGGGATCTAGACGTGTTATATGTCAAAAGTTGAGGAAATTTTTATAGAATATTTTGATAACAGAATCATTTCACAGACTAACGAATTGTAGGAATGATGACAGATTAAAGCTTTTACAACTTTAACTCGAAATCCACAAATCCTATGAGAAAACTTCTCATAACTAAAATTGACATTTAAAATATGCTTCATAACATATCAAAATTTCAGAATGATCAGAGTAAAAATAAGGTTTTCCTTTGTCAAGTCAAGCATCTGCTGTGTCAGCTGGCCCAATATGAATATAAGGAGCCACCGCTAGCCTACGCGCGAGGCAGTAATTTGGCAGAAATTGAACCGAGAGGATGGCGTGTTGGTCGGTCGCGGAGATGTAGAAAATTTTAGTAGTGACACAACAGTGGTGTGGGATCACTTTTCCTTTGAGATGAATTTTTAACTTTCATCTAGGGGTTAGGAGGAAGTTTCTTACTGTGAGAGGATGGTTTAACCTGTAATCATTTATTTCAGATAGATGTCTGATGCTTTTCTATTAGGCTTACGTTGGTACCGAGTTTATGTAAGAACTTTTGCAAAATATATAATTTGGAATTAATCAGGGAGTCTGACGTTGTATTTTGAGAACATACCTTTATCTCTTGAGGTAATTACGAGGGATTGGTGACCATAAACAGAATCAGTTAAGGGTACCAGGACATGATCATAGTTGAGGCAGCTGCTGTAAGCTACAACCATACTTCAGCGATAGTCATTACCAACTCTAAAACATAAAAGAGATCAAGAAATCTACTACAGCTTACATAATCCAAACTATGGAAATTTCTGTAATCTACTAACAGAGTACAATTTACAGTTAGAAGACATTTGTAAGATAAAACCACTATTGAGGTATTCATATAAATCCTCCTATGAACGCCATCAATAAACAGAACTGCACTGTGTGTTTCTGTGAGAGAAATGGTAATGGAAAAATAAGTCTTCGGAAGATCATGTTAATTTTTTCTGAGGAATTACAGCCAGAAGTTCAAATTAACAAATAACAGGAAGAGTCAAGTTAGGTTAATGAAGCATAGGAACATTCTGCACATGGGTTGGATCCAAACTATTATGGTAAGTACATTCTTGGGAGATATGCTAGGTGACATCAAATCCCCAGCATATTTTTGAAGATGGTACTTCAGAGTGCAAACAACAT
Organism: Vandiemenella viatica; assembly: GCA_031002005.1. Lineage (NCBI taxonomy): Eukaryota > Metazoa > Arthropoda > Insecta > Orthoptera > Morabidae > Vandiemenella > Vandiemenella viatica. Next base: position 74,732,603 of record JARYHS010008075.1, read on the forward strand.
ATTGGCATTCAAAATGAAAATGCATTGCCTTCCCTGATTCTTAGCAAACTGAAGGTATACATCTGATAGGTTTATGGCAATCACCATCACAATGTATTCAGTATTTTTTTTTTATGATGTCATATACTCCATATATAACAAGTAAAATTTATATGTTTAGAAAATCTCTGTCACATAGTTGAAAGTTAGGGCATACAACACAATTAAATTTCAGGTGCATTTTTCTTTTCAATCTACATTTATCAAGAATTTAAGAAAATTCATGAAGCATGAGCATTAAATGTAAGATCTGTTATGCAAAGGTATCAGCAATTATAGCAAACGTCCTAAATTTTATTTCGTTACTGTACTTAGTTCAGATGCAATCTTCAACAATTTTGTCACTCACTGACTGAAGATAATAATATTTACTTAAATTGCGATGAAGCATACGCCCATTTTCTCCCTTTCCTGCACCCACCTACATTTGCCTCTGCAAATTTTAGATTTAAATTCTTTCGATGTTTTTGGTAAATCATTCATCATTTCTCATGGTAACTTATTCCAATCCCTGATATCCTTACCCAAAAAAGAGAGTCTTCCTACATCCTTGTGTCCGAAATCAAGTGCCAGCTTGAGGTCATAGTCATCTTTTCCCTTCCATGCATAACTTTTAATTCTTACACCAATATCTTTCCATGCCTCATCACCAATATACGAGTTGTACACTCCCATGACCCTCTTCATGTCTTACATTAAATCACATTCCATCTCTAACATCATATCTGTTACTGATTGCATTTCCAGAAACAAATCTAGCAGCCCTTTCTTGCACCCTCTCCAACTCCTGTATTTGATACGCAAAATGTGGGTTCCATACTACATTACCATATTCAAGCAATGGTCTGACCTCAGTTTTGTAACACAATTCCTTTACTTCTCTCGTACATCCCCTCATCGCTCTCTCCAACAAGTGCAGAATTTTAAAACCTTTTCCCACTACATGACCAATGCATCCTGCCCAGTTAAGCTTGTTATCAAATGTAATGCCAAGATATTTACATTCAGCAAGCAATTCTTTCCCCATCTTATAATCATAATCAACCTTTAGTTTTTTATTTGTATATGTAATAAGCTCACTCTTCTTTGCATTTATCTTCATCCCATGTTTACCAACCCAACTAGATATCCTGTCCAGATCACCCTGCAGCTGTTTACAGTCCTCTACCGTTTTGATACTTTTATACAGCATTATATCATCTGCAAACAATTTAATTTCTGATAGTAAACAATCAACACAATTATTCATTAGATAGATGAATATGCTACCCTGTGGCACTCCTACTTTTACTTCCACTTCTTTTGATACTGCATTTCCTACCCTAACTTTCTGTCTTCTACCTTTTAAAAATTCTTCTAAGCAGTAAATCACTTTCTCATTCACTCCAATAGTTTTTACATTATTTAATACTTTTTTATGGTTCATTCTGTCAAAAGCCTTTGAAAGATCTAGTACTACACTATCAATTTGGCCTATTTGGTCCATTTATCTGAAATATCTTGCATATATCCTACCATCTGAGATTTGCTTGAATATCCTTGCCTAAAGCCATGTTACCTACTTGAAAACCACTTACACTCCTCGCATATATTTCTGATGTGGTTGCATATCAATCTCTCCATTAATTTTCCTACCACTGATGTCAAACTGATCGGCTGGTAATTTTCGACTATAATTCTCTCCCCTCCCTTACTTACTGGCATTACTATCACACTTTTCCATTCCTGTGGTAAGCAGCAAGTATCGAGTCTCATTTAAATAATATTTCAAGATAGGAACAATCAGTGGTGGATCCAGGATTTTGGTTTTTTTTGGGGGGGGGCATGTATTTGGTTTTTGGGAGGGGGGGTGGGGCTTGAGTCTGGCCTTGACTACCTGCCCTTATAAAAACAGTTGAGAGAGAGAGAGAGAGAGAGAGAGAAAAGAAAGGTCACCAAAATCCCATGTTGTACAATGTCACATCCAGCTATCTTTAAGATATCTCTATTAATATTATCTACACCAGCCCCATTATGTTTTTCAGCTTTCTTATTTCCTTCATGGTATGCTCAGGATGAATTTCGAATGTTATAGTCTGCTCATTTCTAATTGTGTTGTTAAGCTCATTCTCTGAGTTAGACCCTTACATTTCTGATTCATTGTCTCCAATGCGCTCAATAAACCAGTTACTTAAAATCTCTACCTTTTTCAAATCCTCAGTAACTTCTTCTCCATCCTTATCTATAGCATCTCAACACCCTCCCTTCCCCTCAGTTTTCTAACATTGCCATACAATTTTCTAGATGCACGAGTCAATGGTCGCCCTGCATTAACAATACTCTTCATAAACCCATCTTTAGCCACCTTCTTAGCTATTATTAAATCCTTGTTTAGTTGTTTTAAATATTCCCTACTACCCTGCTGTCTCTTAACACTGTTATGTTCTCTTCTTAGCAACCTCGTTAACCTCCTCACCTCCCTATTACTGTACACAGATTCCCTGCTTCTCTTTATTTTCTGTTTTGGAATAAATTTTTCTTCCCCACTTTCTTATCATCTCCTTGAACTCTTCCCACCTTTACTCTACTGTACCTGTGCCTTCCTTCCATTGGCTGAAACATTCTCTGAAATATCTCTTCAAATGTGTGTCTTTTTAGAATTGTACCTATTTCTCCCTTCAATTTTGGCTGCTGGTTTACTGAATCTGCTAATATCCATCAGAGAGATCTCTTATTCCTTCAGATACTTGATACCCCACAAGGTTATCATCAGGCTTTATTAGGAATATATCAAAAATATTATGTCTCCTAGTGTGCTGCTCTACCACTTGTGTAAATCTTCCTTCTCATATTAGGGTATTTGAAAATCTCTGTTCCCTTGTGCTATTAATCTTATTTCCTACCCAGTTTATACCTGGTAAATTTAAATTCCCACCAATAATTACCATTCTATTCTCACCTCTGAAATCTGAGTATGAATTTAATTTTTCCCCAAGAGCCTCATCTTAATCTGTCTATCTTCTACTGTGGTAAGCAGCCAGAACTCTGATTTTTTTTCTTTTTTATTACCCCAGAAATTTACCCCAAGTATCTCATGCTCCTGATCTATGAACACCAGTGAACTGTGGTAGTTCTGTTAACTAGTATGAAAACTCCTCCACCAACTTCTCCTCTCTGTCGTACACTCTGTAAACATCAGGAAAAAACTCACTGTCTAGTACTTCTTCTTTTAACCAACTTTCTACCTCAATTATTATTTGTGGAACGTGTATCTCTATTAAGTTTGCAAAATCGATTACTCTGTTCATGATACTTCTATAGTTGAACAGTAACACCCTTATTACTGGCTTTAAATTTTCAGCGTTAACCTCCTTCTTCCCAGTTTTACCCCAGTCAATTATTGTTTCAGCAACTGCATCTATTTCTTTAACATCTTTAATTTTTCCCATCGTAGATCTACAATCAGTATCACTTTAAGCATCTATTTCCATCCCTTCACCAGCAGCCCCTATCCTAAAAAAAGGCACAGTCCTGACCACATCATCAATGGAAATGGGCTACCTTACTGCTTTAGTTAACAACCCCTGGCCCCTTCTATTTAGTGTAGGCCATGCATAGTGAAACCAGGGCTGGCGTTAGGGGAGGGGGGGTAAGTGGGTCAAAAGTACCCAGGCCCCGCTGGCTGATGGGGGGCCCAATCACCGACTATAGGGACCCTAAGGCCATGAAGCCTCTTTACGCCCATTGTCGCCTGGCCATTTTATAGAGCTAAAATAAATAGTTCAATGTCATTTAAATAACTATATTCTTCAATTTCACAAAACCAAAAACTGTACAGGCAATCAGACGTCTTTTCCAAAGTAATGTTTTACAAGTTCGATTAACGGTTCGAGCCAGACCAAACCCCAATAGTTCAAAGTTCAAACTTTTAGTTGTAATAATTAAATGAAAGAGAATCACACGCTCCCATTGTTCCACCGTTTAGTAAAATCAAACAATTCCGAGGCTCCACTTGGCGAAATACTATTTTAACGCGACATTATAATTAACTTGAATAAAAGAAGCGTCATTACTCCAAAATAAAACTTTCACTGATGTGCTAGGTATAAAACTTTCCGGCCTACTGAGCTACATGTTATCAGTTCGCGGTTCCTGGCAGACTGGGGCCGAACAAATGCACGCACGCATCTATATCACATAGTGCTTCTCGAAGATTCCTAGCGACTGTTCTCACGCGAAGTGTGGGAACATATTCACTTCCTCTTTCACAGGGGTGGCTGATCAGATATGAAATCGCATGTCTGAAGTCCTTACATCAGCTAATTTGACCTTGACAATAAAAATAATCCTATCTTTCTGAAATTTTTCCAATAGCTAGATCTTTAAATAAACGTTAACTTTAGTTATTATACAAAATATCCTAACTTTAATAATTAAGCCAAAAATAAATACTCTAAGTATCAACTTTCCCACTCCAGGCGAATGCTGAAGAATGTTGAAATTGAAAATACTATCTAAAAACTGTAAATCTGCTTTCTAACTTGAATAATCATAAAAACTAACTATAAAAATGAAATGCAATAATATTCTATCCAATCTAACTCGTGGTTCTAAGAACAAAATTTTGTCATGCAGTTATAAAATTTAACAGATAGCTTACAAACTCTTACCCAGTTCCCTGTTTGTAACGTTCCCAACATTAATTTTTTTTTAAAAAAGCTTTCTTCCTGTTAAGTATATACTTCTGACAATTTTTCATTAGCTACGGAATCTATTAAATGTTTTCAATAATGTTTCTTTTGCATAACCAGCTTCTCTTAATCTGCTTATGTTTATGGACTTGATACAAAATAACTGAGCATCATGATCAGAGATACCATTCATTAGTGGAAGTATGCTGTAATTACTGTATTGAGATTTATCAAAAAATAAAAAATTCAATTTGTAATGGATAAATAAGCTTTCCAGAACTGATAAGAGGTAATAATTTAAAGCCTTTAACATGGTAAATAAATGAGTGAAGAACTGAAAGTTTAAAAACTAAATCGTAAGGAAAACTTTGTTAACATTTTCACAGGTAGTCTACAGAAATATAAGCAGAGGTACCATTTGTATGATCAATTTTTTTTATTATAGATGGTAAAGTAATTTGAAAGTCTATTTGCCACGCGGTTGGGATCACACAATCTGTAACAAGGCCTTGCGCGAGAACATTAGATTTCAGGTTAAATGATTGAAGTCCTTTATTTAAATAGATAAAATAAATTTTACTATAGGAATATGTTGTCAGCACATAGGAGAACTTCCAGACAAAAATTGGAGCCTGTAAATAAACTGATTGTATGCTTTTTTTTTTTAAATTAAACTTGTTAACAGAAATGGAGAAATAACTGTATGATCAAATGATAAACAAAATTAAATAAAATCGAATAGAATATAGTAACAGTTTGAAAGTAAATTTATTTCTGAAGGGAGTAAAACAGGATTTAACAAATCGTGCTTTGGTATGTTGGCAATTAAAATTAGGAATCTGTGAGAAACAAGATGTTAATAGGTATTAGAGCACTAAACTCTGTGAATAATGGTGTAAATTTCATACAGAACCATAAAGAAATAGGAGAGATATAATTTTCTTAAGTTATAGGTTTTCTGAAAGTAAGACTTAATTTAAGAAAATTATAGATTACATCTGACTAAGGATAGACACGAACCTGAAACATATGTCAAACTAAAAGGAATCCAGTGATATAAATTATTCTGCGTGGGATTAAATACTTATGTAAATATAGACAGCTAACTAAATTCAACAACCCTTTACTTCCAGAAATTAATAATGGTGAAACAAAGAGAGGTAGGATGTAATTTATCAGAGGCAAAAGTATTCAGAAAAATCACTTACATATAATGTCCAAGTTACAGAAAGATGATACCATGGGAAAAATCTGTCCCGGTTGCGAGGGTATAAATAACCAGCCATATAGAACTCTTTACTGTTAGGAGGAGGGCGAATTCGCCCTACAATCAGACATTCAGTAGGATGGGCAGGGCCGGCGTTAGGGGGGGTAAGCGGGTCAAAAGTACCTGGGCCCGCCGGCTGATGGGGGGCCCCGATCACTGATTGTAGGGGCCCTCAGGCCAAGAAGTGAAGAATCCACCCATTGTCGCCCGGCCAGTTTGTAGAGCTAAAAAAAAAAAAAAAATAAAGGTCGCCCATTTTACCCCGGGCCCGAAATTCCAAGCGCCGGTCCTGAGTGAAACCCCACCTACCAAAGGCACAACCCCCAAGATGGAACTAATGCCTTTCCCAAGTAGCACTTCCGTTTCACATTTATCCATCTCACAGCATAGTTCAATTGTGGCTGGTCATGGCGACTTAGGACCTGCATGAGTTACACCCTGGTATGCTCCTCCTCGAGCCATCTTCAACCACCGAAAACAAGCGAATTGTAGAAGCGCAATGTTTATATCCTGTACACAACAGCAAAGACAAATGGCTGTAATGGAAACATGCTTTGGAGAGAAAGCAAAGATGTGTGGTTACTATCCTGAAATCCACTAATGTAAATAATTCGTTGCTGATGATGCCTCGATGAGAGGCGAAACACGTATGGCAATAAAGCTACATAATACAGTTGCATTGGCGTCATTTTATCATTTAATTAACATACTATTATTGTTTCATGTAAATGAAGGGTTTTATAACCTTTTGCCTATCACCTACCAAGCATCTAACATATTAATTCAGTCCTCTTCTCTCTAACACATTGCTCTTTACCTTTTATTTTCATTTAATTAATTTTTGCAGTACTATTGAGCCTAGCATTGTCTAGCCTTTCTTGCAGGGGTTTTTCTTTCAATGTGTTCGTAACCCCATTCCTTATCCTGTCCATTTATGTAAATCCTAGTCTGCTTCTGAAAATTTTGATTTTGCTCACCTATATCTTATAACTATCATGCTTTTTCACTGTCCATGTCTTGGCAGCATATGTGAGAACAGAAAGATGTACACCCAAAAATTATTCCCTCATTTCTCTGTGGCACATCCATTTCATTCAAGCATGTCATTTTTTTAAAATGCTTCTGTCTGCCTTTCCTTTTCACTTGCATCTCCATCAATCCCTCCACGACACTTCATAGGTACTCAAAACTATTCAACTTTTTTAGCTGAACTCCAATTGTCAGCCTCTCATTTTTTCTAGTTAAAATCACCGATTCACTTTTTTGTATTAAATTTCATGCTCAGAATACCTGTACCAGCCACTAGATGGCACCCCCCAGATCATTAGGTCATGTGCAAAAGCCATAATTTCATGTTTTTTATCCACTCTTCCTTCTCCATCGTCCTATCCATGACCACGCTGAAGAGTAATTTTGAGAGAATAATTCACCATTTTAATCCACTCCTTTGTTCCAGTCAATGTTATTTGCTGCCCATACTTTTACTTATCAGAAGCCAACACTCAACAGCTACCATTCCTTCCACTCTGCTTACTGCGTCCTTTGAAATACCTTTGTTTTCAATGGTCTTCCGTATCATTCTTGTATGCACATAACCATATACTTTTTCAGTATCCAAGTTTACTCACAGTGCTACAATGCAGCCCTCTCATTGCAAATGTCATTTATGTGTTTGGTTTTCCAGGTATGAAGTGACACTGCCCTTCTCTTAGCTTAGGTCGCCCATCTAGCCTGATGGGGAGGGGCTCCAAGGCCCCCAGAAGGCGTGAGGCCCGTAGCATTTGCTAACTCCTGCTATGTTGTTAATCCGGTACTGAGTCATGTTATGTATTCTTTTATCTAGAATGAACAGTCAAATGACTCAATTGCTGTGGAGATGATGTGACTTATGGTCAACACACTGATTCGGTTTACCTGGCTGTCAACTTTCCACCTACTAATTTCTCTGAGAAGCAATGAAATGAGCAAAAAAGAAAAAAATCTCTAAACATGCCAAATCCCTACAGTGAACAGATCCAACAGTTTTCAAGACTAAACCAACTAGCTTCTCGGAATGACTAAATGGTACTGTGGAGAATGTGCACAAGCTTATAAAGAATATGCTTTGATGCTTATAGTTGGACCATGTGATCATACAGGGTGTCCAGAAAAGGACTCCCTGATTTCAAAATTAAATATCTCGAAAACAAAGATCGATAGAGGAATGCAGTAAACGGTATGTTTATTGTGACAGCTGTAAGAAGTGTATACAGCAGTGTGAAATAATAGTTACAAAAGCTGCTAACAGATGGCGATTACAGTGCCATCTGTTAGCGGCTTTTGTAACTATTATTTCAAACTGTTGTATACACTTCTTACAGCTGTAACGATAAACATACCGTTTACTGCATTCCTCTATCGATCTTGGTTTTCGAGATATTTAATTTTGAAATCAGGGAGTCCTTTTCTGGACACCCTGTATCTTCCAAATAAAAGCCAACTGGATATTGGTTCTGACTGTGAAACATATTACATATGCAATCAAAATTTTCAATGAAAGTAACCTGATGAATAGGACATGGACTCAAGCCATGTGCAACCTAGAACCATGTACCATATGATGATGGAAAAAATAAATTAAAAAATATAGATTTACCTGAGAAGAGATATTATGAAAAAAATGAAGCCAGTTGATGTCTTGTGGTCAGAATATATCAATAGATCATTTTTAAGAGGGTAGTTGAATGCCTGGTGTACTGATATACTGTTTGGCAGTTTCCAACTGCGAAACTAAGGCTTGAAGCTAGCATCAAAGATGCATTTGATGGCTGTAACTTTGAATCAACTGTTAAGATTGGGTTTTTACAAGAGTAGCAACTGAATAATCTTGGTTTAGGGTGAAAGCTATCTGCCTATGTTCATTGATTCTGATTGACAACTTCTTAGCAATGATGCCAATATATGAACTGGGACAATGGAGGCATGTAAGTTGCTATAAAATATGGAAAAATACTATTTGGAAGGTTTCATCAATTGTGGATTTGGAGTAGCATGTAGGGGGAAGGGACTATTGAAAGTTTTAGAATAAAATTTGCTGCAGAGGGTACAAGAGGATGGTATTTGTAGACTAATGTTATTTTTTTAGCATTTTATATCCCTTTTTTTTTTTACCACTGTTCCAATTCAAGCTATTTTTTTTAGCATTTTATATTCTATTACTGAACAAACTGCTATGCTTGGTGGTTACTATGAGTTAAAAACGAAAAATGCATATTGAAAGAGTCATATTAAAATTAGTATTTAAATCAAAGTAGAAAAATTTTAATCCTCCTCCAGAAGAAAAAGACAATGTTCAACTTGACTATCTCAGGAATTAGGTAAACTGATTTACATTAGGTTAATCTTAAACGTTATCCACTAGTTTGGCTCTTTGTCTCCCACTACTCTTGGAAATTAAGACAAGGTGGGAGCTCAAACTAAAACAATTAATACTTTTAGGATACTACTTTAATCATCTACTTGAACACTTTACTGTTGCCGTCTTCCCACAGCAAAAATGTGTCTTTTATATAAACAGTAGTCACAGATCAAAGTTGATGCTAACTATCCTCTCTAGAAAAATAATCACACCAACTGGACCAGCTATTAACAAGCTTAAAAGCCTAGCTTGATGGCTGGGATGCATACATGTGGCTATCATGTATACAGGATTACAGAAGTAGCAATGGGAAAAAGTTTTAAATTTTATAAGTGGCATGTACAGTCAATAAATTGTAGAAACATGTATCATATGACATATACAAACAATGGAGTAATTTAAAATATAAGGTGGTTTAAATGCAGGTTCAAATAATTAATAATTATAACTGGCCACAAAGATTTCCTGGTACAGCATACATACAATGGGTCTTGTGCAGGGCTATTGACACAAAAAGGAATATCCTGGTGTTCTAGTGCACAGCCTCAACATGATAAAAAATTCAGTAATATATATATTTTAAGTCATATCTAACCAAAATAAATGATATCATATAATGTGTGCATTTTATTATTCAATGAACAACATTATAATAGAAGATGACATTGTTGTGGATTCAGGACACATCAACTATGGGAATTGAAGACGTAAAAATAGCTTAACTGATAGGTGTCATACTTTGTTCAGGCACTACAATATTAATAATGAAAAAAGTGATCAATTCTGTTTAATTCTAGGTCATGACAGCGCTAGAACTTTGGGACAAGTTCACATCACAATACAGTGAATGTATTATTGTGCGTGTTTGAGTACAGTTGCAGTTCAAATTGAAGGCGTATGATGAAATTGCGATAATTTATGATAACTGAAATAGGAATCCTGATGTAGAAACTGTTGCGAATATCAGTACTCCAAATGTAGTTTGCGATGCATTTAATGTGTATAGATGGGTCTGCATTGTTCGAGTTTTTAGTGGCAATGTTAGTTGATTTGATGTTAGGTTGAATTGCAGCTTGGACCAGAATGTTCTTGTTACCGTATAAGGAATTGTTATTATTGGTGGGTCTACTGGAGATTGCAATTCCGCTGCAACATTCAGTAATGATGTCATAATTCTGCTGTAGTCAATTCCAAAATTTATTATTTTAAAGCAGTAATTTCATTGTAACACAGCCTAGATCATTATTTTCAAGCAGAAATTGAGTTGTTATACAGCCTGGACCAGCATGACACCCTTAAATGTTTTTCAGAAAGTATTTCTAACGGAGTCTTGCGTTTGACCACTGCAGTATTATCAGTATTATGACCCCAATACATTGCGGAAAGATAATTGATGACGTGGGCTGTAAGGGGTATGTAGAAATGAAGAGGTTAGCACAGGATAGGAAAGGATGGAGGATTGCATCAAACCAGTCGAAAGACTGACGACCAAAAAAAAAAAAAAAAAAAAAAAAAAAAAACATTGCGGAATCTTGACCTCCAGTAATCCTTATTAGTAATTAACAAGCGGTTTCCATGAGCACCATGTCAGCGACGAGTTCTATCGCGATGTAAACTACTCCCCAACTTTCCACTACATGGGGAAATAACGCAGCTATCAAAGAGTTATCCACATGACTTTTGCCAAACATTTCTTCTAGTCCGGGCCACACTTCAACTCAACCACAACAGCTTGAAAGAAAAAAAAAAAATTATTTCAGATTGAGAAAGGTCAGATTTTAATATACCAAACTGGAACAAACTCAAACATTTTATTTATTTTAACAAGTGTAAACAGAATGAGCAGCCTAATCAAAGTAAATCGAGTTAATTTTTGGAGGTTATGACTAAATTTTAGAAGAAAAAAATAGTGACACAGATTTCAATAAAACATGGAAACTGAGGAATTGGCATCAATTTTTTCAGTTTCAAATATCTAGTTGTTTGTAGTTTCTAAACAGATCAAACAATAGTCCAAGAACAGTGAAAGTAGCGAAGTGAGCTGAAACGTATGTTGTTATGAAGTGTATTTTTCATTATTTCACTGACCTCCCATTTCTGCGATATATTACCAATACAGAAAATTCACGCCCATTTACTTATCTCGGCTACATCTAAATTTCTAACAAAGTCGAAATTCCCACTTTCTGTCCCATCATTTAAATCAACACTATAATAATCGACCTGTCTATCGATATGATTACATACTGTCATTTTGATTCAATTTAATATTGGGCATCTACAACGTGGATGAATAAAAAAAAAAAAAAAATAAGATCTTGTTACAATTTTGTAAAAAGAAAGAGCATTCTTCCTGATTATCGTCACTCCTAAGAATTCTGGGCAGTCATTGGCATGAATAGTGTACCGGAACTTTTACTCAGCAAGGCGAACTGAATATTACGTTACCAATTGAATCTTGATGGATAAATCATTAATTCGAAATGATTATTCTTAGTGAACAGCTACATTCGTATATACGTCTCGAAGTAGTAGTATTAATGAAGATTTTGTGTGCAGTATAGTTCATTAATATTAAGCATGCGTAAACAACTTCACTAACAAACCATTGTGCCAATTAAGGCCATATCACATGAAATGCTATTGGGGTTTTTCATTATAATTCATTCCGATAGGTGGCAATGAAGTACATTTCCTATTCATTACAATATGTTCTGTTGACCGCAATTCCACAGATTAAAATGTATTTTTATTAATATTTTATTTTATTGGCCATCGATAACAGAGACCATACCATGCAGGAAGGAATTATATGGAGGAGAAGTGACGTTAAATCGGTGAAGCAAGCACTAAACTCTCCCGCATGGTGGCAGCACCGGCAGCGACCATATGGCGCTTCCCAACAATTAAGGTGTTCACATTGTGGTAGATGCAGTGATTATTTCATTTAGTATTGTGTATAAGTGTTTAAAAATGCCAGCTTGTGTTGCGTACGATTGCACAAATAGGCCAGACAGGAAAGGACCTGGAATATCATTTCATAAGTAAGTTGAATTGTAATTATCGTTGTTGAAGTGAGCGGTAGACACCGCAAACTTTGCAGCACGTCTATAAATATTTAGTCATAGCTCTCAATGGGATGACTTTGTTCTCAATTTTTTCTTGGTGTAGTGTAGAAAATCAGCAAACTTGCTATTTTGCACATAATAGACTAGCATTATTTTTTAACGAGTGTTTAAAATGAGATTTAAAGGGGCGTGTTTTACTTCGCGATTCAGTGAATTTACTATTACGATTTCTTTCGTCACGTTGCTGATTATACTGACAATGGATGATGAAATTAACTGTTATGTGAGAAGCTGTGAGTTTTATTAATTTTTTAAATAGCTATTTCAGGCCATTGACTTAAGTTATTTTTAAAGCTTCATATAAGACTTGTTTCTGTTTGTAAATACGTCTATACCTATTTTTACCGATTTTGAAATCTTTCTCATCTATTTATGTCGAAACAGGTTCATGCAGAAATAAAAATGGGCTTCATAAATAAAGAAGTTATTGGCCTTTGAACAAAATCAATTTGGGGAATGTGTTTCTAATTTAGTCTCTTTTTTTTGTACAACATTCTCCCCCCCCCCCGTATCTAAATCTAACTGAGAGATAAATTTTTTACAATGTCGCTAATAAGTAGGGCTGTGAAATTAGACAACACATCTTGATCAAGAGAATGTTCATTAAGGTGACTGAATAAACATTTTATTTCTGGTACCAGCCTACAAAATGTCTGGGTTGCTCATCCCTAGAGTGGGTCCTCTTACTTTTTTTCTGGTCTAGGACACATTTCAGACTAACCACAAGTGGTAGTAATAAAACTGAAATATCCATTCTGCATGTCAACCATGTAATCATTGTGGCTTTGACAGAATTAATTTTTGGTCCAGCCTGCATCCAAACCTAAACCCCTCAATTTGGATGTTGTATATCCCCAAACTAAGCAAGATATCGAAAACATTTATTCCTTATTATCGAGTTTTTTCGTCGTGTTACATAAGAATCCATCATTAAATTTGACTTTTGCGAAATTTTTCTTCTGCATTTCAGCTCAAGACACCTCACTTTTGAGACAGTATATCTCGAGAACTAGGTGAAATATCGAAAAATTTTACTCTTTATTTTTTATTTGTCTCGTCTTTTTAAATAAAAATTCATCATAAAATTTGACTTTGAATAATTTTTTCTTCTGAATTTCAACCAAAACCATTTCACATTTGAGACAGAATATCTCGAAAACTAAGCAGGATATCAAAAAATTTTATTCTTCATTTTTTATTTGTCTCATCGAATTACATAATAATCCATCACCAGAATGCGGCGTCACGTTTATCCTAGAGTCCCCTTGAGGTGTTTGTACATATTCCCCGTGTTTGTTGGGAAGCGGTCAAGCCCCCACCACTCCGGCCATGCCCCCCCCACTCCTCCGCCGGCCTGCTTCACTCCCATGCGTGGTAAAGGTCTCTTGCGTCGTCTCCAAATTATTCCTTCCTCCATGGACCATACAGCCATCTTAAGCAACATAGCCTAAGTACAATAAATTAGTTGCAGCATACTTAGTTAGTAAAATTAAATTTAACAAAAGGTATACGGTACCGTAAACATAATACAATTAAAATTATTAACTGTGCAATAGTTTCAGACTCTTGCTAAATATAGTGATTAAAATTTATTTCGATCACGTAAGCAAGAGTTATTGTAAGAAAAATCTTAATGTTTAATTAAACTGCAATGGAGAGCAATTTCCCTACACATCCATCTTCCCCCTTTCCAGCATCGACTTACATTTACCCTCTACATGTTTTAACTTTAAATTCTTTCTACGTTTTTAATAAATTATTCATCATTTCCCTTGGTAACTTATTCCAATCCCTGACACCCTTAGGCCGGCATTACACTGTAAAAGATCTTTGTCAAAGCTCTTTGATAAAAGATATTTTATAAAATATTTTACAGTGTAATGGGGCATATTTTATAAAAGATTTCTTTTATAAAATGTAAGACGTTGGCATTACATTTGATAAAAGATTTCACCACCCTGCAAACGTAAACAGAGAAAATGGCGTAAGGGACGTTACCAAAGTTGGTTATGACTGTCGAATCCACGAAAGTCTTTATTTCTGAGTATGAACAGAAGGAAATGTTGTAAACTCAGAAACATATAGACAATAAGATTAGGAATAAAAAGGTGAAAACTTACGAAAAGTTAATTAGTGCTATGATAGAAGGCTGTACTGTAGAAGACGTAAAAAGAGAAAATTAATGTGTTAAGTAATTAGTATTTGACAGGTTTCTGGAATAATAACAGAAGTAATGCGCAGACCAATGCGTGTGCTATATTGCAGAATGGTGTAGATCCGTCACCATCAATCGAGTACAATCCATGGCACATACACCGTAAAAATAAACACCCAATAGTATATATGGGGAAATAATTCTGATTTAGAAATTTATGAAAATATTGTGGTAAAAATTTATTGGACGTTTACTTCAGCATCAACCATAATTTTTATAATTTGTCATGTCCTCACATTGCAGCTCTTTCACTAAACTTTGATGAACTCCTATCATATTAAGTCTCGTAATCTCACGGTCTAACCTAAATATGTTTATTTCTCTTCTTTATCGTCAATAAAATGCATATTGTGACAGTTGCACTAACTGGGTCTGCAAAAGCTTACAAGTTTACTCCATTCATTTCAGAGAACTATGACGAAAAATTTTATGTAGTGTAATGGGACTGAAAAAATATCATAAAATATCTTTGATAAAATAAATATGATAAAATGTTTTAAAAAAGATCTTGGACAAAGATCTTTTACAGTGTAATGCCGGACTTACCTAAAAAAGAGAATCTTCCTACACTCTTGTGTTCGAAATCGACTGCCAGCTTGTGGTCATGGTCATCTTTTCCCTTCCATTCATTGTTTTTCAATCTTACAGCAATATCTTTCTAAAGACCTCGCTGTAAAGAGATGTAAAGCAGTTAAAAAAAAAAAAAAAAACATGCATCATCACCAATATACGCCTTGACACTCCCGTGACCCTCTTCATCCTCCTCCTGTCTTACAATGAATCCCATTATAGCTCTTTTATCATATCTGTGACTGATTGCATTCTGCAATAATATCCAGAAACAAATCTAGCAGCCCTTTTTTGTACCCTCTCCAACTCCTGTATTTGATACTCCAAATGAGTGTCCCATATTACACTAACATATTCAAGCAATGGTTTGACCAAAGTTTTGAAACTCAATTCCTTTACTTCTCTCGTACATCTCATCATCACTCTCTCCAACAATTGCAGAATTTTGAAACCTTTTCCTATTAGCTGTCCAATGTGTCCTGCCCAATTAGGCTTGTTATCAAATGTAATGCCAAGAAATTTACGTTTCAAGTGTTCAACAAGCAATTATTTCCCTACCTTATAATCATAATCAACCTTCAGTCTTTAATTGTGTATCTAAAAAGCTGACTCTTCTTTACATTTTTTTTTCATTCCATGTTCACCAACCCAACTAGATATCTTGTCCAGATCACCCTGAAACTGTTTACGGTCCTCTACCGTTTTTATTCTTTTATATAGCATTATCTCATCTGCAAACAAAATTAATTTCTGATAGTAAACTATCAACACAATTATTCATTAGAATAATGAATAGCAATCATCCCAATACACTACCCTGCGGCACACCCATTTTTTCTTCCACTACTTTTGATACTGCATTGGCTACAGTAACTTTCTGTTTTCTACCTTTTAAAAATTCTTCTACCCAGCAAATCACTTTCTCATCCACTCCAATAATTTTTAGCTTATTTCCTACCATTTTATGGCTCACTCTATCAAAAGCCTTTGAAATATCTAACACTCCACTATCAATTTGGCCTAACTTCTCCCTTTATCCGAAATATCTTCCATATATCCCACAAACTGAGATTCGCATGAATATCCTTGCCTAAAGCCATGTTGTCAACTTGAAAACGCTTATGCACCTCACATATATTTCTGATTTGGTTGCTTATCAATCTCTCCGTTAAGTTACCTACCACTGATGTCAAACTGATTGGCCTATAATATTCGACTATAATTCTCACCCTTCCTTTCTGTACCGGCATTACTATCGTATTTTTCCAGTCCTGTGGTAAGCAGCAAGTATCTAGATTCAATTTTAATAATATTTCAAGGTAAGGTAAAATGTCACATCCGGCTATCTTTAAGGTATCTGTAGTATTATTATCTATACCAGCCCCTTTATGTTTTTTTTTTTTTTTTTCAACTTTCATAGTTCCTTCATGATATCATCAGGATGATTTCAAATTCTTTGGTCTGCTCATTTCTTATTGTGTTGTTAAGCTCATTCTCCGATTTAGAACCTCCAGTTTCTGATTTATTGTTCCTAATGCCCTCACTAAACCAGGTACCTAAAATGTCGGCCTTCTTCAGATCCTCAGTAACTTCTTCTCCATATTTATCTATAAGCGTCTCAACACCTTTCCTTCCCCTCAGTTTTCAAACATAGTAATCGAAATTTCTTCATGCATCCTTCAATGGTCCCCCTGAATCGACAATACTCTTCATTTTTTTTTTTAAATTCAATGGGTTTATTGAAACCTTATAACATTACAACATTTCTACATTACAAGATTTAAGTTTCATAATACACTCTACGTTACAGAAACATCAATATGAGTACTCTGGTCAAATGAAGGGGCTATATGCGTCATCAAGATTGGTCACGGAGAAGAAGTCCATCCAGATATGCTCCGAAGTGGCGTTTGTACCTCGTTGATTTTTTAAAATTCCAAAGTGTTATTTTAAGTGTGGATAAATAATCATCTAGATCCTTAGGTTTTTTTATTAGAATGTTGTACACTGCTTGTGCTAATACCCAGACCAGAGAGTTAAGTTTTTCCGGTGACATGGTCTTGATGTCTGGTCGTATTAGAATCTCGCATGTAACCTCAGATGATGAAGTACCTAATAGAGTTGCTGTTGCGTGCTTCGTCCAATTCCAGATATGTGCAGCCTTTCCACAAGTAAAACGATGAATTAGTGCAGTGTTTCCCAACGTGGGGCCCACGCCCCACAGGGGGGCAATTTGTTTTTTTTTAGGGGGGCAATTTAGAAATTGACTTGATACGACTTTACCACTTTCTCTTTGTGTTATTTAAACACAATGCCAGATATGGTTACAAAATATATCAAAAAAGCAAATTCTTAAAAGGATCACACTTAATTGCCATAATAAATGTTTAATATAAATCTTTTGAATTTGAATTTTAGTATTTCATTATAAGTTTTTTAATTTTACTTACTGTGTTTCATGATAATATTAAAGTGTTTTCTTTCAAAAACCATCCTATATCAGTTTCTTTAATAACAAATAATTTTTTTATTAAAAATTATCTATGGGGGGCAAAAAAATGTTGAAAGTGGGACATGACCCAAAAAAGGTTGGGAAACACTGAATTAGTGTGTCAGTATTCCCACATGTATCACATCTATCTGTAGATTTCATATGGATTCGAAATAATCTCACATTTGTAGTTACAGTGTTATTGACAACTTTGTACCACACGGCTTGAATTTCGGATGATAGAACTTTAAGAAATATATTAGACCATACGTTTCGCCAATTTGTGTCTGCGAATTTTGATTCAACAATGTTTTTGCGTCCTTCAGATGTCAAAGTTTTGTATAGATCTTTTGTTGTTACAGGAAGTTTATCCTTTCGGGCTGCTGTAATATAACTTAGTTCTTGATAACAGAATCTTATATATTCGAAGGTCTTGTCAATAAGAGCTATATTTACAGGCGGATCTATACTGGGTGGTTTATAGTAATTGATAATTTGTGACGTTATGGTGTTTTTATTTCTCTGGACGTTATTCATAGCTCGTAAGAAAATAGCCTTTGCTTTGCAGCTAGCGACCATTAAACCCAAACCACCTCGTGTTGTTGGTAGTGTTATAAACCCATCTTTAGCCACTTTCTTCGCCATTACTAAGTCCATAATTAGTTTTTTTTAAATATTCCGTTCTGCTCTTCTGTCTCTTAACTCTGTTATGTTCTCTTTCTTTAACCTCTTCACCTTCCTAAGATAGTACACATGTTCTGTAGTTCTCGTTAGTTTCTGTTTTGGAATAAATATTTCTTCCCCCTTTCTTAATATTTCCATAAACTCTTCCAACCTTTACTCTACTGTACTTGTGCCTTCCTTCCATTTGCTGAAACATTCTCTGAAATATCTCTTCAAATTCGAAATCCGTGCATTTTTATAATCGTACCTACTTCCCCCTTCAATTTTGGTCGCTGATTCACTGAATCCTCTAACATCCATCAGAATTGCTTCATGATCACTTATTGATTGGTGACTTGACACACCACGAGATTATCATTTGGCTTTAATTATGTATATCATGATGGAATCTTCCTGGGTAAAATATTCCGGAGGTAAAATAGTCCCCCAATCGGATCTCCGGGTGGGGACCCCTCAGGGAGGAGTCATCAGAATGGATAGAAACATTCTACGAGTCGGACCGTGGAATGATAGAAGTCTGAATAGGGCAGGAATTTTAGAAAACTTAAAAAGGGAGATGGAACAACTTAATTTAGATGTTGGGATTAGTGAGATTAAATGGAAGGGCGCACAGGATTTCTGGTCTGGGAAACACAGTATAATTAGCACACAAGCTGTCAATGGAGTCATTTGTGTAGGATTTGTAATGAACAAGAAAGTAGGCAAACGGGTGAGTCATTATGAACAGTTTAGGGACAGGATTATTTTGATGAGGTTAGAAACTAAGCCCGCCCCAACCACATTAGTACAAGTGTATATGCTAACGTTACAGGAAGATGAAGAAGAAATAGAAAAAATATACGCTGAAATTGAAAAATTAATCCAATACGTGAAGAGGGAGAAAAATCTAATAATCATGGGTGATTGGAATGCAATAATGGGAGAAGTAAAAGAGAGGAATACTGTAGGAAGTGTTGGTCTAGGAGAAAGAAATGAGCGAGGTAGCAGGTTGCTAGAATTTAATGAAAGACATAAGCTAGTAGTGGCAAACACACTGTTTAAGAACCACGAGAGATGAATATACACCTGGAAACGTCCTGGGGATACAGGCAGATTTCAACTAGATTATATCATGGTCAAACAGAGATTCAGGAATCAAGTTCTAGACAGTAAAGCTTACCCAGGAGCAGACGTAGACTCGGACCATAATTTGATAGTAATGCAGTGCAGGCTGAAATTCAAGCGAATAAGGAAGCAGCATAAGCAGAACAGACTGGAATTGAATAAACTGAAACAATCTAGCACAAGAGAAACATTTGCAGAAATGGTAGACTTAGGAAGTAAGAAGTAACTGTGAAAGGAGCTCAACCGAGGACGAATGGAATGCTTTAAAGATCGAAATAATGAAAGCTGGCAAAGAAACATTAGGCTCTAGGGAACAAGCTGCCCGAAAACCTTGGATCACAGAAGAAATTTTGCAGCTGATGGATCAGGGGAGAAGGTACAAAAACTGCTCAGGATGAAGCAGGAAGAGAGCAGTACAGGCAATTTAGAAATCAAATAAATAGGAAATGCAAAATAGCAAAAGAAAAATGGCTAAAGGAAAAGTGTGAAGAAGTAGAAAAGGAAATGGTCGCATTAAAAGTAGATGTTGCATATAGAAAGATCAAACAGAATTTTGGAGAAATGAAGAAAAGAGGTATGAACATTAAAGCTGCCGAAGGGAAACCTCTTTTAAGGTCAGAAGATAGAGCTAACAGATGGAAGGAATACACTGAGAAACTGTATGTTGGGGACGACTTGAACAATAGTTTATTGGAAAAGGAAGGCGATGTCGACATTGATGACTTAGGAAATCCTGTTTTGAGGACAGAATTTAATTAAAAAAATTTGAAAGCAAATAAGGCAATTGGAATTGATGAGATCCCTGCAGAACTTCTTAAATCCCTAGGAGAGGAAGGAATCGAAAGATTATTCAAGCTGATATCAGAAAGTTATGAAACAGGAGAAATTCCAACTGATTTTAATAAAAATATCATCTTCACACTTCCAAAGAAAGCACAAGCCGACAAATGTGAGAATTATCGCACCATTAGTCTAACATCACATGCTTCAAAATTACTGAGCAGAATAATATACAGAAGGATGGAAAGGGTAGTACAAGAAATAGTAGGTGAAGATCAGTTTGGGTTGAGGAAATATCGCGGTACAAGGGAAGCAATTCAGTCTTTCAGATTAATGTTTGAAGGGCGGATCAAGAAAAACAAAGATACTTTTATGGCGTTTGTTGATTTAGATAAAGCTTTTGATAATGTAAGGTGGGACAAGATGTTCAACATTTTAAAGAAGTCAGGCCTAAAGTGTCGAGATAGAAGAATACTCTATAAACTATATAAGAATCTAGTGGCCATAATAAAAGTAGAGAATCAGGAGAGACATGCGTCAGTTAAAAAGGGTGTGAGGCAAGGTTGTAGTCTATCCCCGTTAATATTCAACTTGTATGTAGAAGAAAGTAAAAGAAAATTTCCATGTGGCATAAGTTTTCAGGGAGAAAAAATGAGTATGCTACGATTTGCTGATGACGTTGTCTTGTTAGCAGAGAGGGCTGAGGATATTGAGAACTTACTGAATGGCATGAACAAAATACTGAAAGAAGATTTTGGACTGAATATAAATCAAAGCAGAACAAAAGTGATGAAATGTAGCAAAAATGATACCAATACTAGTAGATTAAATATAAAAATAGGATTGGATGCAATAGGAAAAGTAAGTGAGTTCTGTTACTTGGGAAGGAAAATTACCACCTATGGCTGTAGCAGGAATGATGTTAAAAGCAGAATAGCACTAGCAAAAAGAGCCTTCATGAAAAAGAGAAATATTTTAGTTTCAAATATTGATCTAGGAATTAGAAAGAACTTTTTAAAATTCTACGTGTGGAGCACAGCACTTTACGGTGGCGAACCATGGACTTTAGGAATACCGGAAAGAAAGAAAATTGAATCATTTGAAATGTGGTGCTACAGAAGAATGCTGAAAATTAGGTGGACAGACAAAGTAAGAAATGAACGAGATTTGGAAATGATGGGTGAGAAAAGAAGTTTATGGAAGAAGCTTACAGAAAGAAGAGACAGGCTGGTAGGTCATATTTTGAGACTTTCTGGATTCGTTAATTTGTTAGTGGAGGGAACAGTCGAAGGTAAGAACTGTAGAGGAAGACAGAGATTAGAATATATGAAGCAGATAATTGAGGATGTGGTTTGCAAGAGGTATGTAGATATGAAGAGGTTAGCACGGGATAGGAAGGGATGGAGGATTGCATCAAACCAGTCGAAAGACTGACGACAGCAAAAATATACAAAATGCTCCACTATCTCTGCGGTACACCCTGTAACCATCGGTAAAAACCTCACTGTCTAGTACTTCTTCTTTTAACCAACTCTATACCCCAGGAATTACTTGTGTTTCATATATCTCTATTAAGTTTGGAAATTCGATTGCTTTGTACATTATACTTCTACAGTTCACCAGTAACACCCTTATTACTGGCTTTATATTTTCAGTATTTTACCCATGTCTTGACCCCATCATCACTGTAAAAGGGCTCCCTTACTGCTTTAGCTAACAACTCAGAAAATACCCCCTTGCTCGTACTATTTAGGTGTAGGTCATGCCTAGTGAAACTCCACATACCAATGGTGTTCACAGGCACAACCCCCAAGACGGAACTAATGCCTCTCCCAGGTATCACTTCTATTGCCACATTTAACTGCTTCACAGCATTGTTCAATTGTGGCCGGTCATGGCGACTTCGGAGCTGCAAGAATTCCACCCTGGTATGATGCGCCTTCTTCTCCACCTTCCTACAGTCACTCTCTATACTGTAACTCACCTTTCTATCAATACTATTCCCCGCACCTCCCACTATCACTACTCTATCGTCCTTAGTGAAACTCCTGCAAAGTGAACCTTTATCCTCTGTTACCTGACGTAATATTGCAATAGGTTTGAAAAAACTAGAGACCTGGTAACCTGTGCGTAACCGATCCTGCAGAAGAGGGCCTACACCTCTCCCATGGCTATTACCTAATAGCAGAACCCTTTTTTTCCTATTCTTGCCTTGCACACCCTTATTTCTAAGGCATCCTTAATCTTACTTACTCCTACATAATGCTCTTCCCCTCTGACTCTGACAATAGATCAAACTATTTTCCCCCACAATTTCTGAAGTATCTGGCTTCTTCTACGACATGTTATCAGCTCCCACCCCAACAAGCTGAGCCTCCACAGGCCACACCTCCACAGGACGAGCCTCAAGAACCCTGATCCTTTCACGCTACTCCTTGATCGTTTCGCCCACCTCTCTTATCCTTTTATCCCTAAGACAAAGTGGACAAAACAATGGAAGAGCCTTATTTATTACCCACGTTTCCTGTTCCCCACATGCTCAATAAAGCCACTTCTTACACCAACTACAACCCAACCCCTTCCCAACATACCTGCGACAGGTGCCATACTTTCTAATCATGATTTTTTCCAAACACTTCTAGCACCTTCTAAACGATCATTAAATTTATTTGAGATAGTAGTCTAAAAAAGTTTAAACTATATTTTTAACGTTTTTATTAAATTGTATAGGCGCTTTACTCCTTAATCAAATTATTGTAATTAATAGGTAGATAAAAATACTTTAATCAAATCCTTATATTGTTCTTACTAAGATGATGCTATTTTAATCGTTTTTATTTCACCTCACAAATAATAATCCTAGTTATTTACTTTGTAATCGAAAGCTTTAAACTGATTTAGATGGAAAAACTTAGCTGATGACGAATTTATTTCAGGTTTAGTAACCAACAGTTCACACACACAACCAGTGCTCACTTCACCAAAAATTAACTTATGTTTGTAGATTTCTTATCTCAACTGACTGTTAAATTTTTTATATATCTAATTAGATGGAAGCTTTATAAGTAACAATTAGATGGAAGCTTTATAAGTAACAACTAGGTAACAAAAGTACTTAAGAATAAATGAATAAAACTTACGGCAATATATTTCAAATTGCGATGGAAGGCTGATACTATGTAGTGCTATTATGGATAAGAACTAATTACGTACTTACGATTTTTTAAATGTGATAGATAGCAATTAAACACAATTATATTTACAGGCAGAACAGGTTAATTAATTTTAAATATCGATTGTGGAATTTAGGATAATGATTCTGTATAATCTACTGTGAACAAATTGATGCTATTTAGGAATAATCTTTTGCATATTCGATTACTTTGCGGTGGACCGGGTACTGTTGTTTTGCTCTGCCAACAACGAGAGGAGACATATGTGGGTAGGAAACCTACCGTCATGTGAGCGGTAGGATGCGTCAACAAAACATCAGTTGGTTTTGTACAAGTGTACATATTTATTCAGTAACTAGTGTAAGCCCGTGACTGTTTTTTGCGTATCGTCACGGGTCTAGAATAGTTCCTGTTTTTACAATGAAAAATTATGACAGGTTGATCTGATCTGGCCAAATATAAGCTTGACCTGTGTTTCAACCTTAGGATGAATAAAATCTCTTGAACTTGAAGAACTCAGAAGCATTAATAGAGGTAGGTATTAAACACGGACAGGAACGATCGCGCTATCGTGGAACTGTTTCATTGGCCATATACTCGAACTTGCTTAAATAATAACTTAACTTGTATTTGACCCTTAAAGTTCACTCTGCACAAATTTAAAAAAAAAATACTGTTTCCATCGAAACCGAGCAAACACTCATAATGTAAACATTGGTCATAGTATCTGTGACGGCCAGAGAACTTAATACACATTCCTTATTATGAAACAGTTGAGCAACTCCGCAGAAATAAGTTGCCAGAATAGTCGATTCGGTGACACATTTGGTCTGATGTCCACTTAAAATAACCTAATAATTCACATACGAACATTAATAAAAACCAATAACGGAAGTGGTCAGTACAATGCCTAAAAAGCAAATAAACCGTAATGCATAGATTGTGGTCAAACAACAACATTAGTGAAAGTTGGAATTAAACTGAAATTTATCCTAATCCGAAATGAAAATTGGCATTCGTGGTTAGAGCAGAAACTATTAGTAATTTAATTTTTTTAAGTTGCTTTAATTAGTAACATGTTACTGAAAATCAGATCCACGTTTTTTCATCCGCAAAATTTATTAATTTTTTTTACTATGAAACGCTATTAAAAGCAAATTTAATGAATGTATTATTCCAATTAATTTGGTTGCAGGAGCTTAGTTATTAAATGGTAGACATAACCACAAATTCTTTCTAAAGGTACGTTTGGTCGCTGTTTTGTGAGCGAAGGCTGACACGTGACACCGTTCTCCAGCCAATAGTTATCGAGGTGAGTGGGTGACCTTACGAAATTATATAGTAGATGTACGCAATAACCAGGTCAGTCTACAGTTACGACTAATATCAGAGGCTAGCATACTACATTAACTTCCCATTACGTAAAATCAATCCCGAATTAGCTATTAGCGTCTCTGCTGGTTCATTCCCACCAGTGTTTATTGTAGCGCCGTGATGTGAAGTCCATGGACAACTATGTCCATCATTTCTGTTACTGCCCTCGCCCCGAGTCGTGGCGCCGGCACCTGTGCTCACTGCGATGACCTAATTCGCCCAAGTGCAACTTCCCAGTAGACGATCCAAGAGACCTCCATCCACCTTGTGGCAGTGATCGCCCAGTTCGACCTCAGCTCCGTCGCACCTGAATTTTGTTCATCGCCCCACTACATTTTTTAGCTAAGGGAATGACGACTATCGAATCCCACGCTACCTTGATGCGGTCATTTGTCCTGATTACGTTGTTCCTCGCTTAAAACTGTTGACTGACTTCACCCACTAACCATTTCATCGATAGGTTAGTTTGAACATTCCCTCTGGCTCAATTGTTAGCAGTAACTGGCTCTCTGTAAATTGCTATAATTCCTTGGTTCAGTACAACTTAGGTAATCATAGTTTGTTAAATATAATGTATCATATGCAGAATCTT
Organism: Vandiemenella viatica; assembly: GCA_031002005.1. Taxonomy (NCBI): domain Eukaryota; kingdom Metazoa; phylum Arthropoda; class Insecta; order Orthoptera; family Morabidae; genus Vandiemenella; species Vandiemenella viatica. The sequence continues at coordinate 74,758,087 of JARYHS010008075.1, forward strand.
CTAGATAAATATTGAATAGCCCTAATTCCTAAACAGTATTAGTCAAAACAATCGAGAAGGACCTTTAAAGTTCAATAGCCCCGTTTAAAATATGAGATTTTACGTCCATATACCTCTTTAATGTCGATGGCCAGGATTAAGATTAAGGTTGCGGGTAGGGGGATCCCCATTTTGGCTAGTTCTCTCATGTTCTCATGTTATCCTGATGAGGTTTCAATTTTTGCTTGAGAATATGATATGATTTATGTCTCCAATAACTTGGTCTTGACAATCACACAGGAAAGATTTTCGAATCCCTATCCAATGCAGATGGCTTGGGAAGTTACCGTGACGAAACAAGCTCTGGATATCGTGGTAATAAGGCGTGTGTTGATGTTCCACTAGTAAAACCATGTTTTTTATATATTTTTGGTTAGATACTTCTGTAGTAAGGGCATTTAATGGATCTGATTTATTCCAATCTTGTTTACCACGTTTCCATTGCTCTTTCTTTGCTGCTTGGAATTTTATCTGTATAGGAAGTATCATGTCATCCTTATGTCCCACGTGAATAGTTTGTTTAGCTAACATGTCCACTGTGGAACGTAATTCATAGCAGAAATGTCGTGATACAAATTTCCCTAATGCACTTTAGGTGTTTCATGATTTCCATTATAAATACGGACAAGTGCTTGTCCCAGGTTGTGTTTTCCAGACTTTTAAGTACATTGAGGGAGTCTGTCAGATCACTACTTTATTATGGCTGTACCATTGGCTATATTTAATTGCTTCATGAAGTGCTCTCGCCTCAGCTAAGATGATGGATTTTTCTTCCGGGAGAGAATACTGTGTTGGGGCAGAAGAAGGTGCATCCTACTCTACTTATATTTATTATATTTAGTCTTGCGTCAGCTTTCGCAATCAGATAGTATATGTGATGATTCCAGCTGAGCTGGCTGTCTAGCATCATCCTAAGGAATTGACCTCGTCTCCCTAATGGTAGGCCATATGTTCTTTATTTGAAGTTTTCAGGTTTATACAGAAATTTTCTTTTTGAAAAGAGCATAACTATCGACTTTTCACACGATAGTTATAGGCCTTTGTTTTTAACCACTGCATGAGAACTCTTATTGCTTCACTCAAGATATACCATGGAGGAAGGAAATATATGGAGACGACGCAAGCGACCTTCATTTCACTACGCAATGAAGTGAAGCCGGGTGGAGGAGGAGTGGGGGGAGTGGGGAGGCATGGACTCTAGGATTAACGTAACGTCGCAATCTGGAGATGGATTATTATGTAACTTGATGAGACAAATAAAAAATTAAGAATAATTTTTTTTTGATATCATGCTTAGTTTTCGAGATATTCTGTCTCAAATGTGAAATGGTTTTGGTTGAAATTCAGAAGAAAAAATTTGTCAAAGTCAAATTTTATGACGGATTCTTATTTAAAAAGACGAGAGAAATAAAAAATAAAGAATAAAATTTTTCGATATCTCGCCTAGTTCTCGAGATATACTGTATCAAAAGTGAGGTGTCTTGAGTTGAAATGCAGAAGAAACATTTCGCAAAAGTCAAATTTACTGATCGATTCTTATATAACACGACGAGACAAATCGAAAATAAAGAATAAAATTTTTCGATATCTTGCTTAGTTTTAGGGATATACTGGGATTGGGTTGATATGCGACCTGGACTAAAAATTAATTCTACCAAAGCCACAATGAATTACATGGTGGACATGCAGAATGGATATTTCAGTTGTTTTTACTACCACTTGTGGTTAGGTTGAAATGAGGTCTAGACCAGAATAATAATAGTTATTTTGTTACCATACATCGTAAACTAAATTGGGAATAGCTGGAAGTGGAAGTAGTTTCCATCGCTATACACGTTTTGTCACTAACTTGGTTCTCATGAAATTAATAACAGTAATAGATAAATTCTTTGTCCCTTATGGAACAACAAAACCATTCTGGTACAGACTGCATTTAGACCTAAACACAATCTCCATTAAATTGCCGTTACAGAATCAAACTATGTAGACATACGCACATACGAGTAGTTGAATCGCAAACTGTATTTGCGGTAACATCGTTTGCTTCATCAAGATTCCTAGATTGCATAGCATAATTTAACACATTTAATTTCATCATACGGTATAAACTACAACGTGACGAAGGAAAGCGCAATACTAAATTAACTGAACCACGATGTAAAAACACCCCCCCCCCCTTTAAATCTCATTTTCAACACTCGTTAAAAAGTAATGCTAGTCTATTATGTGCAAAATAGCAAGGTATGCTGATTTTCTACACTACACCAACAAAAATTTGAGAACAAAGTCATCCCATTGAGAGCTATGACTAAGTATTTATAGACAGGCATCGAAGTTTGTAATTCCTACCGCCCACTTCAACAACGATAATTAGAATTCAACTTACTCATGAAATGATATTCCAGGTTCTTTCCTCTCTTGCCTATTTGTGCAACCGTATGCAACACAAGATGGCATTATAAAACACTTATACGCATTACAAAATGAAATAATCAGAACATCAGACACAGTGTGAACTCGGCATTTGCTTGGGTTACAATACCGCTGCTGCCGCCATGGGGGAGAGTTTAGAGCCTGCTTCACAGATTTAACGTCACTTCTCCTCCATATGTTTCCTTCCTCCATGAGATATACTGAACTTCCGTCTGTGAGTCACTAATAGTATATGATAACGTCACTTGTGAACTGAAGTGTCTTTACTCTAGGCGATAATTGCTGATTTATATGTGTTTTATATAAATAATTACGGAATTAAAATTCATCCTTGAGGAAGGCCTTGTTTAGCGTTATGGGGACCTACTTTATTCTTCTTCGAGTTTACGTAAATTACCATATCTGATAAAAGAGAGTGCAGACCTGCAATGAGTTTACTCGGTATTCCTAGTGTAACAAGGTTTATTATTATTATTATTAAGTTGGGAATGTAAACATTGCGGTAGGCTTCTTGTGTATCAAGAACGATTGCTCCTAGATATTGTTTGTTGCAGAATGCCAAATTAATATCAGTTGCTAGGACAGCCAGGTTATCCGCTGTACTTTTGCCGTTTCTAAATCCAGATTGAGAACCAGGAATTAAGTTATTTGACTCTACACACAATTCTAATCTGTTTTTGACAAAGCGTTTCAACTTTTTCCCTAAGCAGGACATTACTGCTATAGACCTGTAGGAGGACGCATTAGTATGGTCTTTATTTGGTTTTAGTATTGGAATGATAACTTGAGTCCTCCATTCTAATGGGAATCGTTTCGTTCATCCATATTTCATTAAAACTATTTAGCAGTATCTGTAAACCAGAAACTAGCATGTTTGATTGCATAGAATAATGTATTCTAACTATTACAGGTAATGTATCAGAGGTTGTTGAAGTTCTTTTATAGAAAATGGAACCCAACTGCTGTATGGTTGCTTCGGAAGGGATGAGATTGAAGCTAGAGTCCTGAAATTGTGCTGCGGAAGGACATATTTTATCTGCAAACTCTTCTAGGAAGCTAGGAGCTAATCTTGTTAATAACAGTTTTGAATTTGTTGTCCTTTAGGCTTCTGAATGTTGCCCATATGTCTGAAATATTTGAGTCCTTTCCTAAGTTTTCGGAACACCGGATCCAGTTTAAACATTTTTGTCTTTTCCATACTTTCTTAGGACGAGCGTTGATTTTCAAATATTCCATGTAGTGCTGAAGATGCGGATTCTTGCGGTACGTGGAAAGTGCAAGTCGTCTTTGAGCCACTGTTCTAGAACATATTAGATTCCACCACACTGGAAGTCGAGTTTTCCTGGTACTACTGTAATTTTTTCGTTGTATTACTTTATATGCCGCTCCTGATATTGCGTTTATGTTCTCCATATGTATCGTATCCAGTCATTTGTTCTGTGATATTCTAGCTTATTCTTCGATGAGTCTCTTATATTGAACCCAATCAGCCTTATTTGTATTCCACATTATTGTTGGTTGAGCAGAGGATTATTTACTGTAGAGGCATCCTGTTGTTAAAAGAATGGAACAGTAATCAGATGCCACTGAGTGTTTTAGCACCTGCCAGGTGGATATGGATGCTCAATTGGGGGAACAGAGCGTTGAGTCAGCAGCCGAGGGGCATCTTACTGGTACCTTTTTTTTTATTTGCACAAGGATCGGATTCCCGTCGTTCATTGCAATGAAATTATGATCACCTTCCATATCGCTAACTACAATCTTTGAGGGTCATTGTATCGACAGCCCCAACTTTGACCAAGGGCGCTAAAATCGCCAGCCAATACTACTGGTGAATTTATTTGCCTTAGCAATTTTCCCAATCATTTAAGTGAATTTTTATTCTTGAGCTACAGTTAACAGATACAATCATGAAAGATATCTGGTAGCCTACGTTACCAACAGCTTTCTATATTCAGTTCCGGCAACGAAATTCTTAATCCACGCGTACGAAGTCGCGGGTATCAGCTAGTTTCATTTATAATTTCGTCTAATGACGGCGACGTATCAATGTTTCGAATTAATTCCTGCTTTGTAATGCTAATCATTGTCTAGAAATACAACTGCTCACTGTATCCTGTAAACCGAAACGCGTTATTATTCGAGGACTGACTACTAAATTCGAGACGATCTAAGAAATCATTCTGTCGCTTCACATTTCAGCTAGTACTCCAGCGTAAGATTTTGGTTTTACATTTACGTTTTTCGTATGATACCTGGTTTTTTTCGGTTTATCTCAGTCTGTGAAATTTTTTTGTAATATGGACCATTATCTTCTGTATACTTTCACCACCCTTTGTGCGTCTACTTCCTCATATCTCTATGTATATCGTCCTATTAATTTACAAAATCTCATCAGACTATTTTATTTTGTAGTTGCTCTTGTACAATTCACGGTATTTATAAAATTCAAGTTTTCAATAGTACTTTCCCTTTTAGTGCCTATCTGATTATTCGCTGCATATATTGGAATATGTTTTCTCTTCACCTCATCTACGTCATTAAATCATAAGATTCCACTAACTTAACATCACGACAAATAATAACCCTTGGCCAAGACCACAATTATTCGGTATATTCTCTTCCAAAACGTTATACAAAGAAAGCACAAATGCTGAGTATAGAGCATCACTCACTCAGACCTTATGCGCTTGGGCTCCATGATGTTGTCCACGTTGACACGGGGTTAGCTAGTTAGAGTCCCGGTAGGATAGGTGCATGTTTACTCTCTCTGGTTAAACATTTGCCAGAAGCAAAACACAGGAGTTTAACATTTCTAGGCGAATTTACGGAGTTACATTGCGTTAGCAATCGACACAAAATGGGTTTACCGTATCTGCATCACAGATATTCCAAAGTTCTCACAGAAAAATTTCTCGCATGTTTACCAATGAGTGATATAAGGAATTGAACAATTAACTGGACATGTAGTCAAACACTTGAAAATTACTTTGACATTTAATTTTCTAGACTTCAGTTAATGAACTGGCATTTTAGTGTAGTTACTATTCAGCTAAAACATACCGCAAATTCTGTGTTATATTCTCGCAGCATGATAGCCAAAAGTATGACAGCACACACCTTGCCTTCAATATTACTGTTTTTACTTCGTATGTCTAGATGGAAAGAGAGAAATAGTGTATTTCTGTCTTTGAACAGGCGTCTATCTGTGTGCAGGAGTGTGTGACCAGCGAACTACCCAATGGACTTGTGGGGCGACCACTTCTTCTGCTAGCCAGTGTTGCGTACTAACAAAAGCGGCTCTATTTTTAAGAATTCCATAAATTCTATTTTTCTGTGAACGCTTTATTCTATAATATATATATATATATATATAATTATTATTATTAAAAAAGGATTTTCGGAAAATTAGTTACCAAACGAAATGTAACATGACCTCGCTGGCTTAAAAATTCATTTTATTAAACCGACGGGGTTTTGAACTCCTAATGATCAGACTGCAAAGCCTGAAAATTCGTTTTTGGTTTACCAAGTGTACGGTCGCCCTTGGCAGGGCTCCGGTGGAGTGGGAAGGTCACCTTGACCTTGAAGGTGGTCTGGTGGAGTGCTAAGGTCACCTTGACCTTAAACAACAACCATTAAATATGTATCTGACAGTAAAGAGGCCGTTTAATATCTGGCTGATCTCGGCTTCGCGGTGGCAGGGGAGGCAGGGGAGGCAGGGGTCACTATTAGTCATATAACAAACCCTCGGGTCTACCTTACTGTTTCACATAGTCAAATCATAATTGAAATACCCTCTATCATGTTTTAATGAGATTTTAGTAGAACTTTACTTCAAAAGCCGTGATATCCAGGCTCCGTCACATTTCATCCAAGAATGTATGGTGCTCTGTATTTGTAGAGCAGTATTATTATACGAAGACATACAAATGTGGACCGTAATTTTTATCAATATATTTTTCATTTTTTAATCTTGAGGATATTTTTAAATTATTCGAGTGTTGGATTCTGGTTTGCTGTTATGTAGGTCAGAAAATGTGTAATCAGCCAGACAACATGTAACAGCCCTAATACCTGTATTTTGAATAGTATTGTACTGTGTGAAATATTTGTAGTGAGCCAAAGTTTGCTTGAAAGTGATTTGATATGTTAATTCTTGTAAATAAGTGTATATAGACTTTGTTTAGGTAAGAAAATTATTTAAAGTCTATTTAATATGTTTAAGAACCGAATGGTGCAAGAGAATTTCTTAAAAGTTTGTAATTCCATGTATTACTGTAATTTACGATGTCTACAGGACGATTTTCTACCGTTTGAAAGGATTTCTGTAAATAATTTTGTATTTAAGTATCTCTAATTACCATTTCTAATCATTTTGTAATGTTATTAATTAATTTTGTATCAATTCCGATTGTTTTTAATATGTTTGATTGTTTGAGTGATTGTTAATGATCGAGAAATATCGGGCGGATGCCTTTGAAGAATTCTCGTAATTTCGATAGACTCTATATAAACAGATCGCCTGGACAGAGAGTTTAGTTTGCATTAAGTATAAATTCAGTGTTACAGAGACATTCATGCAAGTATTCAGTAAGTCAGTATTGCATCTTTGGATTGTAACAACTATGCTTGTGAATGTCGCAGACTTGTTTTGATTTGTTCAAAATAAACGAACATCTCAACATAACCTTGTTTTTGGTGGACTTTATTAATTAATTAATGCAGTAATTAACCCACCAAAGAACCTTAACATGGCGACCGTTGACATGACGAGAAGTTCTTAAACATCTGTGGGATGTTTATCTTCTAAAAAGAATCTGCAGAAATTGCGACGGAGTATCGGCGATTTATGCGAACATAACCTGAGAGGAAATTTCGACCGGCGACGACACGGATTTGACGGCCTAAGGCGGAGAATTTTCATCGGGAATCGGCTGTAATCTTCCGACGTCGAGTGGATTTCCTTCGGCCTCAAAATCGTCTTCCTACGGTGAATTGTGAAAAGTGTGGTTAAGTGTTTGAAGTCAGTGTGGTGCTTAATGATCAATTAAGTGCTTCTAAGTGAAATTTAATGTGATACAAAATTGAGGAAGAAGTGTAAGTACTGCATTGAAATATTCAAGTGATTTATTTTTGAATGTTATTGTGTGGCAGATTGGAAAGATTTTAATTTTTCCTTAAGTTTGTTTTTATGTTGATTTTGCTCATTACTAAAAATGGCTAATAGTCAGAACCTGCAAACTTTTCTAGAGTCTTTTGTAGCCAGTTTTAATGCAAAATTTACGGAACTTGATGGCAAATTTGATAATAAATTTTCCAAATTGGATAACAAATTTTCTGAATTTAGAAATGAGTTAAAAAGTGATACTGACAGTAAGTTTTCCAAATTCGACAGAAATTTTCTGAAATTAAGTCTCAGTTTTCCGAAATTGATGACAAATTTGATAATAAATTTTCCAAATTGGATAGCAAATTTTCTGAATTTAAAACTGAGTTAAATCTTGACAGCAAATTTTCTGAAATTAATGATAAGTTTTCTCAACTGCAACAAAGCAATGATAAAACATTCTCTGATTAGACTAAATGTTTTGATGTTAAAATCACAGAGCAATTTCAGGGTTTTAGCTCTCAGTTCAAAGAAGATATTAACAATTTAGATTCTAAATTGGGGAAGGTAGTAACAGAATGTCAGGAGAAATTTGAGAAAGTTACAAAATTTTGTGAACAGAATAAGGCTGAATGTGAAAATTTGATTTATAAAGAGGTGAAGGAAGTCAGTGAAAATTGTGATAAGATGAAGGAGGAATATGTTTGCTTTGTTCCAAGCTAATGATGTTAAGGTTAATGAGTTGAGACAAGAGGTGGGATTAAATATTAATACATTGGTGCAGCAACAGGAACAGTTAGCGCATGGATTAGAAAGAAATGTAAATCAGTTGGAAAAAAGGGTTACTGGGCTACAGGTTCAATTAAGTCAGATTCCCTTAGCAGGTAGTCCAGTTATCAGTGCTGATATTAAGGAAGAATTTGAATTTTATGATGATAGTGGGAGGCTTCACCCTATTGAATTTATAGATAATTTTGAAAGATCAGATTATTTTAATTTATTAACCGATAGTAAGAAAATTGCACTTGTGGGTAAACATCTAAAATCTTATGCTAGGGCATGGGGTGATAGACAAGCTAGGGAAGTGACTGACTACAAGCTGTTTAAAGAAAACTTTTTGAAACATTTTTGGTCGACAAGCAGGCAAATTCAAGAAAAGAGGGAGTTGATGTCTGGTAGGCCGTATAAACCTGGTAGGGAAACTCAACATGACTTTTTTCATAAATGTTGGATCCGTTGTAAGTACCTAGACCATCCTTATGGAGAGGAGGAATTTATTGATTTAATAGGAGCTAGGCTACCTCAGCAAACAAGAAATTTAATTGCCACTCTGGATGTAGTAAATGTGGATAGAGTTTCTGAATTGTTGAGACGCTTGGATGCCCAGGAGTCATTCAATGAACAACATTACCACCATCAATACCATAGGAGGGGCAGCAGGAGTCCCCCTAGAAGGGGTAATGGGTCAAGGGATAATAGATCTAGGGGACGGGATCGTGATAATTACGCAAGGAGGAATGATAATGGGGGAGTGAGAGAACAGAACCCTCAATCTGAAAGGGAAAGGCAGCATGGGGGGCAAAGAAACTAAAGACCACCCCTGTGATGGGCCCCGCAGTGGTGGACAAGAAGGTGGGTCCAGGTACCAACTGCTATAGCGTTAATACTATTTTTATGAATAATCCCCGAGAAGATTTATTGGAAGAGGTGGGGGTAGCAGCAAGTGAATTTCAGGATAAGGTTATGATAGATGTAATTAATGATGTTGATGATGTAAAGGTTGATAATAAGATAAAGCTGGAAGGGGACCACAATAGTACCTTATCACTAGAATCAGTGTGCGAAAGTAATAATTTTCATGTAGAAGATTTTCGAAATGGTCACTACCTAATTACAAAAAGGGGTGCAGAATTTATAGTGCATACTACAGTGTGGCTATCAGAAACTTGTAAGGTTCAGAATGGCATAGTTGGGACTATGTGTGCTTGTATAGGTGGTAATGAAGTTTGTAGAAGTGCTGAAATCGAGGAGTTTCTCAAATATCTTGAAGATGAAGGTGATACAGTGGTATGGATAGGACACCCAGATGAGGAGGAGAATTGTAAGTCAAAGTATTTGTCTTCTGAAGAGAGAGAGGTTGAAAAGCCTTATGTACCCATCCCTAAGTTGGAAAAACGTCCTAATTTCGACCTAGCTGATACGTTATTTAGCTCTTTATTTGGTGTAGATGATGACATTGAAGAAATGGGTGGGAGTAAGGATTTATTTGAACCAGTTTCTAATTTGGAAAATTGTACAGAATGTGACTTAGATGACACTATGTTTTGTACTCTCTTTGATGTGGAAGCTGATAGTGAAGTAGTAGTTGCTGAGAAAAATAATTATTTGGTGGATGAAGTCAGTAAGCCAGATGTTAAAACAGTTTTAGGTACTGATTCATATAATTTGGTAAGTTTAAGTAGTAATCAGATGATGAAGAGTGGGGTTGGGAGTAATGATGGACTAAACTGTAGTAGTGAGAATAATAAATTTGTATTACCAGTTGAGTCAACAGCATTGCTTTTAAGTGACAATCAATTTGCTAAAACAGAACCATTGTATGTCTCAGCTGTTGCGTGGTTGTACCAAAGTCTGTTGTCTGAGATGATTGGAAGTTTGTGTTTCTGTATGTATATAATGAAGCTTTGTGAAAATAGAAATGTAATATTAAATGTGTATACAAAAGTTGAAGAAAACTGGAAGGTTAGGAAAAAGTAACTTACATGGTTCTGGGTTTCCAGGGAAATCCTGGAACCCACTTATGAGAATTAATTGAAATGCATGGTTTGGGGAGGGGTCCCTACATGTAAATATCTAATTTTGTAAATAAGTTTTTGAATTGATGCATGTAAATAGTTTGTGTGAGTACTTAAGTTCAGATGCAGATGTAAGCATTTCAATGTATAATTTGTGACAGTTTTGTGTAGAGACTTTTGGTATTTTCATGATGTTGTGACTTTCTACATTTTGGTGACAAATTATCAGCTGTAAAATGTAAACAGACTGGTGTAATTAACAAGCAGACATCAAGTGTGTAATTTGGAGTGAAAAAATTGTAACTTAAGGTGATGGCATTGAACGTTTGTTGTGTAAAAACAGTAAATGATAAAATGATTGGACCTGAGAAAAGACAATTATTGTAAACAAAATCAGTGTCATAGACTATGTGCAGATGTTGTATGAAGAATTGTATTTGTTCATTGTAAAAGTCATTATGGTTGATTGATTGTAATCTGTTCGTGTCTGCATTATGTGTACATTCAACCTGCTTAGATTCGTGACGGATTCAATCAATTTTATCTGTGTAAAATTAAGTGAATCCTGGGGAGGGGTTGTAACAGCCCTAATACCTGTATTTTGAATAGTATTGTACTGTGTGAAATATTTGTAGTGAGCCAAAGTTTGCTTGAAAGTGATTTGATATGTTAATTCTTGTAAATAAGTGTATATAGACTTTGTTTTAGGTAAGAAAATTATTTAAAGTCTATTTAATATGTTTAAGAACCGAATGGTGCAAGAGAATTTCTTAAAAGTTTGTAATTCCATGTATTACTGTAATTTACGATGTCTACAGGACGATTTTCTACCGTTTGAAAGGATTTCTGTAAATAATTTTGTATTTAAGTATCTCTAATTACCATTTCTAATCATTTTGTAATGTTATTAATTAATTTTGTATCATTTCCGATTGTTTTTAATATGTTTGATTGTTTGAGTGATTGTTAATGATCGAGAAATATCGGGCGGATGCCTTTGAAGAATTCTCGTAATTTCGATGGACTCTATATAAACAGATCGCCTGGACAGAGAGTTTAGTTTGCATTAAGTATAAATTCAGTGTTACAGAGACATTCATGCAAGTATTCAGTAAGTCAGTATTGCATCTTTGGATTGTAACAACTATGCTTGTGAATGTCGCAGACTTGTTTTGATTTGTTCAAAATAAACGAACATCTCAACATAACCTTGTTTTTGGTGGACTTTATTAATTAATTAATGCAGTAATTAACCCACCAAAGAACCTTAACAAACACCTTCTGTTTTGACGACTAGTAACAGTTTGAAATTACATTTGAGAATTTTTTTTATCTGTTAAAGGATGTAAATCTCTACAGGATATTTTGTTTAATTTTGCACGTACCCATTTCCATATAGGCCTAGAGACAACCCAAAATGTAAAAAAAAAAAAAATGGTGTGTATTGTCAATCTGATTACGAATACCACACCGCTCATTTTCTGTGATACCCAATTCATAAAAATTTCTTTTATATAGGTATAGGTTATTCACCAGTTTGTAGACGGCCGCTTGTTGGTTAATAGTTTTCCAGTGTTGAATGATTTTTGCTTCAAATGCCGGTTTCTTTTGTACCTCATATGAAAGTTATTGATATGTTATTTTCGTGGTTACTTTCATCCAATTTTATGAGGTTATTATTGTTTTTCTTCAAAAGCAGTGACCGGCGAAATGTGCAGTTGTTGGTGTTTGATGCAATTGTAAACGCAGCTTTTAGAATGTGATATTTACTAATTAAAGTTTTTATTTTTTTTCTAATAAAAAGTGCGTTTAACTTAAGAAGAATTGATTGCTGGGCAAGCCCACCTTCTGATTTTGACAAGTACAACTGATCTCGAGCTACCTTGCTCCTAGATCATTTCCAAATGAAGTCTCTGACATGCATTCTTATCATAGCCAAATGTTTGTTTGGTAATGGCAATACTTGTGTTGCAGATCAAACTCATGCCTAAACGAATATATTAGTGATTTGAATTTTTTATAATTAATTTAGTTTTTATTCTATAAAGGCAACTAATGTTCCAATGGCTTTATGTACAATTTAGTCTCAATTTTGCTGTATCATTCCATAAATTTTTGGTTTAAAATGAATACCTAATATTATGATTTCGTTGCAGATGTCAAACAAGGAATTCGTGAGCGAGGCGTCTGAGTTTGAGACCTGCAAAAGTTTTGATTTCGTTTTGTTTATTTCCGATCTCGATACTTTCTCATAACAATTTAATATTTTAACAGTTTTATCAATATCAAGTTCATTGTTGATAGTAACAGTAACATCATCAGCGTAGGTAATTACTGGAAACCTGTGTGTACCTAGTGTTAATACAGTTATATTTCGCTCTACAGATCTTATGAACGGTTCCATTGCTAAGCTGAATAGCATTGCTTTACTGAGCTTCCTATACTGATGGAATTTCTCAAGTTAATTATCATTACTTTAGAATTTGTATTGACCACAAATAGCTTTATTAACTCAATGAATCGAATTGCAAAACCAAAATGAGCCATTATTTTAAAAAAAGAAATCATGGCTTTTTTGATCAAAGGCTTTATCCAAATCAAGATTTAACAGTACCCTATTGGTTCTGGACAGTTGGTCCGATAACATCACAATATTTCTTACAAGCCCTAATCCATCCGCAATGTTTAATTCTGGATTGGCACAAGTATTCCCTAAGGTAACTACTTCGACGAGTCCTGTTCTGAGTCTGTTTGCTACGACCTTTTCACTTATTTTTTGATCTGACGGCAGTAATGTGATAGGTCTGTATCATTTACAGTGTCCGCTTGCTCTCTTTTGGAAATGAGAATTATAATCCCTCTGCCACAATCAATTGGTTTTGAGTTGAGGTTTATGCTTTGCTTGAACACTTTGCATACCTCTGACCAAAACATATCCCAGGTTGACTCATAAAGTTCGTAGGGAATTCAATCTTATCCAGGAGTTCTATTGTTTGGGAGATTCTTAACCACTCTCTCCATTTCATCGTTAGTTATTTTACCAGTAAGCATTTCAGCAGTTTCGCTTGTGGCACGTTGCTAGTAATTCATCCATAGAACATTATCCAATTTCAGAAAGGTATGCTGAGAACACATCAAGAATTTCTGTTGTAGTTATAGCTTTATTTTTTTGCTCATCCTCCACCTGCTGTATAAATCCTTTCGTTCGATTTGAACGATCTTGTCCCCAGTAATAAATACTTTCTTTCTCACCACGAATTTTGGAATTGCACGTCGTAAAAGCGAGTTTGTTTTGTATTACTTTCATTTGGATAACTGAGAGATTCTCTTTCTCTTGCTTCATTTCTTACACTATCTGTTCGCCGGCATAGGCTTTTTCGTTCAACTTTTGCAATACTCTATAGTAAAATTCTTTTATATTTCTGATTTAGTTTACCCTCTGGCAGGAGTGATCCTTTAAAAATTTTTGTAATTGTAGGTTTAGCCATTACTAGTGTATTCAGATGGTTTGGTTTGTCCTCTTGCCTTTACGGATATCCCATCTATATTTGAATTTTTTTTATTTGTAGGTCTTGTAGGAGAGAGATATTCAACTTCCAAAAACCTCGTCCAAAAACTTTAGCCTTTGGGGATCCTGTGACCGCAAAAACTAGCAGAGTAGACTTTGTTCTGTTGTTTACATTTATGAATGCAAACAAAGTCAGATGTGCGAAAGGTTGAAAGAGGAACTATTAAAACGTTTTTCAAAGACGCAAACATTAAGAGCAATTACGTAAATTGAGAGGAAAGCATAGGGAAGACTTTCAACATTTTGCTGACAGAATTAAAGTGGTAAATGATAACAGATTCACATCAAAGGGTACTGAGGAAAGAGGTCATTAGCAGTATAATCTTGTTGCACGGCACAAGGCAGATCAAAGGGCACTCGACGCTTTTTTAGGTAACTTAGGCAGTGAAATTGGGGCTACGTGAGTTTACAAAAGCCCAAAATATTTAATGAGGCTATTGAACATTCTGTGACATGAGCAAGTGAGAAGTAAGCCAACAGGTGATTACAGGGAAGGGCCAGCCAGACAGGTGTTGAAAAATGCTAGGCAACGAATGAAAAGTTTTGTTTGTGGGCAATTTGAGCACATAGTTGTTGACAGTTTAAGGAAGCAAAGATTTCAGGGCTGTTATCGTGGCAGAAATAATAAGTTAAACGAAGAAGTGGTGAGCAGTCCCACTGTGTCTCACCCCCAGTAAAGAGTGTACCTGTCGTATTTCTCCTGGCAAATCATTAAGTGGCAGATTTAGTTATAAGTGTCGGCATAACTGGAAGACGGTGCAATTTATTAGTGGATACAGGTGCAGAGGTAACCTAGTTGTGTAAGAATATTTCTGGAACTAGGGAGTAATATCCATATGATTATAAAATTACTGGTTTCGATTGGAGTACATATATTACAACATTTGGGACCAATAATGTTACCAACTTTATAGATAATAACGCTTATCTTCCATTTGTTTATGTGGTATCTCTATTAAATTACTCATATCATGGTATCCTATGAATCGATTTTCTATCTAAATACAATGATGTGGTGAAATCGTCGATTGTTTTGCGGAAACACAAAAGTGTAGGCCCAACTTCAACGTTACCAGACAAAAAACAGCGTTAGTGTTCGAAGGAGAGACAGGCCAACCCAAAATTTGGTAGTTAATCAAACCTACAGATCTATCGTTTACTCAGTGCACGCTGAAAAAATTCCTAAAGCATCAGAAAAAGTTATTAATGTTCCAATTAGAGATAGTTTTGGGTGTGGTGAAATTCTGTAGTTTTGGTCAACACACCAGATGTGCCTGGATGGTTGGATTTGAACCAATGCTACGTTAAGACAAGTGTTTGTAAAGTACGCACATTTAATGAAAGGAGAAATATTCTAGTTATAGTTGAGAATTTTCGAGAAGAAGATGTTGAGATATCACGCGGTCGTGAACTTGCAAATGTCGAATTTTTACGTGAAAAGGAGCAAGCTAGCAGTATATTTGTTGATGAAGCTGACAGTAGAGTAAAAGGTGAAACGGCGCGTATTGCTCAAGTGAAGTGCGAAGTATATTTTAAGGATAAGTTGAACCATTTGCTACAAATAGGTTTAGAGAAGATGGAACGATTATTGCAGAAAATCAAAGAGTTGTTTAAAACCGATAGAACCCTCTCAGCCACGGATATAGTTGAACATAGAATTTTGACAGCAATCACCCATTATCAAAAATGCTCATCGAGTTCCATTCCGTCAACTGATGGATGAATTTATAGATCAATAATTAAATGATGGTATCATTAGGCCTTCGAACAGCCCATGTTCAGCCCCAGTGGTCGTAGTTCCTAAGAAAAGTCCAAACGCATAAAGTAAGTTTA
This sequence comes from Vandiemenella viatica, assembly GCA_031002005.1. NCBI lineage: Eukaryota > Metazoa > Arthropoda > Insecta > Orthoptera > Morabidae > Vandiemenella > Vandiemenella viatica. Next base: position 74,773,865 of record JARYHS010008075.1, read on the forward strand.
GCTTTTTTGTAGATTATAAATCTTTAAATACTGTCACAACTTCAGACGTCTATCGTTTACCTTCTATTTCAGATACAGTATACTATCTTGGCCAGTGTAAGTATTTTACCAACCTTGATTTGCATAGTGGTTATCATCAGATACTAGATGCTGATGAAGTCATCCAAAAATTGCGTTCAATATTCCAAACGGTCATTATGATTATATCAGGAAATATATCCGATTAAAAAATGCTCCAGCCAATTTTCAGAGACTAATAGACGATTTATTGAGAGGATTAAAGCCATTTTCTACATTAGTTTATATGGATGAGGTAATTATATTTTTTAAAGATATTGATGATCATATTTAAAGGGTGTGACGTCTCTTCGAAGGTATGTAGATAGTCAATTTGACATTGCCGATTAAAAAAATATAATTATTCAGTTTCAAAGTTATAATAGTTGAGTCATCATCCTTACAGTAAAGGAGTAGAAACTACATCCACGTTTAGTTCAGGCAGTAAAGGAGCTTCCAACCCCAACTTGTGTAAAGGAATTATAATCATTTCTTAGTCTTGCTAATTATTACAGGAAATTTGTTGAAAATTATCCCCTTAATACAAAAGCAGTAATCAATTTGCTGAAAAAAAGGTTCAATATTCGAATAGTCAGTTGGTTGAGATTAAGCAAGGGATACTTAAAAGAAGCTCTAACAATTTACCCAGTTTTGATAGTCCCAGGTTTATCTAAGCCTATCTCTCTTTCCACAGATGCAAGCAATGTTGCAATTGAACCAGTTTTATCCAGGTCATAAATGCAAAAGAAAGACCAATTGTCTATGAATTCCCTTGTTTTTAATAAAGCAGAATCAAATTACAGTGTCACAACGCGTGAACTTTTGATAGTCATTTGGAGTGTTAATTTCTATCGTCGTTTTATTTGTGGGACGAAATTCACTATAATTAGAGATCATGCACCGTTGAAATGTTAGGGTTAAAAGATCAATCCAGCAATGAGTTTGAATTTGATGTCATCCACAAACCCGGTAATGAGGTAATGGTAATGAGGACTGTTTGAGTAGAAAAGTTTGGATTGTCGAGGTGCAAGACCAACACTCTTTAGCATAATTTATAATTGCCGACGAAGACTGTAGTAAATGGAGGGAAAATAAATGGTTTGTATTGCATGATAATGTCTTGTATCGCAAAACCAAGCGCGGTGACATGGTTGTAGGTCCTAAAGTGTTACGTGAGTCGCTCATGAAGTCATACCATTATTTCATTTTGTCACATCATTGTGAATGTAAAACAACTAATTAGCGAATTGCTCAACAATAGTAGCGGTCAGGTCGTAAAATATATGTCAAAGAGGAAATAACAAGTTGTATACAATGTAATGAGAGACCAGGTCCTGAAGAAGGTAGGGAGACAGCCGACAATTACCAGAAACAGCAGGACCTGTCCAAAGAATTGGTTTGGAAGTAATGGATCCTCTTAAGCGTACTAAAGCAAACTATAGCTATATACTTACTATCAGAGATAGATTATCGCGATACTTATTTATGATCCCTTTGGAAGATCAAACGGCAGCACAGTCTGTAGCAACAGCTTTTGTACTGGGATGGATACGTTCCAGATTCTATCATTATGGATCACGAATCAAAATTCATGTTGGCGTTGTTCACCCAAGTTTCTAAAGTTGTTGGGTATCTAAAAATTGTTTAACACAGGTTTCCACCATTAGGGAAACGACAGTACTGAAATAATTCATAGACCTATTGGAAAAACACTGGGCAACTATGAGAACAAATTCGATAACGATTGGGATTTATTGTTACCATTTAGAGTGTCAGTTTACAATTCCAGAGTTCATGTTAGTACACTCAGAATTCCATTCCACATTATCTATGACAGCGAAATGATATCACCGTTAGAACGATTAAAAACTTTAAAAGACATCGATAATCCAGAAGTTTATGGTCTCTCTTTCAAATTGAATAAAATATAATCAGAGGTTCATAGGAACAATCAAAAAGCATTTCATTCACAAGCCAAATCACAGAAAATTAGCGTTGGAGATTTTGTAATGCTGAGCACAAATTTGTCAGCTCCATTCGAAGTTATTTGCCTCATCTAATTTTCAAGGCACAGAAACGTATCCTGGCATCCAACAGACACAGACCAAGCAAAAATCGGCTTATGTCGAACGATTTTCACAATACAGACATGGAAGAGACGTTGTACGACCAGCTTGGAATTCTGACAGACCAACAACAGTCCCGGCATAGCCAAAAAGTGTGATCGTGATCAGGTTCGCGATCACGATCACCTCACAAGACAAAAAACTTATCGCCGCTGAGTAAACGAGCTAAGTTTTCTCATAACCTAGAGTATGCTGCAAGAGTTTAAGAACCGATTAATTTAAAAGATTAATTGATTAATGAAAGTATAACGTCTAACATAACAAATCTAGTCCAAGCACCACCAGTCTCTTAGCCACTTTTGAGCTAATCCAGTAATTATGAAAAGCCTGTCAATCTTTTAAACCAAAATAGCCATGACAACAGATATTCATTTACAGAGAAAGGCCCCTTCTATGTGATGGTTGAATGTACTAAAAAAAATAGGTAGACTCCATACTATGTCAGTGGGAAAAATACTTTTCCGATATAATAATAACATGAGGTCGGAAATTAGTAATATAACTTCTACAGGGCGTAATAGAATCAGAATTATAACTAAATCCTGTGTCTCCGTAAATTCTTTGGTTGAAATGTAATCTCTTAAAGACAGTTACCAAGAGACATCCATCCCCTTCTATATGACCTTAGTTGGAGGTTTACTCAGTTTTACCCCGCACACGTATCCCACTATTACAGGATTGGCATATTCAGGATACGACATGTTTGGATTTAGCCGGATTTTCATTGAGCCTGACGCCTCCTAGGAGGAAAGATACGTTTCCATCTGCCTACAAAACGTGTAACTAAGTTTTGTGTGAGATAAGTGTACAATGTAGATTTCTTTTTTTATTTATTTCATTTTTTTTACCGGATATCTGATTCATTTTACGGCCTTAAATCTAAAAGCGTTAAGGGGAGAGATTTCGTTCGTGCAGGATTCACACACGAGGAAGGAGTCGTTGTAAAGTGTGTTTTCCATATACTGGAAATTGGTAGCTTGAAAGAAGGTAACAAAATAGTTCGTTCACTTAATTTCAACATTAGGGTGGTTTCCTGTTGACTTATTCAGGACGGTGTATGTTGTTATTGGGTGACTATTTGTATGTATGACAGCGAATCTATTTTTTTTTATTTATGGCATAATGCCTCGTCAACGTCGTGGTCATTAGAGACTGGAAAGGATTGGGGCCAAGGAATGGGGCCGAATTCAAGCATGACTTTTTGAAGGAACCTTTCCAACATTTTCCTGGCGTGTTTTGGGGAAACCATGACAAATACAAAGCCTTGTGTTATTTGTGCCCAATCCAAGTATGAAAAAGGGAAATGATGAAACTAGCTGGCAGCACTTCATACCTACCCTTGCAACAAAACAGATTCAGCAAGTAACTGACCTCTTGTTCTGACGGATTCGTTATCGATTATTTTAAAAGTCATGGTGTTCTATTGGTTGCAGTCATTTGGCAATACAACAAATTTATCCCCTCCAATTCATTTACTGCTATTGTTTTCCTTTCTGGCTTTATACTTCGTTGACGTCGAGGTTATTAGAGGCGGAAAGGGACTGGGGCAAGGAGTTCAGTCATGGACCTTTGGAAGGAACCACCCCGGCATTCGCCTGGAGTGATTTGAGGAAAATCTTGGAATATCAATTTCTGTATGCCCAGACTATCGATCGAACTCACGTCTCGCCAGATCCTTACCGCACACCCAACACACTTGGTTACATTATTGTAACGAAAAGCGAATATCAAATTGAATGCAGTCTTTAGCTTGACTTGCTGCTGCAGAAACTGAGAATGATTTTGGCTGTTCTTTGGTGTCACATGAGGGAGTTCGTTATGAATCCTGTAGAGCCGATACTCTGCAGACCAACTTACGACGCATCACGTATTACTCAGTCAATTCCATCCACAACCACAGATTGTCGCTACACTGCACGTGTGGCCAACAACTGCTCACAATGCGAAAATTAATATCTTCTGAACCCAATAACTGCTTTATATTCAGACTCAATCAGATGTTACATATCCAACTTCGCGCGCGTGGATCCTCAAAACTAAAATAACACCAAACTTTATGTTTATTTTTACTGACAGAATGTTGATTCACTGTCTGGCAAGTGGTATTCCACAATTAGGAATTAACTGCCTTACATCTCCGCTACCATTCATCCCACAGCACGTGTTCTTCCATGGACAGGACTGAACAGGCTTACCCTAACACTCAAGTGACCTTCCACCTCCATCCCCACAAAAGATTCCCTTGTATGCGATCGGTAAAGGTGACCTCCCTACCAAGGACAAGGCCAACAGGAACACTTGATAATCCTCTCTGCCTGCCGCTCTCTCATATGGCTATATGGGTCGCCAGGTGCTTTTCGTTTCGTCGGTGTACTAGCTGAACGCCAGCGATTCTAAACGGTTGACATTGGGATTGTCACCAGAGGATGCTTTCGAGCTCGCGTGTTAACCTAGCATAACACAATGTAACAACCGTCTTTAACCTGAGTTATACCTAAGCTATGGAGGACTAACCTAATATAGGCTAAGCTGAACTTATATTGAAACCAGTCTAGCTTACCTGACATAGTCTCATTGACTTAGCATAATACAACCTACACTACAGCTAAGATGAATGGATTAACATAACTTACTCTAATTTAACAACTGAGCTCTGTGATGCAGACAAGTGTAATTTTCATGTCAACTGCTGACTTCATTCATGGAGATAATTGAAATAAGTTTTTACAAATTTTTGTAATATTTAATTTTTACCTGTTTCTGTCATTTTTCACATTTTTAATGATATTCATCGAAACTGGCTTTTTATGTATGCAGTTAACCCAGCATAAAACGGAACAACCAAGTCTCAAGACGTGGATATAGGTGATGTAGCTGGAAACTCCTAATATTTTTGCTACTTTGGGTTAGCGATGTGGAAAGTGTGAAAACAATTTCATCCACCACAATGTATGTCTCAAATAGTGTTGGTGTCCACTATGATTCAGTGGAGATTTGTATGTAAGTGATGAACCAAAATTCCAAAACAAGAACTCGAGAAAAATTATTTGATCATGTACATTTTTTAATGCAAGATGCAAAATAAAACAAAACGAATCAAGTACACCACATAACTCAGCGTAACAGCTGAATTTAATCTGAGTTACACCTGAGGTATGGTGGACTAACGTATCATAACTCTCATCGAACTGACATAATACAGCCCTACACTACAGATGAGGTGTTGTTGAATAACCTAACTTGAACTTACTACAACCTACTGCACTGTGCTCTGTGATGCACACAACTCTAATTTTCGTGTCAACTATTGACTTCATGCATGGAGTGAACTGACATAATTTATAACAATTTTATGCTATATTTCACCAGTTTCCATGGTTATTTTCTTATTTTGTATATTTTTCACACTTTTTAATTGAAATTCGTGGAATGTGGCAATTTAAACATACGGTATGGCTAGAACTCAGGAACCTAATTGCTGTTATTTCTATATATTAGACATTCTTTGTTGTTGAAGGAACGTTTTTGAAAAAAAATTATCATTACTTATCTCTGTGTAGTACCATTGGAAAAAGCGTGATGATTCTCAAATACTCCTTCTTTCTCTGATCATGGTTCTCAAATATTCATTCTTTTTATTTTCATTAGATTCCTTTTTGAGAAAATACTACTTTGTTTGACATTGAAGTTTGATCTGAAACTAAGTTTCTTGTATATCTCGTGGACCAGTTTTTGCTATTTACGTTATATATTCTACGAGTTGTATTGACTGTTCAGACTGGGCCTGTAAATATACGTATGAAGTTTGACAACGGTGAGAAATTTCAAATCTAGATTAAGGTAAAATAATAAAGACAAAATAAGTTACAATATATTTTATTTACTCACACCTTACATCATAGCGGCCACAAACATTATGTCCATGTTTAAAATTCTCATTTGCAATACATTTAAAGTCATTGTACACAAATTATATGAGGCGATTTAATTTCTTAAAAGCGCAAAGTCGAACGTGGAACTGAAGGTTACATACACTATATTAACATTGCCGATATGCATATCAATTAGTTTTTGGGTTGTAGCCATATAATAAACACGTAGCACTTATTCGGCTAATGCGTCCACATTATGCCTTGAAACTAGGTTGCCCCAGTTTTTTTTTGATGTCCAAGGCGGCCCTCAATGCAGGCTGCGCGTCTTGTAGGATCCACCATATCGAATCACCGAAGACGACATCCGTGGTATGACCGGTGTTGTGGCGAAAACATATATACTTTTCACGCCAGAAATTGTTCGACGAAAGACGGTGTGTGCGTCAAGTAGTACGCTGGACTGAGTGCGGCTGGTGAACAAATCGGACACATTGTCAGAGTTCTGGATGAGTTTATTCCATTCGTCGTGTGAGTCACTTTGTTGAAGCCCACTTTTTGAAACACCGCAGCATGCTCGGAATCGTGTTCTGGTAACAAGTCCAATGTCAACCATTTAGAATCGCTGGCGTTCAACTGGTACACCAACGAAAAGAATAGTACTTGGTGACCCACATCGGCAGACTGATGAGAGAGTGGCAGGCAGAGGGGTTGATCAAATGTTCCTGTTGGCCTTGGCCTTGGCCTTAGTGGGGAGGTATCTTGACGGGTGGTTACGAGGGCATCCTTTGTGGGAGTGGAGGGGGAAGGTCACATGAGTGGTGGTATAAGCCTGTTCAGTCCTGTCCTTGGAAGGACACGTGCTATGGGATGAGTGGTGGGGGAACACCACTTTCCAGAGAATGAAGCCACCATTCTGTAAGTGAAAATAAATATAAAGCTTGTTGTTATTTTTATTTCTGAGTGTCCAAGCACGAAGTTGGACGTGTAAAATCCGATGGAGTCTTAATGTGAAGCAGTTATTGGGTTCAGAAGAGATTAATTTTCACAAAGTGAGCAGCTGCTGGCCACACATGCAGTGTCACAGCAATCTGTGGTTGTGATGGAACTGACTGAATAATACGTGATGCGTCGTGTGTTTGCAGAACATCAGCTCTAGGGGCTTCATAACAAACATCCTCATGTGACAGCCCACAACCTTCTCAAGTTCCGCAACAGCAAGTCAAGCTAAAGGCTAAATTCAATGTGAAAGTTGTCTCTTCACTACAATAATGTAACCGAGCTTGTTGTTTGTGCGGTAAAGATCTGGCCTCACAGTTGGTCGAGACGCGAGTTCGAATGAGAGTCTGGGCATACAAAATTTGATATTCCAGGGTTTTCCTCAAATCACTCCAGGTGAATGCTGGCGTGGTTCCTTCAAAAGGTTGATGAATGAACTCCTTGCCCACATTCCTTTCCCGCCTCTAATGACCTCGACGTCAACGAAGTGTAAAAACAATTAGGAAACAATAGCAGTAAATGGGTAAGCCTACTTGTTTCCATGAATTGGCGAGGATAAATTTGTTGTAGTGACAAATCACTGCAACCAATGGGACACTATGACCTTAACAATAATCGATAACGAGTCCATCAGAAGAAGAGGTCAGTTCAATTCCACCGACCACTAACTTTATTTGTAATTTTTTTTTCTGATTTATATTCACTTTCGCAACGTTACAAATTTGTTTTGAAACAAAATCACCAATTTATTAATTTGCATTTGAACAATTCTCAAATGTTCCAAATCTGGAAAGCTGACGAAGGAAATATATATATATAAATATTAGTCATTAAACCATATGGCGGGAAAGAAAATTCTTTCTGTTTTCGGTCGATTCGTAGGTTTGACACGTTGATTCGTCGGTTTATGATCAAGTCTTTTAAAATGAAAACGAAAAGGTAAAACTGATGCCGCCAAAATATACGTATTTATGTCAGCCATATGTTGAGTATATAATAATAATAATATTAATTGATGAAATTGCAATGGAGCGCACGCTCCGGTGGAAATCTCCCTACACACTCATTCCTGTGTCCTTGTTCCAACTACCGTTGCCCTCTACTAATTTTTACTTTAAATTCTTTCAATGTTTTTGGTAAATTATTCATAATTTCTCTTGGTAATTTATTTCAATCTCTTATACCCTTTTCTACAAAAGAAAATTTTACCACACACTTAATCCTGAAATCAAGTGACTGCTTGTGGTTATGGTAATCTTTACCGTTCCACGCACCTCTCTTAATTTTCCCACCAACATCTTTCCATGCTTCATCACCAATATATGCTTTGTACACGCCCACGACTCTCTTCATCCTCCTTTCATCCTCCAATGAATCCCACTCAAGCTTCTTTATCATATTAGTTACCAATTTCGTTTTGCGGTAATTTTCAAAGACAAATCGAGTAACCCTTCTTTGCAACCCCTCCAACTCCTGTATTTGATATTCAAAATGTGGGCCCCATACTACTCCACCATATTCCAGCAGTGGTCTGACCAAAATTTTCTAACCCAATTTCTAGCGCATACCCTCATCACTCTTTCCAACAGGTGAAGAATTTTGAACCCTTTCCCTACTACCAGTCCAATGCCCAGTTAAGTCTGCTATCAAATGTTACCCGAAATATTTACATTTAGAGTCTTCAATAAGCAGTTCCTTTCGCACTTTATAATCATAATCAAACTTTACCTTTTCATCTGTGTTCCTAATGAGCTGTTCATTGCATTTATCTTCATCCGATGTAGACTCACCCAGCTATAATTATTCTGCAGCTGTTTACAGTCTTTTACCGTTTTGATCCTATTATATAACATTATGTCATCTGCAAACAATCTAATTTCTGACAGTAAACCATTACAACAATCATTCGTTAGAATAACGAATAGCAGTGATATCAATGCACTTCCCTGAGGAACTCCCATGTTCACTCCTACTTCTTTTGATAGTGTTTTTCCTATTCTAACTTTTTACTTTCTACCTTTTAGGCATTCTACCCAGCAAATCACCTTTTTATCAACTCCAATAGTTGTTACCATAATTGGCACCATTTTATGACTCACTCTGTCAAACGCCTTTGAAAGATCCAGTGCTACACTATTAACTTCACCTCCTCTGTTCAATTCATCAGAAATATCTTGCATATAACCTACTAACTGATATTTGCATGAATATTTATGTTGCCGACTTGAAAACCACTTACGTTCCCCACAGATGGTTGAGTATTAATCGCTAAATTAATTTACCTACCACTGATATCAAACTGATTGGCCTATAGTTCTCGACCCTATTTGTCACTCCTCCTTTATACTAGGGGGTATTAAAAAAACCGGAATTATTTTTTAAAAGCTATATATTTTCAAATCTTTTTACAAAACAACCTTATCCCCTTCAAAATACTCTCAGTTACAACTAATACATGTTGGTGATTTTTTCGGCCCATGTCCTGAGTTGCTATAACTGTTTTATGGGTTATATTTCCGACTTGTAACTAAACAAATGCTTTTGATGGCAGACTCGTTTCGCCTTTATTCAAGACATCTTCAGTGCCCTTGGTAATTGTAAACTGTAAGTACCTAGTTAATAATATCAGAAAACTGAAAAAAATCAAATAACATCATTGTATATATATATATGTACTTATATATGTTTACCAAGTCGGAAACACAACCTATAAAACAATTACAACTAATACATTTTTTCCCCCGGTGCTTCTACTGTTCGAAACATTTTCTGTATTCTTTAGAAATGGCTGACAGCTCCTCCCTCGTTTTTTATCTTGACGTCTTCAATGTTGTCAAATCGGTATCCTTTCATTCTCCTTTTCATGCGTAGAAATAAGAAAAAGTTACACTGAGTTCGGTCAGGCGAGTAAGGTGCGTGGGGCAGCGGAAGCATGCCATTTTTAGCCAAAAACTGACTATCAGAGACACCTGTGTGTGGTGGTGCATTGTCGTGGTGGAAGAACCAGTCCCCTGTCAGACTGAGATCAAACATGCAAAAGGCGAGAAAGGAATACCAACGTTGCCTTGTGGCGGCTGATAGGTGTATCCTCCTCAACAAATACAGAGGGAGAAAATAATCTTATATGCAACAACTGCTTCTGACGAAAACTCAAAGTTGGGAGGCATATGTTAGAGCAAATCTAAGGTCGAACCCCTGTGGAATACTATACAAAATAGTTGCAGGTAAAATTAGACCACCCACAAATTTGGCTACCGTGAGGGATGACGATGGGACCAAGATAAAGAACTGGACCACTACAGCCGAGGTTCTATTGCATTAACTATTATCCAACGACATAGAAGAGAATGAAAGCGATACCCATAGAAAAATGCGCAGTGATCAATTACAGTTGTATACAGTCACGTCGGAAGGTGAAAACATAACAATAGATGAGGTGATCAGAGCCACAAACAGTATGGCGAAACATAAAGCCCCAGGTCCGGACGGAATTGTGGCTGAAGTTCTACAGGGTCTGGTGTTTCAGTTAGCTCCACCTTTGTGTAAGTTACTAAAAAAAAGTCTGCTGCAAGGCAGAGTTCCCAACGTGTGGAAAAAAGTGAAGTTATAATATTAACCAAGAGGGAAGACAGGGATCCGGCCAATCCAAAATCTTATCGGCTGATCTGCCTGCTCAATGTGCTGGGAAAGGTTCAAGGAAAAGTACTGATCGCTAAATTGCAACATCACAGGAGTAATATAGGTATGAACATGAACCAATACGCCTTTAGAGCAGACAGGTATACCGAAGATGCAATAAACAGAGTGGTAGACATAGTTAAAAGCAGTGGTAGGAAATATGTTATAGGGATTTTCGTTGACATCTCAGGTGCTTTTGATAATCTTTGGTGGCCGATATTGTTCCCGTGTCTAAGAGAAATGAAGTGTCCAAGCAATCTATATAACACACTGAAGGATTATTGTAAAAATCATTATGCCACACTGAGATGTCCACGAGGGAAGTTAGATAAACATTTGACCAAGGGATTCCCTCAGGGGTCGGTCAGTGGACCAGATTTTTGGGACATTGTTTTCGAAGATGTGATTAGTCTAATGGATGGTTTGGATGTCTTACTGGGGCTGGTTTCCTATACAGACGACCTACTGTTGCTAATTGAGGGTCGGTCAAAACAAGATATAGAAAACAAAGCAAATGTGGTGTTCGGAGGCAAAGCTTAGTTTCTCGCCATAGAAAATTCAGATGATGGTATTCAAGGGCAAACTGAAACGTGACCCTATTATCAAACTGAATAACATAAGCATAAAGAGAAGACGGACAACCAAATATCTTGGCGTCACCCTGGATGAGTCTCTGAACTTTGCATCACATATTACTGAGACTCGCGAAAGGTCTAAGGCTGTACTTAGCAAATTTATCAGTATAGACAAAAGGAGATTTCACCTTTCTAACATTACGATAAAAAGATATCACGATGTTATCCTAGCATCTCTGGGGGGGTACTCTTCCAGTGTCTGGGTGCACAGACCTCGACTGGTGAAACCTAGGGAGGTGTTTCTAAGAGTGCAGAGAAGTGTGTTGCTGTGATTGATTGGAGCCAACAGTACTATCTCCACAAATGCCCATCAAATGTCATAGGTGTATGGCCGCAGGACCTCGAAATCAGAAGAAGAGGGTCCATATACTGGTTACGAAAAGGAAATCAGGCCAGTGTGCAGGAGATTGTGGGAACAGTTGCACACAATGTGACAGAAGTCAGCGCTGCAATTCTCGATGAATGGCGGGAGCGTTGGGACAGTAGTTTTACAGGCAGAAGACTATACAGTGTGTTTCCGGACATACAAGAACGACTGCAACTTAAATACTTTAACCCCACATCAGGACTAATACATTATGTCACTGGGCACGGTCCATATGACAGGCTATTGTACCAAAGAGGTCTGAAAGAAACTAGCTTATGCTATTGCGGGCAGAAGGAACCCCAGAACATTTAATATATGCCTGTCAAATAACGGAAGAAGTAAGGATGCTGGATATCAACATAATACGGAGTAGATCAACGTGAGACTTAATTCTAGATCAGCGATCATGGATTAATCTCGATAATCTGGCGAACAAGGAATCTCAACTGCACCAAAAAAAAAAAAAAACAATCTGGACCGAGCGGCAGTCGGGCATGGGATCCGGCCAAGGGAAGTCGCACGGCCAAACAGACGGGCATAGAAAATTATTTACGGATAAAAGTAAACAGTATTCTACAGAAACTTCCGGTAGTCGAAAGTTTTGTCCGATGTGTCGGTCGATTCTGTCCTACTGGAAATCCAGAGGGCAGTGACAGGCAGACTATTCCGGGATGTGGTGGTGGGTAGATTAGTGTTCATAGAGTAGTAAAGGTTCAGAGTTAGATTAATATAGACGATGTAGATAATTTTTTGTAATATAACAACAGATAAGGCCTTATAGGGGATAAGTGGATTGTAATACCAGAGGCGATTATTGCAAAAACAAATCAAATGCATAACTGTTAAATTAAGTAATACTACCATTGTTAAAACATAACCGAGGCTTACTACAGGCCTGAGTCTGAACGTTCGCGTGGCAGGATGAGCAAACGTCAGCTTACTATTTACATCAAACAAAGCGCTTCCAGCGTGGCCAAAACAAAAGAGGCAAATGTAACTTGTTTTTAATGTATAGGCAATATATCATCGACTTTTGCACAAATACACAGTGAACCATGACAATATTTGGGAGTTAATTTCCATATTAATGGTAAGCCGGAATGCTGCAAATGCGAACTGGCTCAGGACTGTAGTGGCTTAGAACACAAAATTAAGTGAATGTTACTTATAAGCAATTGTTATTATCCAGTAATCCCGCACAATTACCCAGCGGTATAACCACATGATAGATTACAGACTGATATGTGCAAACTGAGCTAACTGTAACTAACTGAACAATGGGATACTCTAAGAATAACTGTAATATTTCAATAAAAACACCAGCATTAAGTTTAAACAAATTTCCAAAAATGTGATACTAAGGGTGTGAATGTACCCTAATAAATGGAAAATGTTCCAGGATTTCAGTACAGCACGTAAATATTGTGACAGCTTGCTACTGCCAAAAAGGACTGAAATATTTCTGTAATAAAATTTGTAAAGAAGATAAGTCGATGACAATGTTCTTTAGTAAGGTTCCAATGGAACGATGAGCAAGAATAACCTCCATATTGCAGTAAAACAACATTGTAATACTGCGGTAATTCAGTGAAAACTGTAATATTGCAGTAAAATTAGAAAACCGTAAAACACCAATGCAATGCTGTACTCTCGCATATCCCTCATGCTGATATAACGAAAGCATGCATATAAACTCCAATGTTCCTTAGTAACAGAAACATTAGCAAAACAAACTGAATGGGTTAAACGTTAAAACAACGAAAGAATACGATTCTAAGGAGTAGTCAGAGGGGAGGATTCAAGCTCAGCTCCTGGAAATGTCAATTTTAACATTAAATTGTAAGTAGGAGGAACAGAGTATAACAACAATAAGCGACATTTGTTATCTATCTATCTATCTATATAAATGAGAAAATGAGAAAGTTTGGATGTACTTCTGGAATCAATCACGCCTTAATAATACAACATATTTAAATGAAATTTTGCATGAAGTCAGTTAATTGTGTGCGAAGTGACATAGGATAGATTTTATCCCGCAAAAACGCATAGTTCTTTTAGAAATTGCCATTAATATCAATTCCCAAACAACAAAGAGTTTCCTACTTCGTAGACAGCCATGCCACGTTTACTCTTTGCTTTTTACGTAAATCGCAAACACTACTTTTCAGAAATAAAAGCAAAAACCTTTTTACATATGCAAGTTTGTGTTTAGTTTAAAAGCCATAAAACCGATGCACTAGACAAATAATAGTTTGGAAGCAGGAAATATAAATCTGTACTTAATCTTAAATTAAAAATAAAGGTAGGTACTGTTGTTAAGTTTGCAAAGAGATGTTTTCATTTGGGTACATAAAATAGTATTACATCTCAAATATTACACCATAATTTCGTTCGTAATATATGCGTCATAATAAAAGCTTGAAAAAAAAAAAAAAATGTAAAATGCTATGAGTATACCAACACGAAAGTCGGTTCACTAAAAGTGCAAAATGATCGTGCCCACAATGTCGTATTTATAAAAATGTAAAGGATTCCATTCTATCTCAGTTTAATTTATTTCCTGTTTCTTTTTTGTTACTATACAGTCTCTGTATTACAAATTATTTTTTCCAAAATTTAAAACTTAACTAACCGTTTTTATTTGTCCAAAATCTTCTGTACAAATAGTAGAGACTATGAATCACGAAACAGTGCATTTTACTTACTGTTCAATATTCTGCAAATATCTACTGAATCCTTCGCTTATAACGAATGTATTCAATGGGCTAGTGTAGAAACTTATTGTTTCACTGTAAGTCGTTTACAACACAATACACCTCATTTACACGGCGCTTATGAAAGCTGCTAATTGATTATTAATAATAACTAAACTCCTTCTGCCTTATGCTGTAACATTCTGGTCCAGGCAGCATTTCAACCAAAACACTTATTTCTGCTAATATTGCCGCTACAAAATCAAACGATATGAACACATCTCAACACATTAAATGCGCTGGAACTACATTTCGAGTAGTAACAGAATTTTCTATATCAAGATTCCTAATTGGTGTAGCATAAATTACAATCACAATTAATTTCATTATGCACCTCACTAAATCACGAGCAATAAAAGTCACTTTATCGCGATGTAAACTTGACCAGCAATATTAACGATTGTAGAAAATTATGGACTTTCCGATGTACACCGTACATTACAAGCATTTTAGTATAAATTTTTTAATTACGTTACTTCAATAATTTTCATGAAGCTGACGACATAGTCCATGCGGCTGAATGTAGTTTCAGATGTATTCAGTATTTAATTTAGTGTGTTTTTACGAGCACCACATTGCCAGCGTCATTATTGCGATTCATTTAGTATCGCAACCTGAAATAATAAGTCAAGTTTATTTCGCTATTCATGACATCACTAACATACAATATAGTGAATGTATTAATGTGCGAGGTATAGAAGCTTTGATTTTCTAGTGGTAATTTTAAAATGCAATCGGGGCCAGAATGAGAACTGAAACATTATTAGTTATTTAAGCTTCTTTCATGAGCGCCATTTTAGTGATATCATGTATCGCTTTGTACCGATATTGTATCAAAAGATCTAGCAGAACCACGCGGCGTTGCCCGAAATAAATTTTTGAAATTTATCAATTTTTTATTCAGATAGTAGAGTGGCAAACACGCGGAGTGGTAATTCGCCGGTAGTCATTCAGTTCTGTTTGTAGAGTGAGAAACAAATTATGAAGAAACAATCAATTACTACCTTAATATTGGAACATATTTCGAAACGAACGAACCATAGTAAACTGGTCTAAACGTATTCAACTGTTTCCACAGATAGAGAAACAAACATTAACAGATCATTATGAATAAAAGAATCAATTACTACTATTATACGAATATTTCTATTTTTAAGCAGAATTAATTGATGGAATCAATATATTCTCAAAACAAAATCAATATTCAATGAGCAAAATAAATTCTCTTTTTTAAATCAATAAATAAATAAATCATTAACTGTCAGATACCCAGTGCAAATAAAAATATTCATTTTTAGTTTCGCAATTTTTTAATGGAAATGAACGTACGGGGGCCAATTAGATATTTATTTGCTCTTTGAATGTTATTATTTTTTATGGATATTTAGTCGATTCCATTAATTTATTGCTAATGTTTTGAGTTTCCATTAATTAAATCTAGATTCATTTTTATTCGCGAGAAATTAGTAATTTTAAGAGATGCCGGGTAAACGAAAGGCAAATCTTTCAAAGAAATGTTAGGAAACTAGCCAAAATAGCCAAAACCCAGGAGACAAATCCTCAAGCAGAGCTGCAAAGGATTGAGCAATTCGCGCGTCTTGGGGCTTCTGCGGCTGCTGAATTGCCGGAGCAGTCGCAAGTTGCGCGACGACACCAGACTGTACACTTGGTGTCGGTACGATCTGCCGAGACACCAGGAAAAACGTGAGATCGGTGCAAAGAGCAAGCCGAACGGCAATCGATCTCAAGAGCTGCTGAAACACCGAAGCAAACGAAAAGGTGGAGACAACAACACGCCGTATATTTGGCACTGCAGCGATTTGCTGAAACACCCGAACAAACGCGAGCTCGGTGAGAATAAGCCATCCGTCAAGTGCTACTGAAAACGAAATATCGGCGACGACAGAACGCCACATCACGAGTTGCTGCAACTTTGGAACAATCGCGAGCTAGGCGACATCGGCATGCCAGGTATGGAACCATTGAAACAGCTGTTTTCTAACAACACAGATGAATCGCGGCGATTTTTGAATCTTATCAGAAAGTGTGGTTCCTGCTTCCATATGACGTCTTTCGGAATCGATAGAATTGTTGCAATGCAAGGATTTTCACCGACATTTACTATCCAGGGGCAAGTATATGACCGAATTGGATCTATGCTCCCTTCGTCGAATACGAAACCACAGTTTTTACAGATACATTTCATGGGCGATGAAGAAGCAGAAACTGAAATACGTTATAGAATTATCGAAGGGACTGAGAGAGAGACCATACAAAAAATACAACGGTTGTTATACAACAACAATGCCTTGGTTAAGGAATTCAAAACGTCTTTGGAGAACATGCCCCAAAATCCTAGAGCCGGCCCTGCCCGAAGTAACCTGCAAGGTAGTGATCCACCCCGACCGTGTGCCACAAGGAAACACGAGATACGTTACAACGCATCGACGAGCTACAAGATTGCAGTACTCCTACCGGACATAGGGGACCTAAAGTTCAACGTGGAATCAGAACCACGTGAGCATTCTGACGTTCTTCATATCACACAACAACCTGTGCCAGAGATGAAGGTCGAGCTAAGAACCTACGAAAATCCTCGCTGAGACTGGGATTCAAGCTGGGGACTTTTCCATCTCCAGTTGGACGCCGTAACCACTGAACGTCCAGACTTCTCAAGAAAATCTTATATTACATCACTCTTTCACGCGGACGAAGTCGCGGGTAACTGCTAGTTATACGTAATATTAAAGAGTTTGCAATTACAGCTGTAACTGTTATAATTGTAAGTATCATAGAATCAATTAGACAATAAGTCAAAGTTTAATGGAAGTATATGCCGAATTCTTTGCATAAAAATGTTTCGTGCAAGTTTCCTGACACTATGTAATCAACCATTTAAAAATTAATATGTAGGGCCTAATTTAGTCACTAAGATATTAGGCTGTATAAAAGAAGGGTAAAAAAATGTCTTACGGTCTGATGTGGGGAACAAAGTCTGAATGAACTACTCCCCTTGCATCAAGAAAGCAAATGAGCATTGTTTTGATGTTTGATTTGACTTTTTTTTACGGGGTGACAAAGACGTCTTCCATTAGCTTGACTGTTGCTTTGTTTCTGACTCATCGGCAGTAACGACCTTTGACAGAAAATCTTGATCAATTTCAAGCTGTTGTTTCAAAGCACGACAAGTTTCAATTCGAAGTTCTTTTTGATTATCAGGCAGAGTCCGAGGAACAAACTTGGCAGCAATCCTTTTCATTCCCAAATCTTCGGTTAAAATTCGCTGAACCGAGCTCCAAGATAACCCACTAATCTCTGACACTTGATCAATTGTCTATCGATGGTCTGAGTGCACAAGCTCTCGAATTTTTTCAACATTTTCGTTGGTTCTGGCAGCTGATGGACGTCCAGAGCGAGGTTTGTCATCAATCGACATGTAGCAATTTTTAAACCTAGCGAACCACTCGTACATTTGAGTTTTTCCCAAAGCTTCATCTTTGCAAACTGTTTTTAACATTAAAACAGTTCCAGCAACATTTTTACTGAATAAAAAAACCCAAGTTTCAAAGCTGCACATTGTTCACTAATACTTGCCATCATCAAAAACCAAACAATAACAAAACAACGCTAGCAAAAACAATAACTGAAAATTAACAGAACAAGCCAAGTCAACAACACAGACGGCACTGAACTGATAATTTGTTGCGCTATAGACGCCTAGCGGCAGACACGCGTACTACACAAGCTCCGCCCACGGCAATGCTGTTCCGGTTATTTTTGGGTACCGCCTCGTAGACCGGTACTACTATCGCACTTTTCTAGTCATCTGGTAAACTCAATTTAAATAATGTTTCAAAATAAGGTACAATGTCACATTGTGCTATCATAAGACATCTGTAATAATATTATCCATAACGGTCCCTTTACGCTTTTTTTTAGATTCTTTAGTTCCTTCATGATTTTTTCGTATTTCTTTCGCAATATAAAAATACGAATTAAAAGTATACATTCCATGAATCACCACATTTTGCCAGCGCCTGTGTTTTTATGACATGATAAAATATGCATGGTATACTCCAAATTAACGAAGGAAAGACCGGAATTTACAAATGTAAAGGAAATATGCTTTCCTACTTCAATAATAAAAATTTTATGTAGCTGTGGAAAGATATATTTTATCTAATATGTTCCTGGTGTGCACGTAATTTGTGATTCAAGAGTTTGTATGATTTACATCATCCAAAAATTGCGTATTGCTCAAAGGAAAATAAATAAATTGGTGAATTTGTAATGCTGCAAAAGCGAATATCAATATGAAAAAAAATTACAAAAACAGTTAGCTGTAGGTGGGATCGAACCTGGAACCAGCAGCACATGAACACATCCCCTTAACGCGCACGATTTTTTTTTAGCTAATCACAGTTATTTATTGGAAAATAATGCAATTACATTCAATATCGTAACTTTCCGAGATAATGATGAAGATAGTTCCCAGTGGGTAATCTCTGATTCCCGAGTTCCTCCGTTCTCACAGGATTTCTGGTTCAAGAAGTTCTGCGCGTTAAAAAGGGATTGTCAAGTACCAGCTCTGTATTGCTGTCTGTAGAAATTATCCTTATGATGTCTTGTAGTTTTTATATTTTTCCGCAGTAATGTATTCTGTTAGAATGTGATTTAAAATCGTTTATGTCAGTGCCTTTCTTTCTTACCACAAAATATAGAAACTGTTGCATAATCCATAGGATGGAGTTTTGCTTTGATATTGGATATGCCGACCAATCCAGTTTTAATATGTTCAAGCTGTTGTTTGTAATACTATTTAGTGGCGCCAACGTATCTTTCACCCAATTCCAGATCACCTGTCTATCTTTGCAGATAAAACGATGTTGTAAGGTATCTTCCTCTGTGAAATGTTCGCATTTTGTGGTATGGCACAAGTGTATATTGTTCAACCGTCTGTTTTTAGTTATTAATTCATTAACTACTTGATACAAAATCGATTTAACATGGTGAGTAGATGCCTTACGTCGATAGCTTCTCTATACGTATAGATCATTTACACATAAAATTTGTGCAATTTTGAACTCCCGATTTCTTTTAAACGGAGGCCCACCAGGCAGAACTGCTTTAGGGTGTGAAACGTGAGGTGGTGTACTATTTAACAGACTTGTTCGTTCTACCTACAATCTCAATTTCCACATCGAATACCTCTCTTTGTATTACGAATGGTGTACCACCCATCGTCTAATAGAAAGACGTACAGTTTGGGAAAAACAGAGTAGAAACGAAACTAACCACTAACGCTTCCCTGCAGTTGTCTGATCCAGACCTTAACACGGGGTACGTTCTTTATAAATCATTACACGAGTACGTCAAAGCAATGTGGTCCACGTTTTTATATATAGAAGCAAAAGCCAAAGCCCTAACTTGCTTTGAAGAATACCAGCAATTGATTTGAAGAAAACGCAAGCTAAATGCAAAGTACGATCATTTCAGTGACTCTACTACACTTGATGAAGCTGTAGGAAATGAAACACCTAAAGAACATTTTGAAATTCAGGTGTTTCTTGTCGTAATTGAAAATGTGCTGCGTGCAGGAAATTAAAGTATTTAACGGCAGAAGAAATATTGAAAAG
Organism: Vandiemenella viatica; assembly: GCA_031002005.1. Taxonomy (NCBI): domain Eukaryota; kingdom Metazoa; phylum Arthropoda; class Insecta; order Orthoptera; family Morabidae; genus Vandiemenella; species Vandiemenella viatica. The sequence goes on from JARYHS010008075.1 coordinate 74,793,985, forward strand.
ATTTACACTTATCATCAGTGATCACCCAGAAGACGTGGGAGACAGTATCGACAACGTTTCACTGAGCTCCTGAATACAGATGTGGATGCTACTTTAGAACTTCAATGTTATACACACCTAATGGAAAATTCATTAGAATCGTATTTCCCAAATGTAGAAATACTATTACGCATTTACTTGAGTTTTATGGTCAACAACTGTAGCGGAGAAAGTTTTTTTCAACATTAAAAATGAGCTAAGGAACAAGAACGTCTAAATGATCTGGCTTTAATGAATATAGAAAATTATTTACTGGGAAATATTGATTTCGATAGTGTTATCTCTAAATTTCCCCTATTACAACACGGAAAGTAGTTTTGTAAATTTACTGTTTAATCTTATATCCTGAACTTTAATGCCTAAAATCAAGGACCTGTTGTTCGCCTTTGCTACAGGACCCGCACTGTCTTAATCCACCTCTGCTGTTGAGGGAAGTTTAGCAGCTTCCAGTATGCGGTGTGATTTGTTATAGATCGAGAATTTTGTTTTAAGAATGAGTAAAACCTTTATGGCTGCTTCTTCTACCAACGTGCAAGCCCAGAACGTTATTTAAGAAAACGTTTCTTAGAAGACGCGTGGCTGCCTTGACGCCAAAACACAAGTAAACTCTCTTTGCAGAATGATTAAAGTTAACCTGTGTTTAATGAGGATCGATCGAAGAAGAGAGCAGATATGAGGAGCGGGTCGATTGGTGAAGGTTCTGGCAGTGCTAATTTGACGGACCCCACAATTAGGTTTGCTGGCAATAAGATAATGTAGCAAGATAAAGACACTTGTCGAAGTATTTTCACTACAGCAATTTTCTTTGAAAATCCTTATGAATGCCATCGTTTCGATTTCTGTCAGGCAGATGGCAAATAAATTAAATTGTTTATTGTTAATGATTTTCGGAGTGTATATCTCGCGTAATAAACAAATAAATAAAAATGTCCCAGAACAGCATTGATTGAGTTGTTTGTACGCGTGAAGGTATTCAAAAATGCAATTATTTTTATTATTACTCCGCGATACACTTCTAGTGAATAGTAATAATAATAATTGCATTTTTGAATACCTCTACCCCGTGCGACATGTAGCACATGTGGCGGTGGTGATTTGCCACGTGAGCGTGTGAGCTGGCAGAATCGATGTCTGCGCGGGAGTGCGCAGGCGCCGCGGGCGGCAGCCCTCGCAGCGCAGTTGGCAGACAGACGCTGAGGCGCGCAGACAACATGAGCAAGAGGCTGCACACCGTGGCCGCCATGGCCTGCATGAAGACGCTGCTCATGCTCTTCAACTTCCTCTTCTGGGTGAGTAAACAGTGCCTCGAACGACTCAACATAGCTGAATGCGGTCTGGTTTCTGATGAGAGGCGTTTCATCCTATGATGAATCCATATTTTTACTTCGCGGAATTTTGTGCGTTAATGGTGGTTGTATAAGTTTCCGAAGAATTTTCTTTTGCAAGCTGAATTAAATGCGTCTTCAATAATGTGACTTTAACTGAGACTCCACACAGTCAATGCCAAACCACACTGGTTCATGGCTCTCTAGAAATTAAGAATCTTAAAGTTTCCGTGGGTGACCATATGGGACTAGTACATTTTGAAAATGATTAGTCCCACAAAGAAAGTGATTTAAATCGACCTAGATAAAATTCGCACTTGACAAAATTCGCACTTGACAAAATTCGCTGCCATATGTTTCTGTAGGTCAGCTTTGCAATAGTCACCTTCCACGATCCTAAAATTACGAATTCATTCCAGGCAGTTCATACCATTTCTTCCTCTGCATCTAAAATATTTAAAAATAAATATGTGTTTCTTTCCATTACACGTCATATTCGAAGGACGATGAATACAGCGCGGTTCGAGGACCAGACACAACCTTGCACACGTACAATGAAACCGCTGGTCCGGGACAACCTACCCCAGGAAATATTGTGGCCTTGGCAGAGCGAGGTGGATGAGCAGATACTATGGGGCCTCGCATTCTGGAGGACGCGGCTTCGAATCCCCATTCGGCCTTCCAGATTTTGGCTTTCAGTGGTTTACCTAAACAATTCCAGATGAATCCACGATGGTTTCTTCGAAAAACCACGGCCGGATCCCTTCCATTCCTTTCCCTCTCCTCCATCCTCTTCCCTACGTCCACGAGTGATAAAGACTGAAAAAAGTCTTGTATTTCTGTTTAAGTTGTACGATTTTCTTAGAGTAGTTTCGAAAAGATGTTCGAAACGCATGATGAGATAGATTACATTTCCTAAAGAATTTTGGACGAACATTTCGCTAAAACATTGTTTGGGGAGGGGGGAATATGTTGCTGCCAAACTTCTACGAACAGGCACCAAACAGAAGGACAGCGTCCTTTTCAAAAAATAAAACAATTTCCAATATTTAACAAAGTGATAAAAATACATAACGTTGGCGTCCTAAAATAATTTGTAACTTCGCTGCACGTGGTGGTGCTATGGCAAAAAGACTTTAAGATTGACTATCTAGTTTTACAAGCAAATATTCCTTCCTGCAATAAGTTAGTTTAAAATTACAATAAATAAATAAATACCCTGCGGTCGAGACGGAGGACTTCATCCTACATCCATTTAATACGAACAGCCAAACTAAAATCACAGGAATACAAAAACGCGTACTCCAATCGCACTAGATGTTTCTTCTCCCTTGAATTTTGCCGCTGTTCCACAGCATGCGCTTTTGCCGTAATATTGTAATAACTGTTTAGTATCCATGTTGTTACAGAGCTTCTTACTGGAGAAAGGGGAGGGAGTCACGAATAACTACAGGTATGTTCTGTTTTATCGGTGAACATTATTTGCGGAGTATTTAATTCATAAGGCAGCAGCTGGAAGGCGTTCCGTCATTTGCATATATGATCACATAAAATCGCCTGAAAAGTAATCATTACGGAGGTTGAATCTATCCCCCCCCCCCCCAATGGCGGTAGCGGTGCTTCAAAGAGCGTGGCCAAATTGGCAGCTGTGAAAATAATGATCTGGTTGAAATGTTTCATTGTTACATTTGTAAAATATCTCTGAGACGCCCAATGTTACGTTGAGGAACGAAAAAGGATAGCAAACAAAAAGTAATAATAATAATAATAATTAAGCGTAGCTGTATAGAAGATGTCGAATTTTTGGCAAGTTGGACTGGTTATAAGAGTAATAATAATGTACGGTGAGAGGAGGCGGTAACGCTGGAGTCACTAGATTCTGCAGACATAACAATCTACTTGAAGATTTAGGTGCTACTATGAAAAAGATACGTTTCTTCTATCACGTTTTAAACAGTCATAAATGCGTCAACGTTACCAGCTCTCAAACTGATAACATTACAAATTTACGTGGAGAGAAACGAAGACTTTTGAAGCTTCGAAATCCAGGAAAATCATAAATACCTAACAACTTGATCTGTTTATATCTTCAGTTATTACTGTTTATAAGTTATTAGATTATTTTTCGGTTGATTCATATCCACACATCATTCCTAGTATCACAGAGAAATACTCTCTGAACTGCTGAGTCTCTTGGAGAAGAAGGATTATTAAATTTTATGCGGAGAGTTTGCGAATATGAAAGGTGCCGAGAGTGACTAGTAGCCAGAAGGAAACAATTGCTGAGAAATTTCAGACTGCCGTGACGCTTGTAGTCATCGAGGATTTGGAAGATCCTCGACTGTCAATTGGAACAACAGTCTGGCCAGATTATATACGAGAATTGCCTACAATGAACAGAATCGTGAGAGAAGTTTCAGTTAAACCACTTGTTTCCAACTGGGGTAGTACTGGCTACCGGGGGCGGGGCATTGAGGACCAACTACCGCCCCCCTGCTTTCCAGTATTATATCCGGCTTTGACTGCAGCAAAGGAGTTTTTCATTGCATTTCCGTTATTTGTAGCCAGGGGAGGATTTAGCATAGTCAACAATTTATTAACTATGAAAAACTGATTGTCAATAGTGGAGCGTGACGATTTAGAAATGATCAATAATGCAGGAAATATCGAAAACTTAGTGTTATTACACCAAGCTCATAATACGTAAGTATTTGTTAACGAAACTGGACAATACACCAATGTTGTTAATATCTTTTATTAAAATAATTTCAGATGATATTGTCCACCTAAAAGAGGGGCGCCGTCGAATGTTTCAAAAAGTGGGTTACGAGCCAAAAAGGTTGGAGCACCACTGGTAGCATTATTTATGACAAGGAGGGAGTCTATTTTTTGAAAAGGGGGCGATGAATAATTTTTTTTCCGAAAAGGGCGCGATGAATTTTTTTTCGAAATGGGGGTGGTAGGCCAAAAGAGGTTGGGGAACCTGTGGGTTACATTAAGGGAGGCATTTGAAAAAAAGGGGGCAGTGGTTGAGAGAAATTCATAACCACCCCTAAAAAGGGACGTGGAATAAGGGAATTAATGGAGAATCGGCTTAGTTTCTAAACAAATTGACCTTTTCGACGATAAGCAAGAACCTGTATAGAAACTACTGAATGTTGTGAAGAAAATACCGGGAGGATAATTGTTAGTAAACGTAAGTGGCCATTTCGTCAGTGTCGTAGTTATCGCGCCGTTTTTCTTACACGTATTCGAGATCTCCGTTGTCATCTCAGTTGTAGAGTGGCTGCATGCCTTCCTGTTGCTTTGACGTCAGCTCATGACGTGGACTTCATATTGCTAACTGGTCTAAACACTCACTGTAAGACGCAGTGTTTCTGACGACAATAGTGAGAGTTGTTAGCCAGTCGTTCGTCTCAGCACTCTCGAAATTAAAAAGAACTGAAGGCACTAGATGGAAATGGGGGGAGGACAAGACAAAACATGAGGTGAATTTGAAATTATTTACCTCAGGAGGTGTAGGAAATCTATCATCGGTTTGCCCCGCCAGCTTGACAGTAGAATCTCGTTTTTTCCTTCAGAACACTCAAGATTCATTAGAGACGTAGCAAAATGGCGAATTAGTATATAATGTGCTTATTGTGTTTTTTAATTTTTTCAAAAAGTTTGCCGGTTACATGCTTGAAGATATCAAGGGCATACCTTTGTATTTGCTACACATGTGCCGCCTGTTAAGGATTTTATTTCTTCCAATGACGCTTGCGTGGCTCCTTGGACTGTGGAGGATGTGTACGTAAATATTATTCTATACTAAACACGTTGCTTTCAGCTCTGTGCTCGCTCAGTTGTTAGCGCTCACTCAAACTAGCCGTTAAATTATGCCAATAAAAAATCATTATCACTAAGAAAAACACACACACACACACACACACACACAGAGACAGAGAGAGAGAGAGAGAGAGAGAGAGAGAGAGAGAGAGAGAGAGAGAGAGAGAGAGAGAGAGAGAGAATGGCACCCACCGGAGACAGGACTTCCTGCACTGCTATCACCAACCTATTTCCGGTAACGACCTACATTTTTGATGTCTTATCTAGAACTATGCTCTAGTGACAACTTTGCAGTTTCGATTACCAAGTATTAAAGCTCATTATTTTCAAAATTTTAATATTTCTATTGACACCGCCATATCCCGCAATTTATATCAAGTGATGGACTTTTTCCATTTTATTTCCGGTTTAATAAGAAAGTAGAATAGGAAAATTTTTACAACCAAAGATTTTTTCAACGTCTTATATGAATAAAACATAATAGCGGAGTGAGTTGTTGATTAAACAAGACGTTTGTTTCGACGATATTCTCTACCGACATTCTGGATGCTTAAGAATGACAGATTATGAAACTGGAAACGTAGTGTTTTATGATCGGACTAATGCCCCGAGAAAAATTTGTCCCTACCTTTCGGTTGAATCTGCATATACGTGGGCAGAAAATTGATTTGTGTGATGGTTCATTACATTGAGAATAGTTTTGAAGGGGATTTTAAGTGTGCCACTTCACATACTAGAATTGTTCAGGACTATTTTTTTTATATATTATTATTAAGAAGGCATTTTAATGAATATTGGGCTTAATAGACAGGTACTTGCAGGTATACATACTTGCAACAAGACGCCTTATCGGCTTCATCTGATAAGAACGGTGCTCTATAGAAACTTGTCATTCAAATATTAGTGTTTAAATTACGGTTTTGTAAAAACTGCCTGGGTCTGTTGATTAATATCGAATAACTTTTTAAACGACGCTGATGACGTACAAGGAGACCACCAGACATTGGGATACGGATTTTTCAGTTTATGGGTTTGTCTGACCATGGTGGTTATATGAAGCAGTGATGGGACTCACCTCTCAAGCGTTGTAGAAAATCGACTTTAAAGTTCTTAAAGTTTATATAATGGTAATGTAATAACAATATTCAACTCTTATTCTTACGGTTAGTAACTGGTTGATAGAAATTCGAATCACCCTGCAGATATGTTTTTATTTCGAATAAACAGTAATTAACAGATTTAAATCTTAATTCTATCTTTGCCCGGCATGCGCTGCAATACAAATTTTTTTCTATGTGGGTATACATACTTAAAGCAGAGACATTTAAATGTTCAAAATCCTATGGGTTTTTGTGCATAAATTAAATTGGAAGTAGTTTATTCTAGTGGTTTTCTATATACAATATTTCTGGTATTACCGTCTTCTGCAAAAAAAGAGTATCCAGCGTTGTTCGTGGGCTGGATATGAAAATTCTGATTTTTTTTTACCCCTTTTTATCCGAATGTTGTAAACATTCTGCATCAGCATCCACTTTCGAGATATTCGCGAAAAAACTGAATGGTTTCATGTGTAAATTTTTAAGAAATTTGAGTGGGTGTATTTTTCTAAAAATAATGTAGGCAACACATTTCTTCGTTTTAAAGTATACGTGTGCAGTGTTCCACCAAAAATCTGATAAAAACTGAGTTTCTATAAACTTTTGAAATTAAGGTGGGTGAGAGAAAAGGGGAGGGCGGGGGGGGGGTTGTATTTTTTTAAACCAAATGTATACAGTACTTTTCAGTTTGTTTTAAAGTATAAGAGTCCAAAGTTTATTCAGAATCGAATAGAAACAGTAGCTTTGTATAAAGAACATTGACAAAAATTAATGGGGGGGGGGGGCGAAAGAGTGAGAGGGGTTGGGTTTCTGAAAATCAAATCAAGACAGTATTTTTGTTTTAATGTATAGGTGTGCAAGGAACCATTGAAATCGGATGAAATCTTTGGGTGTGTGTAAAGAAAGTTTACAAAAATAAGGGGGTGAAAAGGGGGAGAGGTAGAGATGTAGACACTATTTTTTTGTTGGTTTTAAAGAATATGGGTGAAAAGTTCCGTCAATATCTTACAAAAAATGTGGATTCGTATAAAATTAAGGGTTGTAAAGGGAGCGAGGAGGTGTTTTTGATTTTTTTGTCAAACTTTCGCACGCGTGCATATACTAATTGTATAGGAACCCATAGAAGACGAACATACATACATAAATTCATACATTCATTTTTATATTTAAGATTTTGCCTGATTTTGCATTAGTGTAAATAGCTACATATTATAAGAACTTGCGTTGCACCAAGTTCCTGCGTTCGGTTTCTGTGTTTGTCTACTAAAATACTAATGAACTAGCAGATAAAGTTCAATATTTCCAATAGGGACTCAATCCTCAAGAAACATTTATCGGGACGAAAGTGAATTGACAACTGTGTAGAAATTCAGCACTATCTTGGTGTTATTTCAGCTTTGTGCTATAAATGGCAACTTAAAATCAGTTGCGAGAAGTGGGAGACAGTTTACATAACGAGGTGCAAAAAAAAAAAAAAAAAAAAAAAAAAAAAAAAAAAAAAAAAAAAAAAAAAAAAAAAAAAAAAAAAGTTTGAAGGCAGTTAAACTGAGTTTTAGATTGATTGTTAGGTCAAATTTTTATTAATAATAATTCGTACAAAGATGTTGGCGCATAAAACACTTACGAGTTGGTGAAATGTGTTGTGTGGGAATCCCATCGTAAGGTATTACCAATATCGGCAAAGTTCATCGAAGGGCCTGTCGCTTGATTTAGCCCTTACGAAACTGTTATTGACCAGGTGCAAAAATTGGGCTGGCATGGTGCGATAGGACAATTGAATTTGTTGACAAACATGCAGACACCCACCTTCACTTGGAAAAGTGAAGACATACTACGCACACAAAGATATTTGGGTGGCAATGACAGGAATGATAAAATGACTTTATGGCTTTACACATAATCTGTATAAACGTTGTTAGGAGCTGGAGACGACTGCGGAAAACGAACAGGAAGAAATTCGTCCATGGCCTTTGGAAGGAACCTACCATCCTTTCGCCTTGAGTGAAACCTTGGGGGGAAAAGAGAGAGAAAATGAAATGAGGGTAGTTTGACGGAGATTTGAACCAGAGTCGTTCTGAGTACCACGACCAGGCTTCGGCGCTCAGTGTGGACGGTGGTTTGGTGGTTTCTATAATGAGCGCGAGCGTGCGGAACAACACTTGCTTGACAATAATTAATCGGTATGCATCAAAGAAGTTACTATGAGATACCTCGTACCAATAGTATTTATAATGGAAGTAAATGAAAGGATGCATGGCGTGAAATTAGCGAGGTATTAAATCAAGACGACTTAAAAAAATTAAAAAAAAACAATCTTTGAATATATATTGGTAATAAAAGTCTATAAAAATAATAAATAGGTATAATGATATAATATAAAATATAATTTTGGAGCGACTGAACAGTATCTTGACAGACTGCAGGTACAAAACGGTTGATGCTGTAGGGTACTTTGGACATAAGCTGCTGATTTATATAAGAATCTCCTGAAGGCAAGAATCTTCAGATGTCATAATTTCCTAGTGGGATCACCTCAAGCATAGGTGTTCAGAGTGTTTTTTTAATGAGGTTCAACTAAACACAGGAAATGTTCGAAATCGATCCTTGAAATGCTCATAAAGTTTTGAAAAGGCTCAGTATCTCCTACTAAAGTCAATTTACGAATTAAATTAAGGTAATATCTTCGTTGATTATAACTTTTTATAATCCACCACCTTGGTACCTTGCTTTTCTTTGACATCGTATGGCTAGTAATAAAGGTCGCAGCTGCCGCAAAAACATGACGCAATAACCGAGCGTTTTCTGAGCACTGGCACGAGGCTCGTTCGACCAGAATTTCCTTTGCCTTGAGCAGGCTCAAACGAGCACGCTCAAAAGAATGAGTGGCTCATTCGCCTGAGGGTGCTCAAGTGGATACGGGGACGACACACACTGGCTCGCCTTTCAGCATTCTGAAATACTTACACGATAGGCTCGTCCCGAACGCGTTCGCCGTCATTCGCTGCGAGCGTTCTCAGGCGTTCACTGGGCGGCTCGTTCGCCCGGGCCTGCTCAAGTGGATAAGAGGCCTTAGCTGACGCACTGGTTATATGTATTCCTTCCATCTTATTAGGAACTGAATGCACAGAAAAGATTTTGGTGCATAGCATCTACTGGCATTTATAATTTTGTAAAGTATGGAAGAAGACACTTAAGAGTCCTAGTTTCAGGGACAGTTTTTTTTTGTGTAGGCCTACATTAATTTTGCACACCACCTTCTTACGATCCGTTTTATTTCGGCGAGTTTCTCTGGCCAGTACGAGAGGGTCTGCTCTCGAGTCGGACACTTGTGGACTCTAACAAAGGCTGCCCCGGGTACTCGGACACGTGCGGCGACCACTGCCACGGGAACAGCAAATGGAAGCACTGCGCTTCAACAAAATAATCCGTCCATTCCTGGACGTGTAATGTATGTATGACATTTGTGATGCAAATAAGCTATTTGTCAAACTTGTAATTGTTTTAATAACTAGCTGGTACCCAAGACTTCGTGTTTGTAAAGAATTTGGATTGACAGCTACCGACATCTAACCACCATAGTACACTATAGGAGACACGATACCACTACCACACACAACACCAATGGTCTATGCTTTGTAGTTGTGGCAGCAGAGTGACATATGCGGAGACACATGTCTTTGGTCGAAATACGGAAATATCCTTGATCGGCCACTTTCAACCACCATCTCCAACACTACCACAGTTACTGAAATTAGGCCAAAGTTGTTATCGACGGGTGACTCTGTGTTACTATCACACACAAACACCAGCGATCTGCGCTAGATAGTTTTGGCTAAAAAATGATACACCATGACACATACGTTTTTGGTAGAAATATGAAAGTGCCACAGGTCGACCACTTTCAACCACCATATCTCCCACATCCCAATAGCTACCGACATCTAACCACCATAGTACACTATAGGAGACACGATAACACACACACACACACACACACACACACCAATGGTCTATGCTTTTCAGCTGTGGCAGCAGAGTGACGTATACGGAGAGACATGTCGTTGGTCGAAATACGAAAATGCCCTGCATCGACCATTTTTTAACCATCATATCTCCCACAACCCCACAGCTATCTGCATTCGGACAACCTTGTGCACGACAGGAAACTCCATGCTACTTCCACACACAAACACCAGTGATCTGTACTAGTTAGTGGTGGCTGAAAAGTGAAATATAGGAACACACACACACACACACACACACACACATATATATATATATATATATATGATTACTACTGTAAGCTCGTGACCGTTTTTTGCGTATCGTCACGGGTTTAGAATAGATCCAGTTTTTAGGATGAAAGATTATTACAGGTTGACCGGATTTGACCAAATACAAGCTTCACCAGTGTTTCAGAGCGAATAAAATCTCTTGAGCTTGAACTCAGAAGCATTAATAGAGGTAGGCATTAAACACCAACAGGGATGATAGCGTAATTGTATAATTGCTTAAATATAAACGTACTTGTATTTGACCCTTTAAGTTCACTCCGCAAAATTAAAAAAAAAAAATCCTCTTTGCTTTGAAAGCATCATGCCTGTTTTTTTAGACTGGGCAAACGATCGTAATCATTGGTCATAGTATCTGTAAAGGCCAGAGAACTTAAAACACATTCCATGTTATTAAACAGTTGAGCAACTCGGAAGAAATGAGTTTCCTTAATACTCGATTCCGTAACATATTTGGTCTGATGTCCACTTAAAATAACCTAATAATACAGCCAACATGAACAGAAGCCATTAACGAAAGTGGTCAGTAAAATCCCTAAAAAGCAAATAAGCTGTAATGCATAAACTATGGTCAAGCAACATCATTTGTGAAAAATTTTAATTAGATTGGAATTTTTTCAAGCCGGAATGACAATTGTCATTCGTGTTTACAGCAGAGACCATGAGTAATTTGTTTTCATTAGCAACATATTACTGAAAAGCAGATCCACTTTATTTTTCAGCCACAAAATCTTATATATATATAAAAATAGACGTGTTTTTTCCTATATTTCACTTTTCAGCCACCACTACCTAGCACAGATCATTGATGTTTGTGGGTGGAAGTAGCATGGAGTTTCCTGTCGTGCACAACGTTGGTCGAATGCCGACAGCTGTGGGGATGTGGGAGATATAATGATTAAAGTTGGTCAGTGCAGGGCTTTTTCATATTTCGACCAAAAATTCGTATCTCCGTATACTTCTCTTTCCTGCCACAATCTACATAACATAGACTTTTGGTGTTTGTGTGTGGTAGTAGAATCGTCTTTCCTGTCGTGCACTATGGTTGTTAGATGTCGGTAGCTATGGGGATGTGGGAGATATGGGGGTTGAAAGTGGTCGACCTGTGGCAGTTTCATACTTCTGCCAAAGACAAAAGTGTCATGGTGTATCACTTTTCAGCGAAAACTACAGATCACAGATAACTGGAGTTTGTGTGTAGTAGTAGCACAGAGTCACCTTTCGATCACAACAGCGGCCGAATTTCAGAAACTGTGGTACTGTGGTAGATATGGTGGTTGTTGGTGGCAGACCAAGTATATTTCCGTATTTCGACTGTCTCCGCATATGTCACTTTTCTGCCACAACTACATAGCATAGAGCATTGGAGTTTGTGTTTGGTAGTAGAATCTTATCTCATGTAGTGCACTATGGTTGTTAGATGTCGGTAACTATGGGGGTGTGGGAGAAATGGGGGTTGAAAGTGGTCGACCTGTGGCAGTTTCATACTTCTGCCAAAGACAAAAGTGTCATGGTGTATCACTTTTCAGCGAAAACTATGGATCACAGATAACTGGCGTTTGTGTGTAGTAGTAGCACAAAGTCACCTTTCGATCACAACAGCGGCCGAATTTCAGAAACTGTGGTACTGTGGTAGATATGGTGGTTGTAAGTGGCCGACCAAGGATATTTTCGTATTTCGACTGTCTCCGCATATGTCACTTTTCTGCCACAACTACATAGCATAGAGCATTGGCGTTTGTGTTTGGTAGTAGGATCGTATCTCATGTAGTACACTATGGTTGTTAGATGTCGGTAACTATGGGGGTGTGGGAGATATGGGGGTTGAAAGTGATCGACCTGTGGCAATTTCATACTTCTGCCAAAGACAAAAGTGTCATGGTGTATCACTTTTCAGCGAAAACTATAGATCACAGATAACTGGCGTTTGTGTGTAGTAGTAGCACAGAGTCACCTTTCGATCACAACAGCGGCCGAATTTCAGAAACTGTGGTACTGTGGTAGATATGGTGGTTGTTGGTGGCAGACCAAGTATATTTTCGTATTTCGACTGTCTCCGCATATGTCACTTTTCTGCCACAACTACATAGCATAGAGCATTGGAGTTTGTGTTTGGTAGTAGAATCGTATCTCATGTAGTGCACTATGGTTGTTAGATGTCGGTAACTATGGGGGTGTGGGAGAAATGGGGGTTGAAAGTGGTCGACCTGTGGCAGTTTCATACTTCTGCCAAAGACAAAAGTGTCATGGTGTATCACTTTTCAGCGAAAACTATGGATCACAGATAACTGGCGTTTGTGTGTAGTAGTAGCACAAAGTCACCTTTCGATCACAACAGCGGCCGAATTTCAGAAACTGTGGTACTGTGGTAGATATGGTGGTTGTAAGTGGCCGACCAAGGATATTTTCGTATTTCGACTGTCTCCGCATATGTCACTTTTCTGCCACAACTACATAGCATAGAGCATTGGCGTTTGTGTTTGGTAGTAGGATCGTATCTCATGTAGTACACTATGGTTGTTAGATGTCGGTAACTATGGGGGTGTGGGAGATATGGGGGTTGAAAGTGATCGACCTGTGGCAATTTCATACTTCTGCCAAAGACAAAAGTGTCATGGTGTATCACTTTTCAGCGAAAACTATAGATCACAGATAACTGGCGTTTGTGTGTAGTAGTAGCACAGTCACCTTTCGATCACAACAGCGGCCGAATTTCAGAAACTGTGGTACTGTGGTAGATATGGTGGTTGTAAGTGGCCGACCAAGGATATTTTCGTATTTCGACTGTCTCCGCATATGTCACTTTTCTGCCACAACTACATAGCATAGAGCATTGGTGTTTGTGTTTGGTAGTAGAATCGTATCTCATGTAGAGCACTATGGTTTTTAGATGTCGGTAGCTATGGGGGTGTGGCAGAAATGGGGGTTGAAAGTGGTCGACCTGTGGCAATTTCATACTTCTGCCAAAGGCAAAAGTGTCATGGTGTATCACTTTTCAGTGAAAACTATCAGATCACAGATAACTGGCGTTTGTGTGTGGTAGTAGCACAGAGTCACCTTTCGATCACAACATCGGCCGAATTTCAGAAACTGTGGTACTGTGGTAGTTATGGTGGTTGTAAGTGGCCGACCAAGGATATTTTCGTATTTCGACGAAAGGCATGTGTCTCCGCAGATTTCACTTTTCTACCACGACTAAATAGCATAGAGCATTGGTGTTAAGTGTGGTAGTAGAATCGTGTTTGTTGTCGTGCACTATGGTTGTTAGATGTATGTAGCTATGGGGGTGTGGAAGATATGGGGGATGAAATGGTCGACCTGCGGCAATTTCATACTTCTGCCAAAGACGCATGTGTCACGGTGTATCACTTTTAAGTGAAAACTATCAATCGCAGATCACTGGCGTGTGTGTGTGGTAGTAACACAGAGTCTCCCATCGTTCACAACGTTGGCCGAAATTCGGTAACTGTGGGAGTGTGTGAGATATGGTGTTTGAAATTGATCGATCATGAATATTTTCGTGTTTCATCCAAAGACTTTTGTGTATCCGTAAATTTTACCTTGCTGCCGGAACTACATAGCGCAGAAGACTGGTACTTGTGTGTGGTAATAGTATCGAGTCTCCCATCGTGCACTAGGGTGGTTAGATGTCTATAAGCTGTCAATATGAATTACTTTACAATCATGAACGAAGTCGTGGGTACCAGCTAGTTTATCAATATTTTTTAACTATGAAACGCTACGAAAGTAAAATTAATGACTGTATTATGGCTATTAATTTAGTAACAGTTCTTAGCTATTAAATTGAGGGCATAACCACGAATTTCTTGTAATGACATCTCTGGTCGCTGTTTTGCGAGCGAAGGTTGACACGTGACACCGTTCACCAGCCAATAGCTATCGAGATGAGTGAATGAGCTTACGAAATTATAGTATAGACTAGTGTAAGCCCGTGACTGTTTTTTTGCGTATCGCCACGGGTCTAGAATAGTTCCAGTTTATACGGTGAAAGATTGTCAGATTGATCTGATCTGGCCAAATATAAGCTTGACCTGTGTTTCAACCTTAGGATGAATAAAATCTGTTGAGCTTGAACTCAGAAGCATTAATAGAGGTAGGCATTAAACACGGACAGGAACGATCGCGCTATCGTGCAACTATTTCAAAGGTCATGCATTCGAACTTGCTTAAATACGAACTTGACTTGTATTTGACCCTTAAAGTTCACTCTGCAAAATTAAAAAAAAAAAAAAAATCCTATTTGCTTCGAAAGCATCACGTTGTTTATTTTTTAGACTGGGCAAACGCTCATAATGTAAACATTGGTCATCGTATCTGTGACGGCCAGAGAACTTAATACTCAATCCATATTATGAAACAGTTGAGCAACTCCGAAGAAATAAGTTGCCAGAATAGTCGATTCGGTGACACATTTGGCCTGATGTCCACTTAAAATAACCTAATAACTCACATACAGCGAACATGAATAAAGACCAATAACGAAAGTGGTCAGCAAAATGCCTAAAAAGCAAATAAACCGTAATGCATAAATTTTGGTCAAGCAACAACATTAGTGAAAGTTGTAATTAAACTGAAATTTATCCTAAGCTGAAATGACAGTTGACATTTTTGGTTACAGCAGACTGAGTAAACTCATTTGTTTAAGCTTTTTAAGCGTTTTAATTAGTAACATGTTACTGAAAAGCAGATCCACGTTTTTTCAGCCACAAAATTTATTAAAATTTTTTTAACTATGAAAAGCTATGGAAAGCAAACTTAATGAATGTATCATGAAATTAATTTGGTAGCAGTTTCTTAGTTATTAAATTATAGACATAACCACGAATTCCTTCTAATGGTATCTCTGGTCAGCGAAGGCTGACACGTGAGTTTTCCATCCAATAGCTATTGAGGTGAGTGGGTGACCTTACGAAATTATATAGTAGATATTCAGAGGTTCCCAGTTAATCATTGCATATGTGCATTGTGTTTCTTTTAAGCTGACGTTAATTGTTTTAACGGTACATATTAGTTGACATGCGAGGCACGTATAAGTTGCAAAAACATGTAATGGTGAGACGAGACAGTTTCATCCTCGTGGTTTTGTGCAGAGAGCTGCAAGAGAACATGGAGTGAACATGTAGTGAACATGTAGTTTTCTCGACAAATCAACCGAATACAGAAGATGAAAAGGAAATATTTACGTAACTAATGAGAATAGCATCTCTGGATCGTAATATATCCAACGGTCACTGATGTGATTTTCTGAAGTGAATAAATAAATTTAAAATTTTATTTGAGCGCAAGTGAAAAGTATACTTTGTATTAATGTTTCTATTTCAGCAAATTATTTTTAAATAACATGAAGTTGCCATCTATTCACAGCTCGTGATACTGCTTGAGGCATGTGAAACGGCGTCCGGAGTTTACGAAAAAAACAATTTTAAGTCTCGCAGAGAAACTTAACAAGATTCCATCAACTGGAAAAGATTTATTGCATCTAATAACCTCATTAACAACAATTAAAATATTATTATATTTTTTCCAAGTATATTTGTAATTTTAATAATTACACTTTTCTAAAGAAATAGAGCTGACAAACGTGTTTCATATTGTAACGTTGCTATAAGAACGATTACTTAGGTTTCTCGACTAGTACAGATTGCCTGACACGTGAAGACTGCAATAAATTGCACTAAAGCGTTCACATAAGTCTTCCGTTATTGTTGCTTACATGACAGTTTTTCAAATCCAGACGCGTGACCAAGTGAATGGTTTAACACACCTGACAGAGGTTACGATACTATTTAATTTACTCGGTATTATCTTGGGAAACTTCTAAATGGAACGCAAATTCATCAAAATTGTTTCCGTAAGAGTTATTCCTACAGTGCCTAACTTGATTTCAGTAAAAGGATAAGTTTGTTTGTTCATGTAGAGGAATTGGTGGTATTTTCTATAAAAAGATTTTTACTGTAGTTATAGATTTGTTTTTAGGGTTTTATTCTGACAATTTTAAATTATTTGTAGTAAAAACGTGAACCTGTCAACCCGCACCTACATATCACATATGAGCCCATCTCTATTGCTACTTGTCAAGCGTTTGTCCTTATTTTAAACGAACCGAATGTTGTGCGCCAATTTTTTTCATCTGTGCTCTTTTAACTGTGCTATGAGCATACATGGCCTTGAAAAATTCTAGTTTTTTTTTCGAACTTCGCCAACATAGTTCCACTTATCAACAAAAAGCATACACCCATCTTTCTTAAAAGGGTCCCAAGTGCAAAATCCTTCAGTCCATGAAATACATTCCTTGTTCAAAGATAATACAGTTTGTATTTTAACGTACTTAAAGGCATGTTATACCTATGATTGAATTTTTTCTAAAATTCAATCATAAATTGATTGAAAATTTTGTAACTTCGTAATAGTTCACACAAAGTATAGACCGAAAAATTCTTATTTTTACTTAAGGGTTTGGCAATTTTCTTTTTTTCCCTTTTCCTTTTTTTAAAAAAATAAGTCTCCTTTCGAGACTGTATTTCCTCGAGTAGGGCCTACTGCAACAAGGGACGAAACTGCGCATAAACAACGTGCTCAATTTTTAGCATAAGGGAATGGCATTGCAAAAGTATTATTTAGGTTAACAATTCCTTTTAGGTTTTTTTCCATAATAGATACCAAATTTTCACTTTGCCAAACATTCAGCGGTGGGCTTAGTGGCAACTGATTATCTGTCTGTTTGCTTAACAGTTTTAACAAGTTTCATTTCGATTTAGTAACTGTCAGATTGATCAAATATTGGATATGACTTTACATGAGACGAGACTGAGTGCTAAATCTGATAGTTTGCTACTTCATAATTTAAGAAAACTAAGGCTTACTTAAAACATCGTATGTAATGATTGAACAGATTACCATGGTATTTTACATTTAAGTTTTTCAGAATGATTGTTTTAGAGTATATAGACAGTTGCAAATGTAGTACTTTTATAATGTTGGTATCCTTCCAGCGTGACAAGCGGAATATTTTCGAACGATGTAAATACCTTTATATCCGTTTTCAAAACATTTATTTCTATCTTCCCATCACTCTTGTTTCATAAATCGTCCTTGATTCAATGCAACCGTGTTTTGCTTATGGCTTTGCGCTTAGTCATGGTGTTGGGACAAGGACGGGAAGGAATTAGGCCCTGGTCCTGCACGTATGAAGTAGCCATCCCGGCACTCGCCTGGAGTGATTTCGGGAAAACTAAAATCTGTATGTCCCGACAGAGATTAGAACAAACATCCTTTCGAATGCCGGGTCCGAGCGTTACTGCTCACCCACAATCTCGTTTCTAATAAGTTCTACTGGCCTCCTTCCTGCACATTCCTGTCTAGATACCACATTGGTATTTAAGACTGCTGCATTCTGCAGAGTAGCTAAATTACTTTAACTTATCACTGCTCAATCGTTCCTCCGTTGTCTTGATACATTTATTTCGGACTATGAACCTTGTGACTTTTATTGCCATTTTTAATGTACCTGGTAACATTATATTCAAGCAAAGGGGAATAACTAACGCTACTCAGACTGCTTATGACACTGAGAAATTCCAATAATTGCTGGTGTTAATATACTATTTTGGCAGCTCGTTTACTCGCTATGCATAACAGGTACAGAATATTAATGTGAGGTACAATTATCTCTCAGCATATCAAATGCTTTATTTAGAGTTTGGCAATTCTTTCAAATAAAACGCATTTTGTTATCAATTTAAAAACTCAAATTAAGAAACTGGTTCAGGAATGGAACAAATGCTTATTGCTATAATGGTGTGAAGGCATTTGCTCAGCAATTGTTTATAACAGCGTGAACAACGCCGTATTTTGACCCCATTCAAATTCTTTTAATCGAGAAATTATACTAACGAGTTGTACGTGGAGGTTCTTGTATATTTATTCAATTGGAGGATTATTTCGTGCACTTACACGACAGTCTACTTAATCGGGAAGGCCACCCACGGCTGTAACACCTGACAAGATCTCATTTATCTATTTCTGTTAAATATTAATGGAGATAAATGGCTCGTGACACAAAATGCGTTGTAGAACCATTAATACTTTTTTCCTTTAAGGGTGTAATTACAAAAACTATCATTCTTAATATATGAAGTCACGAAAGCGGATACATTACTCTTCATAATCCTACTTCATTTATCGATTTCGATTAGGTATCCAGGGTGAGAAATGGCTCGAGACACACTCATTTTTAGAAATATGGACATTTTTCGTTTCTTAATATATGTCACCAAAGCGGAGATCTTGATGTTTAAAATGATACTTCATCAAACGATTTCAGATAGGTATCCAGGCAGATAATTGACCCATAACACAAAAAACACCATTTTAAGAAATATTGCGCTTTAAGGGTCTAATTCCGAAAAATTCCTTTCTTAAAATATGATGTGGCCAAAGTGGAGACCATAAGCATTAAAAGAACACCTCATTCATTCATTTCAGTTAAGTATGAAGGGAGATAATGGGTTGTGACAAAAAAAACACCTTATAGAAATATTTTTTTTTTTTTTATTTAATTTTTTTTTTTTTTAGCAGAACAAAAGTTAAAATCTTTTTTATGGAGAGAACAAGATAAATTCAGCATACTTTTTTTTTTTTTGTAAGTATCACATTTTATTCATAACACCTAAATCTTCAGGTGCAGATATTTTCCTTCAAACTGAAAGCTGAAAAATTTCACTTAGTTCACTGTTCAAAAATGTCTATAAGCAAGTCGTCACGCGGAAAATGGTCTTCCAGCAACTGCCAACCGCAATAAATCTATTAATTTTCGTTTAAACAGGTTGATATTTTGAGCTATTTATGTTTAAAACGAGCAACAGCAAACTATGGAACTGGTGTTCTCCCCGAAATATTTTTTCACCATGCTTCTCGAGCATCGCACATCACTATTTAGATTCCAAATGGTGGTAGCTATACTGCAACCGGACAATCCCCATAATTATACCATAACTCACAATGTGCCATTACAACTCCGCCGAGTTGAACTCGTTGATCGTTGGCTGCTGCGTGACGCGACTGATGTTCCCAGCGCCTCACTCGCCGCTCAGTGTCCACACTCGTTTAAACCACGAACGCTTACTGCTCCAGTCATCTGTTTTACGACACCGGACCAAAGGATTTGAAAATTTTTGACGGTACTTTATTGTAAATTACTCCTTACATTGGTTTCCATGAAATTGAAAATTATTGTATACTTTTGCTTAACATATTTTCCGCAGATATTATGGCATTTCGTAGTTTGTCCGATTATTAAAAGTGTAATTTTAAGAGTCCCAATAGAAGCTTCAAAAGGAGAAATGGTTCTCGTTCACTCTATGCGAGTGATGCGCAGCAGCTTACACCGAAATTCCATTTAAATCACATTATCGAAATGATGCCCTAAAATTGACCTAATATTTTATTCAAAACATTTTTTTACAACGAAGTTCATTTATACGCAGTGTTCAAGAAAATAAAAAAATTAGTTTGTGAAAATTCGAAAACCAAGAAGAGATGAGATTACAATGAAATTTATTTATATATTAGGGACTGAAAATACACAAGTGATTATTTATAATTACAGGAGTGTATATGCACTTCAACCGAGAGGGTTCAGTATGGTGTGAGTCCTCAACATGCTGCAGTCAGAGCCTTTATACGTCCTGGAATATAATCAGAGACTGAACATGCTGCTGGGGACGCATTGCCACGCGGTTTATAGGCGCGTCCACAAAGCATCGAAAGTGGTGAAAAAAGTACCAGAAGGAACAATTTACCGACTGACTATATACCAAACATGTTCGGTGGACGACATGACAGGCGGATGTGTAGGCCAGGGAAGCAGTGGTACCTTTCGTTCTTATAAGGTTTTCACATTCCCCGCCAGATGTAGCCGGGCATGGTCACGCTGAAATTGGCAAGTCGAAATACCTGAAGGATCGGTAGTGCCTCGGGCTCAAATCTTCCTGATGTAGTAGTTGTTCAGGTAACCTTCAATACGAGATGGCATGTTATAACCCATGCTGCCCCAAAACATCACACTTGATGTTTGTCCACCATGCAGCTCGACAATACAGTCAGTCCGATTACGTTCACCACGGTACATCTAACACGTACATGACCATAACTGTAGGACAAGTTGTAGCTGGGCTCGTTCGAAAACTCTAAATTTCGCCACTCTCAGGGGCGGATCCAGGGGGGGGGGAGCTAGGGAGCTCAATCCCCCCCCCAAAAGTATCTAGGTCCACCTCCGACATTGTAATTTTGGAACTTTTTTTTTTAATTTAGCTCTACGGATCCGAAACCCGAGGGGGCTATAAATACTATCTTTTGCCCGACTCGAGCCGCCCCAAGGCCAAAATCCACTGAAGGCAAGCCTTTCCAACCAAAATCCACTCAAGCCAAGCCCCCCCCCCCAAAACAAAGTCCGCTGAAGCTCCTCCCAAAGCAAAATCCTGGACCCGCCCCTGGCCACTGATGGGGTTCTCGTGCCCATTTCAATCTGAGGAGTTGCTTTCTGGTTAGTGGGAGACGACGAAATATAGCATTCGTGCCACAAATCCAGCCTTCGGCACATTGCGTAAAACTGTCGACGCAGACATGTCCACATCGGTTGCAGTACTCTAACGTCGACCCAACACTGGACGAAGCTGTTCTGTCGGTTACAGCTAAGCGGTCAAGATGGTTGTTACACTGCGCTGACGTTACATTGTGTGTCCAGTATCCGTTTGTCGCTGTGTGCCACCCTCTTCTATACACTGGTTACACACTCTCATCACAGTTCTAGCCGCGTGCCCTGTACGAGTCGCAATGTAGCTGTACGACAAACCAGTTTCCCTGAGACCAATCATTCTGCACGTTCGAACATGTTGGTATTGCGTGCCTTGACTTCTACCACGCATAGTTGCACTTTCTTTAAAGTTTTCATTCATTAAACTGCTCTGCATACGCTGCGCTTGACGTAACAGTGACATGTCCGGTCACGCAAAAGATGGCGCAATCTGTATGCAATCTTAGTCACTCGTTGTTCCACATTGGTACCACACATCCTCAGATTTTGGAGCACTTCAGATCTCTTCTTTCGAGTGTTAAATTTTCATAAACAGTTGTGTAGTTATTGTCTTCCACTCAGTTTAACCATCCTAAAAATTTAGTAGCCGATTTCAGTACTCGCGAAGTAAGTTCTCGCCAAAGTGATGCGTTCTTTTCAATGTTTGGAAACCCGCGTAGGGCAAAGTTTGTTCCTGAACTATAGCTGAAACAAAAGTGTTAAATATAATGTAGCATTTCGTACACAACTTTCATATTCCGTATTTAAGTTTCATCTATCGCTTGCGGGATAGAATTTTCGTTTATCACAAAATGGCAGATTCAACGTACTCAGCGCTGAATCAAGAACTTCACGGCCAAATGGAATCTTATTTCGTTTTCTACTATTAGCTACCAACAAATGTCCATGGGACTTCTTTCAGTCGTCCTTAAAGTATAAGAAATATTGTCACTTTTTTACTTTTATTCGTATTATTTACTCATTCTCTATCTGGATAGGAATCATGATTTTAGAAAATGAATGTTGGTTTTCTTTAAATCTACGGGTTTGAACTGAGCGTGGTTTTTTTTGTCACTTTAGCAAATTTTTCCAATTTTCTCAACATTTCATCCACATTTTTTCCGTTTTTAGATATTTTTTACTCGAAATATTAGTGAAAACAACCACCTATAGAAAACCAAAAACGAGAAAGGGGGTGTGATAAAACCATGGAGTTTACTAATGACCCCTCCTTAGATACTATTACTCAATGTCGACATAGGTTGCAGGAATGTTCCATCATTCAGAGTTAAATATATAATGGTATTTCTAATATTGACTATAGCATAATTTTACGAATTTTAAAGAATTCTTTGCAAAACCGTTCTGTATGCCTAGCCCTACGAGAGTGGCACTACCTCTGTGCACATTTCTCTTACCATACAGTTCACAAGGAAAATGATATGCAGGGCTTGTGAAGTTTGCTGACAAATGGTAGAGGATCGCGTGATATCAGATCTCGGCATAATAGGTTGTTCAGTATTAATACAAAGGTGGTCATTGTTGGTTTTCCTTGTTGTCTGGCACTCACTATAAGCAGTGTCTACGGACGTTACATATTACGCTTCCCTGACAGATTTCTGTTCCAGGGTTACTTAAAACTTCTGACTGCAGATGTCGGAAGAATGATAGTTTTTAGTGGTGAGTATAGCATCTACAGAAAAAAAACGTTTTAAGTTCACTTCGTACCTATGAGCTACGCCTTGTAAACCAAAGGCAGACCATTGATGACAAAGGCTTTACCGCTTCGTGTTAGTTTCGCTACACTCGCAATTGACAAACGATGGACAGCCTCATCACGAAGGTGCACCCGTCACAAAAGCCGTGAGGTCGCTGCTAGCGCAGCAAACCAGTGATCGCTACGCACCGTACTTAGATGACTTCCTACGAAATTCTTCTAAACAATTTCGCGTAGAAGGCTACTGCTCTGAACGTTAAAGAAGACTTTGTAGACGTCGCTACTTCGTCACATACCACTTTAATCGAGAGCCTGCTTCTCGGTGTTTAGTTGACAGGAAGTCAAGTATGGAGGTTTGTTTGTGGAGGTGGTACCATATAACAAGTATACTCGAATATGGTTGAAATGTGTGGCGATAACCAGTAGATTGTTCAGGCAGTGACCCAAGAGTCCGGAACAGAGCTTGGTGCATGAACAGTTGACGTTCGGTCTGGCATTCGGTAGTCCGAAGTTCCAGATACCGGATTTCCCGAAATCACTGCAGGCAATTCCGGGACGATTCCTTCAAAAGATAACTGTTCCTCTCCGTCCCTTTGTCCCCAACACCCTCTCAATTCTGATAAGCCGCAAAGCCCTGAACACGAAATATATCCGTGGTATCAGATACAAATTAAACTGATTTGATCTTAAGAGAAAACGAGACTCAAGCTTTCTTGTATTTTTCATGAAAAAACGGAAAAATTAACTTAAGTTACATTTGAAATTATTAGAAAATAGTGTATAACTTTAATGTATCCATTAACTTCAATTTGACGTTTGATTTCTTTCAATTCGCTTCAGTTGTCAGTTGGTTAAAAATGCCGGTGCACCATAAGCACATGCCACATGCAGAAGTGATCTCCAGACGCTGAAGTGCGTAGAGCATAGTATATAGTCCAATGTATTGCATTAGGACTAAAATTATATTAAAAATACATTTCTTTATTATGGAATATTTTTTAGTTTTTATTTAATAACATATTAACTATTAAGAATTAATCATTAATATCTCATTTGTGTGATGGAATTGTTTTACTAAAGTAGTTGCTTATTGGAATTAAAAACAGACTGTGGAATATTTAAGAGATGGAAGATTTTTACTGCGCATAGAGATTTATCCAGGACTTGTAATATTTCCTTTTCGTTAACAGTCGTCAGGAAACCTACAGAATTAAATTGGATTATGAAGGAACATATGCTCCGTTGCAATTTCCTGAGTGATCTAACTACCCATACCTTAGTATTTGTTTGTATATTTTAAATGTTAAAATTCTCCTCCCCGTCTAGTTTTGTGATTAATGAGTTTTAATTTTAAATTCCTTCAGCGTGTTTGGTGGTGTGTTGCAGCTGACGGGCATCGCCATCCTGGCCGCCGGGATCTGGATGGAGGTGGAGCTGTACAAGTACATGGAGCTGTCTGCGGAGTTCTCGCGCACGGCGCCGTACGTGCTGCTGGGCGCGGGGGCCCTCATAGTGGTGGTCGGCTCCCTCGCCTGCTGCTGCACCGTCAAGGGACAGCCCGTGCTGCTCTACATCGTGAGTACGACGCACAAAGCCTGGGCTCAAATCTCAGAGGACCAAGGATTTTTGAAAGTTATTTGATCGTATGAACTACGACAGGACGTTCCGTGATTCCAATTCCACGTTACTGTAGGTTCCACAGGACAGTAACTGGCTGTAGTACTTCCGACACAAAGCCTTCTTTGGGAGGATCCAACCAACCTTTGGGTTGTGGATTAAAATTTTTAGCTATGTTTAACTATTCATAAAAAAAATCTCTAAACTCTTCCAACAATGATTAAGGCAGGTGCATTTCTTAATGTCTTAGTGACCTTCGTCAACGTGAACGATTACAAATTTAAAACTTTCAAAAGTCGTATATTTTTTTCCTACTAATAGTCTTAATCAGTCACATACTTGAACCACCAAATATTTCAACCGTATTTATTCTTATAGAATAACTTAGTAGATATTAAAAATAAGAAAATATAGCTAGCAAACTCATTTTGTTTCACGCCTCGAGCCATGCAGTGAGCCGCACAGTTTATAACCGACTAATTTGTAGATCCGTCACTTTTATCTCGCAGTTCTGCCTCCCTTCAGAGCCAGCTGTGTGGTATGTCTATTAAGCTACATCCCGAAACTCTTTAAGGCACCAACGTCAGCACTATTCACAGTAATTCCTTTGCGGCGAGCATCACATACGTTTAACGAATGAATTTTTTGAAAATTCATTGTTCTAGATTACCGAATTCAACAAATAAATGACAGTAGAAACAACGAAGTGTTACCTGATTTCGTGCTAACTCTCCATGTTTTCCAAGCGCTGTCAGTTTGCAACGTTCTCAGTTCGCATAACTCTTGAGCTGTGAACGCGTCACGTTTCTTCAGAGACTAAACTCTCAAAGGAGCAGAGTTTAAGAACAAAACTCGTCAAAAATCCCCTTTTCGAATGTGAATTATTGCAAAGCTGATTTAATTTCCTGTAATTTCATTTTGTAAAAAATTTCCATAAACTAGAAAGCAAACTTCGAAGTTACGAGAACAGTTGAATAATTTAAACCAAACTATAAAATGACCATGTTACAGATTTTTACAAACTGAATTGAGTAACTCTGAATTCAAGATTTGAGGATAATACATCAATCCAGTTGTGCAGAAGAAACAGTTGGAACTGAAATGGGCGTCGTTAAGCATATTTGTTTTTCATAATCATTCGAATTAATGGTGGGTGGCTTATTAATCATACTTAACTACTACTGTAGCGTAAATTCGACTTATATTAATATAGGAGTCCATATCAGTGAATCCAACAATAGCGGCCCTTAGTGATTATAATGGTAAAAGTGAAATGGATAATATTCCTGTCATTCTAATACTAAAAACGTTGCACTTTCACCACGTCCACTACACAGATCTATGGCAATCATTGAGCGGACATCCATGGCCGATGTACGACCGTTGTTGCCATGGGGTCCGGTTTTTCAGTGGCCTTCGCTGAAGATTTGTTTTGTCGGCGCGCACTAACACAACAGGTGCCTGCGTGCCCAACAGGTTACTCCAGGCTGGCGGGTTGCCTGCTCGCCCGGGGCGCTCCGTCCAGGCGCAATCAATACCGCGGGGCTAAAGGTCACACCTTCCCACCCTCGCCACAAAAATCTGGCTTCCTGCAAATTAATTCACGAAACGAATGTTAAACAGAAGATGGTGGGTGGAAACTTAGTTACACCTTGTTACTATTAGCAGTTTCATAAAAATCATTGTATGGACGAAAGTGTCAGATATGAAAATGTTACCGCCTGAACCCGATATCAGGCCAAACTATCTTGGCCCAGGCCAAACCCGATTAGGTCCAGGCCGCATTTCATGCTAAGCACATTTTTCTCCCCTATTGGTTGTGGTTAAATTGGCCCAATATCGCGTTTTTTTATCCGGTAACAACGATAATATCGTCGCATACAATTTGTCCTCATCTGTATTCATTTCAGTCGTAAGAATATCTGGGCATTGGTATTTCCAATATTAGTCATACAACACATAGCTAAAATTGAAGCACTCAAATATGAATATAAATTTTAATAATCGGGCAAATTTTAATTTAGCTCAAAGTGTTTAATATCGAATCATAAATGTGTAATTTTATAAATTCTAACTATGGTGCAACATAACGAGTTGTTGATAACTTATCCATATCTCTTACCGATTAAAAAAAGTTTGACTATGTTATACAGAAACAAGAATTGGGTTTCATCAGAACTGTTACAGGAAATGCTTGTAGCTCTCTGAAAAAATGAAAGATCCTAAAAATAAAACTCAATTAGTAAAAGATTTACAATTTATTTATAAAAATGTAGCGCAAAGATCCACAATTTAATGCAGACTTTGAGAATTAGTCACTAAATTTTAGACATTTCAGTGCCAAACGAGTTTTCTTTTGCCTAGCGTCATCTAGTAAGTGTATATAAAACAAAAATACCATGAGGTAATACCAGCTGTATCGGCAGGCAGATCGGGGCAAATAAAGACAGCTTTTGAACAGTCTGAGCAAAATGGGTGCAGTGGGAGATCATTATCTAAAGTAATATAATTTTCAGTAGTTTCTATCAACGATACTTACCGTTTGTAGCGATAGTAAACTTTCAGCAGAAAAAATAAGTAAAATGCTGAGTCCGAACGTGGTGGATGAGTGGTAATGCTGTGTCCTTGCGTTTGGGAGGACGCGGGTTCAAATCCCCGTCTAGTTCAGTTTTCCACGTTTTTCCAAAATCGCTCCAATCGAATGCCTCCTGAAAGATTCCATGGCCCACTTCCTTCGTCCTTTCCCACCTCTAGTGAGCTGTACGTCTACGAGGCTTGAGGCCATAACCAAGTGTGCTCGGAACAATATGGCTAGGTCGGCAGTCTCCCTATACACCTTCTTGTATCATTTATTTATATTATACTGACATTTTATTAGTACTGATCCTATTTTTTTCCAAACTCTGAGACCTGAGAAAAATGCTGTATACTTCTGATTAGACTGAGACGAGAGCTGTAGTAATGTTTGTTGTGTGCTATCTTCATAGGTGATAGTTACAATTCTGGTCTATTTTCTGTTCTCCCTATATCAAACGGTACGGAAGTTAGATATCGGAGAATTCTCGAGAAAATTTGATTAATTTTTTTCCGGAGGAACAGTCTGCGATGAAATGGAAGGGGGGGTGGAAAAATTAAACGAGGGACGCTCCTGCTGTGCGACGAATATAAACGAAGTATTTGCTCGAGGCTAATTAGAGGCACTTGAGAAGCGAGGCCGTCTTCATTCATACCGTATTCATGAGGCGTCCGTACTCCAACTGTTGACTTAATTTAAAGTGGATTCTGACATCTCGTGACTGTAGCCTGCAGCGTAAATTGGTAACTACAAGCGAGCCTCGATAAGGGAAATTTGTTGCCTCTGTGGGTTCGTTGGGCAAGCAGTTAGCGCGCTGAACGTCCAAATCAAAAGAATATTCCAGCATAATTTCTTACATTAGTGAGTTTTGAAAGACGCGTACACACTGGTAATGGAAAACTGTTGGTGCTATACTCGCTCGCTGCATTAAGATTAGCATTGCCTGCGATTTCTGTCTGGAACACTTGATTTGAGAAGGCAAGTTATCGAAATGACCGTTAGAATAAAACACCAAGTATAAGCCATTGTTTCAGGACGTCAGTTCATTACTTATACCTATCAGACAGAATCTGAAGCAACTCTATGATCTTATTTGTTAGTGAAATTTAAAACTGTAAAAACTACCTCTTGTACGATACTGCAATTATACATATTGGATTGAGGATGTAAGGTTTCTGGGTTTGTCGTGGAGACTAGTAATTGTCGGTTATTACTTCTGGAATATCTGAGTTAATCTGGTGTAATAACTATAACAGATTGCAATATATTTTACCCGCGTTTTGGTAAAAGTTCTTTTTAAGCCGAGGAAACAATAACTAGCTGAAAATTTTCCACCTCCACTTAGACTCAATCAAAAAAAAAAAAAACCCCCAACGTCGCCACTACAATGTTTTTTTGCAGCGCTGATCCGATTGGTTGGGAATTTTTGAGTGATTATTTTTATGGGTAACAAATGAGTGACCTCGAGTTAAGCTGTTGCATATTAAAATTGTCATAGGAAGTGTTGCCAGCATAAAGGAAAGCCTTGTCGCTGGGCTAAGTAAACATCGTGTCCAAATCATTTGGATTAGAAATTCAGAAAGTCGAACAAAGACAAACGCACACAGATAAGTTACTGAAGGCAGCTTGTGAGTGAGCCTGGTTTGTCATAGTAAATATATGCAGAACAAAATAAATCTGACTGAAAGATCTGAGGTCGTTTAGCTGATCATTTTATTGATTACAGGATAGTTGTACAGAGGGTAGACTTGACAAGCAATTACTTTCTAGGCTTGTAGTAAATATTTCATTGTTTACTGAAGTTGTGAGACTCCTTCAAAAAACTAACCCACCAATTGCTATCGCACAGAACATCAAACACTAATGATCAAAATGAAATGGTAACTAGGAGTAACAACCAATCTCATTTATACTTGCTTGAACTGTGTTACAATTTGAAACATCGAGGCTGATGTGAGGGAAGTTTCTGGGAACTGTTGCAATGCAGTTTAATAATAATAATAATAATAATTAAATTGCAATGGAGCGCACGTTCCAGTGGAAATTTCCCTACACACCAATTTTCCCCCTTACCTGTACCCACCTACATTTTCTATCTACAAATTTTAACTTCAAATTCTTTCAACGTTTTACGTAAATTATTCTTCATTTCCCTTTAACTTATTCCAATCCCTGGCACCTTTACCTAGAAAAAGAACATTTTCCTGCACCATAGTGCCTGAAATCGAGTGCCACCTTGTGAAAATGGTAGTCTTTTCCCTTCCATGCATTACTTTTCATTCTTACACCAATATCTTTCCATGCCCCATCACCAAAATACGCCTTGTATATCCCCATGACCCTCTTCACCCTTCTCCTGTTTTGCAATGAATCCCATTCCAACTCTTATATCTGTAATGTGGCCGTGTAATGTTAAAGGGAGCAGTATTCATCTGAATCCAGTCCAGCATTCAGATGAACTAGCTACGACGAGATTGTAAAGCCTACTTCCTTCCTCATCCTGTATCTTTATCGGTTTCCTAGATGCAGTCAAGTGGTTGTTTGTGCAGTACGGAGCGTTCCTGATGGCGGTGGTGGTGATGGAGCTTGGAGCTGCAGTGTCAATCTACGCGTACCGCGAGAGTTTGCAGGCCGGCTTTGCTAAAGGACTGGACCAAGCCATCGACAGCTACCACTCCGACCCCGAGAAAAAGGACTGCTTCGATCTCATGCAGAGCACGGTAAACTACCTCACTGTGATTACATTTTCGTCAAACTTAAATGATTTTATTCTAACCGTAAGTTGATACATAAAATTACTGAAAATCTTTAATATAGCTCTTTTTAGTAGAAACCATCTTTGTACGTACAAACATGTCCCTTGCAGTGAACTATAAATTAAAAATGGCTCTGAAATTCATTTGTCAGCATATTACCACTTGTATGAAGAGACAAATGATACAAACTTTAAAATCTACACGAATAATGATTTTGTCAACGTCGATGAAAAGAGCAAATTGAAACATTTTACGCATTTAAAAAATTATGTTATTGCTTATTACTTCAATAGTCTGATGCTAAAAGAATGACATGTACACACTTTGACAATAAATTTGGCCGCTGGCTTGCCAGTATTGCATTACTGTTTCCTAGGATGACAGATTGTGCAAGATAAGAGTGATTGAATTTTTCAGCGGCGGCCAGATTTATTGTCAAAATGTGTACCTAATATTTGTTGATTGAAATACTATTCAAATTGTTTTACTGTGTCAACTCTTCTTGTCACCAACGTTTCGATTCCCATATGGGATAATTCCACTGAACTGAAGAATATCTCCTGTCAGGATAGGAACGTATGTAACAGGATAAAAGTTGTCACAGCACAACAGTCTGAACTATTTCAATCAACATGAATAAAAGCTGAGATGAGCTTAAACCCTTAGACTTGGTATTTAAAGTTTCATTAGAATTAAATAATGTAACCATATATAATTTTGAGCTGCAAATGAAAATTATATCTTGACATCCTTCCAGAAAAATTTTACCTTCAAAAACATTCATTTCGTTTTTGTATGTGGAAATTTTTTACGATCGAAGACAGGGAAATTCTAGAGAAAGAAACTACTATTCGTGATTGGTGGCAAAATTTGATTTTATGATTAAATGATGATTATATTTTGCATCATATTATCTCCGGTTTGTTCATAACTAAAGTTATCCGAAGTTCTGAATATTTGTTTTCTCTGTTACTACGTTCAGTAATTTGTTTAGCAGATGGGGGGGGGGGGGGGTGTAGGGAAATTGCCATCGGAGCCTGTGCTCCATTGCAATTAAATTAAAATAATATTAAAAACTACTCATTAACCTCAACTGAAAGTAATTTACTCAAATGTACATTTGCCTGGTATCAACATTTTAATTTTCTGTTTACCTTCAGATCTTCAGTGCGAGAACACGAGTCAGGAGAAATTGAGCGGCTGTTTCTAATATACGCGGGCACTAACCAGCAGCCAGGTGACAGTTAGGTGTGGGTAAAATCAATCGTCTGTCTACGCGGGACTTGTCGCAGTGTTTTCTACAGACTGTAGTACTTACTAAATTCCGGGTTCCATAAAGCTGACATACATACACATACAAACCACAGCCATGGAAACATTCTGATGGTCTGGAAGGTTGAATAAATCAGTTTATCAGATCGGGGAAAACAAAGATGTCTTAATACAAAACTACTTTCGGTATTTTCCAACCAGTTATAAAGTAATTATCGTTAATTAATGATATTTTATGATTAATTTCCGAGAATAATGTGAAAAAAGAATTATGTACTTCATCCATTACGATGACTATTCGACGGCATAGCTACGCTCTCGAAGCGGCGAAAAGCTTTTACCCATAGAACGGAGCAACTAGAACAATTTATTTGATGGGAACATTTTATAATAAGAGAATGTATTCTAGTTGAAGTCTTACTGTGGGAAAAAGTTTTTAACAGTTGAGAAAACAATTTGTAAGCCGAAGGACTTCAGATTTCTTTCAAAGCAGGTAAATCGTTGAGACGTTGGCATGTATTTTAAAAATTGAAATCTGATGCTTGGAATCTGAATTCGGCAGGTCTAGTAGTATAATTTTTCGATATGTTTAAGTCTCTCATTTTCCTATAAATTTGGAAGTCACAGTTGGTAACAAATAGCGGAAGAATTGAAAACTGGAAATAGTTTTCAAGAGTAGCTGAAAACTGCGTTATGATCGAGAGGTTTAGTTTAATTACGTCTCCCGATGAATTTTGCAGTTTGTTATGGACTGAGCAATTAATGAATAGTATATAAACACCTTCTAACGGTGAATATAAGGAGGGAGTGATAAGTGAACATTATGGTATTATGAATAAATGAAGATTTAAATATTTATTAAAAACTAGCACGGGGTTTGGCGTGTATAAAAACACCCTTTTTTTGTTTTAGTACCAAATATTAACTTTAAAAACATAAATTTCTTTTAAATATATTACTTTAGATTCGGTTTTCATACTGTGGTTCGAAAGTTTTGTTTTTATTGGTTATACTTATATTTTAACACAATACAATATATTAAAATATAAGAAATTAAAATTATATGAAACATTATCGCTAACAGTCCAATAGTTGACCTTTTGGTCAGAAATTTGGAAAACACTTTCCTCGAGATAAAAAGTGAATATTAGGCCTAAAAGAAATGTGCCTTATACATAAAACAAAATGAAAGTTACCGTCTGCAGTAGTGTTGGCAGTAGCGAACGGTCATCTCTAAAAATATCTCTGCCACCAACGATACCATTTGCAATAACGAATCTAAAATCTCTGGCAAATTTTCGTAATACGATGTGTGTACATTCCTATGCTGTGGGTACGGAAATATAGGCCGGACATGCACAACGTTTGTTTTGTTTCCGGGAATACACGTAATCACTGACATGGCTCTCATTAAAGCAGCTTATGGGAGGGAGGGGACATTCTCCACCTGCCCGAAGCTGGTACTGACCTATTGAAATTTGTTTTAACTGCTTCGTTATAATGTCCTCTTCACGTGAGTGATGCGTATCTTAGATGCCACCGTCGATGCATAAGCAATGACAATCTTTTGAAATGTTGGTTAAATCCTTTATTGTAATATTTTCGTGTCATAACACTCATTAAAGCAGATTATTAATTACTATTAATAACTGAATTCCTCATGCCTCGTGTTGTTGCAAAAACATTCTGGCCCAGGCTGAATTTCGACCTAAACAAAATCCATACTGATATTGCCGCTTTAAAATCAAACGATGCAGATACACGTAAACACATGAAATTCATCGCTAAATATATCTTTGTTAATGACAACATTGTAAGTTTCAGGATTAAAAGTACGCTTAGGGTAAATTATAACAATTGCATAAACAACTTCAGTTTGAACTGCAAGAGGAATAAAACACGCGCAATAATACTTTGACAGTATCGTAATGTAACGTTTATTAGTTTTTTTCTTCTAGCGGTTGTGGTTTGGTCGGAATGCGGCCTGGAACAGATTAAAATCGTCGCCAAAGGCACAAGTAACTACACATGTACTGATTTTTGTCATCCGATATTTCGAGAACTACCGGTAAGCGATGTAACACAATTTTATTCTTTACTTTCGAATTGTCCCTATTCACCATCAAATTTCGGCGACCCGGGATCTTTAAAACCCTTTACTATCTATAGTAAGCACAAAATTACTTATGTTACATTGAAGTTAAAATATTAAGTAGTGGTTTGAGTAATGAATTCCTTATCAGATTTATCAGAACAGATAAAACCGGGAAATTATAACCAAAGACAGATATATACAATCCAGAGATATTCGTCTTTTTGCAGTAAAAATTAAACACCGGATGTCTATTAGTAATGCTTAATGTCAGATTCAGGTATTCAGTTTACAACATTCAAGAAAACTTAAAAAAAATAATAATTCGAAGTCAAAATATTAAACAGAATTCTAAATTAAGTTGTGTGCGATATTTTTGTCAGTTTTGTGCAAGGAGTGAACATCTTAATCATAGTGTGATCCGTATCACGTAATTTTATCTCTAGAATTATATTCAATTATTCCCTCCGTACCTCGGTTCATACAAGTCATTTGCTATTTCCGCAGATTTCAGTTGTGACCGTTAGCTCTAAAGATTTGAAAACACCACCCAAATTGCTGCTGTAGTTTTTTGCGCGGCTCCCGTTCAAATGACACACGCAGCCTGCTTACAGATTTAGAATAGTATAGATGAAGGAAAAACCATGTACATTCGTAAATAATTCAAGTGATGACGCAACCTGAAAGTGTTGAGAAACGAAGGTGAAAAGGCAAAATTAGGAGTTTACTTGCTGAATTCTCAATTATTAGTATTTCCAGAATGGCCTTCAGTTTCATAGAGCAAGGTACAAGACGTGAGCATCAATGATGTAAAATTTCAGCCAAAGGCATATGGGGCTTCTGCTGACAGTTTTTAAATTTACAAATCTGCATCTTCTACCTTTTCTAATGAGATGTTGATTTTTGAAAAGTTGTAGAACTTGTTACCTAAACGGAAGAGGAACTGTATGAATTTGTACTGCTATAATTCCAGTTAAATAAATAGTATTTTGCAGTTATATGCAAAAAATACTACGTTGAATCGCTGAAAGACATTACTGTGAACTAAACTGGTTCAATAATCTTAAAGTTGTGATACATGGTCAGGCGGCTCAATGAATAAGGCATTGAAAAAGCATTCAGTTTACGTGGGCGGATCGACCTACCCCGAAACGGCGTAGGTGCGCGCTCTATCGGTGAGGACAGCAACCTGTTTGTTTCTTGCTGACCTAACAGATGGCGCAAGCTGTAGTCAACGGAGCGCTTCTCGCCAGGAAACTCTGGATGCAATCTGTTACTTGAACCGGAAACAAAATGTGAAAATCAGTTTTCAAATTATTTTTATTAATGCAGAAAAAAATTACAAATGGAATTTTTGACTTTAGATAATATACAGCAGTGGTTGTCAATGAGGTTGGAGGCGTAGATTTTGAGCGAAGCCGTAGTGTCGAATATCTCGAACCTACAGGGCCGGCGCTAGGATTTTGGGGCGGGTAACCATTATTTTTTTTTAGCTCTACAACTTGCTGAGCGAGAGCATTGGTTGGGTACTTGGCCCGGCCCTGCAGCCCTATCGAAATATAACAGATTTTTCCACGGTACCTGAGAATACAAGGAAATTTTCCAGAATTTTTTACTTATTCTAGTTTTAAGTTTTACTGGAAATTCCTCGATCGATTATTTGATAATGTTCCTGATATCTTTTGGGGAATGGATTGGTGCCCTATTTTAGACAGTTTTAAGATATTCCCGAGCTAATTCGCTTGTCTATATAAATGAGAATTCAGTTGTTAAATTTTCATCAATTACAAGTCAGAAGAGAAACTTTCTCAGAGTTTGAGCCAAAATGTCGTCGCCTAGGAAACTAGTACAAAAGGGAGTGTAAAAAAAAAAACTTTTATAGAAAAGAATTGGAAGAATAATTTTCAGGGTGGTACGTAAAAAGGTGTAAAAGCCCAAACTATTTTTTTTCTTTTTTTTTTTTCTGTCTTCAATCTTTCGACTGGTTTGATGCAATCCTCCATACTTTCCTATCCTGTGCTAACCTCTTCATTTCTACATATCCCTTACAGCTAACGTCCTCAATTATCTGCTTCATATATTCTAATTGTCTTCCTCTACAGTTCTTACCTTCCACCGTTTGCTCCACTAACAAATTAACCAATCCTGACCTAACAGTCTGTCTCTTCTTTCTGTAAGCTTCTTCCATAAACTTCTTTTCTCACACATCATTTCCAAAACTCGCTCATTTCTTACTTTGTCTGTCCACTTAATTTTCAGCATTCTTCTGTTTCACCACATTTCAAATGCTTCAATTTTCTTTATTTCCGGTATTCCTAAAGTTCATGTTTCGCTACCATAAAGTGCTGAGCTCCACACATAGTTTTAAAAAGTTCTTTCTAATTCCTAAATCAAAATTTAAAACTGAAAGGTTTCTCTTTTTCATGAAGGCTCTTTTTGCTGGTGCTATTCTGCTTTTAACATCATTCCTGCTTCGGCCATCTGTTGTAATTTTACTTCCCAGTTAACAGAATTAACTTATTTCTCCTATTGCATCCGATCCTATTTTTATATTTAATCTACTAGTATTGGTATCATTTCTGCTCCGTTTCATCACTTTTATCTTGCTTTGATTTATATTCAGTCCAAAATCTTCCTTCAGTATTTTGTTCATGCCATTCAGTAATTTCTCAATATCCTCAGCCCTCTCTGCTAACAAGCAATGTCATCAGCAAATCGTAGCATACTGATTTTTTTCTCCTTGAAAACTTGCGCCACATGGAAATTTTTCTTTGACTTTCTTCATTGCTTCTTCTACATAAAAGTTGAATATTAACGGGGATAGACTACAACCTGTCTCGCGCCTTTTTTAACTGATGCATGTCTCTAGCGATTCTCTACTTTTATTATAGCCACTTGATTTTTATATAGTTTATAGAGTATTCTTCTATTTCGATACTTTAGACCTGACTTCCTTAAAATTTTGAACATCTTGTCCCACCTAACATTATCAACTATGCCTTACTGTAAGGATAACTTATTAATATTATATCAGGGAAAGACTCTCAAGAATAAGTTCTTCACAAGCACATTCTTTGTCATCAAAGAGTATAAAATCAAAAAGATATCGTCATTTACTGTGACAAAAACTAATGAACCTGATATACAAATTAAACAAGATAAAAATATTTAATTATTTTTAATTAAGTACGAGTACTTACATTTCAATTAGCCTCGTTTGCTGCGGAACATAATCTACCATCTATCATTTAATTTAATTGCAATGGAGCACACGCTCCGGTGGCAATTTCCCTACACACCCAACTTACCCCTATCCTGCACCCACCTATATTTGCCATTTACAAATTTAAACTTTAAATTCTTTTAACGTTTTCGGTAAGTTACTCATCATTCCCCTTGGTAACTCATTCCAACCCCTGACACCCTTACCTAAAAAAGAAAATCTTCCCACACCCTTGTGCCTGAAATCGAGTGCCAGCTTGTGGTCATGGTCATCTTTTCCCTTCCATGAACTACTTTTCATTCCTGCTGCAATATCTTTCCATGCCTCCTCGCCAGTATACACCCTGTACACTCCCATCACCCTCCTCATCCTCCTCCTGTCTAGCAATGAATCCCATTCCAGCTCCTTTATCATATGTCACAAATTGAATTCTGCGATAATTTCCAGAAACAAATCTAGCAGCCCTTCTTTGCACCTTCTCAAACTCCTGTATTTGATACTCAAAATGTGGGTCCGATACTACACTACCATATTCGAGCAATGATCTGACCAAAGTTTTGTAACCCAATTCCTTTACTTCTCTCGTGCATCCCCTCGTCACTCTCTCCAACAAGTGCAGAATTTTGAAACCTTTTCCTACCACCTGTCCTATGTGTCCTGCCCAGTTAAGCTTGTTATCAAATGTAATGACAAGATATTTACATTTCAAGTCTTCAGCAAGCAATTCTTTCCCCACCTTATATTTGTAATTAACCTTTTGTTTTTTATTTGTGTATCTAATTAGCTGACTCTTCTAGTCTTCTTTGTATTTATCTTCATCCCATGTTTACCAACCCAACTAGATATCCTGTCCAGATCACCCTGCAACTACTTAGTCCTCTATCGTTTTAATCCTTTTATACAGCATTATGTCATCTGCAAACAATCTAATATCAGATAGTAAACAATCAACACAATTATTCATTAGAATAATGAACAGCAATGGTCCCAATACGCTACCCTGTGGCACACCCATTTTTACTTCCACTTCTTTTGATACTACATTTCCTACCCTATCTTTCTGTTTTCTACCTTTTAAAAATTCTTCTACCCAGCAAATGACTTTCTTATCCACTCCAATGGTTTTTACCTTATTTACTACCATTTTATGGCTCAGTGTCAAACGCCTTTGAAAGATCTAGTGCTACACTATCAGTTTGGTATCCCTTATCCATTTCATCTGAAATGTCTTGCATACATCCCACCAACTGAGATTCGCATGAATATCCTTGCCTGAACCCATATTGCCTACTTGAAAACCACTTACGTTCCTCACATACATTTCTGATGTGGTTGCATATCAATCTTTCCATTAATTTACCTACCACTGAAGTCAAATTGATTGGCCTGTAATTTTTGGCTCTATTTCTCACCCCTCATTTATTTACCGGTACTACTATCACACTTTTCCAGACCTGTGGTAAGCAGCAAGTATCCAGACTCAATTTAAATATTTCAAGATAAGGTGCAATGTCACATCCGGCTATCTTTAAGATATCTGTAGTAATATTATCTACACCAGCCCCCTTATATTTTTTCAGCTTGCTTATTTCCTTCATGACTTCTTCAGGATGAATTTCAAATTTTTTACTATCTTCATTTCTAATCGTATTGTTAAGCTCGTTCTCCGAATTAGACCTCCCCGTTTCTGATTCATTGTCCCTAATGCTCTCACTAAACCACTTACTTAAAATCTCTGCCTTTTTCAAATCCTCAGTAACTACTTCACCATCCTTATCTATAAGCGTCTCTACACCCTCCCTTCCCCTCAGTTTCCTTATATAGCCATAGAAATTTCTAGATGCATTAGTCAATGGTCCTCCTGCACTGACAATACTCGTCATAAACCCATCTTTAGCCACTTTCTTTGCTGTTATTAAGCCCTTGTTTAGTTGTTTCAAATATTCCCTACTACCCTGCTGTCTCCTGTTATGTTCTCTTCGTACCAACCTCTTTAACCTCCTCACTTCCCTATTGTAATAAACAGGTTCTCTGCTTCTCTTTATTTTCTGCTTTGGAATAAATTTTTCTTCTCCCTATCTTATTATCTCCTTGAACTCTTCCAACCTTGACTCTACTGTACTTGTGCCTTCCTTCCATTTGCTGAAGCGTTCTCTGAAATATCTCTTCAAATTTGAAATCTGTGCCTTTTTATAATTGTACCTATTTCTCCCTTCAATTTTGCGGAGCACTTATCGAAACTGATAGTCCGTTTGTTCCGATTCAAAAATTGCAGAACATCATAATTGATCAGATAAAGTTTCGATAATTTATTTGAATATTTGCTGCAACCTAAGTTTTCGCTTATTGTTTACGAGTCCAGTGACTTGGCACAACCAAACACTTGTGCTTAGTCGTGAGATACGAAAAAAAAAACTCATCAAAAATTGTTTTTTTTTTTTTTTAGCTCTTGTTCCATTAGAATTTATTACTGCAGTACTATCCTTTTTTAGATGCAATGATATTCCAAATAAAAATAATCTAATGGTTTTTGCATCTGATGGATCAAACGTAATGATGGGGCGTAATAATTATGTTGTAACATTGCTGTATAACCAAATTCCCGATATTTTTATGCTAACTATGATATTGGTTTAATTTTTGTGCTTACACCAAACTGCGACGTAAATTGTGCTTATTGGGGTTTTATTATTTGATATACCGCTGTTAGCGGGCAGATCAACCAATTTCGCATTTTGACGTTCGATTCCACTGAGTGTAACATAATAAACACGTTTGAGGAAAAAGACAATGAAATTGTTGAATTTATTCGTTAATATATTTAAAAACATAAAAATGTGTTTATAATGTTTTCTTAACCTTTTTTTTTTTTTTTTTTGTATAATATTGTGGATTAGGGAGGCGTAATCTCACAGTGCAGAGGAAGTGCGCGAGCCCTAAATTTCCTAAAATACTGGGAACCCATTATGATACACAGCTCTAAATGTTTTGAAAACTTTGTGTTCTACGAAGCACTCTTCACATTTCTTTATTTAAAACTATAATCTAAAATTTATAATTGAGAACAAATTTAAAATGCTTTCACTTCATGTTCAATAAATCCTAAATAATCCAGCTGAGGCTGTCAGAATCCAAATGCGTGACCAACAAAAAATCGGTGTTTCCGTTTAAATTTCTAGCAGCCACCGTGCAAAAAAAATCGAGTTAAACCTGGCGTACCTAGCCTGGAGCGAGACGTTAGCTCTAGTTCCTAGCATTCTTGAAGATGTCAGTTCCACACCCGGTCCGGTTTCCCAAAAACGTGCAGGCGAATGTAAGGACGGTAGTCTGGCCGAATTTCTTCCCGTTTCTTGTCCCAAATCCTCCTACCGATCTAACGAATTCGACTTTGAGCCGTAAAGTCCTCAGGGAAAAAAAATCTATTGTACAGCATCGGTGTACGTTTCTACCGTCCATTTTGGAAAGATGACTCTCGGTGTGTTTTTTTTTTTTTTTTTTTTTTTTTTTTTTTTTTTTTTTTTAATAAATTTCTGCCTTTGCATCTTCCTACATCTATTTTTTGTACAAATCGTCCTTAATGTTGAGTCCTCTTCTTGAACGTTCAACTGGTCTTCCTCCTAGTACATTCCTACGCACTGTAGCTACTGCCTTGGTAGGTGAAATGTTGACAACCGTAACACGTTACAATGCCACGTTAACTTTGTGTAGTTCAGTCTTCCTTCCACTGTCGGGTCCGGCTGCTAAGTCTTTTATGTATTCACTTATCTCTCTGTTTCGGGTACTTCATTTCGAATGCTCGTGATTCGTTTGTTTACTGCTCTATGAACTGTATGTCGTGATCCGCAAGAGATGTAAATTTTACGCTTAGTTCTTAAATGAATCTGTTCCAAATTAGGCTGCACACTTCAGAAGAAACTGAATCGTTGTGCACTTCTAACTTTTCCATTCTTCAGCAAAAGATAATGAAGGATATTTAGGGAAGCGTGATATGCCCTCTGATTTTACTATCAAACTTAACATCTGAATCTAAAAACCTCATCAAAATGTGTTCATCAATTTTTGTTTGTTGCGAGAACAGACTCGGCCCCGTCACATATTCACAGTAGTATAGGTCTCGAAAAACCATCTACTACGTGTACACTATTTTCGATAAAACATTGAAACTTCATAACCAGGGATTTTAAGTGTGTACAGTCTGCGTAAAGTTTATTTCCTTTACTATCCACTACAAATTTTTAGTAATAACCAGCTCTTCTCTGTATCCTCCTCCGTTATAATTTCTCTGTACATTTATCTCAAACTGTGCTATCTTTTTATCATCCTGAGGAATTAATTCCTGGATATCATTTCAGTTTTTTCCCTGAGTTATGTAACGGCTTAATATTTATACTCCCCAGCTGGTTTATTATCCCTTACTCTCTTTTAATTTGCTTGTTTAATCACTCTATGTAGAAAAATATTACCTGAATTGTTGTTGTAAAATAACAAAAATAAAGTTGTCTATTTAATTGTTTGTGCGATTTTTTGTGCATAAACTTGTAGTTTGTAGACAGAACTGAATGAAAATCTCCACGCCGTTATTCAAATTTTGAAGGAAAATGCGAGAGATTATCATTTATTAACTCAAAATTTTCGTGTATTTAGAAACTGGGTGCAGTCCGTTTGGGTATGGTCGTGGGTGTAAAATACAGCTCTCAGGTCAGGCGTTCAAAGTAGTAATATAGACAACTCTTATGGGTGATTCAAGCAAAAAATGAATTGCATACTCTAAAAGTCTAAGAATAAGATTTTAAGGGTAAAAGAACTGACTGCTAAACAAGAACTACCTTAAATATGAAATTGGCCATAAGGCTTCCCTCTGCAAAATTTGATCAATTTCTGTTGAGTCTGAAAGAACTTAGAAATGCTGATCTCGGTACATAGTAAGAAAAAAATCAGAAATGTCACTGTTCAGCCTTTGATTTTAAAATTAATTTTTTCGTCTTAATTAAGCTCATTACAGATGTAATGATTTCGTAGTCTACTCATTTGTGAACCAGCGTGCACGAAAACAAGGCCACAAAGTAATGATGGGGTTACAAAGCATTCCACGCCACATTAGCCATGTCACTGTACGTGGGCTATAGAAGTTTCCGAACAGTGCAGATGTTATACTTTGAAAGAAATCTATCTGTTGAAGCCTCAAATTTTTCAAATTTTAGCCAGGCAGCCAGTTTCAGTATTGTCACATGCGTGTTTCTTCGTTATGGAGGTTTATTGGGTTATCAAAGAGGCGAAATCAAATATGTTAATGTTACTGAGCTAGTTTCTCGGTGCAAAATTCAGTGGGCTGTTGCTGTAGAGTAATGCAAATTAAACTGCGTTAGCTTAACAAGAGGTAACAGCCCGATCGTTTGGGATAAACACACCTCAGTAACAAACATTGCCTAAATGTTTTAATATAAAATTCGAGTTGTATTGTCAGGTTATATGTATTGCGATAGAAAATGGAGATACGGAACATTTTGTGGACAATTATTTCCTGGTGACTTCGCTGGTTCCACCATCTATTCTGTTGGTGCTCTTCATCTGCCTTGTCAGACTCCGGTCGTTAGCGGTGGAAGTCTGTCAGACGAAATGGATGCTGTGCATTGACTGTCAGTTCACTTGTCATATACATTTCCTCCTGTAGCAAATTAGATGTAGGCCGCTTCCTCGTAAGATAAGTCGAAAGTTCATCACGGCAGGGCATTCGTTACTAATTTTTGTTTCTTCCAGTAATAGGCTATACTTTATACCCACTAGGAAGAGC
Organism: Vandiemenella viatica; assembly: GCA_031002005.1. Classification (NCBI taxonomy): domain Eukaryota; kingdom Metazoa; phylum Arthropoda; class Insecta; order Orthoptera; family Morabidae; genus Vandiemenella; species Vandiemenella viatica. The sequence continues at coordinate 74,836,203 of JARYHS010008075.1, forward strand.
TGGACTGCAGCCTAAGTTCACGACGTATAGGGGTGTTCGCCTGTATTGCTGTGGGGAAACAATTTTAATTCGAAGACTGGTTATTGTGAGCAGTGTCGGTACATTGGTACCGCAAGTTATTGCTATTTCGAACATTCTTGTCTCGTTGCCTTAAAAAAAAAAAAAAAAAAAAAAAACACACACATTTGTGTCTTATGGACAAATTTTCTTTTTCTAAATTATTAATATACTTTAATTTGTCCGTAAAATTCAGTTCAGAGTTCAAAATTACTGCATCATAAGTTATTTTAGCCAAGAAATTTAAGTATACGTGCATCATATTATCGCGTTTGCTTTATCGTGTAGAAACATTGCTTCATGAACGAAACATTTCCTGAAGTTTTCGATATGCGCGTCGTAGTGCATAGTATGAATTACAATAATACAATTACAATAATTCAGGAACAATTACAGTGAAAATAGAAATTGTAATCCCCATAATAGCGAAGAGCCAATTAATGTAAAGCTGCATAGGGTCGGTGGTTTAGATTCCGGAATAATGGATCTCCACAGCACAAATAGTGTTAAAATATAAGTCGTCGATGGAAATGGAACAAACTTCGTGAGTTGATGTGTAGAATTTGCAACACTGTGAGACTTGGGACGATGGCTGAAATTCGTTAATCGCTGACATCGGAAACACTGTTTCAAGTATATACACAATGTGGTATGTTTCCAGTTGCATTGCTGCGGCAGCCACAACTACACAGACTGGAAGGAAGAAATTCCAAAGTCCTGCTGCCAGGATCCAAACTGCGCCATAGCAGACGCCAGCACGATCTACACACAGGTACGGCCACATCTCATCTCGTATACTGTTTCTCAATGACCTCTTTAACAGGCAATTCGATTTCGCAATTCATGTATATTTTCAGTAAAAATATGTTCTGCAATTGTTAATTTTTGCCTTTTGTTTGAATACTTGGGTAAACTTCCACCGATGATGCACATCGAAACTAAATTACTTGGTAGAAATTATAACTGGTTACATTTTTTTATTATTATTATTATCATTTTTTTTAACTGAGTGCTGTGACGCTTTCAAGGGGAAGGGGGCATTCAGTAGGTCCCAATTTTGTTCCAAATACGTTCACCTATCTTACAGGAATGTAGCCATTTTCAGAACATACGCATACTGTATATATTATGGCCTATAACCATAGAGGAGGTTGTGTGTAATATTGCGACTAACTAATATATATATATATACCCAAGTTAAGGTTAAAGTGTATATATATATATACTTTAACCTTAACTTGGGTAATTAGTGTAAATCATTTTATTCTAGTTTTTGGTGTTTTTAAATAAGAAATCCTAACCTGTAATCGTATAATTATCACAGTATGCCCCAAAATAAATTTTTTGTTTGTATATTCGTTTATGCCAACCATGACCACCTGAAGCCGTTGTTCGGCTTGAATTTGCTATGGCTATCTACTCATCAGCGTTAAAATGGTGGTGTTAGTCCTTGAGGAGACCTATAGTTTAACCAGAGATGAGTTCTGGCTACTTCACATTTCACAGTAAGCTGTGCCAGAGGTGAAGGTCTGGTTAAGAGTTTGTGAAAATCCTCACCGAGACCGGGATTCGAACCGGAACCTTTCGATCTCCAGTCTGATGTCTCAACCACTGAGCCAACAGAACGCTCAAAAGTTTTTTTGTATGGAAAAGAGTACAAATTGAATTACATTACTGTAAAACTAAAGTTTTTTTATAAAATGACAACTGAAATATTACTTTCCGCTGAGATATCTGCAGACAATCATATAATTAAATTGGGTTTTGGTTTTGAAAAATCTGCAATTTCATTAGTTTGACAGTGGATACGTGCTGTGATCACACCTTGCCGGCTCCTGCCTTTACTATGCCACCATGCAAGCAGCAATAAGGAGCTGGCTGCGTACATTGGAGGGATTAGATGAAGAGTGTACTTACTCTGCCGTGTCTACACTGCTTTGCGCACTGGATACACAAATAGAAGCTGCATGCAAACGGGGGTCGGGAAACTTTGTCGCATCGCCAATCCATTCCTATTACAAATAATTGTCCGCTTTCACCCCCTTCAGGAATTACATGGATTGTAATGTATAAATTAAGTTTATGTTCCAGAAAATTGTAATGCAATGCCCGGATTAATGTAAAAATTTGTACGCAAATTGATCTAGATAGTGACTTCAATGAAGCGTGGCATTCAGGATGAAGTAGGTTCGATCCTTGGTCCGGCCATTAAAATCTAGGGTTTTCATGATATCCCCAAATCACTCCAGCGGAACATCCCTTATTCCCAATCCTCCAGACTCCGATCCCCACGAGACATAAAGGTCCAGTTTTTTTAAAAACCAAAAGCTATTTTACAGTATTAAAAATGTCTTTGGGATAAATAAATGCCAAAAACCTATAAAGGATAGTCCATAAACTACGTGGCTCCGACTAGGGGGAGGGGTTGCGTAGAAAGCTACGCTGGGTAACCGGGGGAAGGGGGAGGGTTCCGAGCCGAGCCAAGCCAAGTAGCTTTTCATTTAATTTGTCAGTTAAATTAAGGTACAGAAATGCGTTCTGGAAGCAAATAGTGGGAAAAAATGCCGCGCGCGTGAGTGGGGAGGGGGGGAAGGAGGAATGTTGACAGGAGGCCAAAATGGAGCTACGTATTTTTTGGACGCTGCCTAAGCATGAACACACGAAATGAAAACTCTAAATACTAGTTTTATATTGGAAGATGTGTAGTGGTGTTTACGGGTTCTGAGCAGTTGCATTGGTGTGGTGTGTGTAGGGCTGCTACACGCTGGTGGTGGACTTCTTGAACGCCAACATCGGCATGGTGGCCGGCTCCGCGCTCGGCGTGGCAGTTATCCCGCTGCTGGGGGTCATCCTGTCCTGCTGTCTGGCGCGCAACATCAACAAGGCCAAGTACGAGCAGATGGCATAGAGGTGAGCAGGCCGCAGCTTTCCAATGTGTCCTATCCTAAATACTAACTGTGGAGTTTGTTACTAGTGTCTAAAAACTTTGAGGGTTACTTGAATACTCGCGTGAAAGAGTCTAAGGTCAACAGTCGGCTTTTTATCAATGAAGTCTTGACCTTACTTGTTACTAATATTCTGATTAATTTAAATCTCTACAGTTTGTTCTAATTGTTAGCAATAAGAATCATAACTGTTACCAACCTCTATATTTTAATGCAAATCGAAGTTATGGAAAGCTTACTTCACTTCCAGATGAATTCTTTTTAATTTTTGCCTGTAGCATTTCATACGAATTATTTTTTTGTTGGACTCAATCTTCAAAAAAAAAAAAAAAGAAAAAAAAAAAAAAAAAAAAAAGTTTTATATATATGGCCGATATTCGCCAACACATTTTGTACTGAAAATATTTGTCACTTTCTGGACAAACAAATTTAATTCCATGTTAACTGAGTTATTCATTCTATTCATAGCACTAAGTTTAAGTCTGTCATCTCTCACACATAATAAATAGCCTCCTATGTATCGCTGTTATACAGATCTGGAAAGACAGTTAAGAAATCATACTATACTCGATGAATATCAAAACCCTACTTGAGCCAACAATTCTGAAGTAGCATTCTGTTATGAGGAATTTTTATTTGATGTATATACTGCATTCGTATGCAAAATTTACTCCTATTGCTCTCTCGGCACGTCATGTTGATGAATATCAAATTTTAATCGACGCAAATATACAATGAGTTAATGAAGTCACGAAAGATAGTGAAAGGGAACAAAAATCTAATAAGTTGATAGGTATCCTCGGTTTTTATAAATGATGAAACAATTAGTCCCTGATACACTTTCAGATATAACTTTATTTCCAGCAGATACTGGTTGGACATGTAAACACAACCTCCAGCGTTTACACTCAATAATGCTTTCAAAGAAAATACTGCTATACACTCACAGTACTGAACTAAAAGACTCCTTACATACGTAAAAACTATTCCCACTGCATACGTAAAACTGTTTCAAAACTCGTCTCTGCCGATCGCTTATATAAGCTCCATAGCAAATTCCAGAATATGACAAAGGCTTCAGACAGATGTTTCTCGAACTTTAACACTTAAACAAAAACATATTAAAAACAATAACAATTAATACATAATCATTTACAATCATTACGAATTGCCCAGAAATGATAGACATTTAAACACAATTATCCACATAAATTGGTTTAAACTGTCGCAAATCGTCCTCTTAAACATCGTAGTTCACCTTAATATTTGTAATTACGAACATTTAATAAATTCCTCATGCATAATACCGTCTTTAAACATATTAAATAATGTTTACATAATTTCTTTTCATAAAACAAAATACATTTATACCACTTAACAATCAATTGCAAGAAAAACATAAAAGCCCATATTTACTCAACCACTAGCTTACTACAAATAATTCATAAAAAACAATTTCATTTAAAATCTGGGTTTGAGGGCTGTTACAAAGTTCTTAAGTGTGGTTATTTAGGCAGTGTAGTAACAGAGCAGGCAGCTATACAAATGTTGGCCATAGTTGGATTTCACATGAAGTGAATCATTTGGAAAAATCTATGTAGAAATGAACAGATTGATCAAAAGCTTTGTATGGAATGTTTTGATGGACAGATCAAGGGCACTGAAAACGATAAGATGGCGGCCATATATTAAGAGATTGTGCAACGTGAATGGAAACTACGTATTCCGACTAAAGGCAAAATTAGGGGGGAAAAAGTAGAAAGGACAAACAACAGAAGAAATTTTGTATAAACAATGGGAAAATAAATATATCATGAAATATCTTATGAGGAAGTCTATTACTATACACGGCATTACAAGGAACAATGGAAGGGGTGATAAAAGGAAGGAGGATGAAGATATTCTATATCGGTAGTATAAACTATCCCATGGTAAGATTTTAGTTTCTTTAACTTTGGTTGCAGAAAATCTTGTTTGTAGACTGTATCTGCCAATCAGAATATTTGTATCGTTTATTTATTGTGCTCTGATTGGTAAGAAAAAGTTCAGAAAAATATCTATCAGGGAAGAAAAAGGGCACAAAGTAACATTCAGATTATTGCAGATTAAAATTTATTTTCTGTAGATATTCATTCATTCCAAGGAAACATTCTTAATTTTAGAAAAATACTTTATACCTGCAGCTTTTGCCGCTTTTGCCAATAGCTGTTACATAACATTTAACTAAATTATGGGTTCTAAATGTGAATTTCAAAATTTTGTGTTTTGCAATTACTGGAATAATTTTCTCGGCTACGATCCTAGAATCCTGAAATTAAAATTCTGATATGTGACTTTCCGATATTTAGCTTTACGGTTGACATACTTTTTATGTAAAGCAAAACAGTATTGACATCTTAAAATTTCCTGGATCTGTTCCCTGAGTAACTTTTCAATAATACGATTTCCATATGACCAACTTTGAACATAAAAACATGAAAAATATTTCTCCACTTAAGATGATTTAGTGTTAATCTTTTATCACACTGTTGAACAGAACACTTTGAAATCATTTTGCCTATATGAAGAAAGTACGGTTATCATTTCGGCAAACATTAAATTAGTCGGAAATAACTTAAGATTTTGTAGCATCTAACATTTTTTAAATTCTTTATCAAATGAAACCAACATATTTTAGTGGTTTTAATAACGGGAATTTCTTTGCGTTATTACAATAGTTTGGATATGCAACTGGTGACTGTTTCAAATAGATCACCCAAGCCTCCGTAATCATATTTTAAACCATTTAAATGAAACGTCGCGGGATAGTGAGGCCTTGTTGTTTTGGTTGGAATTTCCGTCATGTTGTGTGACAGATTGGTGGTGTTAATCTGATTTCTGTCCTGGTGTATTGTATAGCAACCGGACCTTCACTACAGACGCCGTAATATAACCATACTAAAATTTTCTCCGTTTAATAACACTATATAAAAAAAAATATCTGCCCTTGTTAATAATAAACTTGTGTGTTTTCAGACTTTGTTTTTGCTTTCATAAAAAAATCATTTTTCAAATGCAGAAAACACGTTGCAGTATTTCCTTACATAACTTCACATTACAATTTCCTCATTACCTCGAAGTTTAGAATTTCTTTTCAGACTTCGCTTATGGCGAGTAACATGAAGTAATAGAGATTTACACTGAAGAGCCAAAGAAACTAATATAGGCATGCGTATGCAAACAGTGATATTTTAAACACGGCGCTGCGGTCGGCAACGCCTATATAAGACAATAGGTGTCTGACGCAGTGGTCAGATCGGTTACTGCTGCTACAATGGCAGTATATCACGATTTAAGTGAGTTTGAACGTGCTGTTATAGTCGGCGCACGAGAGATGACACAGCATCTCCGAGGTAGCGATGAGTTGGGGATTTTCCCGTACGACCATTTCACAAGTGCAGCGTGAATATCGGGAATCCGGTAAAACTTCAAATCTCCGACATCGCTGCGGACGGAAAAAGATCCTGCAAGAACGGGACCAACGACGACTGAAGAGAATCGTTCAATGTGACAGAAGTGCAACCCTTCCGCAAATTGCTGCTGATTTCAATGCTGGGCCATCAAAAAGTATCAGCGTGCGAACCATTAAACGAAACATCGATATGGGCTTTCGGAGCAGAAGGCCTACTCGTGTACCCTTGCTGAGTGCACGACAAAAAGCTTTATGCCTCGCCTGGGCCCGTCAACATCGTCATTGGACTGTTGATGATTGGAAAAATGTTGCCTGGTCTGACGAGTCTCGTTTCCAATTGTATCGAGGGGATGGGCGTGTACGGGTATGGAGACAACCTCATGAATTCATGAACCATGCATGTCAGCAAGGGACTATTCAAACTGGCGGAGGCTCTGGATTAGTCTGGGGCGTGTGCAGTTGGAGTGACATGGGACCCCTGATGCGTCTAGATACGACTCTGACACGGCTGCAGAGTGGCTCCAGGAACACTCTTCTGAGTTTAAACACCTCCGCTGGCCACCAAACTTCCCAGACATGAACATTATTGAGAATATCTGGGATGCCTTTCAACGTGCCGTTCAGAAGTGATCTCCACCCCTTCGTACTCTTACGGATTTATGGACAGCCCTGCAGGACGCATAATGTCAATTCCCTCCAGCACTACTTCAGACATTAGTCGAGTCCATGCCACGTCGTATTGCGGCACTTCTGCGTGCTCGCGGGGGCCCTACACGATATTAGGCAGGCGTACTAGTTTCTTTGACTTTTCACTGTATAAATTTGTAATCGGTATAGTCGTATGAAAGCATTAAACATTATAACCATTTGGCTTCTGAAAGAGCTGTAAAGCCAAAAATATAAGTATTAAATGAGAGAGCTTATTCAGAGTTACCAATCATTTTGACATGGTGACACTAGACACATTTCGTGTACAATTGGTTGTTATTAGTACAGTTATTAAAAGTTTAGAGCACTATGTGCTGATACACAATTACTGACCAGATGGGGTGCAGTTTGCAGACCACCCCATCCAACTACAGTATTTCATGAGTTATCTCCAATTATTCCGAAGACGGTTAAAAAAAAATCTCATACATATGTATGGTTCTAGAAGATATTTTCCAATTTCATAATCGAGTAGAAATTACTACCATCCTCTTAACCAGAAAAAAAGACGATCTCTCATTTATTCTAACACTAATTGTCTTAGCGCAACGTAACCTAATCTGATATCTGCTCGAGACATTTTAGGAGCTGCTCTGCTGCACTTGCGGTGGTTCTGATATGTTTGTGTTGTTTCAGGTGTGACTCTCGGCCGAGGCGAGGCGCCACAAGACCCAGTTTTACTTCTTTCTCGTGAATATCGTCCTCAATGTCCACATTTTTATGTCTATATAACTTGTGCGTTTGTACCGGGTTCCGGTCTTCGCAGCCAGAAATGTCGGACCTTACTACGTTCAAGGATTGAAGACAAAGAATGCACACAGTCATCGGAGCCAGTCACCTTGAGTTGATTCTAATTAAGTGCGATTATCTTTGACTGTTTTTATCCAGAATCGACTTCAAAGATCGTACACTCATTCGCACCAGGTATATATCAATACTAGTAGTCGATTCGTTGCTGTACCGAAGGTCCCAATGTGCAATCAACGGTTATACTCGGGAAACTCTCAACGGGTTTCCAATATTTTTTTATACACACGAAAGTTGGAAGTGTCAAAATACAGAATACGTCTTAAGTTTGAATTCAGAATACTGAGTAGCCATTTCTCTCAGAACACCAAAGAATTGACGAACTGAACAATCGTGAGAAACGGACTTAAAATTGGAAACCTGCTAGCTTAAGTAAGTTCGAATTAGCAATTTAAATACTCCACATCATTGCATTTAATATTTTCGATTTAGTCTCGAAGGCTCAAATGTAATGCGAGAAAAAGCCCCTGAAATGATTGGATGTGTTGTAGTAAAGGGTATGTATTGTATTACTGCGCTATGATGGCTGGCTGCCAAGATCGTACATCCCGTCGCACTATTATGCCTTCATGTATTTTTAATATACTAGTTATATATTATCTTTGGCCTGTTGTCACATGGAAGTTTGAAGCGAACTAGGTTCCTTTGAGGTCCTGAATGTTGGTAAATGTATTTTGATCTCAAATGTCTATTTTGTAATAAATTGTTTGGAATATGGCGGACAGGAAGACACTGTAGGTTACCTGAGTGGTTAGAGAAGCAAGCTGTTACATGAAGTTGCCGAGCACGCTTAGAATTTAGTCATCGTTTGCACAGTTATCTGCTCTTAGTGCATTGTGCAAGAAAAATGTATATGAAGAGTCTGTACTGTAGTTGTATTTAAGCACAAGTCTCACTACTGTCTGAAAAACGATCTATAACAATCGTCGCTTATCTAAGCAATATTGTTGTTACAGAAAGTTTTTCGGTAGCTTCACGCACACTTCAGTATAAATATAAACTTTATAACGTTTATGAATTAATTTTAATCTAAAATTTCCTTGATATATAAAGTTATAATTATATGTCTAAATGATATAAAATGGTGGTATATAAATTATATACGATAATCTATTAGTTTTACAGTGTACTCGCTAAAAGATCAAAATATATGGCTACACACATCTGTGTAAAGTATATTTGTTCTCCTAATAAATTTATGGACAGTTATCTACCTTATTTTGAGTTTTTCCCCAAATCTACTTCGAGACTTTTATTTCCCGTATATATGTTACGTATTTTGTAGACTGTTAGCGTGATAAAGTATTTAAGTAGGAAAATCCTTAATTCAAGATAAATCCGAACATTTTATCAGAACAAAAGAACATTAAAGCTAGGTCGAAGCTTAGTGATTATTTCCGAATGTTTTTTTTTCGTCCGGATGTTTCTTAATTTCTTGTAAACAGCCATGTTTTAAACTTCTACAAGAGTATTGTTATTCAAATTGACATTTTTTCATTGAATGAAATACAGGCTAATGCTGAAAAAGTAGGTAAATGGAACTGACGCACGGAAAATATGTTCGCATACTAAATGAACACAAATGACTGTCAAATTCTCGCCAATAGGTAGAACATAACAAAAGTCACGTCAGATGTGCACATTATATGTAGGTCATTCCAGGATTAAAACCTTCGCTTTATTTTTTCTACATATAAATGATAAACCTGCACTTCCATCCAACATCGGCGAAACAAATTCATGTGGATGGAAGCAGTATATGAACATCTAATTGTGATATGGTATCAAAATTTAGTGTGTGGTTGTAAACTGGTCACACGACGGTTACATGTTCTGATGGGGAAACGAAAACTTTTCAGATAATACTACTGTATATTGTTGGAGAAAGGGGGAGAGCAGATACTGTGTGACGGGAGAGTCCCACATAGTGTCAGCACTGTAAAGAGTTATAGACAAAGCTGGATTTGGAAGACTACCTCGCAAACTGTGCTATCATAAGCTTCTCGTATGATGAGAGTCAAGGGCGTAGCCAGGAACGGGTAGGGGCGGGGCAGCTGCTCCCCCTAGCAGGACGCGGTTATGCGCTCGATCGGAGTTCTGCCGAACCGAAGAGTAAACAATGTTAAGCAACTTTCAAAAATTCGGTTCTCGCGATTTAAACCTGTTTTCTCTTACTACCTGCGGGAAACAGAAGTTAGCGAGGGCGAGGCGGCACAACGCGGCCACGACCGGTGCTTTAAGCTGCGTATCGACTATATGCGGTTGCCAAGCGAGCCATATTCGAGCGCACCAAACCAGTTATTTGACACGCGAACCATTTCTATTGATGAGCGCGGATGACGCGCGTGGCAACGCAACCAAGCAAGGATTGGCAGCAATCTATCCACGCACTGTCTTTTCATGAAGCCACCGAGAAAAATTCACGTGCACTAGTATCTGCAACTTTCACTTTGATGTATCACGCTAGAAACCTAAACGAAAGTGATTTGGTGGATATGGAAATTGCATTTTAATAAAACACAGTATGGTGAGGAACTCGTGGATGACAGATATGAAGCCATCGAGGATACAATAAACAAATTTTATGAGAATGACAACGGTTGACTTCCTACAATCATTAATTGAGCCAGTAAACACTCAATTTCGGGAAGCGATTTCAGTTACTGAAAGACGCTGTGACTTCAAGATTTCTAGTAATTGGAGACTCGTGTACTAGCCTGCCTTACCTTTTACGAGTGTCAAAAAAAATCATTTTCTTGAACAGTTCCAGATGTTTTTGACTCATTATTCGAGGCTCTGGAAGAGTGGGCAACGATAAGGTAACAGCACTCATTTTATACTATTTTTTAAATTGGTATTCAATTTTCTGTTGCCATTCTTAAGGAGAACTTACTGAGGTAAAATATATTGAGTTAATCATGTCATTTGGCGATTATATAGATTCGTTGGAGTTTCAAGTGATGGTTGTGCTGGTGATGGAGGTGATACCATCGGAGTGTAGGCTGCACATTTGCTATTACACACAAAAATTTTGGCACCGTAAAATTGTATTAAAAGGTGTCAGTTTTTGTAATCCATGATAACAAACTGTCGCTGTACCGCATGAGCCAACTTGAACAAAGACACCTTCGTCTTAACTGCGCGCGACCCAAGTATTGGGGAGCCTTTGCCGCGTGCCTGAATGTTAGACTGCAGGCTCGATCGACCCGCACACAACACATCGGATCGTTTATACTGTGACATCACCGGAACTAATAACAATGGATGTAAGGAAGTTTTTTAAAAGTGATTAATTTGTATTTACCGTAAGACTAACGACTTTTAATAGTATTACAGTACCTACAAAAAGTAAGACTTTTATTTAATAACTATAGCATCTTCTGCTGACCAGAAGTAAGTAGAAGACAATCTAGAAATCGTGTCTTCTATATCTTGGATTATTTTCTGTAGTACACAATACAAATAATTTGCCTATAAGTAAAGAGCGACATCGAGGTGTTCTTGAAGACCTGATGAAACTAAGAATTGATTCAAGTGTTCTAGTTTTGAAACGGCATACTGAAAAAGTTAAGAAAAATGTCATGTGTATCTGCGCACAGATTCAAAACGAAATCATTGCGCTGTGCGGCTTGGTCATTAAAAGTGAAATTATGCAGGCAGCAAAGAAGGTTTATGCTTGTATTGTATTGGCAGATGAGTCGTGTTACATAACTGGGAAAGAACAGTTTTCCATAAAAATCAGTTTTTATGACGAAGATAAAAATACATTTCGCAAAATAATTTCTTGGATTCGTTGAACTGATGGCGTTGAATGACAAATTATTGCATCAGAAATTGACAGGTTTTTAGAAAGCGAAGGACTTCGACCTTACAAGTGTGTTAGCCATGGGTATGAAGGGTGTTCTACATTGGCGCGTGATATTGGTGGAGTTCAAAATTTTTTAAAGAGAGAAAAAAAAATGCATTGTATTTTCATTACACAAGCCACAGACTTAAACTGGTTGTAAATAATTTAATCAAATTACAAAAATACGGAACACAATTAGCACCATAGAGTACGTCATAAACATTTTAGGAGAAACCTTTTTACATGGAGAAAGGACGTGCCAAATATTCCAACTATGTGTTTGCTATTTTTAACGAGCATTTTGTAGACATTGCCAATGGACTTTAGAATGTTTCTAGAGTATTGAATGATGCGGCGAGGAAAGCTGCTTACCATTACATTGCGCAGCTACTAAGTCAGAATTCATTGTATGTGTTGCATTGAATACTTAGGATTATTGGAACCTGTTGCCACTGCGTTACAATCAAAGGTGATCGACATGTATACATGCATGGATCATATTAATAGGATAATGTCAGTCATAAGACCATCGCCGCAACGCGGACACGGAGAGCTAAAATATTTTAAACACATCTACCAGAACTGCAGCTGCTATTGGAACCGATTTGAAAGTCCGGTGCATTGTATCTGCCCAACAACGATGTTCCAATCACCTTGCTTAGTTTCTATACGATTTTTGAAAGGGATCTATTTTCATACTTTATTTAAATTCCTTGATAACTTCTCTGGAGCTATATTTTCGGATTATATGTTGCGCTTTTACACGCTTGGTTTTAAATCTAACTAGTTTTTTTTTAGTAAATAAATCAATTATGGTAAGTATTCAGCTTAAAATCACATTACATGCCTTACAGTAAGTCACGTCAGATTGAAAAATAATCTATTTATCTAATAAGCACTGAAACTATCACTTTATTTGTAAAGAATTATATAAAGCTAGCAGCCGAGAAAGCCCTTTCTGCCCCCTCATTCGTTGGTTTGATTGAAATGATCATAAATAAAAAAACTTTTTGAAAAACTTAACTTTCTGTACTTTTTTGAGATCATTATATCTGGGAATTCTCAGGGTGGATGAACCAGTGTTACGGTCACGCTTTGTGCTTCAATTGCGGCGTACAGGTCTTCGTGGTCTACATCAGAGTTGTTTCTGTGCCTTCAATTTCTTTGGGGGGGGGGGGGAGGGGTATAAAACGTCGACAACCACCAGTTGTGTGCTGTGTGAAAAGTACAATTACAGGTACCAAGGCAGAACGTGTCCATGATATTTTGCCGATAACATCAGTTACAACAACAACACCAAACTGATGCAATGCTCCGTGGTGATATTCAAATGTTTCTTTGCGGTGTAGATAAACGTTCAAATATGGGTGATTGTTTTGGACGACCAATCGTCAAACACTAAACGAAAATCTTTGCCTTTGTTTCTTGAAATATTCAAACTGAACAATTATGTCAACCTTTAGGGTATTTGAAAACTTATCTTATAGAATTAGCAGAATTAGAAAATTGACATCCACTTTTTGAAAAGAAATATCTCAAATACGATGAAGTACAGTTAATGACGAAAACATTTTAACACATTTATTCAATAGATTTTGAAATAGCTGTCAATAGTTGTAACACTCTTTTCGTATGTTTCTACTTTCTCCTCAGAAACAACTCTAACTGTATCTTTTGTGTGTGTACGATCTGGGAGCTAGTTTCGCTTTAGGACGACATAACTCAAATTATAGTAATGCACACAACAAAAACTGGAGTTCTTATAAAATCTAAAAGTGAATCTATTTACTTATGACCACGAAGGACGAAATAAATACACAGTGAGTCAAATGTCAACTTGACGGGTACAGGTAAACGGGGCGATACAACCGGCAGAGAACGAGTCTGACCTGAAAGTGACGACAGGGAGGCAAGGTGACGAAGACTGAAATATGTTTTCACCACCATTTTACGGATTGCGGATCCGTTTAACTTTGTGCTAGATCCGTCAGACTGCCAAATGATCTGGGTTCCCTCATTGCTGGATTGCAATCGCTAGCTACATTCCAGTTAAAGTTTAAGTATGTCATTGGTTGATTAAAATATATATATATATAAATATATATATATATATATATAATCACAAAGTTTCTTCCAATTTTTGTGTGTAAAAATTACACTAATTCCATTAATTAATTATTAGAATATACATGTATTCCACGAATAAATTTTTTCGTATCATGCATATTATCAGTTTTTTCTTGCCTGCCTCATCCCCCTGGACAAAGTCCTGGCTACCCCCTTGCTGTGAGTACCTCTTTCCCATAGGATTCAAGTGGATTCAGCGCTGCAGATGGTACTCCTGATCTGGGTTTTCCATGGTTTCCCTAGATCGCTCCAGGCGAATGCTGGGATGGTTCCTCACAATAGCCCATGGGCGCCACCTGCCATATCCCGTATATCCCTTCCAAACCATTACTTTTCCTGAAAGGTGCAATGCACCCTCCGCCAAACACTTTTAGTGAATCGCGGAGTAATTGTAATTGTAATAGTAATAGTACAGTACTTCTTTGTGATTTTTCAGCCTAGTTGTCACTATAGGTGAAATCCGGGTCTATCACCAGGAAACAATAAAACTACAGCCACACAGCACCTCAAAATACAAGTATACTGGAGAGGTTAGTTAAGCCTTAGTACCTATCCATTGTGGTCTCTTGGCTCGAATACTAGAACTGATGAAACTTCGAAACGTTTCCATTGGAATCTCCAACTTATTCCGTCATTTAAAAAGCACTTAAAATGACATTTGAATTTTTTTTCGACCGTATATTTTGCAGAACTGGCAAAAAGCACTTATTGAAGTTTCCCAAAATTCCATTCACAGAACATCACTTTGAAGCTAGCGATGACGTTACATGTGATGCCAAGTAGTTTCAGGCAAATAGTACAGCGATGTCTAAAAACTAATTATATGAGTGCTACAGGCTGCAGAAATGAGTTTTGTGCCCGTTAAGTGCTAAAGCTTTAGACTCTGTAATGCACAACCGCCTTTTGGCAAAGATTCGACAGTACGGTATTTCCGATCAGATTTTTGATTCAGTTCTATATTTTCTAACTAGTCTGTCTCGGTATGTAGTCGTTGACGGAGAAGCTACTATTAGGCGAAGTGTAATAAGGAATTTTCTTAATTTTTATAAATTGTCTTGGAGGCAGCATTAATAGTAGTATGAGATTGTTCGCTGATGCAGTAATTTACAGAGAAGTAAAGAATTAGGTCGACTGCTTAAAAATTAAACGGGATCTGGACGTTATTTCTGCATTTCTGCATTCTGCGATCAATTACAACTTATATTAAACTGCAGAGAAAGAGAGAATTTTGGAGTACAGATGTAGATACAGGAAGCAGCTGTGTGACTTCACTAAAATGGAGATCCCTACCTGAAGCGTTATCACTAGTAGTTACGGCTACCTCAACCATTTAACCGAAGTTCACGTGGATTGTTTGAGCGATGAAAATGTTGATTATATGCTATGTAGTAAACATCCGATGATTGTAGCCCACAAAAAGTTTCAAAAACAAATCTTCGTCGACCAGCGACTGTTAAGCACTGCTAATATCATAGCTTTCCAGTATTCATCGGATTTTGCCGGCATCACCGCTGACAAGTGAAACTAAGATCGAAGTTTTCAGTATACATAAAAGTAAGTCGTTTCAGTCGAAAGTCTTACTCCCTCCCTCCCCCCCCCCCCGTTTCTTACGGTCTGGCGTAAAATGGCAGCCGCATTAACATGTTCCATCAGTAGATGCCAGTGTTATATATAACACTAGCGTCTAAGCCCGTCAAAAATGATGGGTGAAAGGAAGGTTATGGCAATTCATTTCTTTGCGGTTGCTTAGATAAATAGAATTGTTACGTAATTATTACAACGTAATTTTGTAATTTGTACACATTTCGGTTGTAGTCTACACAGCGATACAGATGAAACTTCTATTGCATTAATGTCTGAATTGGGATTCCAATGAAATTTAAAATAATTTAGGAATCCCAAAACCTTTTGCTATAGCACGTGATATTAATTTTATTCCTGGTCCAGGTCTCATTTAGGACGATAAATATGGAGCTGTTTCCATCCGTTTTAATAACTTCCGTAATTCGGCGCTTATGAAAGCAGCTTAAATTATTTATAAAACTTAATTCATTGTAAATTATTCTATAAAAATGTTGTCAGTTATCCTGATCTTGTCTGCATTTTGACATAACCAGTACTCTTGTCAAAATTCATAGATTCTATTAACCGAGTACGAATACATTCACTTCACTGTGTTGCGATGTAAATTTAACCCACTGGACAAAAGTCTGATGTAGTGACTTCAGTAATAAATGCTACTAATAATTAATACATAATTTAAACGCAGCATATACTTTTATTTCAGTGCTTCGGCAAATCATTTCTTAGATTATATTATAACAGTGACGTACATGTATACATATACGATGTAGATATTTTATCTTGTAAGCCCATCAAAAATGATTTGTTGAACGCAGTATTTTAGCAATTCGTTTCTTCGCTAAGTACAATTTTCATCAAATAATGCTCAATTTGGTGAAAATTAGGCAGGTGGTGTGGAAAGGTTACAAAATCCTACAATTTCTGGAGATGGTGATGAGAGGATGTACCAGAGAAGTTAGGAGATGGGTTACAAAACTTTGGTCAGACTATTTGTTGTATATGTTGGTGTAGTTTGGGACCCACATTTTGGTTATCAAATACAGGAGTTGGAAGGTGTGCAAAGAACAACAGCTAGATTTGTTTGTTGAAATTATCGCAGGACCCAGTCAGGTAACTGATATGATAAGGGAACTGGATTGGGACTCATTGGAGGAGAGTGCTGGAGATTGCTGGGAATGTAAAAGGCATATGTTGGTGATGGAGCTTGGAGGGATATTGGTCAAAGAATTAGAAACAGTGAAAGGCGACCATGACCACAAGCATGCGCTCGATTTCATGCATAAGGGAGTGGGAATGTTTTCTTTTGTTGGAAAGGGTGTTGGGGATTGGAACAAATTACCAAGTGTAGTGATGAATAATTAAAAAAAAAACGCTTAAGGAATTTAGAATTAAAATTTGTAAATCATAATAGTAAATGGGGGAGAAATTTAACATCAAAATTGGGTAAATGGATGACGGGGGAGGTGGGGGGGGGGGAATTGCCACCGGGGTGTTAGCTCCATCAGCAATTAAATTAATAATAAAATAAAAATGGTGTAATGTATTGTTTTCTCAGGTTACTGTAACAATGGTATCGTTGCATCGACTATAAGAAAAATCTAAATCGAACGAATTTTAATTAACTAATGTTGATTTTTACGAAATACATACTTTTCTTTAGTATGGTGGCAGCTCATTTACTCGTCGATGCGTAGCTAAATAGAAATGTTATAGCGCGCCTATTCTCGAACATCTCTGGTCGCTGCAATGGCGGGAAGCGTGGCAGACATCGATACTCCGTGACCAAGAGTAGCGTTTTATATAGACTGACAGATACGGCGCAAGTTGATAAAACTTGGAACAGTGTGATACCCGACAACGTTTGGGCTGATGTGAAGATTGCAGCTCTATCTGCCGGTACGCTGCTGGAACTCTGTATATGGCCGCAATCAAGAGCACTGAAGCCTCCCACAGACCTCTAGCCGGTGCCCGGTTGTACCTCATTAGGGCCACGGTGTGTCTAGCTTGATTTAAGCACACAGTGAGTAATTCAACTCGTATCCCCCTCATCCACTGTACCTATCTCAATACCAGCAAAACCTGCCTTCCTTAATTTTTCTGTCCTCGGAAATTTTTTCTACTGCATACGGTGCAATATTAAAACATGGGTGTATAAAATATGCGTGTAACCATTTTTTTTTACACTGAAAGTTTCAGAACTTGTTGGTATTGAGCTTTTCTGTATGAAGATGCTACAAGCGGTATGTTAGTTATAACTTCTGAGTTTTGCTTCGTTCTGCCTCATATCTTTCGTTGTACTGTAGGGTCTACGAGATTGTAGAGATCAATATTAAAGCGACCAACAATATATATTAGGAACAGTATAGGTCTGGCACTAAATCTTTAGCCTGAACTAAGTAATTTCAATATGACAAACTTTCTTGTTCCCCTTAATACATTTCTACAAACTACATAATCACATTACGACTCAAGACGACGTACATAATGGAAAAAAATAATTGTCTTGAAGATAACGCTTATGATAAGTAGCACATTGTTTGGGGATAACTTAACAACAAATCGAAATAAAATATTTAGACTGAAGTGTCCAAAAAAGGTTGCATTGAGTAGAAATCGTCTATATAAGGAACGCAAAATTGAATTGTGGATAACTTTCACTTTATTAAATTTATATGCAATCGGGAGGTTCCAATACTTCAGATAATATATTTTTTCATTCAGAATTAATTACGTGACAACTGCCTTTGTTTTAGATAAGGTTCTGTTTAGAAACGTTCGGCTTCTTGTTTGAAGAAATGGAGGAGAGTGAGTAAAGCCTGCAGCATTACGTGATACTTAAACAACAGGTTCCATCAGCACACCCCTCAACACTTTACTAGTGCAGCATCGGGGTCGTAAGAAAAGGGGGGCTCACAAACATTATAACACGTAGAAGACTTTTTTTTTTAATTATCTTGTATGTATTGGCTAAAAGTATGAAGAAACCAAGATTTCGACCTGCAACATCCTCGGCGCAATTTAAATTTTTGAACTTTTCAGCTTTTCGTCAATTACTCCTCCCTGATGAGTCCTGGCAAGAAATTATACACACACACACACACACACACACACACACACACACCACCCACCTCATTTAATATATTCGTTTTACAAACGAAAATATAGGTTATATTCGTTAATAAAAGATTTGTGCAGATATTGAATGTACTTCATTTAAA
>JARYHS010008075.1:74855946-74896315 GCA_031002005.1 Vandiemenella viatica
GGGACTGTGATGCACAGAGACAAAGAACACATCCTACCTCATAGGTTAGTGGAAATTTGTCCACGGACTTCAGTTACCGCGCAGCCCAGTGTTTCTAAGTTAACTTCTTAAATCGTTAAAATTTCTTGTTTTTATGTTTGTAGATAACTGGTTGACAACAGGAAACACTTTCACAATAAAGATTTAAAATGTGAGGTGCCTGACAAGTCATGTGCCCCACACTGTGTCTCACTGTCTCCGACAGGCAACGGGTGCGCCGTCAAGCAAACAAGAGAACACGCCTTAAGAGCGACGCCTCGACTGAGGCATTTGCAGGCGATGTCTCGACCGCTACAAGGCTTCACTGTAATTTACTGTAGTTGCTTGTAAAGGTATTTGTATGTTGTTATATTCTTTACAACCTCACCTACCACTTATTTTTACTTTTAGAAATTAAATACACTAATATTCCCTGTATTTCCAATGTCAGATCAGCTCAATAGGTTTTTTATTTAGTCCTTTATATCCGTCACTGGTTTTTTGATACCAACGCTGAAATCAAATTACTATTAAAATCATATCAAGTATCCTTTAAGTATCAATTCCATGTCTTTATTACAATCTCAATAAGAAACAAAGATCATCCACTTATTTTTTCATCTTCCGTTTACAAACGACAATCAGTTACCAAATACAACTTTTACAGTTCACTAATTTTATTATCATACTCTCTTTCGCCCTAGGGATTATATTTTCCGTGTTAAATCCCGCCAGGATTTTGTAACTAGTTTCTTCACTAAGCTTTTCCAGCCAAACCTCTCCTTATTTCTTTTCATCAACTTTTTATCCTCACCAGAGATGTTTTATACCTCTGACTTGAAGTTCTGTGACCTTAGAACTTAGAGACCCGAAGTTAATATCCAAAATCATAATTATTTAATATAAAATAATTTTATAATATTAAAATTCACAAGTGGTGGGGTTGTGCCTCTCAAATGCTCTACCACCAGAAGCGAAGCAAGTTTAAAATCCCTGTAGCACACATTAGGGCTTCCAGTGGTAAGGGTTGTGAATTGTATTTCGATCACTCATCTTGATATTGTCTATATAGGGGTGTCCAAGAAACATGCATGTCCGGTTTGTCGTTACAACCTAACTACTGGACTCCAGCTCAAGCTTCTAAAATTGCCATGGCATTTTATAGGTTGCTGTGGTTTTTCTACAAAAATTTGTTTTTCAGCTGACATATCAATCCATTCCTGTAGGCTCTTATCAGAATAAACATTCCTTCTTTTCTTCGCGTCATTGAGCACAATCAGAACTCTGGAAACATCATCTGTTTCACTCAACCTCGGTAGCTCGAGTAAGTGCAGTTTTCGTGTTTACTTGAACCACATGTGTTCTGTAACAATTCTGAGGGATACGAAAGTCAATGTAAATTACTTAATGTTTTCCTTAACAACGAAAGTATAAAGCTTTAAGACAACTTTAAAACAAACAAGTATATGGAACGTAAGCCCCCATGAAGACGGCGACGACAAAGAGGAAACACACTTCGTTCCGTGCGACTCCCCTGTCACGTGACCTAGCCTGGTGGCTCAGTGGTTAACACTAGTCTCGCGAACGAACTAGTTCGGAAGAGCGCTCCCACAGGAAAACTACGCGAACTAGTTCCCAGATCCTTCACTCATTAGTTCGTTAGTTCGTTCGATTCTTTTCCGAAGACCGACTTTTGTTTTAGTGTATTTGTTATTATGCCATCTGAAATTAAGCAGTTCACTGTGTACACATTTCACTGAAGGCACTGAAATAAAAAGAAAAAAAAAACTGTTCAACATTAATAATTATTGCAGAAGTCACAAACGGAAGTTTAACGAGGAATGTGAAAACAAAACTTCCTTTGATCCCACTAACAATTAAAGGACAACAAGTGATAACAACAACTACCATAACAAACAAATGAGCGCGTGCAGTAGCGGTAGCAAAGCGAGCGAACGACGTGTCTTTCTGGAATTCGAGAGGGGAGCGACCTAGTTCGCTAACGAGCTGCGAACTAAACAGAGCGCTCCCGGTCGCGAACTATTATGTGCAAGTCTATTAGACAGTACGTCATCATTCGCTGCTAGGGTTACCAACATTTTTTCGGCTGATTATAGTATTTTTTAAAAAAGAATAAGCTATAAAAATATAGTACACTTCAAAAATATAATATTTTACGAAAGTAGAAAAGTACAAAAGGTATGTTTTTCTATTTTATTTTTTAAGCTATTTTTTTTGCACTTCTTGCATCTTTAACAATATTTTATCTAGAAAAAAATTGTCATATGCTTTACCGCATTCAGTTGTTAAATTAATGTCGATCAAAAGCTCATTTTTATTAATGAAATACTTCTCTTACTTTTACCTAGATTTCGTGTAATAATGTTATTTCAAAGTAAAATCCGTTTACTTTGATACCCATTTTTTTCTCGTGAATTTAGAACTTCTAAATTGTCTCAAAGTCATCAAATGAAAACTCGTGCTTTAAACTTAATTTTTGGATTTTGTATAGCCAACTGATGTCATTAAAATCTAACCATTTATTAAGATACTCCAGACATTTATCTACAATAATAGAAAATTATTTTTAATATTGTCACTTTCTGTGGAGAATTTGGCTTCTAAGAACTTTTTCTTGTTTTCTTAACTAAAGAAACAGTCTCTTTTACATTTTTCTAGCGTTAATTTTAAAGTTCACATAATTTAATACTTATCTCAGATTGTGACGATACTACCTTCCAGTTGTTTAACAGCTTTGTGAAAGTTATGTAAAAAAAAAATGGCTCACGAAATTCAAAAAGATTTTAATTTTTGTGTCTTCATCAGTTTCATTCGTCGTCAAAATATTTTGAATGTGTGTTGGATAATCCTCCCCTATAATTATAAAATAATCTCTCAATGACTTCCAGTTCACTGGAAATCGACACACTTTCGTTATTACTACCACTTGCCGTAACTAATTTGATTCAACTAAATATAAAAAGAAAGAACAGCTTCCAAATGAAAATAATTAACAAAAACGAAGCAAAGATAGATGCACGAGCAAACATTTGTTTGACTTTGTCAATTTTGATATTACATAACATTTCTGAAGTGGCATTTAGGCAAACGCACATCACATCATTCAAAAGATAAATCATAATGTGCCTTCACAGATTTTGCAAATGGAGGAATTTGTAAGTAATATCTTAATAAAATTGTCATAACAAACAAAATAGTGGATGCAGTAGCGGTAGCAAGGTGAGCGATCAATGTATTCCTCTGAATTAGAGACGGGAACTAACGGACTAAAAGAGCGAACTAGTTCACGAGGGAGCTGCGAACTAAACCGAGCGCTCCCTGTCGCGAACTATTATGCGCAAGTGTAGTTAACACAGGGGTGTGACAGGGGGCCAGTTCTACTCCCAGTGCGGCTATCCAAATTTCGGCTTTCCTTGGTTTCCTGAAATCACTCAAGGCAAATGTTGGGACGATTCCATCGAAAGGTCATGACCAAATTCCTCCCCGTTCCTTGCCCCAAATCCTTTTTTGGCTCTAAAGTTTTCGAAGAGGATTAAAATAGCAATTAAAACAACACCATAGTCTACTGAGCTATGGTTTACAAACTTGCTAGTGTTAAGCCCTGACACGTCTTACGAATATTCAGTTGAGTCTAAAAGACAGTGTGAACAGTTTTCATGTGTATCAAAAGCCTTGTACAGTTAAAATGCAATTTGATTATGAGAAACCAAGAATAAAAATTGAAATTAAAAGCACCGCCAGCTTCAATATTAATTATTTCTACTTGGTAAAGGCTACATTACTTGATTCTCAAACTTAGTTTACTGGATAATTTCAGTAGAAATGTGTAACAACGTATGTGAGAAACGTAAACACCGAGCAAATCAGGACTTCGTTCCAAAATGGTTATTGAAGACGAAAATATGGAATAAAAGAATTACTAAACCATTTTCAATGATATGGACCGAGAGATACTTGTTCTATCTGGGTTTGCTTATGTTACAAAAGCACATCAAGCGAATACTTTGCGACTTGGCTGCCGACAGAGGATGTGGCTGCGCCTGTGTGCACTCAGAGCGGTGGTGGGTCGAGGACACCGCCGCGCCGCAACTGTGTCAATGGCGTACCCCGCAAGGGCGAGCACCAGCTGGCTCTCAGGACAGCGTGCCTCACGTTGCTCAGCTTGCTTTCGATAAAGATATAGGTAACGTCTTACTGGAAAACTATAATCGCTGAGGCAAAACATGACACCATCACCCAGAACCCCCGAACAGACCAGTAATCAGGGGCGGATCCATGATTTTGGTTTGGGAGGGGCTTGAGCAGACTTTGGTTTTTTGGGGGGGGGGGGCTTGGCTTGAGTGGACTTTGGTTGGAAGGGGCTTGCCTTTAGTGGATTTTGGCTTTGGGGGGGGGGCCTTGAGTTTGGAAAAAGGCAGTATTTATAGTCTCCTCGGGCCTCAAATCCGTACAGCTAAAAAAAAAAAAAGTCTAAAAAATTACAATGTCGGAGATGGACCTAGATACTTTTGGGGGGGCTTGAGCCCCCTAGACCCCCCCTGGATCCGCCCCTGCCAGGAATCATACATGCATGGCTCGTTTCTCAGCTGAAAACATTTTTATATGATGGCATACAGAAGCTTGTCAACGGTGGAGCGTTGAAAACAAGGAAACTGAAAGATATTCCCGATGATTATTATTGACTCATTGGAGTAAATACGGCAGACATTTATTTCCACAGACGGACTTATAATGTGAGGAAAGTTGACTACTATCGCCATTTGCCACCATAGCTTCAGTTGTTAAAAAAGTATCTTCATAAATGTCTTAAATACAGTAATGTGTACCATGCAGTTTCAAACTGGAAAATCTGTAGAAACATTAAAATTAATAGGAACGAAATTTTTCTCGGCGTTCAGAAATAATATAATGTTCTAGGCTGAGTAGTCGAGTTAACGAGGTGTTTATACACGATATCACACAGCATTCAAATTCACTGTCTTCCAGAACATGTGCGACAGTAAATTTGATTGCCGTAATATCGTGTCTATACACCTCATTAACTAGCTAGCTTAAAACATTATACTAATTTAAAATAATGGTTTCGAAATATATTGCTTACCTGTTTACATCATTGCAACATACAGAAGTCGATCCAGATGACGCATGCAAAGCTGAGTAATTATTTCTAAAAATATGACGTTATCTTCATTCAGATACTTGCACTGCCAGTAATTTAAGAAGGACAGCAAAAAAATAAACAAATATTCAGATTACTATGTTTGTCAATGTTCGTCTCGTCGAACGTGACCAAAGCTTGCCAAACCACACACGCAGGAGTTGGCCTTGAACACCGACGCTGCTAAAATTTCGCAACGCTGCGTCTGCGTGTATGTTAATGAACTTAACATAACGATGAACTACAGGAGCTGAGAACAGGCGTAAAATCCCGCTTGATGCGTAATTTGGAAGTGTTTTCATGTAGTTGTTCATAAATATCAACATGCTGAAGTTGGATTGTGGATCTACTGTAGCACTGTTATTTCTGAAAATAAATGATTTTCATTTTTGCCAAACACGATGATATACAGAAATTATTTGATTAATATAAAATTCAATATCAAGATGCTAACAGAATTCTGTTTTCAGAAATTTCATGCAGCCTTGTTTCCAGCAAGATCATTAATGATCAAATTTATACGAATCTTCCTTTTTAGTTACATAAATCGTAGGTTGTCGATTTAGTTAGATTGGTGAATCGTGTTTCGACGAATTTTGCTTATTGTTTATGGAAGAGCAGCAACCAAAAATTCCATACAGAATATGCCTAAAATACGCTACAGAATAAGAAAATGGCGTTGCAAACGACGGAAGAAAATTAAGTTATTGCGTCTAAAAACAATTTGAATCCATTGCATTGTTGATCATCAATTCTCTTCTAATATCATATCTACTACTATCAAGTTTACCGTTCTAATAAAAAATCAGTGTTTACAGCTATGATAATAGGTAGTGCGTCATTACTACAATTTTCAATTGGTTACGAGTAGGAAATAAACATCGACTTGAACCACAAATGATTAATTAACCCCAATTACCACAAAAGGACCAATTTACCATATACACACCCCCCACCCCCCATGGTTATAACGGGTGTCAGTGAGAACTATGTATAAGCCAGTTCGTGACTCACGAACACGTTTATGTATTAAACCTCAATTACCATAGTTAGAAACAAGGTCCGTAAGAACTGTGTATAAGCCAACCCCACCCAACTCCCCACCCGCGTCCACCCGTTCACCCACCAAATAATATAAAGATTACATTTTTGTATTGTACTAATTTACTCTAGGTATGACCGACAGCAAGCTACGTATTTTATTTGTGGAATGGTTTTGCTACGTAGTTCGAAATCTGTCTCAGTTTAGCACATGGTACGAACGGCACGGCGATCCATCTTGCCACCATCAGTCTGCTTCAGCAACAGAGAAACCGATTTATGGAAAAATTTTGTCTTACAAGCATAACAGCAATAGTAATACAAGCATGGCCTTATGACGATTGTACGATGATGGCCTTATGACAGACCTAATCACGTACGTATGGCTATAGAAAACTGCTTTCCGTAAGTACGTACACTGGATTGCTCTATTCAGATTGGGTGATGCATTAAACCTCCAAATGACGTTGGTAAGTTCTCTTTAAAATTATTAATAAATAACATGTTACGTAGCTTTAAAATTTATTCTCAGACACTCAGTTACAAGTTTCAGATTAAATTTGTTTACAATACTTCTAACGCGGAATCGGAATAAAGCCGAGCATTTGTCGTCAGGCTGAAGACTCGATTTAGCTGTGGATCCAACCCGTCTGCTCGCTGTCCCGTCCGAGGCTGGAGTGCGCTGTGACCGACGACAGTTGGCTGGTGTTACCATGCAAAATCGAAAGCTGGATGGCACGGGTAATTTGAACCTGTTTTGCTTTCGAACGCAAGGACCCAGCGTTATCGCTCACCCACCAGGCTCGGTTCATCTAATAGACTAATCGTGTGGTCGGTAAAATTCACGGCTTTCCTACCTTCTTGGTGCTAGTGTAAGTTTCTGCTTCTTTTTTCAATTCAGTTTTTAGTCTGTTGATTTGAAGTTATTCAGATCTTTTACGAGTCTCAATATAACTTAAGAAAAAATTAAATCCGTTAGCGATAGAGGAGGTGAATTTTGACGCAAGGCCGGTAGCATTTCAAGATAGTGTGTTTCGATGAATAACTGGTGAATTATCAAATTACTATTAATGCATTTTTTCCGTAGTCAGTTCACTTCTAGCATGTTTTAGCAACTTTACCAAGTGATCATTTTAAATCTGATGCGGGAATCCAAAGAAACCTGAACAGAGAGCTAAGATATACAATTTTCTGAAAACGTATAAAGTTGTCAGTCATATTTTACAGATTTTGTGTCTCTGATGTAAATTTCTAGTAAAATGAAACATACAAGGATCTAAAATAAACTCCACTGCCAGGAGGTGAAATAACCGACTTGAAAACGTATCTGCTGTGATATCTATGAGCAGTGGATTACGCTAGTATATCCCTGTGCGACGTGTTATAGAAACTACAGCTACACAGAATGAAATGAAGGTTGAGGTAGGAAAAGATTATAAAGTCCTTCATTTACTGGAAAGGGTGTAGAGAAGTAATAGAAATGGCTTTTAAACCTGGGTCAGACGATTTCTTGAATATCGTGCAGTTTGGGAGCCACATCTTGGTTATCAAATAAAGGAGTTTGAGACAGCAGTGCAAAAGAGAGCGTTTAGATTTGTTTGGGGATATTTCCTCAGTACCCAGTCAGTAACTGATATGATAAAGAAGCCGGGTTGGGATTCACTGGAAGACAGGAAGAGTATGAATAGGGTGCTGGGAGTGTACAAGGCATATCTTGGTGATGAGGCTTTGAAAGATATTGGAAAGAAATTAGTACAAAACAATAATGTTTATACACAGACGGAAAAAAAAATCCCAACACCAAGAAAAAATTATTGTAGAGTAATGAAATTTGGACAATGCATTTGTCAAGTTAACATGTTTAATTGATTAAATTTTCAAGATCACAGGTTAATTTAAGCTCAAGAAAATGCATTTCAAATGTGAAATACTGTTAAATTAATAGCCGGTGTAACCTCCAGAATTTTGAATGCAAGCCTGCAAACGTGAATGCATTGTGTCATACAGGTTTCGAATGTCACTTTGTGGTATGGAGTTCCATGCTTGTTGTACTTGTGCTGTCAATACTGGGACGGTCAGTGCTGGCTGTGGATGATGCTGGAGTTGTCGTCCAATGATATCCCATACGTGTTCAATTGGAGACAGATCTGGTGATCTCGCAGGCCAAGGTAACATGTCGACACTCTGTAGAGCACGTTGCGAGACAACAGCGGTATGAGGGCGAGCGTTATCCTGTTGAAAAACTCCCCCTTGAATGCTGTTCATGAATGGCAGCACTACAGGTTGAATTACCAGACTGACGTACAAATTTGCAGTCAGTGTGTTTGGTATAACCACAAGAGTGCTCCTGCTGTCATAGGAAATTGCTCCCCAGACCATGACTCCAGGTGTAGGTCCAGTGTGTCTAGGCCGCAGACAGTTTGGTTGCAGGCGTTCCCCTGGCCTCCTTCTGACCAACACTCGGCCATCACTGGCACCAAGGCAGAACCTGCTTTCATCAGAAAACACAACAGATCTCCACTCCGTCCTCCAATGAGCTCTGGCTTGACACCACTGGAGTCGCAAACGGCGATGGCTTGTAGTCAGTGGAATGCACGCTACAGGTCGCCTGGCTCGGAGCTGTCCTTGAAGTAACCGATTTCTAACAGTTCGTTGTGTCACTGTGGTACCAACTGCAGCTCGAATTTCTGCCGCAGACGCAGTACGATGCGCCACAGCTGTACGCCGAATACGGCGGTCTTCCCTCTCAGTAGTGCCACGTGGCCTCCCGGAACCCGGTCTTCTTGAGGCAGTACCATCCCTTGACCACTGCACCCAACAATCATGCACAGTGGATACATTCCGGCCAAGTCTTTCTGCAATATCGCGAAAAGAAAATCCACCTTCTCGTAGCCCTATTACACGACCTCGTTCAAACTCGGTGAGCTGTTGATAATGGCTTCTTCGTCTTCTTAAAGGCATTCTTGGCTAACATCAACTCACTATGTCAAATCTCAGCGGTAAATAACGTTCACAAACTTTACAGCGCGTATTTAAAGCAAACCTGATTTGCAAGCTCTGAGTAGCGCTACTAGCGCCACACTTATGCGCGAAGCGCGAAATTTGAATCGATGTCATCTTTCAGATGTATAAACACGCCTACCAAATTTCGTTTATCTAACACAAGTCTTTCTTGGTGTTGGGATTTTTTTTTCCGTCTGTGTATTTGGTGGGGAGGACGAGACTGGAGCGGTGGTTGGCTTATACACTTACAGATGCCGTTTCTGACTATTGTGATTGAGGCTTAACACGTACACGTGTTCGTGAGTCATTGCCCGGCTTATACACAGCTCTTACTGACACCAGTTATAACCATGAGGGGGGGGGGAGGTGAGTGCGGTCAATTGATCCTTTGTGTGGTAATTGGGGTTAATTAATCCTTTGTGGTTCAAGTCGGTGTTTATTTCCTACTGTTACGGGACATTTTTCTGCTCAAGAATGGATATAGTTATTGTATTATTGTAGGTCTTAAGAAATTTCACTAGCAGCATTTGGGTGGCAAAACTCTTGCACCATAGTTGGAAAGAAGAAACGTGAGAGCAGTATAACTCATGTGGGGCCTACATATTGCGCCACCTGTCTGGATCGTATAAGAATCTATCTAAGGACACAGAGCTGCTGCAAGACGGATATCACTTGATTTGTTTTCGTCGTGGAGGTCCGGAATAGTCACTTCTGGTTTTTTGGTAATAAAGAAACAATGTTACTTTGAACGCTACTCCGTGTTAGTCTAAATCGCTGATGTGTCCTATTTTGTCCACGAGACTCAATGTTAGTTTATATTGAAATTCGAATCGACGTATTTTGTTTGAAGGCGAATGTTATCTCGTAAAATCGACATTGTTATTTTCTTATTCCATTTTATCCGTTTTGACTCTTAAATTGTCAGATTATTGTAGCTTCTAGAAATGAAGTGTTTCTGTTAATTAATGACGATTTGAACGAATAGACTGCGCAACAACGGAAATAGATAGAAGTGTTATTGAAGTTAAATATTTCATGAATGCAGAGAAATAAAGGAACTGTGGAAAAAGAATTTATGAGATCATTTCAAATTTCAACCTCGTAATATATCCGCTGAGGGAGCGTCCATAAACTACGTGGCTCTGCCTAGGGGGATGGGGTTGGCTGGAAAGCTACGCTGGGCTACGTGGGAGGGGGAGGAGGGGGTGGTGGTTTCCGAGCCAGGCCACGTAGCTATTCATTCGTATTATTTGTCACAGTTAAAATGAGGTACAGAACACACAACAGCATATAAATATTTATTTACGTCATGTAATTATCTCCGTATATAATTTTCGATAGTCTGACAAGACAAAACAGTACAAAAAATCTTCTGGAATCAATAAGGAAACAGCAACGTGCCACGTGGGGGAAGGGGAGGAGGATGGGAGGGGCAGGGGTAAAAGCAACAGCCACGTAGGGCTACGTGGGGAGAGGGGTGATTCACAAAAGGTCAAAATGTGGCTATGGTTTATGGACGCTCCCTTTATTAGTCAAAGGATAAACCTGAGTAAGATAGTTTACTTGTATGGTCGCAGCTATCAAGACATTCCAGATTCAGTTGGACACTAATGGCCTAGTGGCCACCGACAAGATCGCGGTTTCCGTTCCTGTTGGTTTCGTCAGCCAGGTAGGCTGAATGAAGGCCGTCAGACTACAAGAAGGAAGGAATTTTGAAATTGCAACAACTGCTTGTTATTCGAAAATGCTGCATGAAAACTATTTTAATGAGCATAATACAAATGCGTACAGGGGTACTGATATTGTAATTTTCAAGTTGGCTTAGAAATTAAAGCGTATTTCCAGCTTCTGCTCACAGCCATTGTAATACAAGTGACCTTTGTGTGGCTGCAGTAATGTCGGCATCATCAGTATCTAAAATAAAATAAAAAAATATTAAAATTAGAATTCGTAAATCGCAAAAGTAGACACGGGATGAGTTTAAAAGTCAAATTATATAAGATAATAAAAAAATAAAATAAAAAAGGGTATGTTGTATGATTAAAGGAATTGCCCCCAGAGAGTGTGCTCCGTTCCAATTAAAAATTAATAATAATCTATTAATGAAGCACTAGACAAAAGTTTTGTTCGTCATGTAGCAGGAGTGATTATTCGTTTTATTAGCAACAAAGGAGAACAGTTTTATGAATTCATATCAGGATTACATAAAAAATAACACATAAAGAGTGGCAATAAAATACAGATACACTTACAATGTAATATTTTATGCTAATAATCACTTTAATAAATCACTGGCGATTCAAAGATTTCTTTCAGCTTCTGTGATGCTATTCTCTTATAATATGCTCTGATATTGCTTTTCCTAACTATTTCTTTCCCTCAACTCTTCAATACAATATCAAATTAATCAGTATCGAAAATCTCAAATTGTTATCCCCTTTTAAGTATCTAAGTTCTTTAACATCTTATACAAATTGTTTTTCCTGTCCGTCATTTCAAAAACACGTTACCTCATATCTCTCTAATTTGTTATTTGGTTGCTGTCACGGTTACCATTTCTTGGTGCAATTTGATAACCTTTATATCTTTTGTGTATATGTAGTAGAAATTACTCTCACAATGTATTTTGAGTACATCTTCACTCTTATGTGACAAAGAGAACAGGAAGACTTGATATGGTCCCTTTTATTTATCTGATATCTGATTCAATAATTTTATTCAAGTCCCGGTTGCTACGTAGATTACAGATGATCCATTCTATCACGGTATTTTCGAACAGATTCTTTTAAAAACATTTCACACTTTTTCCCTTCCATCTTGTAACGTGACGTTATCACGCCACGCTACAATTTTATTTTTATTAAGTTATGATTTATTTTAATTTATTCAGATTAAAATTTATTAATATTGATCTCGGGCAGCCCAAAATTGTATGAATATGCAAGGGTATTTCCTTTAAAAAGCTCAGAAAATGTGTGAGCATAGGATTTTGTTTGAAGCGAAGGGTCGTATATCGGAGGCACAGGAAGTGGACAGACAATAGCCCGCCTGGCTGTCGCCACCCCAAGGCCAGTCAGTCACCTCAAAACGGTTCTTGCAGCAAACAGGTGAAGGTCAACCTTCCCCCCCCCTCCGCGTCAACAAGCATGGACGCGAAGAGGGACGCTAGCGAAAAGCCGCGAATCTGAGTGTGCATCGATACCACGTGATTTCCAACCTGCCTATGAAATCATCGGTAGGGGTCTACACATGTGAATACAGGGTGTATTTCTTTCTGCCCGCCATGTTCCTGCGCGGGAGAGGGACGCCATCACCTTCTGGAGAGAAGGAAGTTACTTCTGGTCAGAACCGCGGTGCCGTGCGGTCGATTGTGACTTCTGCCCGGACCACGGGTGAGACAAGTCGAGTCTTCTGGTCAGACCGCGATCCAGTGCGGTCGATTCTGACTTCTGCCCAGACCACGGGCAGAGAGAGGTCGAGCTGACTTATTGCCAGGCCAGAACTGTTAGGCTTGATCGGCACAGAGATCTGCCTGTGATCACTGGCTGGTGATCATTTTTGTCACGCTGAGCTGATAGCGTGACGAACTTCAGTGTTGCTGCCTACACTAGGTAAAGTGTTAACGCCAGGTCTGGTATCGTTGAGTTCTTGTGAGACTGCGAAAGACCCGTAAGCGACTTGAGCAAGAGACTTATGTTCTTTGAGCTAATTTTGACCCTGAGCTAGCCGGCATTTTATTGAACATTAATGGAATCTTTGCATTTCGCGAGTTCCTTGCTTTTCTAATTGTTATTTGATGGTGCCCGAGATTCATGTATATCTCATGTATTCTCTTTGATTGATGATTGTTTTCTTGTAGTAGCGTATTGCGAACATTTGTTCCCGCTCACTAAATGTAACTTCGTCAGAGTATTTGCAAGTAAAGTAAAGTTCATATAATTGTTTGCTTGAGTAGATCGGCCAATTGTAACGTCTAGGCTTGCTTGACATTGCATTAATTTATATTAATATTAAATGTAAATGTGCCTAGCGGTGTTTTTTTGTAGCAGCCTATTGACCTTAATAAATTTATTTTATATGTCAGGTGTCCATAACGACCCGGCGTATGATGATGCTTGCCAATCAATAATTCAATTTTTATAATTTTATTATTAGTAAAATAAATAAATTATAAAATCCCCCCTCCCTCATCGTTTTCCTACCTATTACAATTGCGCTTACAACGTGGGGCAATTAATTAATTAATCCGGGGAATTAATTAATAATCAAATGTTCAAAGTCTCAAAAAGAACCAAGTTCATGACCTTAGGCATTTATTTTTTGTAGCATAGAAAGTAAATTAATACTTTGTCATTGCTTATGTAAAGTTAAATTCAATCTGAGTGATGAATTTCTTTTGCAAAATGATAATTTTTATGCAATCTGATTCATGTTAAATCAGTTTCAGACTTTCAATTGCAAATTAATTTTTGATAAATTTTAATGCAATCTGATTCATGTTAAGTCAGTTTCAGAATTTCAATTGCAAATTAATTTTTTCAATATGCAAAGTTCATTGTGAACGCATATAATGTCGAGCCAGTGCTTTGTCTGTGTAACATGTTAGCAACTAAGAACTTATTGGTGCATATTTTGCTCATGTTGGTTTGTTGTCGCATGATTCAACGTTGTGATGTGGTCTTGCACATTTTTTTTGAATGGTATGATGCTCAATATTCTTGATCGGATTTGTGCCTATGTTTTGTGAAAATTCTAAAATTTTGACTTGTATTAAAGATCGCGATGTTGGTAATTTAACACGTTGCTTGCTGAAATCTTTAGTCGTTATTGGAATTTTCCTATGCCATTTAATAGTCCTATGCGTTTGAGAACCGGACATAATCTAAAGAAATCAATATGGAAGCCTCACCCACCATGCAATATCCACCAGAAATGCCTCCCTGGGCCCGAGTGATGATGGCTGAGTTGATAAAGGGACACGAAGAGATAAGGGCAGATATAAAAAGGATGTTTTACACATTGGATGGGAATAAATTAAGCAAAGATAGTGAGGTTGAAGTAAATGTTTCTAAAGAGGATTGCAAAATTACGAGTATAGTCTCAGGGCTCGATGTAGCTCAATGTAGAGCTGACACTGAAGGCATTAAGGGGTATTTGTTTCATAATGACGTATCGGATAGTATTTCCCAGTGTGAAATTGGTCATTGTGAAGGCATTAAAGATTCTCAGGGGTATGGAACTAAAGATTTAGTGGGTGCTTATAGTTTCCAAGATGGAAGTACGTGCACACAGAATTCATCAAAAGAATCTTCGGGAGAAAAGGTGAATAGGAATATGGAACATGTTATACATGAAAATATAAACAATAAAGTTCCAATGATAATCCAGGATGATATGATTTGCAGGGGAGAGATAAGTGAATTTTCTAGTTATCTGTCTGCTGCTGATATAACTGTAAATGCTGATGGGAGTACTGTGAAATTGAAAGAAGTTTGTTTGAACCAGATCAATCCATAGCTACATTTAAAGGGAGAGCAGATATTAGATTACAAATAAATTGAAATTTCCCAGAAATTGTTGCATATTCAAAGGGAAATAGCTGAGATGTGTTTGCTCGCCACGAAAATCAGTTAAATTTGGTGGTGCTCACAGAGATCGTGGTTACGCGAACTTTATCAGGGAAAATTTATCGGGTCTGATTTCTGTAGGGAACTTCAGAGAATCACGACTTAGAATTTCCTGGAATTTGGGTAGTGAGACTCTAATGACTGTGGCCTTCCAACTGTTCATTACCTGAGAGGCGGGTTGCTTGCTAGCTTTAAAGAGGATATTCCTATCGGCAGATTTCAGCTGACCAGTTTCTTGAAACGAAACTCGTTAGAAACAAATTTCGAGAGCTCTGTTTGCCGAAAAAACGATACTGAACAACAGGGATGGATACTGGAAATATGCTCAATGTGATCGCATGAGTAGACGCAACAGCAAATTAAAATTTGATGTAATATTGAATGTTGGTTGTAGATCCAAAGACAGGACTTTATTCCATTTTAAACATGGGACGTTTGAAAATGGAATGGAGAAAACAAATTTTGGATTCGCTCTTTCAAGGAAACTGAATTGTTAGAGTATACGGGTATCTATGCAGACAAATTGTAGGCAAATGAATTTTGTGGTATTATAAAAAGGTAGGGAATGGTTCTGGGTTAAAAGTAGGAAGTAATAATAAATTACCGTTGTATGCAGAACTCATCATTATGAAATAAATTTCTGACGGACTGTTGCGGTCAAATTAAAACACTTCGCGATCTGAAAGAGCACAGCTTTGTGAACAAGTGTTTACTGCTTGAGTAGAGTCGTCTCTAAGTAATTATGGGATGTTAACTTTTTTTAAAGGGGTACGATTGTTTAGCCATCTGATAAAGATTGTCACGGCCTGTCGTATTTTAAAGAAAACCTTCAGAATAGTAGTTGGGAGAGAGAGATAAGATTCCTTTTCTTTTCAGTATTTGGGTCCTTACAATGTTGACTGCTGAAATAATAATTATGTAAGATCGTCTTGTACCGCAAAGGTGGCGATTCTTCTTTTGGTTGGCATTCATGGAATATAAGTCCAATGGTTTTTTATATTGCTACGGCAAAGGATAATTACGTATACTGTAATTATCTGTGTGGAAAATTTAGTCCACATTTATAGGCAGTTGTAAGAAGGACAAGTTCACTGACAAATGGGAAGGAGAAGGTTGTGTTAAAAGTAAGTTAGAGGTTAAATCTTTCACATACGATGACGTGACATTGAATTATTACCCGAATGAATACAAGTAGTTTTAGATATTGTTGTCTGTCGACCATTAAGTCCCATTGATAATTTAGAGATTGGTAAACAATAATTGCATTGAGATTATTTACGCGATTGTCGGAAGAAATTAGCTCAATTTTCACGAAAGCTAAAAACAGAACAGACGGTAATGTCACATAAGAGTTCCAATTTCTGAAATGTGAGTTGTAAATAAATTAGCGATGATTATTGTATTAAAATTCGCACAAAATTAGAAGTATTAGATCCTACCATTCTGCATAGACCTGTTATGATTATGATGAAGTTTCCTATTAAGTGATACATAAATTGATAAGATTAGGAACAAAATGTAAACACTAATTGTTGAATTAGCGAAATAGTATTCATTTTGTAAGAAGCCTTGTGGAGAGCAAATGTTGTTGACATTAGTCTAAAGATAACGACCGCTCAACAGTTACCACAGCTGAGTGCCTGCGACTAAGTTGCGGTGTAGATTCTTATCTAAACTCAGGTAGAAGGGAGCCGCCAGAACAGATGAGAGTGAAAGTGTACAATGCCCGGTCCTAGGGATTATAACGGTATAACGTGGACGAAAATATTTGTCTGACCACTCCAGAAGCAAGGAGGGTTTAAAATGTTGTTTTGAAATGATGTGGCGTCGGAAAGATGAAGCGTGAAAGAGATATATTCCTCAACGTGCAGTCTAGGATTGCTGTTGGTTTGCGAAAAAGAAGGCGGATATTTAATTTGTCGCTGTCACTATTATAATAGGTCAGGACACAAGTCAGATGTATGATTGCACCATTTCGGCAATGGGAGTAAAATGTTCCTATAAGGTTCCCACCGATTGGCTCGTACATCACCTGTATTACCGCCACAAAGCCTTTCAAATTTGCAGCTAAACGGCTGACAAAAAAGGGATATGTAAAGAAATCACTTACTGACGCTTTGCATTGTGTAGAATACACTTATTGCGTGAGACACATACTCGAAACTCACTGTTATACGGGATGGCATATGGCCCGGGTATTTGAATGGAAGTCATAAGACCCTCAGTAGAATCTTCAGAGTAATAATTTGAATGGAGATGTTTTTAATAAAAAGGTCGATGGCGATTTCTTTTACTTTATGTTTGGGTAATTATAACGATGATCTTGGTGCATTCTTAAGTAGGAGGATGGCACAATCTGGTCTAGAAATGCAACATCATTCCAGTTTTCCGCGGTTTCATTTTTGCTTTAGTTCTTGGAGTTTCATAAAAGGTAACAGGACTCCGACATGAGCAGAACTTGCAAAATAATTAGGCAAAGAAATATTTCATTCACATGTAAATAATTTTGTGTTTGTCAATTTTTTTTATTTTTTTATGTTTTACTATGTTTTGTGTTGTTTAAGATAAGAATCTTTAATCGATAAGTTAATATGAAAAGGCAGGAAAGAAATCATGTATGGTTGTCCACATGTTGTAAAACAGTCCAAGGTCATGGACGGTCGTTCAGTTTAGTATCTGTGGCAAGAATCATAGCATTGTGGGTCCCTGTATATGTAAAAATATCGATTACTGGTTATAGTGGAAGGGAGTTAAAATGGCTTAAAATAAAATTATTGTAATAATTTTATTTTCCCGTAGTTGGCCGTATATTGTAACGTGACGTTATCACGCCACGCTACAATTTTTATTTTTATTAAGTTATGATTTATTTTAATTTATTCAGATTAAAATTTATTAATATTGATCTCGGGCAGCCCAAAATTGTATATAAGTATATGAATATGCAAGGGTATTTCCTTTAAAAAAGCTCAGAAAATGTGTGAGCATAGGATTTTGTTTGAAGCGAAGGGTCGTATATCGGAGGCACAGGAAGTGGACAGACAATAGCCCGCCTGGCTGTCGCCACCCCAAGGCCAGTCAGTCACCTCAAACGGTTCTTGCAGCAAACAGGTGAAGGTCAACCTTCCCCCCCCTCCGCGTCAACAAGCATGGACGCGAAGAGGGACGCTAGCGAAAAGCCGCGAATCTGAGTGTGCATCGATACCACGTGATTTCCAACCTGCCTATGAAATCATCGGTAGGGGTCTACACATGTGAATACAGGGTGTATTTCTTTCTGCCCGCCATGTTCCTGCGCGGGAGAGGGACGCCATCACCTTCTGGAGAGAAGGAAGTTACTTCTGGTCAGACCGCGGTGCCGTGCGGTCGATTGTGACTTCTGCCCGGACCACGGGTGAGACAAGTCGAGTCTTCTGGTCAGACCGCGATCCAGTGCGGTCGATTCTGACTTCTGCCCAGACCACGGGCAGAGAGAGGTCGAGCTGACTTATTGCCAGGCCAGAACTGTTAGGCTTGATCGGCACAGAGATCTGCCTGTGATCACTGGCTGGTGATCATTTTTTGTCACGCTGAGCTGATAGCGTGACGAACTTCAGTGTTGCTGCCTACACTAGGTAAAGTGTTAACGCCAGGTCTGGTATCGTTGAGTTCTTGTGAGACTGCGAATAGACCCGTAAGCGACTTGAGCAAGAGACTTATGTTCTTTGAGCTAATTTTGACCCTGAGCTAGCCGGCATTTTATTGAACATTAATGGAATCTTTGCATTTCGCGAGTTCCTTGCTTTTCTAATTGTTATTTGATGGTGCCCGAGATTCATGTATATCTCATGTATTCTCTTTGATTGATGATTGTTTCTTGTAGTAGCGTATTGCGAACATTTGTTCCCGCTCACTAAATGTAACTTCGTCAGAGTATTTGCAAGTAAAGTAAAGTTCATATAATTGTTTGCTTGAGTAGATCGGCCAATTGTAACGTCTAGGCTTGCTTGACATTGCATTAATTTATATTAATATTAAATGTAAATGTGCCTAGCGGTGTAGCAGCCTATTGAACTTAATAAATTTATTTTATATGTCAGGTGTCCATAACGGCCCGGCGTATGAAGTATGATGATGCTTGCCAATCAATAATTCAATTTTAAGAATTTTATTATTATTAAAGTTATCATAATTTTATAAAATCCCCCCTCCCCTTTTCTCCATCCTATTACAATCTCATCAAAAGCTTTTCCGCTCTTACTGTTGAGGATGATTAGGAAATTAATTCAGTATATAATATATGTGAAGAGAAACTTAATTGTAAAGAATTTACAAGTGAAGTCAGACAAGTCGCCTCTACGACCAACGAGAACGGCAGAGTCTGTTTCGTCAGCCGTGCCCCATGACGCAATGGACGAGTCAGGTAGGTAACGTTACAAACGCCATTCATAGAGTGGACTGCTAAATGGGCACATAAATGAAATACTATTAAACTACAGGGCGTTCGCCGGGAAACGCAACCCACTGTTAGCGCTACAAGGAAGAAACTGCTCGCGGCGAGCGAGCGTTCAGCTCCCGGCATTGTTCGACCGTCGGCCGCGGACTATTTCATAAACTTGTATGTGCTAAGCATTTAAATGTGACGTAATTCATTAGCTTACCTTATAAAAGATGCTGGAAGTGTTGACACTCTTGTGTAATGCACATTTCACATCTTCTGAACATATTTCGAGACACACGCTGCCCTAACTGACTTAATGATTTTTTGGGTGACTGTTCTAGTCGAAAAGCGATATCGTTAATTTTCTCCTCTGTGAGAATACGGTTGAGCGACAGTCTCTTTTTGTTAAAAAATGAACCCGTTTCTCTTACTTTTTTAACCAGACGCAGAATTGTTGATTTAGCTGGCAGTAAGCGCCAGGATATTCGCGACGAAATTTACTGCGACACTTTTTAAACGACTTCTTCTTCACATATGTATCGTAGAGAAATATTCTTTGTTGCAAACTGTAACGTACCATAATTTTACTCACACTCAAACACGGTACAGATTAGTAAGAGTATGAAGCCCCAAACCAGCCAAACCGCAAAGAAACGTTTATTCACAACACTGATTAATAAGAGACTGAAGTCACAAACTAGCTACAATGCAAAGAAACCGTTCTTAACAATGTAAGGGTCACTGCACTGCACTGTTGGGGCAGCGGAGGTGTTAAACAGTGCGGTGCAGGGCTGCCAGATTGTATAATTGGATACAAAACTTGTATAATTTGGTTTCCTCTTGTATCCTGTTTGTATAACAGATTGCCTTGTATAATTGGATACAAAAATGAGCACTTAAAAGTAAAGTACATTCCAGCACCTTTTTGAAAGTGTTTGCCCTTTGTTTCATTGAGTTGGCAACCCTTCCTGCATATCTATTTCCTTTTTGTTATTCAAAATTTATCAATGTATACATTGTTTACTTTTCGTGGACTTTTTTTGCTCCCAGCACTTTCACTCACGTATGTAATCAATGGATGACCCCTTTGTATAATTGGGTTTCATTCTGTATAATTTCAAAGAGACAGCGGTATAATATAAGTTGGCTGTACTGGCAGCGCTGGTGCGGTGATTCACGGTGCCGCGTGGCGGAAACTGCTGGCACCGCTGTCCGAGCAAGTTGCTGACGGCAACAGACTGGGAGGGTTGCGTTTTCCGGCGAACGCCCTGTATTTCTATCTGTAGACCTATTAATACAAGACTATATATGTTTACATACTGTAGCAGTGCTACCTTACCTTATATTTCACAATAAATTTGGCTATATCAGAATAAGGTTAGCTGAAAAACGGAAAAGTGAATTTCCGCATAGATTCAAACATTCAATTTTAGAAGCGTAATGATCTACAGAGTCGCTTTTCTACTCTGAATATATTTACTAGAGCTGACTTTTGTGACATTTTCAAAAATGAAATTGCCAAACGTCATTTTCTACATGGCTTACGTGATTTGCTGTCACCAGGAGTTTATTTTAAGTAACAACGTATGTTTTATACAAGGTATACAAGGCTTTTTCTGTTCTCGATTACACACAACTATATTCTCATGTTGATTACGTCATAACAGTTGTTTTATGGGATCTAATACTGAGTATTAAGACTTCATTATTCAGCGCTTACCATGCACCCTCATGGATGTTTAACTTGTCTTTAAAGTAATGTGTTTCGAACATATTCGAAACACCCAGCTGCCAACGCGCTCTTAATGGCGCGTTCACAATAAAAACATCGAAACACCAAGAATTAAATGCCGACTGCAATGCGAGAGATGTTGCACTACATGGGCTGTTAGTTTGCACTGCTCTGTTGAACTGTTCATGAAACTGGCAAAACGTTTTGGTATGTTCAGATAATACACAATTTCTCTTCGTTCCTAAAAGGAATAGCTTCCGTAAACTAATTCTTTGAAATTTAGATAAGTAAATAAGGGGCCATTTATAAATTACGTCAGAAGTTTACGGAGGAGGAAGAATTCACATGAGACATGGCGTCACAAGAGGGAGAGAGGAAGGGAGCTAGGGCGATACGCTTCGTGACGTCAGGTTTGAAGCTCTTAATTTAAAATTAAATAAAAAAAGGCCTTGCAATTTACGTGGTGTTTATGGATGGCCCCTAACGAGTTCGAGTGGAAAGAAATCGTGTCTTGAAATACACTGTAGAACAACCATTCCTTCTGCATGACAACCAAAGCGGGGGAGTGGTGTTTGAGAAAATTCTCGAGGACTGTGAAGACTATTCCCGAATTGGAGCGTCAACACTTCGATAAGTATTGTGCCGAAAGCGAGGCACCTGCGACTCTTGCTATTAGCTAATACTATAAATAACGCCTTTCACGCTGAGTTGCAATTCATTTCCCAAGGAAACTGGAACACCGCCTTCCAACAGCTGACTCACTGCTTCAGATACACAATCATTGCTTGTCAAACCGTAACGTTCACTGCGGTCGCCAGCGGCAGGTGCAAGTGAAATCACGGTGTACGAATATTTTGTTCAGCGCTGTGCATTTCAACAACAAAATAATGGAACACTTCTATTGCTTTTGCGGAAGTACAAAATAATTTCATAATGTTAGATAAGAAAAGATGTTAAAAATCTTCAATATTTAAAGTCTAAAAAATGGACATAGAAGAATCTATTTAACTACCAGTCGACACCTAATAAAATTAGAGAAGCAAGAGAAACAAACATCAGTTGGAAAGGGTTATTATTTATAGTACAATCCTCCACGTGTGCAGTTATACCACTAAACCTTTGGAAGTGAAATCAGTTAAAATACACGTGAGGCAAGGGTATAGTCAATACCAGCTAACATTCAAGTTGTATGTAGAAAAAAGATTCAAAAGAGTGAAGGAAAAATTTGAATGAGCTTTAATAGTTCAGGGGGGAGGGGAGAGGGGGAGCGAGGAGAAATCTGCGATTTTCTGATAACTCCGTACTATTTAATTTAATTTTTTTAATTTAATTTAATTGCAATGGAGCACACTCTCAAGTGGCAATTTCTCTGCAAACCCAACTTCCCCCTATCCTGCACCCACCTACATTTGCCCTCTACAAATTTTAACTTTAAATACTTTTACGTTTTCGGTAAGTTATTCATCATTCCCCTTGGTAACTCATTCCAATCCCTGACACCCTTACCTAAAAAAGAAAATCTTCCCACACCCTTGTGCCTGCAATCGAGTGCCAGCTTGTGGTCATGCTCATCATTTCCCTTCCATGAACTACTTTTCATACCTACTGCAATATTTTTCCATGCCTCATCGCCAGTATACGCCCTGTACAATTCCATGACCCTCCTCAACTTTCTCCTGTCTTGCAATGAATCCCATTCCAGCTCCTTTATCATATCTGTCACTGATTGCATTCTGCGATTATTTCCAGAAACAAATCTAGTAGCCCTTCTTTGCACCTTGTCCAACTCCTGTATTTGATACTCAAAATGTGGGTCCCATACTACACTACCATATTCGAGCAATGGTCTGACCAAAGTTTTGTAACCCAATTCCTTTACTTCTCTCGTGCATCCCCTCATCACTCTCTCCAACAAGTGCAGGATTTTGAAACCTCTTCCACCACCTGTCCAATATGTCCTGCCCGGTTAAACTTGTTATCAAATGTAATGCCAAGATATTTACATTTCAAGTCTTCAGCAAGCAATTCGTTCCCCACCTTGTATTCACAATTAACCTTTTGTTTTTTATTTGTGTATCTAATTAGCTGACCCTTCTTTGCATTTATCTTCATCCCATGTTTACCAACCCAACACGATATCCTGTCCAGATCACCCTGCAACTGTTTACAGTCCTCTATCGTTTTAATACCTTTATACAGCATTATGTCATCTGCAAACAATCCAATTTCAGATAGTAAACAATCAACACAATTATTCATTAGAATAATGAATAGCAATGGTCCCAATACGCTACCCTGCGGCACTCCTATTTTTACTTCCACTTCCTTTGATACCGCATTTCCTACCCTAACTTTTTGTTTTCTACCTTTTAAAAATTCTTCTACGCAGCAAATCACTTCACTCCAATAGTTTTTACCTTATTTACTACCATTTTGTGGCTTACTCTGTCAAACGCCTGTGAAAGATCTAGTGCTACACTATCAATTTGGCTTCCCTTGTCCATTTCATCTGAAATATCTTGCATATATCCCGCCAACTGAGATTCACATGAATATCCTTGCCTGAACCCATGTTGCCTTGAAAACCACTTACGTTCCTCACATACATTTCTGATGTGGTTGCATATCAATCTTTCCATTAATTTACCTACCACTGAAGTCAAACTGATTGGCCTGTAATTTTCGACTCTATTTCTCACCCCTCCTTTATGTACCAGTACTACTATCGCACTTTCCCAGTCTTGTGGTAAGCAGCAAGTATCCAGACACAATTTAAATAATATTTCAAGATAAGGTACAATGTCACATTCGGCTATCTTTAAGATATCTGTAGTAATATTATCTGCACCAGCCCCATTATGTTTTTTCAGCTTGCTTATTTCCTTCATGATTTCTTCAGGATGAATTTCAAATTTTTTAGTATCTTCATTTCTAATCGTATTGTTAAGCTCGTTCTCCGAATTAGAGCCTCCCGTTTCTGATTCATTGTTCCTAATGCTCTTACTAAACCAGTTACTTAAAATCCGTGCCTTTTTCAAATCCTCAGTAACTACTTCTCCATCCTTATCTATAAGCGTCTCTACATCCTCCCTTCCCCTCAGTTTCCTGATATAGCCATAGAAATATCTAGATGCATCAATCAGTGGTCCTCCTGCACTGACAATACTCTTGATAAATCCATCTTTAGCCACTTTCTTTGCTGTTATTAAGTCATTGTTTAGTTGTTTCAAATATTGCCTAGTACCCTGCTGTCTCTTAAGTATGTTATGTTCTCTTCTTACAAACCTTTTTAACCTCCTCACTTCCCCATTATAGTACACAGGTTCTCTACTTCTCTTTATTTTGTACTTTGGAATGAATTTTTCTTCCCCCTTTCTTATTATATCCTTTAACTCTTCCCACCTAGACTCTACTATACTTGTGCCTTCCTTCCAAATGCTGAAACGTTCTCTGAAATATCTCTTCAAATTTGAAATCTGTGCCTTTTTACAATTGTACCTATTTCCCCCTTCAATTTTGGCTGCTGGTTCACTGAATCCTCTAATATCCATCAGAACTGCGTCATGATCACTTATTCCTTCCGTTACTTGACCCACAAGGTTATCATCGGGCTTTATTAGGAAAATATCCAAAATATTTTGTCCCCTAATGTTTTGCTCTACCACTTGTGTAAATCCTCCTTCCCATATTAAGGTATTTGCAAATCTTTGTTCCCGTGTGTTATTAATCTTATTTCCTTCCCAGTTTATATCTGGTAAATTTAAATCCCCACTAATAATGATCATTCTATTCTCACCTCTGAAATCTGAGTATGAATTTAATTTCTCCCCAAGAGCCTCATCTTCATCTGTCATTCTTCCACTGCGGTAAGCAGCCAACACCCTGATTTTATCTTTTTTATTACCCCAGAAATCTACCGCAAGTAACTCATGGTCTTGATCTATGAACGCCAGTGAACTGTGGTAGTTTTTGCTAACTAGTATGAAGACTCCTCCACCATTTGCTCCTCTATCTCTTCGGTACACTCTGTAACCATCAGGAAAAACCTCCCCGTCTAGTACGTCTTCTATTAACAAACTCTCTGCCCCAATTATTACTTGTAATTCGTGTATCTCTATTAAGTTTGCAAATTCGATTACTTTGTTCATTATACTTCTACAGTTTACCATGAACACCCTTATTACCGGCTTTATATTTTCAGCATTTATCTCCTCTTTCCCAGTTTTACCCCAGCCAGTTATTGTTTTAGCAACTTCTTCTATTTCTTTAACATCGATGATCTTTCTCATCGTGGATCTGCAATCAGTATCACTTTGATCATCTATTTCCATCCCTTTACCAGCAGCCCCTAACCTAAAAACGACACAGTCCTGACCCCATCATCACTGGAAATGGGCTCCCTTACTGCTTTAGCTAACAACTCAGAAAGTACTCCCTTCCCCGTTCTATTTAGGTGTAGGCCATGACTAGTGAAACCCCACCTACCAATGATCTTTACAGGCACAACCCTCAACACAGAACTAATGCCTTTCCAAAGTAGCACTTCCGTTTCCACATTTACAGGCCTCACAGCATAGTTCAATTGTGGCCAGTCATGGCGTCTTAGGATCTGCATGAGCTCCACCCTGGTATGCTGTGCCTCTTTCACCACCTTCCTAAGTTCACTCTCTATATTATAACTCGCGTTTCTATCAATGCTATTCCCCGCCCCTCCCATTATCACTACTCTGTCTTCCATAGTGAAACTCCTACAAAGTGAACCTATATCCTCTATTACCTGACCTAATATTGCACTAGGTTTGAAAAAACTTGTGACCTGGTAACCTGTACCTAACTGATCCTGCAGAAGAGGGCCTACACCTCTCCCATGGCTACTACCTAGCAGCAGAACCCGTTTCTTCCTATTCTTGCCCTTATTCCTAAAGGCCTGCTACATGTTACCTCCTTCTAAATCTACATGAGGATCTTCTCCTCCTGACACTGGCAACAGGTCAAACCTATTTTTCCCCACAATTACTGAAGTGTCTGGCTTCTTCATTCTGTTAATTATATTAACAGAAAGGATTGACGATATTGAAACACTATTGA
Organism: Vandiemenella viatica; assembly: GCA_031002005.1. Classification (NCBI taxonomy): domain Eukaryota; kingdom Metazoa; phylum Arthropoda; class Insecta; order Orthoptera; family Morabidae; genus Vandiemenella; species Vandiemenella viatica. The sequence goes on from JARYHS010008075.1 coordinate 74,882,055, forward strand.
CAGTCATGAAAAAAATAATAGGGGAAAAACTTTTACGAAACATTAACCAAAGAAAGGCAAGTGGATGACATGTAGCAGAAATACTGACGATAGTAGTAACTTAAATTTAAAAATTGAATCAGCATTGACAGAAGATGTAAATGAATTTTACTGTTTAGGAAATAAAATTAAAACTAATGACACAAGATAAAACCATAAAGTTATATGAAAAAAAGGTTTATTCAAAAAGAGCACTCTTCTGCTTTCAAACATTGTCGTAAGACACAGGAAGAAATTCTTAAAACTATATGCCCCGAGCGAGTCACTCAATTGAAGTGAAGACTCTACTTTAGGAATACCAAAGGCTTGGATCATTGAAGCATTTGAAACTTAGTTTTATAATATGATATTTAAAATTAAATGGAAATGATGTAAGAGTCGGCATGAAAGGGGGATTACAGATGGGTGAGTTGAGAATAAATATAAACTAAAAATGGAGTAAAAATCAAGACAAAAGTGATGAAATGTAGCAGAAATGATACCTATGATACTAATTTAAGTGTAGAAACAGGATCGATTGCGGTAGAAGTAAGTAAATTCTGATACTTAGGAAGGAAATTTTAACTTATGGCCGAAGCAGGAATGATGTTAAAAGCAGAATACCACTAGATAAAGAGCCTTCACGAAAAAGAGAAATCTTTTAGTTTCAAATATTGATCTAGAGTGTAGAAGGAACTTTTTAAAACACTATGTGCGGAACACAGCATTTTATGGTGGCGAAACATGGACTTTAAAAATACTAGAAGAAATGTGATGCTGTAGAAGGTTACTGAAAATGAAGTGAACAGATAAAGTACGAAGTGAACGAGTTTTGAAAATGGTTGGTGAGGAAAGAAATTTGTGGAAGAGTTTTAATGAAAGAAGAGACAGGATAGTAGGTCATATTTTGAAATATGCAGGATTGGTTAATTTGTTAGTGGAGGGAACAGTCAAAGGTAAGAACTGTACAGATAGACAAAGATTAGAATATATGAAGCAGATAATTGAGGATGTGGTTTGTTGAGATGAAAATGTTAGCGCAGGATAAGAATGGATTGACGATTGCAGCAAACCAATCAAGAGCCTGATTACAGGGGAAAAAAATGTTGTATTGCCTCAGGATACGAACATATAAAATCATTGGAGAGATTGATAATAGGAAAAAAGTTATGTTTGAACGTTCCTAAAAATTTGAGTGGATATTGTGAATTCAGCACACAACATTTAAGAATTCGAAATACCGATGTTTTGTGAAAGATTGATAAAGACATCTAATGTTCTGTATGTTCTGAATTTATTTATCACTAATGCAGATAATGTACATTAAAGATATAAAATAACATTAAAAGCAAATTAATTAAAATATTTTTTCGTGTTAAAACATTTTGCATGCATTTCATGACAGAGCATTTCTAATCTTTATGAATTACACACGTATTCATATTGCAAGAAATAAGAACGTGCTTGGTGTAACTCTGAACCGAAAATTTTTACATGGTTTTGAGGGAGGCATCGAAAATTCAGCTGATATGTGAGATCATGTCGTCAACTGAACTGCGGGTGAATCGATTTTGTAACCTAAAAAATCTACCCAGAAAATAGTGCATACTCGATTCTCTTTCTATCATTATTTTTAAACGAGCAATTCTTGATTATATTTGCAATCTAGGAAACGGCTGTAACGATTTTAATGAAATTACATATTTAGATAACGTTTTGTTTTTTAAGATTACCTAACTCGTTGTCTTCTCAGTTTTACAAAATACGAACAATGTTTTGCACTTGGTATCTCAAAAACGGCTCCAACGACATTTCTTAGGCGAGTCAGGTACCAGAAAAACTACTAATACTTTCTCTTTGGTTTCAAAACGGAACTCTTGTATATTTAAACAAACAGTTCTTGTATACTAGCTGAACCTTTGGAATACTAGCACTACGTGTTTATTGTAAAACATTTGAAAAGAAGATATTTAAAAAGTAGATATTGGCTTTGTCGGAAGTGATACTTTACACAACTTCTTTGAAAATACTGTAATATCAGCAGTTATTATGTAATCATCGTTTACTTTTTGACAGTATGTGTCTTTAACACTGCATTATAAAAAGTGGTTATCATTAAATACTTCCAGTTTAACTGTAAATATTTAAAAAAATAGATATTTAAAAAATAGATACTGGCTTTGTCAGATTTAATTTTTTCAAACTCCTTTACCTTACAAAACTTCTTTGAAAGCAATATTAACATAATAGCAGCATTTTTATCTCGGAAACGGTTGTCGTAGAAGTTTCACGTAATGCCTACTGATGTTATTTAAGTTTCTCTTTTATTCGAGCAAGGAAATGTGAACTTCAAAATGCCTAGGAAGCCATTAAGAGAAATAGAAAAAAAATTGTGACATCCTTGAAAAAATACAAGCTTACACAAAAATTTTTCTAAAGCCACGCGATCTCTTAGAATTTCGAGGCAACACTGAATCTACTTGGTTGTAGTAAGCAACTGAGAGCTTCGGAATGCATAGGAAACCCTTAAGATTTTTTTTAACTGTAATCAAATTTCATTCAGTCAAGTCTCATCTCAAGAAGACCTAAAAAAAATAAACACTCTCAACCAAGTTTCTCGAAATTCGCCCACAGAAGACTCGATTAAAGAAAATCCTGATGAAATTCGACTTAAGTAGGTTTCTATTCATGAAACGCTGCCATTAGCTCGACCATACGTGCTACTAAAGAAAGATGTTTAGAAAGCTTGCCTACAATAATAAGTGAGGTAAGATCCTATAATTTAAATGTTTAACGAGAGCGTAATCGATTGCGTGCGTCACAGTGTGGTGTGTCGAACAAAGTGAGCAACGTAGTTATTGGGGAAAAAAGTAGTTACTGCGCTAGCTCTCAAAAAATTCTTGCTACGATCCGGGGTTCAAATCCCGGTGGGGGTAAGAATTTTTATTTAATCATATGAACTACGCTTGGGCGTTCTGTGGTTCGGATTCTACTTGAAATTGTAGGGCCCAGAGGAAAGGAACTGGCCGTCCTACAATGGCTTAGTATGCCTCCTTCTGGAGGATCCAACCAAACTTCAGGTTCGGTTTTTATACTGTCTATATATTTAATCTATCCAATCTAATGCTATTATATGAACAACTCTTGTAAATAGATAAAATAAATTTCTCACAAACTTCGCTAAGGATTTTGATGAAATCTTGCATGCTGAACAGAAATCGAAAGATGTCGAGCCAAGATCGGTCACCCAGGTACTAATTCATAATATGACTTATTTTAAATGTCCATTCAGATGGACCCTTTCTTCAAAATGAAAAAAGTGGAAAATATTAAATAGTTGGTGAAAGAAATTGTAACACTCATATGAGGTAACTTTTCCAATTATCAATCTGATTATCTCAGTACGTCACAGATTCTTTCGAACTCGGCATCAAAATCAACAATTTTTTTTGCAGCTTTTTCCTCTTTCCTGTCACAGCTTCCGTATGAAGACATGCAGAACTTAACTTTTTTTTTTTTTACTTACGGTTTTACACCTCGTCGAGGTCATTAGAGGCATGATGGAATTGGGGACAAGGAACGGGAAGGAATTTGGCCATTGCCTTTTGAAGGAAGCATCCCGGCATCCGCCTGGAGTGATTTGGGGAAACTCAAATCTGGATGCCCGGAAGGGAATTCGAACACGCGTCTCCCCGAATGCGAGGCCAGAGCGTTACCGCACACCAACCACGCTCGGTCAGAACGAGTATTCCAGACAATGACTGCAGTAACAGAAAATACAAGCACCATTAAAGGAATAGGGCAATTACAGGTGATAATGAAACTGCTGAGTGAAATAAACGCTGTTACTATGCAATCCTACCAGACGTTTCAATTCACAATACGAATTGAATTATAATCCAAAATAGTCTGAGGGAAATAGGTTACTTGTAATCTGCAGTACGAAATTTTGTTCTCACATACTTCCCTTATGTGTAATATTATGGAATGAAAAAAAAAGTAGACTACTGTTCCCAGAATTAATCACTTCAAAATTGCAGGACTTGTAGAACAGTGGACTCACAAGTTTTTAAGGTAGTTGAGTGACGGCGTGCAAGTAGGCCTTGCAGCGCCCTTCTTTGCGTGATGCACAATGTTACGTCACGCTCAGTCGGCGCAGAGCCGTCAAACGAAGTGAGAACGTGCAAGAAGTGCCAGTTTACCTCGTCGACGACCAAGGCGGCAATATCAGCAAGTGAGTAAGATCGAAAGTGGCAGAATGATTGGTCTCCGGGAAAGGGGTTTTGTCGTACCGTGACACTGCGGCTCGTTCAGGACAGGCTGGTACGACAGTGATGCGTGTGGAGAACTGCACCACACGATGTTACCATGGCGGGGGTTGACCGTTATCTTGTCCGCACGGCCGTAACCGACAGAACAGCTTCGTCTTCACAGTGTTGACTCGACGCTGGAGCACTGCAACGGGTGTGGAGGCGTCTGGGTGGACGGTTCGACGCCATCTGTTGAGGGCTGGACTGCCATTGCTGAGGCTTCCACTGAACAGAAATTACCAATGCCTTAGACTGCCATGGGCACACGAATGCCGGCACTGGCATGCAGAGTGGTAAAATGTAGTGTTTTAACGAGTCTTGCTCTACAACGATGGCCGCGTATGTACTGTTGAGCGACACACCGGACAAACGCCAAGTGTGATGGTTTGGGGCGCGATCAGGTATAAAATGTGATCGCGCCTCGTACATATTGAGGGCAATATGAACAGCAACAGCCACATCATGTGAGTTTTAGAGCCCGAGGCACTGTTCAAGGCAGTATCGTATTTGAGCAGGACAATGCCCGGCCACATGTGGCGAGGATTGTGCAAGTCTTTTTCGAAATACGACAGGTACGACTGCTTCCCTGGCCCTTGACTTGTCACCCATGTCTAGGATATGTTCGATCGTCATTTCGTTCGTTCTAGTCCTCTGTCGATGATTTGAGGACGCGCCTACAAACCGTGTGGCAGAGTGTACCCAGCAGCGTATCGAGGTTATTTTCTGTTTGTTTGCCACGAGATATAAAGGCTCTGATTACAGCACATGGCGGCTTCACTCCGTACTGAATTCTCGCAGTCAATGTGCATGATCAGTTCTGTAATCCTGTAGTTTTGTAATTTATGTTTTGTCTTGTGGAATAAGTTTCACTGGAATCACATGTCTCCTTCTTGGTGTTGATATTTTTACAATCATTAGGAATGTATATTTATTATTAGTGTTAACAATTGCCGCTGCCATAGAATATATTAAATGATTTCTTTCGCTGATCTCAAACCAAGGTGCAAGGAATATTAGGAAACCTGGAAAACACCAGATAGATTTCATACAGGAAAGGAAAGAAGTAAGGTTAACAAAATCTTGGCTAACAATGAGAATCAGCAGTAAGTAATGTAAAGATGTTTGGTCTACTGTGTGCCCCATGGTAAACCTCAAATTTTTTGTGAAGCAAATGAACTTAACATGCTGAAGCTACCCTATCCCGATCAGACCCAAAAGTCAACTTCACAAGTTAGATCTAGAGCCAAGGCTTTCACCACAGAGCTGGAAAATGTATGTTAACAGTGTATATTTTTTACAATACATACTCTTTGGCTTGCGAACACGAATCCGCACTCTGTTCTCAACTTTTCAATTTTTATTTTTTTAAATTCTTCTAACAATTTATCGAATCGATTTCTTTTTAAACTTTACTCGCAATGAACATGAAAAGTGAATGAAGTATAAATCATGCTCTATTTTAGATTAATTTCATGGGATATGCCGTTTTTTAATTCGGTTGCTGCAGTTTTCTTCAGAGAAATCGTAAACACGTAAAACATTACATTATTCGGTTGCTGAACTTTCGGTTAATATCTTGCAGTTTTCTTCAGTGAACCGTAAACACGTAAATAAAATCATATCTCAGCGATCGAAATAAAAATTCTAGTCGTTGGGGGGGGGGATGATAGGGAGACGTAGTTGAAAAGGGAGGGGGGAGGCCACAGCCACAAAGTTAGTTGCTACGTTTAACGAATGATACCAAAGGCTAAAGTCGTTGAAATTTGCCGTTCGAATGATTTGGAGCACACATTTTAGTTTCTTCTTTGTAGTCAGAGAAAGTGATCAGTATGAAAATCGTCTTCAATTCCTGAGAAGCGGCGGTAGTGCGTCGTCCTTGCAAACGGATTCGGCCGTGATAAGTGATAGGTGGAACCCCGCCGTTCCTCTCTTGAAACACAAGGCGCGAGTGTTTCGCAAAAATCAAACATCAAGCGAGCGTTGCGTATATTTGAAAGGTTATAAGGTTGTTCCCTTTTTGCGTAACATGCGAGTGCGATTGCAAGAGAGCGGCCGGGGCGGCGGGCTCAAGGCTGGCAGGTGTCTGATCGCACGCGAGCGCACCCAGCGCTCCAGGGGGATGTAAACAGACACCCCCAACATCTTCGTTCAGGTGAATGAAATTGGCGATTTATTAATACATAAAATTAACCATCGAGACAAAAGTATATTTCATTGGCTTAATATTTAGTAATCAAAGTAGAAACTACCTTTACTTCTATTGGTGTACTGTTATTCTTCAGTACAAGTATTAACTTACAAGAAATTTTCATGAGTGTTCCGCCAATGTCAGTTACAAAACACAACGTTTTGATTTCGTCCTCTGCGGTTATCTTCAGGAGTTTGCAGGCCGATGGACAGCCTACTACTGTGCTATGCTAGTCACCCTCTATTGACATGCAGAGATTGCCTTTAACCAGTACATGATGGAGATCACAACAGGAACGTTGCGTATCGTAGGCAGTAAATTATACGACGCGAAAGTATGAGTCTTCGTATCGCAGACAGTTCTCGAAGTAAGTGACTTAGAATAAAACTTTAGAAGATTATCTGTTCCGTATATGGATTGAGTAGCAATATATAGTGGATGGTTTCAGAGAAGACACACCACAGACGAAGAGCTATAAACATATTGTTGTATCATCAACTCTTGCTGCAAGCGTCAATTCTCTTTTTATGATCCTGTGGTTCGTGCGCCCGAAATTGACAACATCATAATTTTCTTTTCAAGGATTAAAGAGATATATTTGCAAACATATACATAGAGCAGCTGCCAGAATAATGGTGTAAATAACAGTGTCAGAATTGGCGAAGTGCCTGATTTATACTGATTTGCTTACAAATGGGCCAGAAAATGAGTACTGGTGACGTGCAGAGCTCCGTTTTGCAATGCGCTGTCCTACCCACGCCATGACATACTCAAATTACCAACAACTAGGCGACCATTACTCAGCGTGGCGTGTTGACAAATTGTTATTTGACATGGTTTATTTGCTCATGTACTGTAGTTGAGTTCCGTCGTAAACCTTTTCAAACTTACGCGGTATATCGTATATATTAAGGTGTTTTTCGTGACGAGCCATCTTTCACCCTTCAAATTCGAAAAATGAGGTATCATTTTAAAGGTTCAGTTTTCCGCTTTGTTAACATCATTCATCGATTCATCGGGACAGGAATTTTTCGAAATTCAACCAGTAAATGACAAAGTTATGAACAATCAAGGTCGCTGTTACGCAACAGTTCAGAGTCACGCTGCTAGGCTGCGCTGGCGTCGATGAGAGGTAGTCGCATTACCGCCAGATAGCAGCACTTTAGCACGGGCAGTGATTGCACCGTGTAAGCTTTTTTCTTACGTACCTATTTCAACAATTGCGAGATACGATCAGATTTTTCTTTTATCCTACCACGAAACAACAACGTCGCTATTTATCGTATATCACTCATGAAGGTTTCGCACGAGCCACCTGGTTCCACGTCGTACTGGTTGCTCGGCAAAAATCGGAAATCATCAATCACAAAAGCTCTCGAATTATGATAAGTAATACTACGAGATTCAGGTAAATTAATTGTTGTGTTAAACAGTATTTCAGGGCATTCAATTTACATAGTTATATAAAAATTTACCGCTATGATGAGTGTAGGTGATTCTAATTTCCTCCAGATTAGTAATTTGCATTGAACAGCGAAGTGGTTAAAAAATAGAGTGTTTCAGATATTTCTTTAAAGTGATTCCTATAGTGTTGCGTTTATGATCCCGTGAAGAAAGTAGAGTTATTCATTATATCATTCAAATCCCACTTTTGGCTAATGTTATCCGCGAAGTTAGTTGGACAGAATTACGTGCTGTCAGTATGTGTATTAATACAGACTACCAGCTAGTTTAGCCCGATACAAATCTTGCATCTGCAGCTATCTCATTAATTTTAATGATTTAAATCTATTGGAGATGGAGAAATACTGGAAATAATGTATGTATTAATTTAAGATATTTTAAGGCATTAAGAATGCTACTCACTATCTACTTATTAAATGCAGGTTACCATGTTTTATATGAAGAAATGAATTTGTGTGAGGTTGGTTTGTATGTTTAATGAGATGTGCTGGAAACGGGATCGCTGGGCCGTCGGCCGGCCGCTGGTTGCGACAGGAGACACTGCAACGCGTCCCCAATTACCGGTTGCCTCACTCACACGTTTTGTAAGGCAGCTTCCACAGTGACAGCCACGTAACACAGCCGCCGATCGCATACCCGGACACTTTTACACGCAGTCGATACGCATGTCTGATCAGACCAGTACCTTCTTCCAGAAAGTCCTTTAAACTCTCTCAATACATGTCCAAAACATTATAGATGAATGTTAGAGCGGATTCTGAGAGAACGAGTAAAGTTTTCTAATTCATTATAATGAAGCCTAGTTTGACCGGTTCTTTTCCCTAGTTTGTAAAATTGCGCACCAGGTACTGCACTCATTCGTTTGATAAAATGTATGGTTTGTTGTTTTATAAATTCGCAGATGTAAGCAACATTTAACTGTCACTATTGCGTACATACCGTGGTGCGTTCACTGCTATCCTGAGTAGTTTGTTTTGAAATATTTGTATTCTATGTAACTTGCTACGGCTAGCACATCCCTAGATAGGACATGCATATGATATTAGTGGCCGTAATATCATTTCGTAAATTAACAGGCAGCACTCTGTTTTTAATGATGATTTTTTGTTTAACACTGTACAATTTGTGTAATCTGGCATAGGCTTGGTTTAGTTTACTGTTAATGTGTATGTGCCATGTTAACCGCCTGTCAAGATCGACTCCAAGGTATTTAATAGATTGATCTTTTGGATTCCATGGTATTTTACTTCCATTGATGTTTATCTTCGGGGGGTTTGGTGGGCGTCTCAGAGTGAAGATTTTGGCTTAACATTTTCCGGGATATAGAGATATACGCCAGTGAATGAGCCATTTAGTTAATTGCATTATGGTTTCCTGAAGGTTGTTGCGTGCGATATGAATGTTATTGTGCGAAGAGTATATGATTGTGTCATCAGCGTACTGTGCAGTCGAGGTGTTTTGAGGAGTTGGTATATCTGAGGTGTATATGTTGAATAGCGTTGGCCCTAAGACAGATCCCTGTGGAACTCCTGCTGTTATTGATCGTGCTGTGGATATTTTTGTGTCTATTCTTACGCTGAAAGTTCGATGCTGTAGAAAGCTTTCTAAAATTTTATATAAATACAGAGGCATTCATGTGTTTTCAAGTTTATGTAGTAGGCCAGTGTGCCATACTTTGTCAAATGCCTGGGCAACATTGAGAAAAGCAGCCAATGTGTGATGTTTGAGCTCAAAGCCCTTGAGTGCATAGGGCGAAAACCAAATTGATGATGCTGAATAATTCCAGTAGTATCAAGGAAGGAAGTTAGTCGCTTCCGTATTATTTTTTCTAGAAGTTTTGACAAAGTAGGGAGTTAACTTATGGGTCTGTAACTAGAGGGAAGGGATGCTGGTTTGTTAGGTTTGTTGAAAACTATGATATTAGCATGTTTCCACTCTCTTGGGAAATACCCGGTACAGAGAATGCTGTTGAAAAGTGACGTGAAGTAGCTTACTGCATTTGGGGGTAATGACTTAAGCGCTATGTTAGGTATATTATCGTGGTCTGAGGATTTTCGTACAGGTAAATTCTTAATTATTTGTCGCAGTTCTTTTAGAGTAGTGAAGCTGACGTAATTCTCCGCGCCGTTAGTAATATTCTGTCTAGAATTTTCAATTGTTGTGTTGAACTCATGATTTGGTTTGAAGGTATTTTCGAAATGATATGCTAAGATTTCGCATTTCTCTGAAGCACTCGATATGTATGGATCATTCCATTTTAAGGGTGGTAAGATGGTGGGTTCCTTGAGAATTCGTTTTGTGGTTTTCCGTAGATACCTGTCACCAGGTTCTATTTCCGATATATACTTTTGGTATGATTCATAACGGAATGAGTCTAGTTCTGTTTTCACCTGTCTAATTAATTGGTTTAGTAGTCGGCGTTGGTGTGGGAGTCGCTGCCTTTGCCACTGTCTGCGAGTTTGATTTTTATAGTTGATTAACTCAATGATTCTTTGCGGTATTCTTTCATGGAATGATCTAAACGATCATGTTTGTGATTTCTTGGTCGATAGTTCTATCGCCTGGTGAATTGCAGTCGTTAGCTGTCGACTCCTTCATCAAAGTTATCTTCATTGTCTTGACTAGAGAATGATGGTAATGTCTGATTAAGATTAATTTCGAATAGGTTCCAATTTACTTGTCCACTTAGTATCTTTGGTGTTTGTTCTGATATTTCGGGGTTTGTACCAAATTTTGCTAACACCGGAACGTGGTCTGAGTCTAAGTCAGAGATTGCTTCCATATGTATTGGTAGTGGTGTATTTTTAGCTGGCGCAATGTCAAGTATATCAGGCACAACATTTCTGTTATTAGAGAAATAGGTCGGTTCCTGTGGTGCGACTATATGTAAACTGAGGTTACCTGCAGCGTCGAGCAGTTTCCTACCCTTCGGTGTTGTTGTTCTGCATCCCCTAGCTCCGTGCTTGCTGTTGAGATCTCCCATTAGTAAGGTAGACTGATTTTGATCAAATATTGGTATGAGCTGTTGTTGTGTATGCCTCCGATTTGGTTGTTTGTAGCCAGCAACTATTCTTATTTCGGAGTTTGTTTTGGTTTGGATTCGTATTCCAGCTGTTTCGAGATCATTGGCGTTCATGCAGATCGAATAATGACTGATATTGTTTTTAACCAATATAGCTACACCGCCGGAGGCTACAGGTGCATCCCGATCTGTCCTGTAAATTTTATAGCCAGTAATTTTAAAAGTGTCATTCGAAGTGAGGTGTGTCTCAGTTATGCAAGTAATGTCAACGTTGTGGTGGCTCATAAATTCAGCAAGTTTTGATTTCTAATTTCGTACGCCATTTGCATTCCAGTGTACGAGTGTTAACTTAGAAACATTGACCGTATTATTTGCCATTTTGGAGAAAGGTAACTACTGACGACATGATAATCTCCTTTATCATAGGGAGAAAAGCTGTGATTAATCCAGAGATTAGTTAATTTATTAGGCTGCTCCACGCAGTACCTTACCCAGTGTTGTGCTCGTTACATGGTATGTTTATGTCGTAAGGTGATTTGTTATGGTTTCCTTGAAGTATGTTACTGTAAGAAGGTCGAGAATTGCTTTACGGAGTATGCTGTAAATTAGGTTTCTCTTTGTTTCGTATCATTTGGTCTGCTATATATTTACGACGTGGTGGAGGCGGCACTATGGTTTGTAAAGACGGAAATTCCGCTGAGACCGAATTGGGCGGTATGTGTGTCCCAGTCAACTGTCTGTCTGAGTTGTTAAGTTTGTTTTGATATAAAGGTTTTTTTTTTTGTTTTTTTTTTTTTTTTTGGGAATTTCTAAGTTTCACTTCTTCGTAATATTTACATCTTTAAAGTTAGCTGGATGTTCCCCGCCGCACTTAACACATTTCGGTTTTGCAGTACGTGGGTGGTTACATGAGGAGTAATGGTGCTTCCCATCACAACGACCACATCGCGGATCAAGTTTGCAGTAGTTTTTTATGTGACCTTAGAATTGACAATTTTTACACTGAGGGATGTCTTTTGACTTTCTTCGTGGTTCTACTTTAATAATTCAATGGAACAATCTGTCTAATTCAAAGATATTAGCACAATCGCGATTTTCTTCAAGCTCAACCGCGCAGAGTGGCATAGGGTTCTTATCTTTATTTAAAAGTCTTGTTACCTTGGCCACTGGGAATTTTAGTCTTATTAGTTCCTCTTTTATTTCATCATCTGTTAGTGAATATGGTAAGTTACACACGATAACCGATAACTGTTATGAGTCTGGGGCACGAAATGTATGGTATTTCTTCTTAATGGAATCAAAATGTTTTGTGAGAGTTCTAAAATCTGAATAGAGGTTACATTTATTTTAATCACTTTTATTTTAAATTCGGTTGAAAAATCATTACTTAGCAAATTTTTGAGATCTCGAGTAAGTCTTTGATGATTGTTTACGTCGTGTAGAAAAATTGGTGGTGTTTTAACTACTTCTGTGATTTCGGTTGTCTCTTCTACAAGTTCTTTGCAATGCAAGATTTGGAATCTGTTTTGTGTTGGTATATTAATAACGTATCTCATTTCTGGTGGTCCATTATCAGGAGATAAGGCCTGAGGAGGTTGTTGCAAGTTATTTCCACTATTTGTGCGCAGGCGCTTTTGACCGGTTGTTTTTTGATCGTTAGCAACATCCATGGGCGACATAAAACTACTTGTATTATTTGGGCACTGGGGAGGCTGAGGCATATTGGCGCCTGCGTTAAACTGTACATACTTTTGGTTCAGCAATGCGTCGGGCGTCGTGGGATTTTGTGTTGTCCCCATCGGTTGAGAGGATTGGAGTTGATGTTGTTGATATTGAAGCATCTGCTGTTGTTGTTGCTGCTGCTGGTGGTAATGTTGTTGCTGATGGAGATAGTGCTGCTGGACTGATTGTTGTTGCTGTTGTTGAAGATCGTGCTGCAGGTAGCCTGTGACCTGCTGGTGATGGGCTGTTTGACATGGCTGCTGCTCTGGGACTGCAAATCTAAATGGGTGGGCCGAGTTTTCTTCAGAAATCATATCGTTGGTGATATCAGATGGATTCACGGCAAGTATATTAGAGTTCTCGCTGATCATTGAGTTGCAAATGGCCGAAGCCATGTCTGTGTTTATCGACATCACAAGCAACCGGTCGCTCGGAGGGGGAACGTTCGGTTGTAGTCTTCCACCGAAGGGCCACTAATACGTTTGTGGGGTCACATCGGTAGAAGGTTTGGTAGCTCACGTTAAACGATATAATATATTTACACTTATTATTCAAAGTAATCCGCGAACACGTTGCGTCAGTTGAACTTTCCGATAGCTATGCGAGCACTGTAGTGGAGGGAGTACACGACCGTTCTCGACCGCTGCTCACACACAAGTGCTTAGAGAGTTGGAAAGTGTTGAAGAACAAGGCAACGATACATCTTCATAGCGAGCAATTCCACCTGTTAAAATATACAAATAGCTTAGAAATAACAATATGGGAAGCCAACAGACCACACAACTGTGGGCTTATAAAAGATCTGACAACCTGTGTGTTACAGGGTTTGACATGCATAGGCGACTTTGGTGCCAATTGAATACGCAACAGCACAATATTGGGGGCCCCCTGAAGACGCACTGTGTGACTGTGGAAGTATCCAAACCACTGACCACACTGCCGAGACTACGCGACGCCTGATCACACTGCATCAGCCTGGACGTGGCTTGCATCCCTGTACATAGGTATTTGATTAATATGTTGTATTTTCTTACTTTGTCGTCTTCTGTATTTGGCATAGGATAATAAGTAGCTGAAGATAACGACATTAGTAAATATTCACCAATCCCGATCACGCTGGTTCATACTTCAGGGTACTATCCTGGAAGCCGTCATTCCAGTAATGCTGATAGAAAACTTGTGACATATCTGTCTGTAAGTAACATACCAAGGGGTCATGAAAACTTCCTGCGAGCATTTACATGTGATAATGGAACAGACGCTTTGGAGTTTTCTTTAACTTTATGTGGGAATGAACGACGTTTACATCTAAACATAAATTACTGTTTCACAATTTAGTTTCTTAAAACTTTAGATACATCAGCCTATTAAACTGGTTTGTTCGCGTTAGAGCAATTAAACAATGAAATATCTACTACTATTTGAAAATTTAGTACATTTCATGTGTTGCCATCTCTACACATATAAATTTGTAAGATATTACAGATAAACACAAATCTTTCGATTCTGTTAATATTAGTTTGTGTTACGTAAATTT
>JARYHS010008075.1:74897315-74985316 GCA_031002005.1 Vandiemenella viatica
TGACTTTTGGGTCTGATCGGGATAGGGTAGCTTCAGCATGTTAAGTGCATTTGCTTCACAAAAAATTTGAGGTTTACCATGGGGCACACACTAGACCAAACATCTTTACATTACTTACTGCTGATTCTCATTGTTAGCCAAGTTTTTGTTAACCTTACTTCTTTCCTTTCCTGTATGAAATCTATCTGGTGTTTTCCAGGTTTCCTAATATTCCTTGCACCTTGGTTTGAGATCAGCGAAAGAAATCATTTAATATATTCTATGGCAGCGGCAATTGTTAACACTAATAATCAATATACATTCCTAATGATTGTAAAAATATCAACACCAAGAAGGAGACATGTGATTCCAGTGAAACTTATTCCACAAGACAAAACATAAATTACAAAACTACAGGATTACAGAACTGATCATGCACATTGACTGTGAGAATTCAGTACGGAGTGAAGCCGCCATGTGCTGTAATCAGAGCCTTTATATCTCGTGGCAAACAAACAGAAAATAACCTCGATACGCTGCTGGGTACACTCTGCCACACGGTTTGTAGGCGCGTCCTCAAATCATCGACAGAGGACTAGAACGAACGAAATGACGATCGAACATATCCTAGACATGGGTGACAAGTCAAGGGCCAGGGAAGCAGTCGTACCTGTCGTATTTCGAAAAAGACTTGCACAATCCTCGCCACATGTGGCCGGGCACTGTCCTGCTCAAATACGATACTGCCTTGAACAGTGCCTCGGGCTCTAAATCTCACATGATGTGGCTGTTGCTGTTCATATTGCCCTCAATATGTACGAGGCGCGATCACATTTTATACCTGATCGCGCCCCAAACCATCACACTTGGCGTTTGTCCGGTATGTCACTCAACAGTACATACGCGGCCATCGTTGTAGAGCAAGACTCGTTAAAACACTACAATTTGCCACTCTGCATGCCAGTGCCGGCATTCGTGTGCCCATGGCAGTCTAAGGCATTGGTAATTTCTGTTCAGTGGAAGCCTCAGCAATGGCAGTCCAGCCCTCAACAGACGGCGTCGAACCGTACACCCAGACGCCTCCACACCCGTTGCAGTGCTCCAGCGTCGAGTCAACACTGTGAAGACGAAGCTGTTCTGTCGGATACGGCAGTGCGGACAAGATAATGGTCAACCCCCGCCATGGTAACATCGTGTGGTGCAGTTCTCCACACGCATCACTGTCGTACCAGCCTGTCCTGAACGAGCCGCAGTGTCACGGTACGACAAAACCCGTTTCCCGGAGACCAATCATTCTGCCACTTTCGATCTTACTCACTTGCTGATATTGCCGCCTTGGTCGTCGACGAGGTAAACCGGCACTTCTTGCACGTTCTCACTTCGTTTGACGGCTCTGCGCCGACTGAGCGTGACGTAACATTGTGCATCACGCAAAGAAGGGCGCTGCAAGGCCTACTTGCACGCCGTCACTCAACTACCTTAAAAACTTGTGAGTCCACTGTTCTACAAGTCCTGCAATTTTGAAGTGATTAATTCTGGGAACAGTAATCTACTTTTTTTTCATTCCATAATATTACACATAAGGGAAGTATGTGATAACAAAATTTCGTACTGCAGATTACAAGTAACCTATTTCCCTCAGACTATTTTGGATTATAATTCAATTCGTATTGTGAATTGAAACGTCTGGTAGGATTGCATAGTAACAGCGTTTATTTCACTCAGCAGTTTCATTATCACCTGTAATTGCCCTATTCCTTTAATGGTGCTTGTATTTTCTGTTACTGCAGTCATTGTCTGGAATACTCGTTCTGACCGAGCGTGGTTGGTGTGCGGTAACGCTCTGGCCTCGCATTCGGGGAGACGCGTGTTCGAATTCCCTTCCGGGCATCCAGATTTGAGTTTCCCCAAATCACTCCAGGCGGATGCCGGGATGCTTCCTTCAAAAGGCAATGGCCAAATTCCTTCCCGTTCCTTGTCCCCAATTCCATCATGCCTCTAATGACCTCGACGAGGTGTAAAACCGTAAGTAAAAAAAAAAAAAGTTAAGTTCTGCATGTCTTCATACGGAAGCTGTGACAGGAAAGAGGAAAAAGCTGCAAAAAAAAATTGTTGATTTTGATGCCGAGTTCGAAAGAATCTGTGACGTACTGAGATAATCAGATTGATAATTGGAAAAGTTACCTCATATGAGTTTTACAATTTCTTTCACCAACTATTTAATATTTTCCACTTTTTCATTTTGAAGAAAGGGTCCATCTGAATGGACATTTAAAATAAGTCATATTATGAATTAGTACCTGGGTGACCGATCTTGGCTCGACATCTTTCGATTTCTGTTCAGCATGCAAGATTTCATCAAAATCCTTAGAGAAGTTTGTGAGAAATTTATTTTATCTATTTACAAGAGTTGTTCATATAATAGCATTAGATTGGATGGATTAAATATATAGACAGTATAAAAACCGAACCTGAAGTTTGGTTGGATCCTCCAGAAGGAGGCATACTAAGCCATTGTAGGACGGCCAGTTCCTTTCCTCTGGGCCCTACAATTTCAAGTACAGTAGAATCCGAACCACAGAACGCCCAAGCGTAGTTCATATGATTAAATAAAAATTCTTACCCCCACCGGGATTTGAACCCCGGATCGTAGCAAGAATTTTTTGAGAGCTAGCGCAGTAACTACTTTTTTCCCCAATAACTACGTTGCTCACTTTGTTCGACACACCACACTGTGACGCACGCAATCGATTACGCTCTCGTTAAACATTTAAATTATAGGATCTTACCTTACTTATTATTGTAGGCAAGCTTTCTAAACATCTTTCTTTAGTAGCACGTATGGTCGAGCTAATGGCAGCGTTTCATGAATAGAAACCTGCTTAAGTCGAATTTCATCAGGATTTTCTTTAATCGAGTCTTCTGTGGGCGAATTTCGAGAAACTTGGTTGAGAGTGTTTTTTTTTTTTTTTTTTTTTTTTTTTTTTTTTTTTTTTTTTTTTTTTAGGTCTTCTTGAGATGAGACTTGACTGAATGAAATTTGATTACAGTTAAAAAAAATCTTAAGGGTTTCCTATGCATTCCGAAGCTCTCAGTTGCTTACTACAACCAAGTAGATTCAGTGTTGCCTCAAAATTCTAAGAGATCGCGTGGCTTTAGAAAAATTTTTGTGTAAGCTTGTATTTTTTCAAGGATGTCACAATTTTTTTTCTATTTCTCTTAATGGCTTCCTAGGCATTTTGAAGTTCACATTTCCTTGCTCGAATAAAAGAGAAACTTAAATAACATCAGTAGGCATTACGTGAAACTTCTACGACAACCGTTTCCGAGATAAAAATGCTGCTATTATGTTAATATTGCTTTCAAAGAAGTTTTGTAAGGTAAAGGAGTTTGAAAAAATTAATCTGACAAAGCCAGTATCTATTTTTTAAATATCTATTTTTTTTAATATTTACAGTTAAACTGGAAGTATTTAATGATAACCACTTTTTATAATGCAGTGTTAAAGACACATACTGTCAAAAAGTAAACGATGATTACATAATAACTGCTGATATTACAGTATTTTCAAAGAAGTTGTGTAAAGTATCACTTCCGACAAAGCCAATATCTACTTTTTAAATATCTTCTTTTCAAATGTTTTACAATAAACACGTAGTGCTAGTATTCCAAAGGTTCAGCTAGTATACAAGAACTGTTTGTTTAAATATACAAGAGTTCCGTTTTGAAACCAAAGAGAAAGTATTAGTAGTTTTTCTGGTACCTGACTCGCCTAAGAAATGTCGTTGGAGCCGTTTTTGAGATACCAAGTGCAAAACATTGTTCGTATTTTGTAAAACTGAGAAGACAACGAGTTAGGTAATCTTAAAAAACAAAACGTTATCTAAATATGTAATTTCATTAAAATCGTTACAGCCGTTTCCTAGATTGCAAATATAATCAAGAATTGCTCGTTTAAAAATAATGATAGAAAGAGAATCGAGTATGCACTATTTTCTGGGTAGATTTTTTAGGTTACAAAATCGATTCACCCGCAGTTCAGTTGACGACATGATCTCACATATCAGCTGAATTTTCGATGCCTCCCTCAAAACCATGTAAAAATTTTCGGTTCAGGAGTTACACCAAGCACGTTCTTATTTCTTGCAATATGAATACGTGTGTAATTCATAAAGATTAGAAATGCTCTGTCATGAAATGCATGCAAAATGTTTTAACACGAAAAAATATTTTAATTAATTTGCTTTTAATGTTATTTTATATCTTTAATGTACATTATCTGCATTAGTGATAAATAAATTCAGAACATACAGAACACTAGATGTCTTTATCAATCTTTCACAAAACATCGGTATTTCGAATTCTTAAATGTTGTGTGCTGAATTCACAATATCCACTCAAATTTTTAGGAACGTTCAAACATAACTTTTTTCCTATTATCAATCTCTCCAATGATTTTATATGTTCGTATCCTGAGGCAATACAACATTTTTTTCCCCTGTAATCAGGCTCTTGATTGGTTTGCTGCAATCGTCAATCCATTCTTATCCTGCGCTAACATTTTCATCTCAACAAACCACATCCTCAATTATCTGCTTCATATATTCTAATCTTTGTCTATCTGTACAGTTCTTACCTTTGACTGTTCCCTCCACTAACAAATTAACCAATCCTGCATATTTCAAAATATGACCTACTATCCTGTCTCTTCTTTCATTAAAACTCTTCCACAAATTTCTTTCCTCACCAACCATTTTCAAAACTCGTTCACTTCGTACTTTATCTGTTCACTTCATTTTCAGTAACCTTCTACAGCATCACATTTCTTCTAGTATTTTTAAAGTCCATGTTTCGCCACCATAAAATGCTGTGTTCCGCACATAGTGTTTTAAAAAGTTCCTTCTACACTCTAGATCAATATTTGAAACTAAAAGATTTCTCTTTTTCGTGAAGGCTCTTTATCTAGTGGTATTCTGCTTTTAACATCATTCCTGCTTCGGCCATAAGTTAAAATTTCCTTCCTAAGTATCAGAATTTACTTACTTCTACCGCAATCGATCCTGTTTCTACACTTAAATTAGTATCATAGGTATCATTTCTGCTACATTTCATCACTTTTGTCTTGATTTTTACTCCATTTTTAGTTTATATTTATTCTCAACTCACCCATCTGTAATCCCCCTTTCATGCCGACTCTTACATCATTTCCATTTAATTTTAAATATCATATTATAAAACTAAGTTTCAAATGCTTCAATGATCCAAGCCTTTGGTATTCCTAAAGTAGAGTCTTCACTTCAATTGAGTGACTCGCTCGGGGCATATAGTTTTAAGAATTTCTTCCTGTGTCTTACGACAATGTTTGAAAGCAGAAGAGTGCTCTTTTTGAATAAACCTTTTTTTCATATAACTTTATGGTTTTATCTTGTGTCATTAGTTTTAATTTTATTTCCTAAACAGTAAAATTCATTTACATCTTCTGTCAATGCTGATTCAATTTTTAAATTTAAGTTACTACTATCGTCAGTATTTCTGCTACATGTCATCCACTTGCCTTTCTTTGGTTAATGTTTCGTAAAAGTTTTTCCCCTATTATTTTTTTCATGACTGTCAATAGTGTTTCAATATCGTCAATCCTTTCTGTTAATATAATTAACAGAATGAAGAAGCCAGACACTTCAGTAATTGTGGGGAAAAATAGGTTTGACCTGTTGCCAGTGTCAGGAGGAGAAGATCCTCATGTAGATTTAGAAGGAGGTAACATGTAGCAGGCCTTTAGGAATAAGGGCAAGAATAGGAAGAAACGGGTTCTGCTGCTAGGTAGTAGCCATGGGAGAGGTGTAGGCCCTCTTCTGCAGGATCAGTTAGGTACAGGTTACCAGGTCACTAGTTTTTTCAAACCTAGTGCAATATTAGGTCAGGTAATAGAGGATATAGGTTCACTTTGTAGGAGTTTCACTATGGAAGACAGAGTAGTGATAATGGGAGGGGCGGGGAATAGCATTGATAGAAACGCGAGTTATAATATAGAGAGTGAACTTAGGAAGGTGGTGAAAGAGGCACAGCATACCAGGGTGGAGCTCATGCAGATCCTAAGACGCCATGACTGGCCACAATTGAACTATGCTGTGAGGCCTGTAAATGTGGAAACGGAAGTGCTACTTTGGAAAGGCATTAGTTCTGTGTTGAGGGTTGTGCCTGTAAAGATCATTGGTAGGTGGGGTTTCACTAGTCATGGCCTACACCTAAATAGAACGGGGAAGGGAGTACTTTCTGAGGTGTTAGCTAAAGCAGTAAGGGAGCCCATTTCCAGTGATGATGGGGTCAGGACTGTGTCGTTTTTAGGTTAGGGGCTGCTGGTAAAGGGATGGAAATAGATGATCAAAGTGATACTGATTGCAGATCCACGATGAGAAAGATCATCGATGTTAAAGAAATAGAAGAAGTTGCTAAAACAATAACTGGCTGGGGTAAAACTGGGAAAGAGGAGATAAATGCTGAAAATATAAAGCCGGTAATAAGGGTGTTCATGGTAAACTGTAGAAGTATAATGAACAAAGTAATCGAATTTGCAAACTTAATAGAGATACACGAATTACAAGTAATAATTGGGGCAGAGAGTTTGTTAAAAGAAGACGTACTAGACGGGGAGGTTTTTCCTGATGGTTACAGAGTGTACCGAAGAGATAGAGGAGCAAATGGTGGAGGAGTCTTCATACTAGTTAGCAAAAACTACCACAGTTCACTGGCGTTCATAGATCAAGACCATGAGTTACTTGCGGTAGATTTCTGGGGTAATAAAAAAGATAAAATCAGGGTGTTGGCTGCTTACCGCAGTGGAAGAATGACAGATGAAGATGAGGCTCTTGGGGAGAAATTAAATTCATACTCAGATTTCAGAGGTGAGAATAGAATGATCATTATTGGTGGGGATTTAAATTTACCAGATATAAACTGGGAAGGAAATAAGATTAATAACACACGGGAACAAAGATTTGCAAATACCTTAATATGGGAAGGAGGATTTACACAAGTGGTAGAGCAAAACATTAGGGGACAAAATATTTTGGATATTTTCCTAATAAAGCCCGATGATAACCTTGTGGGTCAAGTAACGGAAGGAATAAGTGATCATGACGCAGTTCTGATGGATATTAGAGGATTCAGTGAACCAGCAGCCAAAATTGAAGGGGGAAATAGGTACATTTGTAAAAAGGCACAGATTTCAAATTTGAAGAGATATTTCAGAGAACGTTTCAGCAAATGGAAGGAAGGCACAAGTATAGTAGAGTCTAGGTGGGAAGAGTTAAAGGATATAATAAGAAAGGGGGAAGAAAAATTCATTCCAAAGTACAAAATAAAGAGAAGTAGAGAACCTGTGTACTATAATGGGGAAGTGAGGAGGTTAAAAAGGTTTGTAAGAAGAGAACATAACATACTTAAGAGACAGCAGGGTACTAGGCAATATTTGAAACAACTAAACAATGACTTAATAACAGCAAAGAAAGTGGCTAAAGATGGATTTATCAAGAGTATTGTCAGTGCAGGAGGACCACTGATTGATGCATCTAGATATTTCTATGGCTATATCAGGAAACTGAGGGGAAGGGAGGATGTAGAGACGCTTATAGATAAGGATGGAGAAGTAGTTACTGAGGATTTGAAAAAGGCACGGATTTTAAGTAACTGGTTTAGTAAGAGCATTAGGAACAATGAATCAGAAACGGGAAGCTCTAATTCGGAGAACGAGCTTAACAATACGATTAGAAATGAAGATACTAAAAAATTTGAAATTCATCCTGAAGAAATCATGAAGGAAATAAGCAAGCTGAAAAAACATAATGGGGCTGGTGCAGATAATATTACTACAGATATCTTAAAGATAGCCGAATGTGACATTGTACCTTATCTTGAAATATTATTTAAATTGTGTCTGGATACTTGCTGCTTACCACTAGACTGGGAAAGTGCGATAGTAGTACTGGTACATAAAGGAGGGGTGAGAAATAGAGTCGAAAATTACAGGCCAATCAGTTTGACTTGAGTGGTAGGTAAATTAATGGAAAGATTGATATGCAACCACATCAGAAATGTATGTGAGGAACGTAAGTGGTTTTCAAGGCAACATAGGTTCAGGCAAGGATATTCATGTGAATCTCAGTTGGCGGGATATATGCAAGATATTTCAGATGAAATGGACAAGGGAAGCCAAATTGATAGTGTAGCACTAGATCTTTCACAGGCGTTTGACAGAGTAAGCCACAAAATGGTAGTAAATAAGGTAAAAACTATTGGAGTGAAGTGATTTGCTGCGTAGAAGAATTTTTAAAAGGTAGAAAACAAAAAGTTAGGGTAGGAAATGCGGTATCAAAGGAAGTGGAAGTAAAAATAGGAGTGCCTCAGGGTAGCGTATTGGGACCATTGCTATTCATTATTCTAATAAATAATTATGTTGATTGTTTACTATCTGAAATTGGATTGTTTGCAGATGACATAATGCTGTATAAAGGTATCAAAACGATAGAGGACTGTAAACAGTTGCAGGGTGATCTGGACAGGATATCGTGTTGGGTTGGTAAACATGGGATGAAGATAAATGCAAAGAAGGGTCAGCTAATTAGATACACAAATAAAAAACAAAAGGTTAATTGTGAATACAAGGTGGGGAACGAATTGCTTGCTGAAGACTTGAAATGTAAATATCTTGGCATTACATTTGATAACAAGTTTAACCGGGCAGGACATATTGGACAGGTGGTGGAAGAGGTTTCAAAATCCTGCACTTGTTGGAGAGAGTGATGAGGGGATGCACGAGAGAAGTAAAGGAATTGGGTTACAAAACTTTGGTCAGACCATTGCTCGAATATGGTAGTGTAGTATGGGACCCACATTTTGAGTATCAAATACAGGAGTTGGACAAGGTGCAAAGAAGGGCTACTAGATTTGTTTCTGGAAATAATCGCAGAATGCAATCAGTGACAGATATGATAAAGGAGCTGGAATGGGATTCATTGCAAGACAGGAGAAAGTTGAGGAGGGTCATGGGATTGTACAGGGCGTATACTGGCGATGAGGCATGGAAAAATATTGCAGTAGGTATGAAAAGTAGTTCATGGAAGGGAAATGATGAGCATGACCACAAGCTGGCACTCGATTGCAGGCACAAGGGTGTGGGAAGATTTTCTTTTTTAGGTAAGGGTGTCAGGGATTGGAATGAGTTACCAAGGGGAATGATGAATAACTTACCGAAAACGTAAAAGTATTTAAAGTTAAAATTTGTAGAGGGCAAATGTAGGTGGGTGCAGGATAGGGGGAAGTTGGGTTTGCAGAGAAATTGCCACTTGAGCGTGTGCTCCTTTGCAATTAAATTAAATTAAAAAAATTAAATTAAATAGTACGGAGTTATCAGAAAATCGCAGATTTCTCCTCGCTCCCCCTCTCCCCTCCCCCCTGAACTATTAAAGCTCATTCAAATTTTTCCTTCACTCTTTTGAATCTTTTTTCTACATACAACTTGAATGTTAGCTGGTATTGACTATACCCTTGCCTCACGTGTATTTTAACTGATTTCACTTCCAAAGGTTTAGTGGTATAACTGCACACGTGGAGGATTGTACTATAAATAATAACCCTTTCCAACTGATGTTTGTTTCTCTTGCTTCTCTAATTTTATTAGATGTCGACTGGTAGTTAAATAGATTCTTCTATGTCCATTTTTTAGACTTTAAATATTGAAGATTTTTAACATCTTTTCTTATCTAACATTATGAAATTATTTTGTACTTCCGCAAAAGCAATAGAAGTGTTCCATTATTTTGTTGTTGAAATGCACAGCGCTGAACAAAATATTCGTACACCGTGATTTCACTTGCACCTGCCGCTGGCGACCGCAGTGAACGTTACGGTTTGACAAGCAATGATTGTGTATCTGAAGCAGTGAGTCAGCTGTTGGAAGGCGGTGTTCCAGTTTCCTTAGGAAATGAATTGCAACTCAGCGTGAAAGGCGTTATTTATAGTATTAGCTAATAGCAAGAGTCGCAGGTGCCTCGCTTTCGGCACAATACTTATCGAAGTGTTGACGCTCCAATTCGGGAATAGTCTTCACAGTCCTCGAGAATTTTCTCAAACACCACTCCCCCGCTTTGGTTGTCATGCAGAAGGAATGGTTGTTCTACAGTGTATTTCAAGACACGATTTCTTTCCACTCGAACTCGTTAGGGGCCATCCATAAACACCACGTAAATTGCAAGGCCTTTTTTTATTTAATTTTAAATTAAGAGCTTCAAACCTGACGTCACGAAGCGTATCGCCCTAGCTCCCTTCCTCTCTTCTCTTGTGACGCCATGTCTCATGTGAATTCTTCCTCCTCCGTAAACTTCTGACGTAATTTATAAATGGCCCCTTATTTACTTATCTAAATTTCAAAGAATTAGTTTACGGAAGCTATTCCTTTTAGGAACGAAGAGAAATTGTGTATTATCTGAACATACCAAAACGTTTTGCCAGTTTCATGAACAGTTCAACAGAGCAGTGCAAACTACAGCCCATGTAGTGCAACATCTCTCGCATTGCAGTCGGCATTTAATTCTTGGTGTTTCGATGTTTTTATTGTGAACGCGCCATTAAGAGCGCGTTGGCAGCTGGGTGTTTCGAATATGTTCGAAACACATTACTTTAAAGACAAGTTAAACATCCATGAGGGTGCATGGTAAGCGCTGAATAATGAAGTCTTAATACTCAGTATTAGATCCCATAAAACAACTGTTATGACGTAATCAACATGAGAATATAGTTGTGTGTAATCGAGAACAGAAAAAGCCTTGTATACCTTGTATAAAACATACGTTGTTACTTAAAATAAACTCCTGGTGACAGCAAATCACGTAAGCCATGTAGAAAATGACGTTTGGCAATTTCCTTTTTGAAAATGTCACAAAAGTCAGCTCTAGTAAATATATTCAGAGTAGAAAAGCGACTCTGTAGATCATTACGCTTCTAAAATTGAATGTTTGAATCTATGCGGAAATTCACTTTTCCGTTTTTCAGCTAACCTTATTCTGATATAGCCAAATTTATTGTGAAATATAAGGTAAGGTAGCACTGCTACAGTATGTAAACATATATAGTCTTGTATTAATAGGTCTACAGATAGAAATACAGGGCGTTCGCCGGAAAACGCAACCCTCCCAGTCTGTTGCCGTCGGCAACTTGCTCGGACAGCGGTGCCAGCAGTTTCCGCCACGCGGCACCGTGAATCACCGCACTGTTTAACACCTCCGCTGCCCCAACAGTGCAGTGCAGTGACCCTTACATTGTTAAGAACGGTTTCTTTGCATTGTAGCTAGTTTGTGACTTCAGTCTCTTATTAATCAGTGTTGTGAATAAACGTTTCTTTGCGGTTTGGCTGGTTTGGGGCTTCATACTCTTACTAATCTGTACCGTGTTTGAGTGTGAGTAAAATTATGGTACGTTACAGTTTGCAACAAAGAATATTTCTCTACGATACATATGTGAAGAAGAAGTCGTTTAAAAAGTGTCGCAGTAAATTTCGTCGCGAATATCCTGGCGCTTTACTGCCAGCTAAATCAACAATTCTGCGTCTGGTTAAAAAAGTAAGAGAAACGGGTTCATTTTTTAACAAAAAGAGACTGTCGCTCAACCGTATTCTCACAGAGGAGAAAATTGACGATATCGCTTTTCGACTAGAACAGTCACCCAAAAAATCATTAAGTCAGTTAGGGCAGCGTGTGTCTCGAAATATGTTCAGAAGATGTGAAATGTGCATTACACAAGAGTGTCAACACTTCCAGCATCTTTTATAAGGTAAGCTAATGAATTACGTCACATTTAAATGCTTAGCACATACAAGTTTATGAAATAGTCCGCGGCCGACGGTCGAACAATGCCGGGAGCTGAACGCTCGCTCGCCGCGAGCAGTTTCTTCCTTGTAGCGCTAACAGTGGGTTGCGTTTCCCGGCGAACGCCCTGTAGTAGTTAATAGTATTTCATTTATGTGCCCATTTAGCAGTCCACTCTATGAATGGCGTTTGTAACGTTACCTACCTGACTCGTCCATTGCGTCATGGGGCACGGCTGACGAAACAGACTCTGCCGTTCTCGTTGGTCGTAGAGGCGACTTGTCTGACTTCACTTGTAAATTCTTTACAATTAAGTTTCTCTTCACATATATTATGTACTGAATTAATTTCCTAATCATCCTCAACAGTAAGAGCGGAAAAGCTTTTGATGAGATGGAAGGGAAAAAGTGTGAAATGTTTTTAAAAGAATCTGTTCGAAAATACCGTGATAGAATGATCATCTGTAATCTACGTAGCAACCGGGACTTGAATAAAATTATTGAATCAGATATCAGATAAATAAAAGGGACCATATCAAGTCTTCCTGTTATCTTTGTCACATAAGAGTGAAGATGTACTCAAAATACATTGTGAGAGTAATTTCTACTACATATACACAAAAGATATAAAGGTTATCAAATTGCACCAAGAAATGGTAACCGTGACAGCAACCAAATAACAAATTAGAGAGATATGAGGTAACGTGTTTTTGAAATGACGGACAGGAAAAACAATTTGTATAAGATGTTAAAGAACTTAGATACTTAAAAGGGGATAACAATTTGAGATTTTCGATACTGATTAATTTGATATTGTATTGAAGAGTTGAGGGAAAGAAATAGTTAGGAAAATCAATATCAGAGCATATTATAAGAGAATAGCATCACAGAAGCTGAAAGAAATCTTTGAATCGCCAGTGATTTATTAAAGTGATTATTAGCATAAAATATTACATTGTAAGTGTATCTGTATTTTATTGCCACTCTTTATGTGTTATTTTTTATGTAATCCTGATATGAATTCATAAAACTGTTCTCCTTTGTTGCTAATAAAACGAATAATCACTCCTGCTACATGACGAACAAAACTTTTGTCTAGTGCTTCATTAATAGATTATTATTAATTTTTAATTGGAACGGAGCACACTCTCTGGGGGCAATTCCTTTAATCATACAACATACCCTTTTTTATTTTATTTTTATTATCTTATATAATTTGACTTTTAAACTCATCCCGTGTCTACTTTTGCGATTTACGAATTCTAATTTTAATATTTTTTTTATTTTATTTTAGATACTGATGATGCCGACATTACTGCAGCCACACAAAGGTCACTTGTATTACAATGGCTGTGAGCAGAAGCTGGAAATACGCTTTAATTTCTAAGCCAACTTGAAAATTACAATATCAGTACCCCTGTACGCATTTGTATTATGCTCATTAAAATAGTTTTCATGCAGCATTTTCGAATAACGAGCAGTTGTTGCAATTTCAAAATTCCTTCCTTCTTGTAGTCTGACGGCCTTCATTCAGCCTACCTGCCTGACGAAACCAACAGGAACGGAAACCGCGATCTTGTCGGTGGCCACTAGGCCATTAGTGTCCAACTGAATCTGGAATGTCTTGATAGCTGCGACCATACAAGTAAACTATCTTACTCAGGTTTATCCTTTGACTAATAAAGGGAGCGTCCAAAAACCATAGCCACATTTTGACCTTTTGTGAATCACCCCTCTCCCCACGTAGCCCTACGTGGCTGTTGCCTTTACCCCTGCCCCCTCCCATCCTCCTCCCCTTCCCCCACGTGGCACGTTGCCTGTTTCCTTATTGATTCCAGAAGATTTTTTGTACTGTTTTGTCTTGTCAGACTATCGAAAATTATATACGGAGATAATTACATGACGTAAATAAATATTTATATGCTGTTGTGTGTTCTGTACCTCATTTTAACTGTGACAAATAATACGAATGAATAGCTACGTGGCCTGGCTCGGAAACCACCACCCCCTCCTCCCCCTCCCACGTAGCCCAGCGTAGCTTTCCAGCCAACCCCATCCCTCTAGGCAGAGCCACGTAGTTTATGGACGCTCCCTAAGCGGATATATTACGAGGTTGAAATTTCAAATGATCTCATAAATTCTTTTTCCACAGTTCCTTTATTTCTCTGCATTCATGAAATATTTAACTTCAATAACACTTCTATCTATTTCCGTTGTTGCGCAGTCTATTCGTTCAAATCGTCATTAATTAACAGAAACACTTCATTTCTAGAAGCTACAATAATCTGACAATTTAAGAGTCAAAACGGATAAAATGGAATAAGAAAATAACAATGTCGGTTTTACGAGATAACATTCGCCTTCAAACAAAATACGTCGATTCGAATTTCAATATAAACTAACATTGAGTCTCGTGGACAAAATAGGACACATCAGCGATTTAGACTAACACGGAGTAGCGTTCAAAGTAACATTGTTTCTTTATTACCAAAAAACCAGAAGTGACTATTCCGGACCTCCACGACGAAAACAAATCAAGTGATATCCGTCTTGCAGCAGCTCTGTGTCCTTAGATAGATTCTTATACGATCCAGACAGGTGGCGCAATATGTAGGCCCCACATGAGTTATACTGCTCTCACGTTTCTTCTTTCCAACTATGGTGCAAGAGTTTTGCCACCCAAATGCTGCTAGTGAAATTTCTTAAGACCTACAATAATACAATAACTATATCCATTCTTGAGCAGAAAAATGACCCGTAACAGTAGGAAATAAACACCGACTTGAACCACAAAGGATTAATTAACCCCAATTACCACACAAAGGATCAATTGACCGCACTCACCTCCCCCCCCCCTCATGGTTATAACTGGTGTCAGTAAGAGCTGTGTATAAGCCGGGCAATGACTCACGAACACGTGTACGTGTTAAGCCTCAATCACCATAGTCAGAAACGGCGTCTGTAAGTGTATAAGCCAACCACCGCCCCGGTCTCGTCCTCCCCACCAAATATAAACATTATTGTTTTGTACTAATTTCTTTCCAATATCTTTCAAAGCCTCATCACCAAGATATGCCTTGTACACTCCCAGCACCCTATTCATACTCTTCCTGTCTTCCAGTGAATCCCAACCCGGCTTCTTTATCATATCAGTTACTGACTGGGTACTGAGGAAATATCCCCAAACAAATCTAAACGCTCTCTTTTGCACTGCTGTCTCCAACTCCTTTATTTGATAACCAAGATGTGGCTCCCAAACTGCACGATATTCAAGAAATCGTCTGACCCAGGTTTAAAAGCCATTTCTATTACTTCTCTACACCCTTTCCAGTAAATGAAGGACTTTATAATCTTTTCCTACCTCAACCTTCATTTCATTCTGTGTAGCTGTAGTTTCTATAACACGTCGCACAGGGATATACTAGCGTAATCCACTGCTCATAGATATCACAGCAGATACGTTTTCAAGTCGGTTATTTCACCTCCTGGCAGTGGAGTTTATTTTAGATCCTTGTATGTTTCATTTTACTAGAAATTTACATCAGAGACACAAAATCTGTAAAATATGACTGACAACTTTATACGTTTTCAGGAAATTGTATATCTTAGCTCTCTGTTCAGGTTTCTTTGGATTCCCGCATCAGATTTAAAATGATCACTTGGTAAAGTTGCTAAAACATGCTAGAAGTGAACTGACTACGGAAAAAATGCATTAATAGTAATTTGATAATTCACCAGTTATTCATCGAAACACACTATCTTGAAATGCTACCGGCCCTGCGTCAAAATTCACCTCCTCTATCGCTAACGGATTTAATTTTTTCTTAAGTTATATTGAGACTCGTAAAAAATCTGAATAACTTCAAATCAACAGACTAAAAACTGAATTGAAAAAAAGAAGCAGAAACTTACACTAGCACCAAGAAGGTAGGAAAGCCGTGAATTTTACCGACCACACGATTAGTCTATTAGATGAACCGAGCCTGGTGGGTGAGCGATAACGCTGGGTCCTTGCGTTCGAAAGCAAAACAGGTTCAAATTACCCGTGCCATCCAGCTTTCGATTTTGCATGGTAACACCAGCCAACTGTCGTCGGTCACAGTGCACTCCAGCCTCGGACGGGACAGCGAGCAGACGGGTTGGATCCACAGCTAAATCGAGTCTTCAGCCTGACGACAAATGCTCGGCTTTATTCCGATTCCGCGTTAGAAGTATTGTAAACAAATTTAATCTGAAACTTGTAACTGAGTGTCTGAGAATAAATTTTAAAGCTACGTAACATGTTATTTATTAATAATTTTAAAGAGAACTTACCAACGTCATTTGGAGGTTTAATGCATCACCTAATCTGAATAGAGCAATCCAGTGTACGTACTTACGGAAAGCAGTTTTCTATAGCCATACGTACGTGATTAGGTCTGTCATAGGCCATCATCGTACAATCGTCATAAGGCCATGCTTGTATTACTATTGCTGTTATGCTTGTAAGACAAAATTTTTCCATAAATCGGTTTCTCTGTTGCTGAAGCAGACTGATGGTGGCAAGATGGATCGCCGTGCCGTTCGTACCATGTGCTAAACTGAGACAGATTTCGAACTACGTAGCAAAACCATTCCACAAATAAAATACGTAGCTTGCTGTCGGTCATACCTAGAGTAAATTAGTACAATACAAAAATGTAATCTTTATATGATTTGGTGGGTGAACGGGTGGACGCGGGTGGGGAGTTGGGTGGGGTTGGCTTATACACAGTTCTTACGGACCTTGTTTCTAACTATGGTAATTGAGGTTTAATACATAAACGTGTTCGTGAGTCACGAACTGGCTTATACATAGTTCTCACTGACACCCGTTATAACCATGGGGGGCGGGGGGTGTGTATATGGTAAATTGGTCCTTTTTGTGGTAATTGGGGTTAATTAATCATTTGTGGTTCAAGTCGATGTTTATTTCCTACTCGTAACCAATTGAAAATTGTAGTAATGACGCACTACCTATTATCATAGCTGTAAACACTGATTTTTATTAGAACGGTAAACTTGATAGTAGTAGATATGATATTAGAAGAGAATTGATGATCAACAATGCAATGGATTCAAATTGTTTTTAGACGCAATAACTTAATTTTCTTCCGTCGTTTGCAACGCCATTTTCTTATTCTGTAGCGTATTTTAGGCATATTCTGTATGGAATTTTTGGTTGCTGCTCTTCCATAAACAATAAGCAAAATTCGTCGAAACACGATTCACCAATCTAACTAAATCGACAACCTACGATTTATGTAACTAAAAAGGAAGATTCGTATAAATTTGATCATTAATGATCTTGCTGGAAACAAGGCTGCATGAAATTTCTGAAAACAGAATTCTGTTAGCATCTTGATATTGAATTTTATATTAATCAAATAATTTCTGTATATCATCGTGTTTGGCAAAAATGAAAATCATTTATTTTCAGAAATAACAGTGCTACAGTAGATCCACAATCCAACTTCAGCATGTTGATATTTATGAACAACTACATGAAAACACTTCCAAATTACGCATCAAGCGGGATTTTACGCCTGTTCTCAGCTCCTGTAGTTCATCGTTATGTTAAGTTCATTAACATACACGCAGACGCAGCGTTGCGAAATTTTAGCAGCGTCGGTGTTCAAGGCCAACTCCTGCGTGTGTGGTTTGGCAAGCTTTGGTCACGTTCGACGAGACGAACATTGACAAACATAGTAATCTGAATATTTGTTTATTTTTTGCTGTCCTTCTTAAATTACTGGCAGTGCAAGTATCTGAATGAAGATAACGTCATATTTTTAGAAATAATTACTCAGCTTTGCATGCGTCATCTGGATCGACTTCTGTATGTTGCAATGATGTAAACAGGTAAGCAATATATTTCGAAACCATTATTTTAAATTAGTATAATGTTTTAAGCTAACTAGTTAATGAGGTGTATAGACACGATATTACGGCAATCAAATTTACTGTCGCACATGTTCTGGAAGACAGTGAATTTGAATGCTGTGTGATATCGTGTATAAACACCTCGTTAACTCGACTACTCAGCCTAGAACATTATATTATTTCTGAACGCCGAGAAAAATTTCGTTCCTATTAATTTTAATGTTTCTACAGATTTTCCAGTTTTGAAACTGCATGGTACACATTACTGTATTTAAGACATTTATGAAGATACTTTTTTAACAACTGAAGCTATGGTGGCAAATGGCGATAGTAGTAAACTTTCCTCACATTATAAGTCCGTCTGTGGAAATAAATGTCTGCCGTATTTACTCCAATGAGTCAATAATAATCATCGGGAATATCTTTCAGTTTCCTTGTTTTCAACGCTCCACCGTTGACAAGCTTCTGTATGCCATCATATAAAAATGTTTTCAGCTGAGAAACGAGCCATGCATGTATGATTCCTGGCAGGGGCGGATCCAGGGGGGGTCTAGGGGGCTCAAGCCCCCACAAAAGTATGTAGGTCCATCTCCGACATTGTAATTTTTGAGACTTTTTTTTTTTTAGCTGTACGGATTTGAGGCCCGAGGAGACTATAAATACTGCCTTTTTCCAAACTCAAGGCCCCCCCCCCCAAAGCCAAAATCCACTAAAGGCAAGCCCCTTCCAACCAAAGTCCACTCAAGCCAAGCCCCCCCCCCCCAAAACCAAAGTCTGCTCAAGCCCCTCCCAAACCAAAATCATGCATCCGCCCCTGATTACTGGTCTGTTCGGGGGTTCTGGGTGATGGTGTCATGTTTTGCCTCAGCGATTATAGTTTTCCAGTAAGACGTTACCTATATCTTTATCGAAAGCAAGCTGAGCAACGTGAGGCACGCTGTCCTGAGAGCCAGCTGGTGCTCGCCCTTGCGGGGTACGCCATTGACACAGTTGCGGCGCGGCGGTGTCCTCGACCCACCACCGCTCTGAGTGCACACAGGCGCAGCCACATCCTCTGTCGGCAGCCAAGTCGCAAAGTATTCGCTTGATGTGCTTTTGTAACATAAGCAAACCCAGATAGAACAAGTATCTCTCGGTCCATATCATTGAAAATGGTTTAGTAATTCTTTTATTCCATATTTTCGTCTTCAATAACCATTTTGGAACGAAGTCCTGATTTGCTCGGTGTTTACGTTTCTCACATACGTTGTTACACATTTCTACTGAAATTATCCAGTAAACTAAGTTTGAGAATCAAGTAATGTAGCCTTTACCAAGTAGAAATAATTAATATTGAAGCTGGCGGTGCTTTTAATTTCAATTTTTATTCTTGGTTTCTCATAATCAAATTGCATTTTAACTGTACAAGGCTTTTGATACACATGAAAACTGTTCACACTGTCTTTTAGACTCAACTGAATATTCGTAAGACGTGTCAGGGCTTAACACTAGCAAGTTTGTAAACCATAGCTCAGTAGACTATGGTGTTGTTTTAATTGCTATTTTAATCCTCTTCGAAAACTTTAGAGCCAAAAAAGGATTTGGGGCAAGGAACGGGGAGGAATTTGGTCATGACCTTTCGATGGAATCGTCCCAACATTTGCCTTGAGTGATTTCAGGAAACCAAGGAAAGCCGAAATTTGGATAGCCGCACTGGGAGTAGAACTGGCCCCCTGTCACACCCCTGTGTTAACTACACTTGCGCATAATAGTTCGCGACAGGGAGCGCTCGGTTTAGTTCGCAGCTCCCTCGTGAACTAGTTCGCTCTTTTAGTCCGTTAGTTCCCGTCTCTAATTCAGAGGAATACATTGATCGCTCACCTTGCTACCGCTACTGCATCCACTATTTTGTTTGTTATGACAATTTTATTAAGATATTACTTACAAATTCCTCCATTTGCAAAATCTGTGAAGGCACATTATGATTTATCTTTTGAATGATGTGATGTGCGTTTGCCTAAATGCCACTTCAGAAATGTTATGTAATATCAAAATTGACAAAGTCAAACAAATGTTTGCTCGTGCATCTATCTTTGCTTCGTTTTTGTTAATTATTTTCATTTGGAAGCTGTTCTTTTTTTTATATTTAGTTGAATCAAATTAGTTACAGCAAGTGGTAGTAATAACGAAAGTGTGTCGATTTCCAGTGAACTGGAAGTCATTGAGAGATTATTTTATAATTATAGGGGAGGATTATCCAACACACATTCAAAATATTTTGACGACGAATGAAACTGATGAAGACACAAAAATTAAAATCTTTTTGAATTTCGTGAGCCATTTTTTTTTTTACATAACTTTCACAAAGCTGTTAAACAACTGGAAGGTAGTATCGTCACAATCTGAGATAAGTATTATATTATGTGAACTTTAAAATTAACGCTAGAAAAATGTAAAAGAGACTGTTTCTTTAGTTAAGAAAACAAGAAAAAGTTCTTAGAAGCCAAATTCTCCACAGAAAGTGACAATATTAAAAATAATTTTCTATTATTGTAGATAAATGTCTGGAGTATCTTAATAAATGGTTAGATTTTAATGACATCAGTTGGCTATACAAAATCCAAAAATTAAGTTTAAAGCACGAGTTTTCATTTGATGACTTTGAGACAATTTAGAAGTTCTAAATTCACGAGAAAAAAATGGGTATCAAAGTAAACGGATTTTACTTTGAAATAACATTATTACACGAAATCTAGGTAAAAGTAAGAGAAGTATTTCATTAATAAAAATGAGCTTTTGATCGACATTAATTTAACAACTGAATGCGGTAAAGCATATGACAATTTTTTTCTAGATAAAATATTGTTAAAGATGCAAGAAGTGCAAAAAAAATAGCTTAAAAAATAAAATAGAAAAACATACCTTTTGTACTTTTCTACTTTCGTAAAATATTATATTTTTGAAGTGTACTATATTTTTATAGCTTATTCTTTTTAAAAAAATACTATAATCAGCCGAAAAAATGTTGGTAACCCTAGCAGCGAATGATGACGTACTGTCTAATAGACTTGCACATAATAGTTCGCGACCGGGAGCGCTCTGTTTAGTTCGCAGCTCGTTAGCGAACTAGGTCGCTCCCCTCTCGAATTCCAGAAAGACACGTCGTTCGCTCGCTTTGCTACCGCTACTGCACGCGCTCATTTGTTTCTTATGGTAGTTGTTGTTATCACTTGTTGTCCTTTAATTGTTAGTGGGATCAAAGGAAGTTTTGTTTTCACATTCCTCGTTAAACTTCCGTTTGTGACTTCTGCAATAATTATTAATGTTGAACAGTTTTTTTTTTCTTTTTATTTCAGTGCCTTCAGTGAAATGTGTACACAGTGAACTGCTTAATTTCAGATGGCATAATAACAAATACACTAAAACAAAAGTCGGTCTTCGGAAAAGAATCGAACGAACTAACGAACTAATGAGTGAAGGATCTGGGAACTAGTTCGCGTAGTTTTCCTGTGGGAGCGCTCTTCCGAACTAGTTCGTTCGCGAACTACACGAGACTAGTGTTAACCACTGAGCCACCAGGCTAGGTCACGTGACAGGGGAGTCGCACGGAACGAAGTGTGTTTCCTCTTTGTCGTCGCCGTCTTCATGGGGGCTTACGTTCCATATACTTGTTTGTTTTAAAGTTGTCTTAAAGCTTTTATACTTTCGTTGTTAAGGAAAACATTAAGTAATTTACATTGAATTTCGTATCCCTCAGAATTGTTACAGAACACATGTGGTTCAAGTAAACACGAAAACTGCACTTACTCGAGCTACCGAGGTTGAGTGAACAGATGATGTTTCCAGAGTTCTGATTGTGCTCAATGACGCGAAGAAAAGAAGGAATGTTTATTCTGATAAGAGCCTACAGGAATGGATTGATATGTCAGCTGAAAAACAAATTTTTGTAGAAAAACCACAGCAACCTATAAAATGCCATGGCAATTTTAGAAGCTTGAGCTGGAGTCCAGTAGTTAGGTTGTAACGACAAACCGGACATGCATGTTTCTTGGACACCCCTATATAGACAATATCAAGATGAGTGATCGAAATACCAATTTCACAACCCTTACCCCTGGAAGCCCCTAATGTGTGCTACAGAGATTTTAAACTTGCTTCGCTTCTGGTGGTAGAGCATTTGAGATGCACAACCCCACCACTTGTGAATTTTAATATTATAAAATTATTTTATATTAAATAATTATGATTTTGGATATTAACTTCGGGTCTCTAAGTTCTAAGGTCACAGAACTGCAAGTCAGAGGTATAAAACATCTCTGGTGAGGTGAAAAAAGTTGATGAAAAGAAATAAGGAGAGGTTTGGCTGGAAAAGCTTAGTGAAGAAACTAGTTACAAAATCCTGGCGGGATTTAACACGGAAAATATAATCCCTAGGGCGAAAGAGAGTATGATAATAAAATTAGTGAATTGTAAAAGTTGTATTTGGTAACTGATTGTCGTTTGTAAACGGAAGATGAAAAAATAAGTGGATGATCTTTGTTTCTTATTGAGATTGTAATAAAGACATGGAATTGATACTTAAAGGATACTTGATATGATTTTTAATAGTAATTTGATTTCAGCGTTGGTATCAAAAAACCAGTGACGGATATAAAGGACTAAATAAAAAACCTATTGAGCTGATCTGACATTGGAAATACAGGGAATATTAGTGTATTTAATTTCTAAAAGTAAAAATAAGTGGTAGGTGAGGTTGTAAAGAATATAACAACATACAAATACCTTTACAAGCAACTACAGTAAATTACAGTGAAGCCTTGTAGCGGTCGAGACATCGCCTGCAAATGCCCAGTCGAGGCGTCGCTCTTAAGGCGTGTTCTCTTGTTTGCTTGACGGCGCACCCGTTGCCTGTCGGAGACAGTGAGACACAGTGTGGGGCACATGACTTGTCAGGCACCTCACATTTTAAATTTTTATTGTGAAAGTGTTTCCTGTTGTCAACCAGTTATCTACAAACATAAAAACAAGAAATTTTAACGATTTAAGAAGTTAACTTAGAAACACTGGGCTGCGCGGTAACTGAAGTCCGTGGACAAATTTCCACTAACCTATGAGGTAGGATGTGTTCTTTGTCTCTGTGTATCACAGTCCCCAAAAGGCCGGGACACTAGAAGAGTGTGAGTTGGTGAATCTTCCGTGTCTAGTTATCACTAGGTTTCGTAAGCGTTACATGGACTAAGGCAACCAGGAACATCAGGTACAATTTGCTACTGCCCCTTCGTCTCGCCAATACCGAACGGTAAGAATGGTTGCCTGTCGCCTCAGGCGTCTCAATACCGTGAGTTGTAAGTAAGAGATTTATAAATGAAACAAAAGTTACTAAGAACAACAGAACTTAAAGAATTACTATCAAGGATTGACATATTCACAGTAAGAAAACATAAAGATATCTCAACGGTTCTTCTTCAGAACAGATGGGTTGGTTTGTAGTTTCTCCTTGGGAAAAACAAATTGGGCTCTTTTTCTTTTGTCTTCCCGAGCGATGGGCAAATATTCACATTTGTATTGTTTTGTGTGGGTAGCTGTCATGTTCGGTGTAGAGTGTTGTTTGTGTTGTGAACCAATTAAAGACGGGAGGCCTATTCTTCCGAAGGAAGCCGCCAGACTTAACGTTCCCTTCCGACAGACGAGTAACCATAAACAGCGTCGTACGCCCTCGGTCCATACGCACTGTGAAGAGGTTCCGCAGGACTTTGGAGCACAATCTGGTGATTACGAATTGTGCACCAACAGCTCCCCTGCCCTGCAGGCACCGGACACCACCACCACGCTACGGTAACCAACTCAGCCAACGGGGCGGCCTTTCCACTGAGTGTGAGATTAAGATCCGTTTTCTTGGTATTATGATTTAATTAGAAAATTCGATGTGCCAAATAACATTCGAGTAAGCGAGAGGCATAACAAGCTGCTAATGCACTTCAGAGTAGTTTCCAAATTCTCTGATGTTCATTAACATTAGTGCTAAAAGCAAAAATAGTAACGCGTGCATATTATTTACATCAGTTTTATCGTGAAGAAGGTTTCTGACAAATGACACCGCTGTCTTAGTATACTCTAAAGCAAATTCTGTGTCTCCTCGTCGATTATTTGAAGTGGCTTTTCGAACGCTTGTATAGCGTTACCCAGTACCGTTGTGTTTTCGAGAATACAGGTCGCTGAAGCAAGTGGGGTGATATTGGCAGTGACTGATAATGTTCGGTGCTCTCGTGGCTCAGTGATTAAGGTGCTTACCACAAGGTCGAGAAGACCGCGATTATATTTACAAACATCGCTCTAATTCTTATGTGCTCATATAGTGACGCTACCTTCAGGTAAAATTTAGCTTCGTTAATATAAAGTACGGTGGGAAGCTCCGTGTTTCGAATTTGTATGTCACATCTGTCAGGCGCATAAGCTTAGCAACAACAGAAACAGATCGTGCAGCAAAGTGGATTTTTTTTACTTAACCGACCGAACCACCGTTACTGGGCTCCCAGCCAATAATGCCATGTGCATTAAATTCTACTTTTTCGAAATTCATTATACGACAGAGCCCTTAACGTAAAATAAAAATATTTCCGTACTTGAAGTACTTTCAATAATTGTATATTTAATTACGGTTCCACATAAAACCTCCTATTTCCATGATGGATGCGTCCCCACCTTTGTCTAATCAGGTTTCCAAATGCTGATATTCACAACAGCAGGTGTTGCTACACACACAGAACAATTACATGACCGTGGGACAAATATTTTACTGCGGATTTCAGTTCAAGAAGATATATACGCGGATTACAAAATGTTTACAGAAGTCTCCTTTATTCTGTATTGAAAATAATATCATTTAAAAAAGACTGAATATTTCCGTGACATGCTTGTTGCTATTTTCATCTTGGATGGTCTTAAGCATACATTTTTAACTATCAGAGCCCAATCGATTCTTAGCGAAAGTGCTTGTTAATCACCTTTACAATCGTTACTGGTAGAAATTTAAGGCAAATTTGATGATATACCAGTCATACAAGGGAGAAACACAAAGTTAAAAGCTACTCCATTAATTTTGCATCAAGATAGCAAACGCAGCTTCAAAACGTTTCTTTAATTATCGCACGAGTGTAAATATCACTCCCTATGAAGTATCTTTATTTTATACATTGTGTCAGGAGGAACGGAAGGAAATTCGGCAATGACGTTCTGAAGGAACCATCGCTGCATTTGCCTGGAATGAGGTGATGAAACCATGGAAAACAGAAATCTGGATGGTCGGACGGAGTGAGTTAATTAATGGGTTAGCCCCACCGTAGGACTACTGCCTAAAACTCCAAACAGCTCAGCTCCGTTTTCAGTCTGACGCTAAATATTCAAAAACGATTCGCCATGCAAGAAGTTTCCACCATAGAAAATTAAAAGAAATCAGTTGTTTTTTTATTTTTTTCATGGCATTCGGCTACTGATGCCACACAGCCAGCTCGATGTGATTCTGATTCTTTCAGTGTATTAGTTTCTCCAGTTTACATATTTTCAAGTGTAATCACAAGGACTCTACAACACAAACACGATATTCACAGACACAACACTTTAACACCCACGCCCGCGGCCGGACTCGAACCGGTGACCATCGGCGCGTGGAGCTAGCACTCTAGCCCCTACGCTACCGAGGCCGGCTAAATCAGTTGTTTAAGGCGGTTATAAAGATGGAAATTTACTGTATTAAACCGGTGCATTGAATACAAGTTTCGCAGTTATTCTGTTCAACTTATTTATCTGTGTCCACTAGTAGAGCATTCGAATATGTGTGACCAACTCAATGGCACTGCCCTACGTTTAATCGGGTTAAGCTCTTTGTTTTAATGTTCCAGCGTTGTTTAAAATATCAAGACGTTCTAAGTAATATTCTGAAATATATATATTTTTTAAAAAATAATTGCTAATTGATAATGGACAGACATCTATGTTTCCAACATAAACGGTCATAGCACTACCTTAAAACTTTCGGTTAATTAAGACTTCACTAATTACATTATTATATTGTGAATGTCACTGGACGTTTAATAGCGTCTGTGTGATATAAAATAGGATTATGAACATTTATTCCTTATAACCATCAGGAATCGTGTTGTTAGTGAAGGACTAACACAAAAAGCGGTAGAATGACTGGAGGCAATATTTGCAGGGTCGTAAATTCGAATGTGCTGCCATTGGAAAGTGGCAAGTTCAGATACTAACGAATTTTGCCCGCAAGCTGTGCTATACTCAAATGGACACGACGGCAAATGCTATTGTATTTCACTGTGTGTTCGGGGATACTATTCATGGCGGAAGGAATTCAGTGAAATTAATGACGCGTAACTCAGTCCATATCTCTCCTGGAGACAGCTCTGCTGGCCATTCTACTTTCTCTCTCAATGGAACGATCTCTCTATCAGTACTGTGATCTAATGGCTTGTCATTTCTTCGTCTCTACTTTTCGAAATTAAATTTCACAACACATATGAAAGTATGACATGGAAATATTCGGTTAGGTCAGCAGCTATTATATTGTCTCTGGTCTGCAGCCACTTCTCGGTGTGGAGGAATGCATGTGGTTCTTAGCACTGTGTAACAACAGATTGAATATATTTTGTCAATAAGCAATACATCTCACATCATACCGTACGGTTTGGCTGTGAAGATTAATCAGCGAACATCCTGATGAACAGCCCAAGGTTTAAAACTAGTGGCTGGAGTTCCGGGTGTTCTAATTATTGTTTTTAGTCAGTTTTTTGTAATCATTTTTCACAAATGCTGTGAGGGACCTCATTTCCCCACTACATAATTATGGTAAACAATTCACAAACCAAACTAACACTTGTCTCGCAGAAAAGAGAGATTTCGTTAACGTTTGGGCTACAGTTTTAACTACATGTACCTACGGTCACCGGTTCGAACATCGGTGTTTAGTGTAATTGTCGTGTGTTCTGCTACATCCGAATAATCTGATACGATAAATATTGGAAGACGCTTTAATATAAACACAATTACCATATAAATCACTGGGGAGGGCTGGCTGAATGGCTATAAGCCCGAGAACCATAAAAATAAAGCACACAAACACACACAGACAGACAGATTGTGGCAATTGTGTCCCACCATTAGACTAACAACCCAGCAGAAATAGTCACCCAAAGTCAGCCCCCACCGAGAAATAAATGAATAAAAAACACGCACACTCACAGACAGACAGATTGTGGCAATTGTGTTCCACCATTAGACTAACAACCCAGCAGAAATAGTCACCCAAAGTCAGCCCCCACGAGAAATAAATGAATAAAAAACACGCACACTCACAGACAGACAGATTGTGGCAATTGTGTTCCACCATTAGACTAACAACCCAGCAGAAATAGTCACCCAAAGTCAGCCCCACCGAGAAATAAATGAATAAAAAAAAAAACCACACACACTCACAGACAGACAGATTGTGGCAATTGTGTTCCACCATTAGACTAACAACCCAGCAGAAATAGTCACCCAAAGTCAGCCCCCACCGAGAAATAAATGAATAAAACACCGCACACTCACAGACAGACAGATTGTGGCAATTGTGTTCCACCATTAGACTAACAACCCAGCAGAAATAGTCCACCCAAAGTCAGCCCCCACCGAGAAATAAATGAATACAAAAAAAAAACCACACAACCACTCACAGACAGACAGATTGTGGCAATTGTGTTCCACCATTAGACTAACACCCAGCAGAAATAGTCACCCAAAGTCAGCCCCCACCGAGAACCATAAAAATAAAAAACACGCACACTCACAGACAGACAGATTGTGGCAATTGTGTTCCACCATTAGACTAACAACCCAGCAGAAATAGTCACCCAAAGTCAGCCCCCACCGAGAACCATAAAAATAAAAAACACGCACACTCACAGACAGACAGATTGTGGCAATTATGTTCCACCATTAGACTAACAACCCAGCAGAAATAGTCACCCAAAGTCTGTTCCCGCCGAGAATATCAAACAAAAATAGTTGAAACCAAAACCTAGTATAACCATATTTGGAAGAGCGGGCTTCAAAGACGAATATGGCGCTGGTTATAATTTCTGAAGTGTTTTCAGAAGAGAGGCACACACGAAGTGACAATTCGCTCAGTCTCTGTGACTCTCTGTTTGTGAGCTTATCACCTCAGAAACATTTGGGACAAGGTGGGTTCAAATCCGAACCAGCCATCCAGATTTGTGTCTTCTGTGGTTTTCCTTAGTTACTCTAGCCGAACGCCAAAATGGTTCGTTCGAAAGGCAATGGCCGAATTCTTTCCCATTCCTTGCTCCCTGTCCATTCTCTGCCTCTAATGACCTCAACTTGTAGCCCCAAGGGAAAGAAAAGATCCTATAATATGAACCTTACTGACAGAAAACACTGGTTCAAACATGTGGATTCACAATTGGATAGTGAAACTTAGTTCTCTTCATTGGCCAATTACGAGCTAAGCTCATATGGATGATGACCATGTGTGAAACGCTAATAACAGAAAGTAAGAAAATCTACAAGGTACGGGTTTGAGAGTTTTTGTTCTTCCAATGTTACAACGTCATAAACAAAATTAATGATTTTTGCATTCACAAATAAATTTAACATGGGCATAGGCGTAACTGAGTAACTCACAATAAGTTAACAACTCCAGAGTTAATTGGACACCACCGCAGCAGGCGTGATGATCCAGTTTGTCTGGGGGCGTGACAGCAGAATCCAAACTACTGATCGGTCACAGCATACATGATATACACACACCAAGCTTTACAGATATGAATGTTATGATAAGGGCGTACGACAACAAAGATATTACTTCTCGACCACCAGTCGGTCATGTTACCACTGAGCTAACTAAACGCTCTCATATGCTTAAAGAGCATAAGAATATCGGCGCATATATAAATTTATGTGCTGTCTAAATATATGTGCAATATGACGAAGTTAGCGTTCAATCTTTCAATACAACTGCAGTACCATGCTCCGCCTTATTTAAATACTGATGAACCATCTGTTTCAGAGAATTATGCATTAAGCTAAGTGGACCTTAAAATTCTAAATGAATTCAGACTAATAATAAACGATCAAAGATTACTAATTTTGGCGTTGTGTTTCTCCTGCTGAACGAATCCTGTTTGTCGCGGGGCAAACACATGCTGTCAGCATAAATACAAAACCATTACAATTCCACTTCCTGCCTGAACCCTGTATCTAACAGGACTGTGATAAATAAAATTTCAGAAAATGCAAAACTGCATCACCCGCAAAGTTAAAATATCTTTCGATGTACCACATGCCGTTCGGTATTGACGGTATTCGTAATCCACGAGGATCATAACATTCCTGCGTTTCACTTCGTTATGACTTCTGGTAACAGTAATTTAATCTCAAGCGTTGTTATATGATTGTATACACTTCTTCGTAGTACAGTATCTGTAACTTCATGAAGAGTCTTGTGGTTGTAAGTTGGATCCGACAAGAGGGCTAGATGCACGAGCAGTTTTATAGTCACCATTACCCATGCTCCGAATATTTACAGCTGTCAAAAGTCGAATTACCTGAACAGAAAACCCACTAGCCACTGGAAGGCTAACCAACTATTATGCAAGTATGTATTTTGCATTGGTGAAATATGTTTTATATAATAAAAAAATCCTTAAGAGATGTAGTATATAGTTATTATATACCCTACTACAGCTACAGAGCGAGGTGGGTAAGAGGTAACACTCTAGCCTTGAATGCGGGATGACGCCGGTTCGAATCCCTGTACGTCATCCAAATTCCTTTCCCGCGTTGTGTTCTTTCAGGCTTTCCCTGTCGAAAACCGTTTCGTGTTCCTTTTCGTGTTTTTGGGATTACTAGTCGTTTCATAGTTAGTAGTTTCCATGTCGTTCGTAATGTTACCGATCGTGGAT
This sequence comes from Vandiemenella viatica, assembly GCA_031002005.1. Taxonomy (NCBI): domain Eukaryota; kingdom Metazoa; phylum Arthropoda; class Insecta; order Orthoptera; family Morabidae; genus Vandiemenella; species Vandiemenella viatica. Next base: position 74,927,004 of record JARYHS010008075.1, read on the forward strand.
AAGTATTCACGTCAAAATAATAATATCATGTGGAGTCACGGATACGATGATAGATTGGTTCTTGGCTGTCCGGGTGGTGCCGCGTCATGTTCAAGCCTACGATTACACGATGATATAGTTTCTATCAGTTGCGCAGCCAGCCTCTGTGGTAGCCCATCAACTTAAACCGCCGGGTAAACGCGACCCTACGAATAAGAACGACGGGAGAGTTCTGCCTTACAATACTTCACATACGTAAAGTAATTTATGCGAGAGATTGAGGATGGGCTAACTGTATTCCAGGATAGACCAGGATTCGAAATGGGGATCTGACATTACCGACGGGCTATTGATTAAATACAGATCGGTTGCATTGGAATCGGTGTTTCTAGGAGGCCGGTTAGATTTTAGACTGGTTTAGACAAGAAATTAAACTGTGCTTAATTTTTTCTTTAATTGCTTAATGTCTCTTAACAGCGTGGTCTTTAGAGACGGGAAAGGATGGGGGACAAGGAGTGGGAAGGAATTTGGCCATGGCCTATTGAAGAAAGCATCGCGACATTTGCCTGGAGTGATTTGGGGAAACCATGGAAAGTCCAAATGTGGATGCCCGGACGGGGATTCAAACCGGCGTCCTCCCGACTGCGAGGCGAGAACGCTAACCGTTACACCACCTCGCTCGGTAATCTGTACTTAAGATCTCGACAGAGATATACTTTTAAATGAGACAAGAAACTTCATAGGTTCATATTTTCAAACCGTCGGCGCATACGATAATGTTTCCACAAATTTCCTATCACTCTAAATGCTATTCTACAATACATGCGCTCTCGTTTTTTTATCTATTTTTTACTAAATGACGAGAATGGAACTACAAGATCTACTACAAGCTTTGATCTTATTACAAATGCTTGCGAGTGTATTTGTGTCCATTCGACGTGCTGTATACAATTCAGAGTTCTATTTAATGCAGTATGGTTGTAATATTCAATTATTTATAGTTTACCAGTCACTCAGTGTCGGGTGAAAAAGATCGGAAAAGATAATAAATATACCGAAAACTTGGCGTTACAAACACGGGCTTCAATGGAAAACAAATTCGTGTAAATGAGACACCCGTTTCAAACTCTCGGATATGTAGTGCTCCGAAAGAACTAACTCAAGCTACCGTTCGTAGGTCAGTCAAATATATAGCCGCAGCTATACGAGTATACACAACTACGACTAAATACTCAACAAATTTTGATGGAGTTTTCACAGTTTGAAAACTCAGTATCGACTTAAGATCAGAAGCATATCACATAAAGCTATGCAGTAAATTAAAATCCCTTATGAACAGCACTTTTTTATATAATCTGGCCTGACTTAGGAACCACTGAACAGATTTGGCGATGTTTACGGAGATTCTTAGCTTATGGATTTGTATGTTATAACGTCATAAACAAAATAATATCAAAAGTTAGAAAAACCTTTTTTGTGCTTAAATGTACCAAAATGGCAACCGATTTCGACGAAATTTGCAACGTAAGCAGTCGATATCCTGAATTATCGTTCCATAGTTTTTGTCTCTAAAACCAATTAGTTCCCGAGGGGGAAAAAAATAGCAAAAATTCTGTTTCGCATTCAATCACTAAGAAACAGTTGGATCAATTTAGATTAAATTTATAATGTAAACAGTCCACGTCTCAGATTCATAAGTAATTGCCAAAATTACACAGAAATCGTCTATTTCTTGCTCAAAAACTCAGAAGCAGCTAAAGCGATTTGTATGATATTTGGAACACAGATAGTTCACGTTCCCTCAATGTTGCTGCCTATACTATTTTAAATCTGTAACGGTACTATGTCAGTCTCTTCTGGCATCCCACAAAACTACTTAACAGAATTTTTTGGTATTTTCACAGTTTAAAAGATAACAGCCTGACTTCAATCCGATGTATCGTCACCTGGTGTCGGAGCAGGAAATTAATATCTATTGTTTTTTTTTCTCATAAATGTGGCAGAACTTGAAAATTACTGAACCAGTTATGACTGGGGTTTATGCGGTTTCAAATATTATATTATGAGCTAAACTGTAAAGTCTCATTTAACTGTGTCACAAAAAAAAAATCTATTTTGACCATTAAATATTTGTATCTATAATCTGGCTCAACATAAATCTACTTAACTGAATTTTGATGGGCTTTTCACAGTTTGGAACCTTTAAGTCGGAATTAAAATCTGAGATTGATCTCATCAGCCTGAGTAATCTAGGGCCGGAGCAGAAAATTAAAATCTGATTGTAACATTAAATATATATATATACATATATGTGATGCTACCCTATTGTAATCTAACCGTTCTTTCCACAAGTTTTTGGTATTCAGTCTTTAAAAACCTTCGACGGCCGTAGCATGCTTAACCACCGCGTTAGTAAATTCTACGTATTGATTGTGATTTACAGGTCGACGATAAAAACACAGAGAGCTCCTGTGGTATAGCAGTGACTAATTATATATAGATGGTAAATTAAGATAATCTTACCTCACTAATCACTTAATACGACAGTATGAATCTAGCCTCATTACAACACGAACTACGACAGAGGGAACGTCGCGGCACTTGCGAGGAGTGATTTGTGAAAATAATAGAAAACTTAAATCTGGATGACGGGGCTGCGACTCGAGCCCACGTGCTCCCGAATGCGAGGCCAGAGCAATTCCGTTCACCCACCACGCCCAGTAATAGTACTCCCAGACCACGGACATCGCATATGCATTTGTTCTCAGCTCTATTTCATAAAACTGTTAATCAAAGTAGATGTTTTGAATGAATGTCGAGATGTGTCCGTTGAGGGAGGAATGCCACTATGAAAAAATTCTCAGCCCAATCATACAATGTAAAACTGAAAACATGAAATTTCAGTAGAAATTGGAGGTCATATCTCTATGGAAACAAGTCCTAGCTGGTGAAGCAGTTATATAAATTTATTTATCATTAGAAAAATTGCGTGTATTATTTATTCTCAAAACCAAATAACAAACATGTACCCAATGTCGCTAGCCACAATTCTGCGTTACGTCATCTGTTTAAATTTTATATGTTACCTGCATTACTTCAATTTGTATTACTCCAAGCGTCGGTTTGTAAAATACTTTTAACATGATATGTCTGATGACGTCTTCACTAGGAAAGCGAACGGATGGCTACAGTTCAAGAAGCAGAGGGATGTTCTGTATGTTCCATAACAAAGTTACTACGTGAAGAGGAATATCCAAGAATTCTAGCCGGAAAACTGGCTGAACGGCTAAAGCAAATTAAAATGAGGTTGAAATTTCTTCTCTTTTTTTTTTTTGGTTATGTGTCGTACCAAAGCTGAAGAACTATCTTTTATTCAAGTTGTTGATGCATGTTGCACCAAATGTCCTATTAAAGCCAATAAGGTTAAAATAAATTGTTATGAATTGGATGTATTATAGATAACTGGATTCTTTGGCTGTATACGTTGTTATTAACCGTTATTTATAAGCTGGCGAGGTGAAAAGTTACTTCTGAGTTGTCTGTGGTAAACTCTTAGTTTCCATTCCATGCTGCTAGACGTAAAGGCGAACTTGCTGCCTTGTTGTTGTCTGAGATTATGTAGTTGTTGGGACCACGATATCTTGCATTATCTATAATGTGATGGTGATGAGGAGCAACAAAATACTGTTATTAGCTAGCGGGAGCTGAAGTGCTACCTCCTGATTACGTGGTTCAGGAAAGCTGGCCAGTTAATTCTGACGTAGCGAAGGAGAGCCAAGATTTTATCAGCGCTACTGAAGTGGCCGTTATAAAGTGGTACCCACATATTACTCGAATTCTTTTGATAGAATGTTGTGCTGAGGAAGTCATCACATTTCAAATCATAGCTAGTAAAATGAATGGGTCACTCTTTACTATGTGTGCAACTAGAGAAGCCTGTTGTACCAAAATTAGATGCGAAGAGATAGCACACTGTTGTGGTTATTCTTAGAAACGTTTGTGAGGGTACATGGAATTTCGTTTAGTTTTGCCTCCTAGAGAAAAAACTCACTGATCATCGCTTAGTTAGATAAAATGTGAAATTAAACTGTTAAACAGATTAGTTCTTTATGAGTTTTCAACTGCTTTGACCTTAACCGATATTAAACATATTAGTGACACAATTATTAAGACAAGTATTAAAAAACAATGAGTAAATCTTACCTCAGAAATATTTGAGACGTAACAAGAGCGATTTATAGTCATTCTACATAGTTGCGATGTGTTTTGCGGCATTCCGTAATCGTCTAATTGATTGATGGTAAGTTACTTCATTTCTCGGTCCCATATGTTCTCGTAAGAACAATAGTAAAGCGTTAAACATTGGTACGAAGCTAACAATATTTGCAGACAGACGCAAAATTTCAAAAAGTCAACTATTTCTCTGAATGTTACCTGTCGTAATTTGTCAGTATTGTTTGATTTGACTTGAATGTTTAATCGTAACGTATGCAGCTTTATACAGATAAAGTTTCGTAAATTTTCACAGATTGCTTTTCATAAAGGTGTAATGCTTCATAGCTATTTCTTGTAAAGTAATCGCATTTGTAAATGCTAATACCTATCCTGCAGTTATGCCGTTATAAATGTCCATTCGACATCAATCCATAAATGTCATATGATCTGTATGCGGGGGTTTTAAGGTCTGAGTTCACCGACTGACATTTAGCAGCTGCCCACGAGGGGCGCAGACTCTTCACAGCTGACATATCGAACGCTTCTCACAAACACATCCGGCTAGACAATCTTCAGGAAATAGATCTCTGATCTTTCCACTGTATAATATAAGTAGGGTAGGTGGAAATATCTTCACAGCTACACTTTTCAAAAGTGCACAGATATTCGGATCCCGTCTTTTATATTTCCTGTTACTCTTCAATATGCTACGCCAACATTCTGCAGCAACCGGCAGTCGAAATTTTTATTGCAATGACCTAAAGTTTCAGCTACTTCAGTGGATAAAATTCTTTTTCTAATGAGGTTATTGGATGTTTTTCGCCCGGGGATGAGCATACATAAATTGTACAGTCATTGCGCCGCATTATACCGATATTCTCGGCTTCTTCCTCATTGAAGGCGCCCTGGTTAGGCTAGCTAGGACAGGCTGTCCCTGTGTCCTCTTCTCCTCATCTCGTAGTGAAGTCACTCAGTAGCCGCCCATACACTACCGGGATAAACGAGGGGCCGGGTCTGACAGTCTTTGCCCGTTAGACCGGCCCTTCCCACGATTGGCCATTCGTCACCCACACACACACGATGAAATGTTCTTGTTTAACAAAGCTCTTGTTAAAACTTGTGAAAGGGATTCAGCCAGTACTCTCTAATGGAATTAACCTGCCTAAGTTTAGCTGCTACATTTTTATCAACATAAGTATGTTCGTCATCGGTGTCGCATATAAATTGTACGCGTCGCAATCTTCTATGTAATTAAATAAATACAATTTGTAGACTGTATTTCGTTTATAATCTTTTGCAGTTTATTTCTTTCGTTTGCCTGTTTAAAATGTTCTCTAATATCAATAACGACCGTGTTTGAGACAACCTTGACATCCCAAGATTTGCAGGTTTGTTCCTACTCAAGATCTCTCAATTTAATTTTTTTACGCTTGCTGCTAAATCAATCTTTTTCTTGGTTGTTTCCTCTACTCAACAATTCTCACCTCACTTCACTTCTTTTTCCAGAGATCATATCCTTTAAAAGCCTCTCTGGGCAAACAATATTTATTAACCTTTGTATTTTTTTCTTTTATATATAAATCATTTTAACTTTTAATTTACTACTATGTCACAATCGGTGTCTTTTATAATCAACGCTGAAATGCATGTCTTGAAAAATCTTCTTCCAATTTTAATTTTTTTTTATGTTTTGCTTCTTTGGTTGTGGTTTTATTCTGAAAAATTAAATACTGTTGAAAATACTTATTTATGAAAATTAGAAATGATTTTGAATACTAATTACAATAGTTAAGAGAACAAAATATTTTTTGTTGCAAATCCTTAAAATCGAAGAAAATTGGAAAGCATAACAGATGTGTTTAAACAACGTTTTCAATTTATTTATTTTGGAGGAGTATTAGACGGTACACATATTAGAAGTAAACCACAACATAATACGGGTGCAAAATTATTACGACTAGAAAAAACTTTATAGTATATACTTATTTAGTAGTATATATATCGACTTAGGGAAACAGGATCGATTGTTATGGAAAGCCAGAATGTGTTTGAAAATGTATTTGGCATTTTAACAGCAGGATTTAGAAATTTATCAACAGCGATTGCTATTACGCACGAATCAAATCTCGTACAATACATTGTTTTTGCTTGGTTGTTCTGCACAATTTTCTTAGAAGAAGAAGTAGAACGTACTTGTAATAGTTAAACAACACAGAAAATGATTACAATATCACACCTTTAACACGACCGGAAGTAAATTCTATCAGAAACGCTACTGAAGATGCAAAGTCGAATAGAGAACAATATTGCGAATACTTCAACACAGAAGGGCAAGTAAATTGACAAGATGAAGTGCCCGTGGCATTCCAAGACTGTCTGCTTTCACGCCAGAGTACGTACGAGTCCTTCCGACCTTGGCATCTCGCGATTTGATCAACTTGCACTGGAGAAGTCCCCGCGGTTCACGGCAAATGTCTGTCCTCCGCCGGGCACTGGTTGCGTCATCACTTGTGGTCTATGAAGTGTTGACGGCCACTCGCGTAGACCAGGTGACTCGAGCTGGAGTGACGTCACACATTCGGTGACTGGGCCCACAGTGATGCGACAAAAACAGCCGATCCGATTGGGTGGGGTTACAATAATCGTCTGTTACAAGGGTCACTCCCTCGCTTTTCCACGAAACGTCATAAAGGAATGGTGGGGGGGGAGAAGGGGGAGAGGGGAGGGGCGCGCCTCTGCCGGCTCCATAACTGTGCAGTGTCCGCCAAAGTATTCTCGCTGTACGAGCGTGCAGACCACGAAATCCATACGTGATCGGCTATTCTATTGATGGGTTTGTTGGTTGTGATGTTATCTCACTGGACACGAGATGCATCCACGTGTAAATAATGTCTAGCCACTTTCACAGTTTGGTCTTGATTTAGTGCGATTTATACAGTACGTCCCGTCATAAAGTGATTAGGTTTTTTTTTTCTTTTTTTTTTGTAAATACCCTCTTTGAAAATCTGGAATGCATTTCTCGAGCACACAGCAGGCGAGTTTGTGTCAGGTTATTTATGGTATTTAGTGCCTGCACACCCATGCGGGTTGTTCGGCTCATCTTGGTCGCGGAATTTTTATTTCCTGCGTTTTCTACCTCTGCCTGGTAACCTACTCTAACGGGAGAGCTAAACTGTCTGTGAAGCGTCACTTCCGTCCTTTGTTGTCAAAAGTTTAGTTCATGAGGCGTCCCAGCATTCGCCTAGATGATTGTGGAGAGCTGCGATCAGGACTGCCATGCCGGGTCCTTGGCCCGTGGTGCCTCCTCGATCCAGAGTAGTGCGCTGCCACACTGGCGGGTGGAAACATTAATCTCAGCCAGCATGTGCGGTCTCGCTGGCGCTAACTAGACACCTAGTTAACCATCTGTTATTCCTTAAATCTGTTAAACTGCATTTCAGAAAATGTATAATTAAAATATATCATGTCAGAATAGAAATTATGCAATGAATGAATCTACTTTTAATGTTACAAAAATTTTAGTGGTATAATGCATTAATCGAAATCGTCGAGGATGATTTTAGTTCTTCGGTGTCTGGTTTCCAAGGAGTTGTAATTCGCAGGTGCAATGCTTCTGAAGACTTTGTTGTGCAAAGAGAAAGATAGATACAATAAAGTATAAATAATTATAATTAGGGACTATAAGGTAGTATTAAATCGATAATAAGAAATATGATTAAGGATCTTAAGTTGCCGTAGTTGAAGCACGCTGCTGTGGCAACCATTGTGGCAGGAGGGTGAAGCTTAGCAGTCGTTCAATCCCGCCTTCCCGCCGGCTGATCCCTGCCAACTTAACTGGACCTAAAGTCCCTTGGAGGGAGAGGTATTATCTATGGAATTTTGTTTGTTCATTCATAAGTTAGAGAGATTGGAAAACAGTAAAATAATTTCGCGGAGTCAGGATTAATAACATCAATGTTAGAAAGACAACAGAAAATCCCATTTACGGTTAGCCGGAGAGTATTTATGTTCTACAGAACACAATAGGACCCTCAGTTTTGATCCATAGTGGTACCGCCTGCATCGGAAGCCCAATAATGATGTAAATCAATTTTTCTCCCTCGATGCCTCTGTACTAATGACTACTCTTGCTACGGTGAATAGTTAAAGGAAACTCATTATGTGAAGATGAATCGTTAGTTTTTTGGAATATCTGTTTGTGAAGATTTCTATGAACTTATCGCATATGTGTTCCAATTCTACTGCTGACCTTTGTACCCAATTTGCTTAAGTAGAACAGAATATAATTTCAATTTGTGTGGTTCAGCAATCTACTCAGTACACATTTTTTGTAAATGTTCCTGCCCTCTTTTCCCAGAGGTTTTATAAACATAATACAGACAATCTTCAGTAAGAGGTCCTATGGATAACAAATTAATCAGAATTATTAAAGGTTGGGATTAGGAATGTTAAAACTTCTTTATTTAGTGTTTAGTAATGTCTGCTGATTTCTTTCATGTAGTATTCGAATTTCAGTGAAGTGCATCATCTTTCACACATCTCGAAGCTGAACCTCATTTTAAATAATCTTTTCCTGGTTCATTATGATTCGCTGCTTTTGCTTTTTTTCGACTTTTGCCACATGCTGCACATCGCACAGAATTTTTAGTAACAAAAGCTGCGTTAGTGTTTTAGTGGAGCATTGTTGTACTGCACTTGTAGTTGGACTCACAGACGTCAAAGGCAGTATTTACGTGTCCCACTTGGGACACTGTCAAGTACCGCCCGCCGACAGCTCTGTTTGTTATTAGGAGCCAAGAAAGCCGTCGCCCAGACTGAAGCTCACAATAATAATATGACATACACTATCTTCGAGTGTAGGCGAACAAATTCGCTTTGATGAGTGTCATTACGCTAACTTCGTTATATGTAAACAGTTCTAGACATATCGTTAAAAATGTTGACAAACAGCCTTTGTTCAGTCAGTGTCGTTGCAACACATTATCTCGCAACAAGAAAACTAATAAAATGTTACCTATCAAAATGCACCAGACATAAGCCTATTTAATGGAGGATACTCTGCGAAGTTCCACGTCCAGATCGGCTCGCAGAGGAATATTCATTGCGATTGTAACTAAAAGACTCAACAAAGGAAGGAAGCCTACAACGTTTTCTTATCGTCTTGTGTTATTAGGGACTTCAACATCAATGCAAAGAAGTACTTTTCCACTCAAAATTCAGTCCCCGAAAAGAGGCAATAATCGACGTTATTTTATACATTGCTATCTGCTTCACATTTACTTATCAAAGATACGATTCCTGATTTTTCACATGCAGGTATTTGCCATGGAGAGCATCTCCACTCCATAGCGCATAACAGTTCCCAAAATAAATTTAAGACTGGTAGTTTTCTTAATATACCTGGTACAGTTACTGTTATAAAGTGTCACTGTTTGTTTGAATGGCAGTGACGGTGTGTGAATAATGCGTTGTAGTTACCAAATGAAAGAAATCATTGGGGGCGAAACATGATGCCATCCTCCTCAGGCCTACTCTTCCGAATAATATTGGAGGATTGCTAAGTTACCAAGCACATCCGACAGGTGACTTCCGTACGCATTGAGGAGAGATTTGTTATCTAGCTCAGGGCTTTGGCATGCAATGTGGTGATTAGGAATTGCGTCCTACTTCTGTTACCCGAGTCCCAAGTGCTCGAACCAGTATCGAGCGCCTCTCTATTGACCTGATGACACTGTCATAGGGTGGCTTTTACATTCATTCAATTAAAGCTTACTTTTATCATACACAACATTGTAAATTATAACGAAGGAGAATTTTTTCGTATAGTCCAACATGTTGAAACACTTCTTTGATTCGTAACAAGTGCTATGGTTACAGAACGGCTAATTAAACAAGTAGTCAAAGTTCAATAACTCTTTATAAAATTCGTAGGCAACGCACAAAATAATTAAAAGTTTGCAGGTTCAAGTTATTTGTAACGATCACCAGCGGATTTTACTATTAAATTCTTGAAAATGATTCTAAATTAATGAAATGATGACGAAACAGAAAGTTTACAGTTTAACCCTAGTTCTAACAAGTTCTACCGAAATTACACCATTGGAAATATACAACTGAATTAGAAAATAATGAATTTTCCCCTCAGACGGTGTTTATGCACCACAGCAACAAGTAACAATTTCTTTGGCACGCAGTCAAACAAAATGAGACAAAATTTCACACTGAAGAAACTTCAACTGTTTGAAAAGACTTCATCTACTGAAAGCTATCTTCCTTTCCGACTTAATTTTGATACTAAAATAGTTGGGTTTTCTCCGGAATGCTTGCAAGGGGCGGATCCAGGATTTTGGTTTGGGAGGGGCTCTTGAGTCGGGCAAAGTCTTTATAGTCTCCTCGGCCCTAGGATCGAGAGCTTCTTTTTAAATAATAAAAAAAAATGGGAGGGTGCCTTGTGCCTTGAGCCCCCTAGACCCCCCCCCCCCCCTGCATCGGACTCTGTTTAGGCTTACATATATGGGAGAGTCGGTGAGTAATGTATTGCTATCATTCCTACTCATTCTTCTGATCAATGATTTATAATCAGAAGTTATATTGTTTGCAGATGAGATAATGTCATATAATAGGATAAAAATGGTGAAAACTGTAAACCGCAGCAGGGTGACTTGTAAAGGATGTGTGACTGGGTAGGTCAGCATGAAACGAAAATAAATGCCGAGGTGATTCAGCTTATTAGCTACACAGATAAAGAAACTACAGGTTATGAGTATAAAGTGGATACGGAATTGTTTACTGATGACCTTTCCAGAACGTTCTATATTAATCACAGTTGAGTAGGATACATTGGATAAGTGACAGCAAAAAGTTTCGAACCCTTGCTGGTGATGAGGGGATATACCAGAGAAATGAGGGAACTGAGTTACAACAATCTAGTCAGACCATCGCTTGAATGTGATAGTGTATTAAATACAAGATTTGGGGGGATTTGCAAAGGAGAGGAGATACATTTTTTAGGGAAATTACTGCACAACACAATCAGTAAATCGTATGATAAAGGAGCTGAACTGGGAATCACTGGAAGACAGGAAGAGCGTTAAGAGATTGCTACGAGTGTGCTAGGCTTACTGGAGACTTATGCTTAGGTCCGTATAGGCAGAAGAATTATCAGTAGTGCATGGAAGCGGAAAGATAACCATGGGTCTTGATTTTAGATATGAGGAGTGGGGAAATTTTGAAAGGGAGTGTTGGAGAATTTAAAATTAAAATTCTTAAAGTTGACGGCTGGAGAAATTACTTAAAAAAAAAATTAAGATAAAAAATTATAAAATCTGAAAACAGATCTGTAGAGAAATAATCACCGGATTCTGTGCTCCGTAGATTTAAATTATATTAAATTAAGTTCCGTGATGGTGTTACAAACGTTCAGGGATGACGGAAGATGGTAAGTGTTTCAATTTGAGGTAAGGGCCTGGTCCGGAAACGACCGAGTCGAAAGTCACACGCGAAAATCTGCTGAAGTTCCGCCTCAGCCTCGCGCAGTTCCCGAATCCTGATTATGACCTACAGAATTCCCGCTGAATACTCTCCAGTACCCTCAGACAATTTCCCCCGTATACGGACTAGCAACGGCGCACGTTACTTGATATCAAATATACCGAAAAAGTTAAGTCTACGGTAATAATAAATCCATTTACCTGCACAAGCTTCGCAAGCTGCGACATTTACACAAGTTATTCAAAATGGTGTCCCTAGCGTCAATGCTAGTATGGCATCGTCGCACGAAGTTCTGTCGTACCCGTTCTAATATCCCCGGTGTCGTTTGAACAGTGTCGCAGACACCGAGAATTCTTACCAGGAGGTCCTCTTCAATCTCGACAGGCGTCTCGTAGGCAAGACGTTTCACATCTCCCTACAAGAAAACATCAAGTGTGGTGAACGTGCTGGCCACGAAACAGGACCTCAGGGAATGTCAGACCCAGGTGTTCACGAACCCTCAGTCCAAACTAGGTGGGGTTCCAGCAAGTGGAAACCACATCCGTTGACGAATAACAAGTGAGATATGTTCCAGGAACCTTGGTATTACATGTATTACACTGTCAGAGAATTCAGAACGATTTTTGCTAATAACTTTTGACTCGGCTATTTCCGAACCAGGGTCTTTCATCTCAAACTGATACATTTACCCTTCTCCATGGTCCCTGAAAGTTTGTATCATCATCACGGAATCACCCTGTATACTGCAGTTATTATGTATTGTTCGAATGATTGCACTCACAGTGCTCAATATTTAAAATGTTCATTCTAACAGCGGAGTCTTATCACTTAGCTAACATTGCCCAAGTTGTTCTAAGTGTATTGATGAGATTAAAATGTGTCTGGCGTGGTTCAAAATTAACGGAGAACAACCGGAATGTATAAGGTAAGTGAAATATGAGATATGGTGACACAAATGAAACATGATTTGTGAAAAGTTTCGTGGTGTTAAAAGTAAATAAGTATTTATCATAGTTTTTGAAAAATTAATTTACAATCTACAAACAACAAGTAGTAGCGAAAAAAAGCAAGCAAGGAAATAAATGCTGCTGTGGCTGGTGATCGAACCTGTGCCTTTAATGATAGGAATACGATGCCTCAACACGCCAATGGCTTGTTTTTCTACTGAAATAGAACAAGCAATTTCAACTTACAATTATTAAGCTTCGATTAAACATAAACGAAAAATGTTGTTAATGAAAGATATCTTAAATGTTATACTATTCCATTGTTCGTACTGAAGAACTCTCCTTGCGAACTAACAGAAATAACTGAAATATGACGCTTAAAAATTATAATAAGTCTCCAGCTCTTGTTACTTTTAGCGATGAACATGGAAACCGTTAAAATGTGACAGCTAATTGTCGGGCAAGCTGGATCCTGTGCTAATTTCCGGAGGATCTCTACCATGGCTTCATTCATTAGTCTCTCCCACTTAGAGGTCTTCGATATTTCAGCCTACTGAAGTCCAATTCCTGCTATTAAGCATTCTGAAACACAGAACATCGTTGGAAATCATACAGCTCAAACACTCCAGTCGTACAGTGTGCGAAACAATCCCTAACTCTTTGCAGAAACTAAGGGGATTCAGTGATATTTTTGTGGTTCACGTCACTGATTCTGCCAACAATGTTATTCATTGTTCTTATCATCAACATTCATTACCTTTCTGCGCCTGCCATATATTAATTCCGCTAAAATTTTCTTAAAGAAATGGCCATAAATTATGCAACGAGAGTACGCTTTTGCATCTGAGCGCAAAGACTGGGATTAAATTCTATTTGATATTTAGGAACATTTTCGTGGCTATTGGCAGAGAATACTGTTATATACGAGCATACATATATTGATCAAAGTCTAGTAAAAATTTGGCATAGTTGTAAACATACGTTACCTCTTCACTGTTAACATAGTACGTTAATAGGAGTCATTATCAGTTAGCAAATTATGTAGTTATTCGCTTTGGTTATGAACGTTATTGAATAACAATCGTATTTAGTTAGGCCATTGCGAGGAAATGAACTGGCAGAACACAACATTGAACCCGTTATTTTTGACGGATTCCAAGGTATTTATATTCGTTGCAGATGTTTCCATTATATTCTGTGTCATTGTCATTGTAAACTTGAAGAAATGAATTGCCAAAACAATGGATTAAAAGTATGCATTGCTTTTAAGTTAACATATTAGTTGTTTTTTATTACTGATGTCATTTTATCAGTCGCATTTAAATAGTTCCAATGGATCAAATTTAGATACAGTAAATGTACTCATAGGCGGGTAATATAAGTTGTGATTTTCGGATGGCAGTATTAGAGGAGGTTGTGGTTAGGTTGAAATGCAGCCAGTACCAGAATGACAAGTGACACATAATTCACTAAGAAATCAGTTTTATAATTAATTTATCCTGCTTTCATAATCACGTGTTACTGAAGTTACTGAATCTATTGCGAATAATGTTGACTACTTTCTTCGTGAGTATAATTACCAAAAATGGTTTAATAGGGAACTGGGACTGTTATGTTGCAAAATCTAAAGAGTTTTCATTTTAAGTCATCGATAAAAAATTTGTTTAGAATATTTCACAGTTACACAATAACAAAACTTCTCTATTGGCCCCTTGTTCTGCTTCCACGTTCTCTGTCCCAAAAAAACTGAGCAATTTGTTCTGTAAACCGAGCGGTAACGCTGTGGCCTCGCATTCGGGAGGACGTGGGTTCGAAATCCCGTCCACCTATCCAGGTTTCGGTTTTCCATGATTTCCCCAAATCACTTCAGGTGAATATCAGAATGTTCCTTCAAGATTACATGACCGAATTCCTATCCGTACATTGCCCCTCGTCATATCCCTCCTCTAATGACCTCCACGTCGACGAGGTGTAAAGCCATAAGCAAAAAATAACGGAAATTTTCTGTTCTTAATTTAAAGTATATGAGAGATGGGTGAAATGTTCTGTGACTTTATCATAGATACCGCAAGTCGTAATGATTAAAACATTTAAGTAATGACGTTAGAAACTTTAGTTTTTCTTATATCGACGATAGCGAGCCACTCATAGTAAAGCTTTACTTATCAGCTTTGCATGTATATTCAGAGTTTTCAAGATCACTAAACAAGATTCACTCACTATGACGACCTCGACGTAAAGCAGTAAAAAAAGTATTCATTCAATTGTGTGGCCAGTGTTTTCATGAGGTCTAAGAGAGATTTTGCTGTTTGACGACGCTGCTCATCTTAGATGTACCGTGCTCCATTCACTCGCGCTACCATATTACAAATTTCGTTTAGAACGGTAACCATTGCAACCATTAACTAGTCACGGCACAAATAAACTCTGGCTGCATCCTACGCCTGCCTTTCCCTGCAAGTCTTAAGGCGAAATTTTCGTCGTATAACTATAGCAAATCAGTTATGGCGTTATGATTTGAATCTGCAGGTAGGAAGAAACTCTATAAATAAAAATTATTGTAAGCTAAATGATCTTCCCATTTCTCGTTTCGAAAATAATGAATAATAATAATACTGCAAGCAGCTGATACTACAGTGCAAATTCCTATTAATGGTATATGTTCGTATTTAGCGTTTTCTGTTCTCCCGAAATTTTAGTGTTAGCAATACTAATCAGCACTCTGAGAAGTTGAGGGCTTGGTATATGAATAGATTTTTTTCTCTTGTTCTTTTTAATTGATTCTGCTGACAACAATTTTCCGGCAATAGACTGGCTGTCGGAGTATACCAAAACTTACTATTATATTTACCAACTTAACATTTAAGAGCAGTATTTATTTTCATATCTTGGTACTTAATATATTTATGGATTTCCAATAATAATAACAACAATCTTTCCTTCCTGATATTTGATATCGCATAACACTTTCTGCCATCTCTCCCAACAAACTGTTTGGTCACGTGACATTCGAGATTACAAAGATTATTTATTATTAATAAAAAGTTATAAAATAAAGAGTCAGCTAACATTGTTACTTGGCAAAGCCTTCGTGACACTCCGAACCAAAAGTACGGCCAGTGCATCGATATAGCAGCCATTTTTTAATTTCCTAATACTTTCTGATTTACACACCGATGTCGTTACTTTGATAGTATATAACGCAACCGATGTCATCTGTTGGGGGATTTCTGATTACCTGTTGACCGTAGCCCCATCCGTACAGTTGCTGTTTGCAACCGAGCGTTCACCTGTGCTAGCAAGAAATATTAGCGTACAGTCATCGCCACATTTGTTAGAGGGAAAGAAGTTGACTGAAAAATGAGGTTTGGTTCGGTCTTTATGCTTTTATTCAGCTTACTCCTCTTATGACGTAAGTGATAATATATTAAGAAAAAACAGGTCCGACGAAGTTCTTCTGTAACTTTTCTGTATCCTTTATGCAATCACTAGAGCCGTAAATGAGGCTCAAATGTTGCGGAAGAGTATCTTGTTGGATACGTGGCAGTGGAGCCAAGTAAGAGTGTAAGTACCATCGCTATAAATAAGCGGACGGCGAGGGGAGCTGGCCGGCCTTGTTGGCACACTCGCGAGTTTCTTCCGCGTGGCGTGTGAGTTGGCCAGCTGTGACACTCGCACTCAAGGTTTATCGCGCCAGCCTTTCCTGTCTGGTGTTCCTTCATAATTCATATGGCTACTGCCTGAAGGAACGGCAGACGAGATTTTTTAAAACGCCTCTCTTACTGCTCATTACAGAGTCCAAGTCAGTGCTCAAAAGACTCGCTCAGACGTGTTACCACACCTAAATCAAACCTTCAGTGTCAGAAGCATGTATTTATACACAAAACATGTGTGAAATTCTTAAAAAAAGGGATATCATTCACAGAAAAATAGAAGTGAGTATTCAAAACGAATGAAAATGGGTACCCCTAAGAAGCAACGAAACTTTTTTTTAGTATTATGTCTCGTCGACCGGGAGACGGGAGGAGCCTGGTAGATAAAAACTGGAAAGAACAATGGTATTTTCTAGTAATCATCTCAGAAAAACTTAGATCTGGAATGCCGAGGAGCGTATAGAAGTGGGTCTTCCCGAAAGCCTCACCCGCCTGGTATGCCATTAGCGAGGCCGCAGGCGTGAATCCCAGTCTGCCCATGCCGATCTCGGTTTGCCAAGCTTTCCAGAAATCTATCCAGGCGAATGCACGGGCACAGCACAATTACTTGCTGCCGCTTATCCCTGATCCGCCTCTCCATGCTCCATTGATTTCCATTTAGACAAGCCGTAAAGAGCTAAAAAATCAAACAAATACCAAGTCTGAACGTCACCGCTTTCCCAATAGCTTCGATACCGCCCAATAACTCATACAGTCTGTTTACCCTGGTTACCATGCAGCTGGATGCAGTTTGATGCTGAGCAACCTCCGAGAGATTAAGGTTAACTGACAACGAAGAAGGTCGCTCATAGTCCAGCCCTGTTGCCCATAGTCCAACGACACGAATCGACATCAGTAGGTTCCGCTGAATCGATAAGCAGGATTTAATCCGTACTTTCAAAAAAAATAAGTGGTTTAGCGCATCCATTACTTCATCAGTCATTAACACTTCACCTTCGGATTTTCGATCTACAGCGGTGTCATAAGTTGCGCCTAAAGAGAGGTCATGTTCAATCGAGATGGAACTAGGAGCAACAAAACTGGGATAAATTTTTTTGTAGGAACCATTGGTTGAGCATGGTAGTATAGTTTAGGATCCACATTATGGATATAAGGAATTTGTGATGTTCCAAATCCGAGCAGACAGATTTGTCTGCAAAACTTGCCGTAGAATGCAGTCGGTAGCTAATATGATCAAAGAGGTTGAGAATCATTGGAAGAAACGAAGCTGTTGAAGACAGTCAGTACATGATTCACATTAGAGATGAGGCCTGGATAGATGTTGGGAGCAGAATCACGAGTACTATGTCGATTGGAAGAAATGACCATGACTATAAACTAGCTCTTGATTTCAGGTATTAGGGAATAGAGAAGTTTCATTTGTAGATACGAGAGACACCTGGAACGGTGGAAGAATGTAAAATAAAATTTCGTGTGATGTAAAAGAAGATGTGGAGGAAAGTTGTTAAGAGTACATTAGTTCCATAACAATTATTATTAATAATAGTAACCCATACCTCACGGTGAGTTCAGAGCAATTGGCGAGGCGTTTCGTTACGAGGATATACATCATCGTATTTTTATCTTCGTGTAGTGACTGCGGTATTGCGTTTTACTGTGAGATAATGTCTGCACTTGTATAGTACGGATTCTGCTCCATCTTCGAGTTTGATGCTCACTGGAAGAAGTTCAGTGATATAGAGAGTATTCTGCGGCAGTGTATGGCGACTGGCACCCCTGATTGCATACCCGCATGCATCAGACCAACGCCAGGTACGAAATAACATAAATATATTGTATAATTTCCTAAGCTCACTCACTTACCTCGATAGCTATTGGCTGGAGAACGGTGTCACGTGTCAGCCTTCGCTCGCAAATTAAGATATCATTAGAAGAAATTCGAGGTTAGTCCACAATTTAATAGGTAAGCAACTGCTATCAAATTAATTTCCATAATACATTCATTAAATTTGCTTTTCGTAGTGAGTCATAGTTAAAACAATATCCATAAACTTTACGGCTGAAAAATCGTGGAACTGCTTAGTAACATGTTGCTAACGAAAGCATGATAAATTAGGAAGTTATCCGAAAGAACAGTGGCATAGAATTCTGAGCCATCATCTGTTTAAACCCTGTGTCTTTTTCGGCCAGCTTGGAAATCACGCAGTTTGAAATAAAATGCGTTGTCTTGTTTTTGACGTGAATGTGTCTTCCCCGCTCGGTACTTGGTAACGTCCCAGAATTCCGAGCGACTTGGAAACTTTGCATATATATATATATATATATATATTCGTATGAAATACACTACAACGAAGGATTTAAGACGGCTTCTGAATCGATATAAGCGAACTTTGAAAAGTATTTTGTTTTTAGTTGCAAAGTTTTGTTTGTGTTGTTTGAATTTCTGTGGGTTTAGGTTTAATTGATGGCGTTTCTCTGTTTTTCAAATAGCTCTCTATCAAGAATTGTATTGAGCTTGTAACGATACAACAGTATCGTTGGAAGTATCAATATTGGTGAGGCGAGATGAGTATGGCGGAAAAAAATATGGCGCCGGTCTGTTGCTAGTTGTCGAAAAGTATGAACGCTTTACGCGCGCGGGTTGGCGTTTAGTGGAAGAATGGAGCGGATGCGATACTTGTGTGTGTGTCGGTGATTACTAGGGAGCAAAGCTATATAGCTACTCGCTAAGTATCTGAAGTACTCCAGAACTGTGATATAGTGACTGTGAACTTGATAAAACAGTGCTTTCAGAGTGTGTAAACGGCGGGTATATGATGACCTGAACATTATCCTAACTTACGAACTGTGCAATCTTCGGAATTTGGTCAAATTAGTTTATTAATCACTGGTGTTTTACCTCGGTGAGCTGTATCATTCTTCGAATCATTAAAAGTGTACACTGTATTCATCTTAACACGTTGTTGTTGGTCGGCCGAACTTGCACAATTGTAGCGACGACTGATGTATATATATTTCATGGCCCGTGAACGGCAACTGAAGAACTATACTTGTATTTAATGTTAATACTACGCCGAGAACAGACTGTAAAACAAACCAACAATCAGCTCAATGTCTTCCAATCGAGACGGTTAAAAGCTGTCTGTTACTATTATTTTCTTCTTTGTCAATATAAGTCAGATTCAGTTATGGTGTTTTCTATTAATTTATGATCAGAATCGTTCAGGTTATGTTTCAGGCCTTTCTCCTGTAGGTTTTCTTCTCTTTTTTTGCTGTTAGAGTTGTGGTTGGTAAGTTGAGCACACTTCGTTGAGGTGTCTGTGTTGTAGCACGATTGTTAAATTGTTTGCTTGTGATACGCTCAGTGGTCATGAATATTATGATTTTTCTGATTTGTGTGTTCTTTAATTTTCCAATATAATGCTCAATGTTAATTTCTGCATTTGAATGGTGTTTGTAAAAGTTGTGGATTGTTTATCAAGTATGATAATTCTAGATGACTCAGATATTATGTCTTGTTGAGATTATCTTTTTCAGTAGTGAGTTCTAATTTCATTGTTTAACCAATGAATTATGTTTATTGTTTGGCTTTTAGTAATCGAATGTAACTGTTTCTAAGTTTAACGTTTACATAATTTGGTTTTACGCAAACGTAGCTCGGCCGAGTACCAGGCGAGTGACTTCACCCAGTACTCAGCAGGTGTAATGTGAGCCTATTGAAGCAACTGCCACTACACCACTCAGTCACACCTCGGGGACAGGTGCGCCAATATCTTGGTTTATTATTCCATTTCATCCATTTTTATTAACCGGAATGTCCCATCACTTCAGGCGTACCATCTGTGTCAGGGTTATTACGAAGCGATCTCAACACATCGGCGTATCCGTGCAGGTGTTCCACAAGGTTCCATGCTCGGCCCTGTGAGCGCAGGCCCTCTTCACATCACACAGCAGCTGAACCATCGCAACACGGCGATTCAGAAAATCCTGCAACAGACAGAAGTCTGTGTCAGGCGTAGGCGAATATCCATCAACTCCGCCAAAACGCAGGCGCTCATGTCGACGCCACGGCGAGGGCGGTGTGGAAAATAATTACCCAATCCACAACTCTAGCTGGGAAGAATGACAATCACCGGGCTCGTTACTAACGACAGCGAGTTGATTTTGCGAACACAAACCGGAAGCAACGGCTCAGCGCTCGATAACACGCACTTTATCCGATGCTGAACCGTAGAATTCACTATTGATTCGGATAGGAGTTGTAATTTATCACACTCTAATCAGGCCCTAATAGAGTACAATTGCCCTGTTTGGGAGTACGCAGGCTCTTGCCAATAGAAAAAGGCTGCAGGTTCTACAGAACAGAGGACTACATCACTCCGGTAACCCACTGGTTATTAATATCTAAGCCGGCGACCGAAATAAGAGGCCAACGGTCTTGAAGGAACTACAACTAGGAAGAACTATACTGTACAAAGGAGACGTAATACCAAACTTGAAGCTATTTCACTGAAAAATGTCTGCGGGATTAGGACAATAACCTCCACCCGTCTTTTTTATAACAGTGTTAGGCAACAAGTGTGTGGCCCATCAGTATATTAGTTTTAATAGAAATAATAAAGAAAAGATATACTACCACAGGTGACTATTACAATTAAAGTTACCTAAGAGAACACAGAGAAGCGCTTAATAAGAGACGAGACACGACAGTGCCTGACCGGAAGCTGAGTACCACGACTTACAGCTGCCTCTACGTGCTCGGTTTGCCACCTGTTGCTCATGTTCCGGCAGCTGTTTTTGGAGAGCCACAGACACGGGATACGACTTTCCAACGCATCCTACTCAGTACTCACGAATCATCCTTGTATCTCCTGAAACCGCCGCGAAGGGTCAGAAACATAGCACGTTTCACGAAATCCTCTCGACAGAACTGTAATCATATTTAAGTAAAAGCTTTTGACTATTCTATAATCCAGTCACCCAATCCTATAAGTCACACACTTTGTTATAGCTAATGTTATACTTAGTTACCCGTCGGTGCGGCTGCGTGCGTTAAAGCACCAACAAGTTGGATCTGAAAGGTACAACGCAACCAGGTTCCAGTCCTGGACCCCGCAGTTTCTATGAAGTTTTCCACAAACACTCAAACGAATGCTGCGATGTTCCCAATATTCCCCTTATAAACTACGCAGTCCACAAACAAAAATACACATATTATAGAGAACAAGATTTTGCGGGTCACCAATCCGCCACTGAAGCAGGAGTGCTAACTATGGCTCACATCCTCGCCATAGATATTCATTATGAACAATGGTCATGACTCTAAGACGCTCCATCAGTTCATGAAAGAAAATGGCCGACAAATAATAACGCGTAATTACTGTATGCCATGTCTTTCGCTGTTGCTTGTTAAAATGATAAATTATGAGTCAGTAAAAACGCCAGTGCAACTGTTCTTGGGATTATGTTTATTCTGTCGCGTTTCGCCTCACCGCGATGTATCGTCAACGAGCAAATGTTTCCAGCTTTTAACATTATGCAACTTTTTTTTTATGAAGGTGACCAAAATTAATTTTGTTCACGGGTACCATTCTATACATACATTTTTCTGCTAGTGAGGTGTAGCAGTTGGTCACCTAAGCCTAAACCAAATATACCACTTTCAATGTTTCACGTGTTATTATCTGATTCCAATCTTCAAGAGTAATCGGAAACAATGCGAAAATGTGCGTGATTTTGTTGCTCAATTGTTTTCCTAGTAATGTCTTGTTTTGTTAAGTGTTTGTGTTTTTAGCAGTGATTTTGAAGTCTGCAAACGGGCGTATTTGTTGATTTTTTGCTAAACATTTGTACGTATGGGAAATAAGTAAGAAGGAATAAATTAGATTAATTTTTTTGGTGTGTTTGTGGAAACTGTGTATTCTTTGTGATCAACTTACACCCAATGCCTTGTTTCAGCTTAACTTTTTTTTTATTAAAGTCCTGACAATTTCTGTCCTTGCACGTGGATCTCCTAAATTATCTATCTCAATATATCTCTGGCTACCACATCAGAAATCAAACTGCCTACGTCAGACATTTTTTCTGTATATTTGCTTCATCACTGAAACATAATTTTGGGATTTTGCATTAGCAGCTTCCAGGTAAATATCCGATCCCGTGTGTACTGTAGCGTCCAAAGTTCGATTTTAGACCGTTCCTTTTTTATGATATAAAGTGGCGGCATCCCGCATATATCTCCATGACTATAAAATTCTTAGATATTATTTCTGTGACGATATGAGTAAAGCTAAAGGTCGTAGGGTTCCTACAGCTCCTGCCTTCGGCACCAGTAGATATGTGAGGTGTTCAATGTCTTTACCTTCTCGAGAAAGAAACTCCTCGGTACTCACGTAAACTCTTCTAGGGCTTTCCACCGAGTTAGCGCTACCTCGATGGAAAGCCCTAGAAGAGTTTACGCAACTGACTCATCGAGAAAGCTCACATTCGTTCATCCTCGGTACTCGCTGGACAGTATGCTGAGTAGTCGCACCGGACAGTAACCTTCGAGGAAATATCCTCGGACTGATTGGAGATCGAAGCCTGATCGTCCGCTCCTGCTTTCTGGCTAATCTGATTTCCTCGAGGCCGAAATTCGCCACAGTATTACCGTATCTTCCTACTAATACGGGTTATATCCGCCCAAGATCATTAGATTGACCTTCCTCTATACACACTGTGTAAACCCTTCAGTTTATCCATACATCTTCACAATTTCAGCTTCGCCCTCTTGCTAGTTTCGCATGTTTACTTGCATTGATATAGTTAGTGCAGGCTTAAGTTCGTTTCCTTCTTACTGAACCGTTCTTTGTAACCGGTCTTTTATCTTATTAATTATGGTTGTGAAACTAGTTACACCATTGATAGTATCTGTGTCAGCATTATTTACCCTGATAAATATTGGGCTTCCTTTCGTTCACGTAATCACTCTAAATTAAGATATCTGTCTGAAAAAAATATATATTCGACAAATCTACCGCGCTTTGAACATTAAACCGTGAACCAGTGTGTGATCACTGAAAAAAAATTCCATTCTTCAAGACTAACTATAGCACAACTGACCTCTAAGTACTGTTTGTATTGTACCCCACTGGGTGAAAGTGAGGACAAGCCCCACTCGCTGGCTGTTCCCCATTTCCGGACACCTTTGTCGGCTCACCTGCTTCCTGCCACGCGACGCATCTGCCACACTCTCCAGTTTGACACACAAGGATATCCTCACCAGAATCCACTGTGGATTTACACTTGTCTACAAAAAAGCATGCGGCACCCAGATGGTCGGATGTCACTGTAACTTCGTACACATACACACTATTGGTGGATATGTAAACGATTAGAGTTGCGATTCTCTGTGACAGTTAGAGTGACCACCAGAAAGCATTAATGTTATTCGCCTTTAGTGTTGTTTCCAGGGTTGGTAGACATATAAGTGGTTTAAACAGCATCGAATGTTGTGTGATGACTGAACGACGCGGAGATGCCGCGTACTCGTGTAAGACAAGCACCTGGCGGAGTCTAAAATGGGCATCAGTGGGTCTCTATTTGCCTGGCTGGTCGAATCGTGCAATATCCAGATTTGTGGCGCATCCGGATATGACAACGGCCCGATGTTGGACTGCGAAGGAACGTGAGGAAAGGCAAAAACGTCGTCGAGTGTCCGGTCGACTATGCCTGACCACCACAAGGGACGATCGCCCAATAGGGCGCAGGGAACATTGTAACTCACCTGCTCCTGCCATCAGAGAACAAGTAATGGACTTCCTGCTACACTCTGTGCTATCGCGCTATCGGAGAGTAGCAGCAGCCGGACTGAAGAATTACCGTCCCAGGCGTAGATTGCGTTAACACTACATCACAAATGGTTGCATTTTGAGTGGTGCCGTGACCAGAAAGCATGGAGTGCTGATGATTGGCGTCGTGTTGTGTTCAGCAATTAATCGCGGTTTCCAAAACCTCAGACGACCACCGTCGTCGAGTATGGTGCCAACCAGGGACGAAGTCCCATTCTTCCAATGTAAATTTGGAGAGTCTCAGCGATGTTACTCCTGGCATCATGGTGTGATTATGCCTTCTTGTCACGGCCGGCAGTGACTAAGGGAACTCTGACGGCGCAACGGCACGTCACGGACATCATGTGTCCTCACATGTTACCTCGAATGCAACAGTACAACAAAACAAAACATTAACAAAACAGTGTTGGTCCATACACGGTACTATGAACTGCCTGCGTGATATTGAGGTACTCCCGGGTCAGTCTGCCTCAAGAAAGGGTACAAAGGCGTTATAATACCCTTCCCAATCCAATCAATGCATCCAGGTCATAGGAGTGCAACGTCATACTGATAAGTGAGCTCATACTGCCAGCTTCTTTTGTTCGATTTTGTAGTCACTGAAATAACATTACATACCCTCTCAACCCGTGAAACTTCATTTCGTTTCCTCCTACACTTCTGGGTGCTTAACTTTCTTTTGTCAAACAGTATATATCGAAGTATTCGTTCACCTGAAGTTTCTTAGTTGCTCATTTCTTATCAGAGACGCCGTACAGTGAAGTTTACACCTGAGTGCCTGCAGTTTAAAAACAAAGACAGCATCATCTTTATCAGCGCCCATTTTGCAGTAATTCGGTTCAAAACATGTTCCATGCATAAAATATTTGTTAATCACTGTTCTGTTCCTGTAGCCCGCTTGAAATCACGACTGAAAGTACTCTTTACGTCGTTTGAAATATCTACGAATTTTTTGGAGAATATGTTGAAAAACAAACCACAAATTTTAACTCGTGTGCATCAGTGTAAAGCCAAGAAGTTGATAATCAGATCACAACTTTTAACTCGTGTGCATCAGTGTCCAACCAAGAACTTAAAAACAGACCACAACTTTTAACTAAGACGCATCGACATCAGGCCAAGAACTGATGGGAAAACCCTCATAAAATTTTGTTTTGCTATAAACGTTTCATTTAATAACTAGGCTAATATATTACAAGGACGCTCGAGGATTTGCGATAAATAGTTATGTTTCCTGACAAACAGGTCCGATGGCTCAGTGGTTAAGGTGTCTGGCGAGATCGAAAGGTCCCCTGTTTGAATCCCCGTCTCGGCGGGAATTTTCAAAGGCCTTTAACCCGACTTTTTCTGTGTAACGTCTAACGTGGTTTGGATTCCACGTTAACCTGTAGGTTCCCTTTATACGGTAAGATTACTCGGTTACGGTAAGAGGCGCATGGGCGGCAAGTGGAAACACTGTCAATCGACGGTCGAGCCTTTCGGGGATGTCCCGGCCATTGGTGCCATCTATAAACAGTATCTAATGAGTTAGGTGAGCTACGGGAAGTTCTCCTTTCTGTGGGGCCGACGACATTACATGTTCATTCTTGTTGCGAGTTCTCTGATGGAATACTCAGCTCTGCGTCCTACAGCCCTGAAGGCTGCTGGCGGAAATCAAGAGACAGGCTGTGTTTGTGACGAATCCTTCTCTTAGGACCGAAGTATTAGTATTATTTTGGAGGATGCTTAGGTTCATCATTAAAGTCAGTATCTGAAAGCTTTCCCCTAAGTTTGCATACTTTGTAGAGCCTAGTGCTTAAAACACCTAGCAAAGGTTTTATAATCTGTTGATTTTTTCAATGTTACTGAACAACAATTCAAATAATTTGTGAGTCAGCTATGGTTAAAGTCCTTAAGATATAAACAAAAGTAAATACGTTTAATTTAAAAGTTCATTATTAGAGCACAGAAATTTCTCCTTTCAGTATAGTCATACGAAATCGAAAGACTTGTTAAGGGCAATCCATAAATTACGTCACACTTTAAAAGGGGGAGGGGGAGAGGGATTCCACAAACTATGTCTTGACAAGAAGGTGGAGGCCATAACTATTTAAAAAAGAAAAAGCAGTAGAGCCAAAAAATTCTGTTCATGTATTTTTACTGATGAATTTTATTGAACAGACTGTCGTAAAAATCGTCACAATTTGAAGATTACGTTTTTGGACATTATTTGCTTCGTTATTGTGTGGGTGAAGTTGAGGTAATATGGGAAAATTACATAACGTGAGTAAAACGGCATGGATACAGTTAGTCTATTAATATTTTAAATAAAAATTGTTATTATTGTATACTGTTTCAATCAAGTTCTGAATTTAAAATTGTAACATTAGTGATGTAACAACTTGGGGTTCGGGTGACATAAATGTGAGTACTTGAGACAAGGTTGAGCGGGGGTCAAAAAAGTAAAAAATTTGTTTGATGTAGTTTCCGAATAGCCTAAAATCAAGAGGCATATCAGTGCCACGATAATATGTATTTGAAATAATTACTACATCAGTACAGAGAAATCCTTCCACAGCCCATCCTCCTCACGGTATTATGGCAGTGTAAAAGTTTAATCCAAGAAAAAAATTCTTTTTTTCTTTTGCTTCTGGCTTCACGTCTCGTCTACGTCGAGGTTTAGAGGCGGGAAAGATCGAGCGTGGTGGTTAAGTGGTTAACGCTCTGGCCTCGCATTCGGGAGGACGCGCGTTCGAATCCTCGTCCGGGCTTCCAGATTTGGGTTTTCCATGGTTTCCCCAAATCACTCCAGGCGAATGCCGGAATGCTTCCTTTAAAAAGGCCATAGCCGAATTCCTTCCCGTTCCTTGTCCCCAGTCCCATACCGCCTCTAATGACCTTAGCCGTCGACGAGGTGTAAAACTATAAGTAAAAAAAAAGAGGCGGGAATGGACTGATAACAAGGAATTGTAAGGAAAGCGGCCATGGGCTTTGAAGGAACCATCCCGACAGTCGCTATAGTGATTTGGGGAAACAATGGAAAATTCAAATCTGGATGATAGGACGAGGATTCGAAACCATTTCCTCCCGAATGTGGGGCCAGAGCATTACAGCTCACCCATCACGCTCGGTAAAATCATACATCAAATTACCGTATGATACCATTTGGCCACCATGAGACATAGTTCTCTATTCGCCACACAATGCACCTCCTGTCGTGGTTATCTAACCTACCGAATATAGGGTACCTCGGTGTTGAATCTGAACCACGGAGGCGTTCTGTCATTACACAGCAAGCTGTGAAGGAAGGGCTAACGACCTCTGAAAGTCCTAGCCTAAAACGGGATCCGATCCAGGGACCTTAACCGTTGAGCCACCAGTTACACTGTTGGCCGTATACAGAGCAGAGCAGTGCGCGGTGCCTCTGGTGGTCCAGTTTGAGCGGCAGCGAGCGGCCCGCACTCCCGCAGGTGTGTCTGCAGGAATGCTCTTTGTGCTGACGAGAGGTGACTGACACCCACGCGTTCTCCCCCACTTCTCCCTCGCCCCGTGTATTACACATTTCCTCTGCATTCCTTTCTCTCATTCCTAATATTGCTTTATTTGCTTTCAGTGCACATCTCGTGCTATCTAATAATCTCAGGAACATTCTGAGCTTTAATATTTGGATTTTTCGGTAATGATGCCGCGTTTTTTATTTGTTTGTCTAAGCTTTCGTCTGACATGCTGCAGCCTTCGTCAGAGATATTGTGTTTGTTTACATACCAAAGAGCGGAAGCCTCAAAAATCATTCTGAGGTCTGTCGTTTCCATTCGTAATTCCTGTTCTTGTGTGAAACTTTGCGCTTTAGTGCCTCCGTGTGAACTAACCAGCTGCACAGTTAGCCTGTCGTGGCTACCTCAACCAATCCAGGTAATCCATTCCTGTTACGGCGATCTACAGCTTAACGTGTAAACCGCTCAACGGAGTCCTACTGTACTTAACCCTAGCGACCTGTTCCGGCTTCCAACATGTATACTTTTGGTAATTTTGAGGTACGATTGTCTACAGTTCTCTCGATTTTCGACGTTATATAAAATGCCAGCAAGAAGGCAATTATTTCCTGAACAATGTACTTTGATGTTAGTTTTGAGATCCCTTTTTTACTAGCCAAATTTATGCTATTTCTAAAGACGATCCCATTTTGTCCGCTACTGTTTTGCTCGTGAACACTAGTAAAGATTTGGTTTCTTAACAGTTATGGTTCATGAAAAACGCATCTCGACAAAAAATTTATTCAAATTGCTTACTAATTATATTAATTAATTAATGTGTACAATAAGGAACTAAGGGAACGGAAACATACTCATATGATCAAAGCAAAGCACTTAGAAGTTCAGGGCGCTATTGGGATTTGTGCAATTATAGGCAAGCGTCTAACATTGAGCTAAAAAGAAGGGTCGCCCATTTGGTCTGAGGGAGGGCCCTAACTGATGAATTCACCAAAGGCCCCCAACTGGTTACCCCGGGCCCCAAAATCCTAGCGTGGCCCTGATCATCGACAGGTAATTCTAATGCAACAATAATTAGTGTTGCCAACTTATTATGCCATCGATGAGGTCAACCTTCACTTTAATTTTGCAGTGTCGCACGTTGGACATGCTAGTCAGTGTTAGGCGGTAAGTTATGTTTACACAGTGCCTGGTTGGTGAGCAATCAGCAGAAGGCACGTCTGGCCCGCCCATACACAAGACAGTTTTCCATTATTTCCCAAGACCACTTCAGACAAATGATGCGAAATTTCTCTTTCTTCCCATTGTTTGTATGCTGTTTTAATGGTGCCGAAAACTCGTTGAAACGCATATTTTCGTCTGAAAACAAGATTAATTGTTCGTATCTCCTTCACAGATTTGTCGTTCTTGGATTTTTTTCTGTTCAGCACCTAAAGCGATGACTTTTTGAAGATGTTAAAGGTGTGACGTTGAGTCCTGGGGCCATATCACAAGAACAAGTGCAAAGTACGTATTGTAATTTCTATATTTCGCCCCAATTCGTATATAAAAGTAGTCTCATTTTATAGTTGTCGGACGGTGTAAACTATTTTAATCTTTCACAAGGAACTGAAAAGTCTTAAACTCGCAGAACCAGGGTAGGTTTGCTGTTTGGATCAGATCAGGGTCGAAACTAGGCTTTGCCACGCTAATTTCGATTCAGACTCGTAAATAATAAGCAAACCCCTTAATGGAGGACACTGCCTGTTTCTTCCTGATGATCCTAAATAATCCTATGGTACTTGACTGTAACGAGTCCACTGTAAAATGGACATGAAGACCCCACCTAAAAAAAATTAAGATATATACCAATCCGTATCGCAAGATACTAACCATTTTCTGTTAGCTAATCTGGGAACATTCAACTTGTCCTGCAGATGCCTCCTTAGCTAAGATACGGCGGTGCGTTGAAGCATCCTGCCAGATTTTTCTTTGATTTCTTGGCACGCTGGAAAGGTTTGATGTTAAGTTATCATGCGAAGAAAAATCACTCCATTGCAAGCTTCACGAAAATATGGCAAAGAAAAATACCTTTAGTATTGTTTCAGTATTGTTGGCAAATTGATTTAGTGGCGGTATAGGTAATCAGCAACTATCAATGATAATAAATTTACAAAAAATGAACGACATCACTGATTTAATCCTTGCAGTAAGTTTCTGTTTGGCTGTACATTAAATCAGTAATACCGACCAGCCTCTGCAGCCGGGTGGGCTCATTTCCGGACAGCACTCCTTTGTTTGAGCTCCGGGGGAGTGGCCAGCCAGCCGAGCCCACGGCCACCAACATTCCAGACACTAACTGTGAGCTGCTCATAAACGGAACTACTGCTTACAGATCTGCCTCTACGTAATACACGGTGAGTTTGACTGATTTATTATATCTTATTTACGACCAACTCGTCGCAAATTAGTTTCAAAAGGATTTCAAACGGTATGAAGTATCAGACAATCCAGACTGCTTCCGTGAAACTCACCTTCAGCTTTACTTGTCAGAGTGTACAGAATATTTCTTACCGGTTTCCATTCCCTCATCGACAGGCAACCTTTCCAAGAAGTAATTTCCAGAAATTTTTGCAAGTTTTTGCTTCTTTTGAAGCTTCAATGTGAGAGGAATTTATTCCACACTTCAATTCTAAACATCAGGGCGTCACATCCGTCGTGATGCCTTAGGACAGCAGTCTCTAATTGATTCATCTGCATACAGATAACATCCAGATCACTGCATATTTTCAACACATGGGGAATTTAAAACAAAACGCAACACAGATACAGCTTCATTACTCACTCAAGACTTCTGCTGTTGAATTTTCTTTCCTTCAAACGGTGCTATATTGAATAGAGATTAATCGTTAAAAGGTCTTTTATATTCATCAGTTTTCACTCTGTCAGTGTCCCTTCCTTCTTTGCGGGAGATGAAAAAATATTTCCGACACTTTAAGCACCATAAACGGTCGAAATAATCTCATTCAAAAACGTTTTCGTTTAACGACTTACCAAAGCATATCAAGTGTTTCCCTTTTTAAAAAAATTAAATAAAAAAAAACCGAGCGGGGCGGTGTAACGGTTAGCGTTTTCGCCTCGCATTTGGGAGGACGGTGGTTCTAATCCCCGTCCGGGCATCCAGATTTGGGTTTTCCATGGTTTCCCCAAATCACTCCAGGCAAATGCCGGGATGCTTCCTTCAAAAGGCCATGGCCGAATTCCTTTCCATTCCTTGCCCCCATCCTTGCCCCCCATCCTTTCCCGTCTCTAAAGACCTCGATGTTAAAAAGAGACGTAAAGCAGTTACAAAAAAATAAATATTTTTTAAATTCTTTGTAATCTACTATCTACATGACACATAACAATCAAAGCACCATTTCATCAACTCAACAATTTAGTTAGTGTACTATCCTTTTGTAGTTCCCTTCGGAGTGAATTTTGAATATGATTATGAATAGGAAATGAATAAATTGAAATAGATGCAAAAAGAAATAATAAGACTCTAATTTGGATAACGAGGAACAGATCATGTATAATAAAATAAAGGAAGGTCGATGAGAGCAAAATTACATTCTTGCAAATCAGTTATTAAAGTTACGGTTTATCATCTATTTTCCTTAAAGAACGAAAAATAAATCTGCTCATAATACGTTAATGTTGAACGTAAAAGGAATGTTCATAAAACAAAAGAAATTTCCAGGATGCGTCGTTTACGTTTGACAACATAAAACATTACATCTAACAAAAATTATTTAAACAATCATCTTTACAACTTTGCGTTGAAATATGAAAATTAAATTCTGGCATGGGATATACCTGACCTTTGCATATGTTTATACAGACCATCAAGTCTGGGAACGCCTTCACAACGCGTAGTAGTTTTAAAGTTAATGCAACATAGAGCCAGCTCAAATTCAAATACAGCTGATTACGCTCGGAGTTCTGTCAAAATGTCACGGATCTATCAGCTTCAGGTTGAGAATCGCAGGGCACACAGTGCAGTGACTCTGAAGGTCTTCAGTTACTTTACCATCAATACTGACAGAACTCTGCATGGCTAATTGACCGTAATTATCACTCACTAAACAGCCCTAGGTCGAATGGCACTAGCTGAGTTCACTATTAAATTGCTGTTTGGTCTGAATAAACTGAGTTCAGTAACAAACTGAATACTTTGACCATAACTGCAAGAGGTTAGACTGTTATCCTTCCGTCGGCAGCTGGCATTGTCTTATACACAACAGCTTTCCGATTCGCTCACTAACCTCTCTGCCACACAGAAGACTTGTAACCCCGCTATCTCTGTGCTTCCAAGCAACATTCCTCTCTCCTCCATCTAGTAACTTTTTTCCTTACTGGATAACATTAGCCCTTATGAATTGACTCTGTTTCATTGGCACTGCTAGATTCAAACGTCAGCCTCCATTACATAAACTCGACTTCGAGGGCGCACATCAAGTTCTACCTAATATTTCCTTACAAACTCCGCGTAACCTTGCGTCAAGCGGTTCAAATGTGGCCTATCATGGTGAGTCAAGACTTACATCAGCTCCTCAGGTCACTCACAACGCTACATCTCGCATTTCTATCGATACTGCTCTCCCTGTCACTGCTCTGTCCTGCTATCACACTCTCGCAATTACGAGCGGCTGTAGAGCAAGCTTTCAGGACACTTGAGAATCAATAGCACGTCGGGTTGCTGGACAAGAAGGGGTCCCACGCGATGTCAGGAGGTATCACGTGACTTTTCACTTATTTATATATATATATATATATATATATATATATATATATATATATATATATATATATATATTTTAACCTGCTTTACGTCTCTCAACAGCGAAGTCTTTAGAGACGGGAAAGGATGGGGGGCAAGGATGGGGGCAAGGAATGGGAAGGAATTCGGCCATGACCTTTCGAAGGAAGCATCCCGGCATTTGCCTGGAGTGATTTGGGAAACAATGGAAAACCCAAATCTGGATGCCCGGACAGGGATTCGAACCGCCGTCCTCCCGAATGCGAGGGCAGAACGCTAACCGTTACACCGCCACGCTCGGTGTGACTTTTCACATCCCAGTTTATAAACTATTAGAATGCTAAATTTTCATAACACAAACTCAAATAATTAATTCAGCATTCTGCGGAATTACAGCAATAGCACTTTCTATACATTAAAATTGAACGATAATCGTGTTAAAACTTCAGGATTCTTTCATTAGTATATTTATTGTATTTAACTTGTTAGGAAGTTTTTTTTTCAATCTTGAGTAACGGACTGCCACCCCTTTCTCGACAGTTTGCTTTTTTCCGAAATTTCAATTTTTTTAGAAGTTTGACTGTACATGTTAGTTCTTGAAAATGGAATACCAGATTGGCGCCAATCTACAGGTACAAGATAATGATGAAACACAAGTCACTAGTGTCACGCAATGAAATATAACACTAAGAAATTTTAAAGTGAACTTAGTGAAATTAAACAATATTTAAAGCTATTATTAGGGACTGTAAGTAATGTGGTACATTACTTTTTTAACTGTATCGTAGTAATCGTATTCTATGACACCGAATTGCATTGTAGTCTAACCCAAAAAGAATTATCAGACAAACACTGACATGTGTAAATCATAAATGGAAAGAAAGAAATTGTTAGTCAGCAGCTGCAGAATTATTTGAGCACATCAACGTCAATCATATGATTATAATAATCGCGTCCTTTTTCTTCTCCGGGTCTTCCTCCTCGTCAGTCAGAGGTATTTATGGCCCGGAGAGGAATGCTTGCCAACGAAGGAGAAGGAGATCGACCTTCATGGATCACCTTCTTTTACTTATAGAGTTTATTGGAGACGGGAAGGGTCTGGAGACTGGGGGCAGGGAATGGGAAGGAATGCAGCCATGGCCTTTTGAGGAAAGCATCGTGATTCGTGACATTCGCTTGGAGTAATTGCTGGAAACCATGGAAAGCCGAAATCTGGACGGCGGAACGGGAATTCGAACTCGCGTCATCCCGAATGCGAGACCAGGTCACCGCTTTCCCAGCACACTGAGTCATTCGCTTAATCTATGCTGGATAAGCATGGAAAAAAACATACACCAGTATCAAACCCTTGTTGCCCCAATTGTGTTGTCTCAGTGTTGCCTCTCACTCATCAGCGTTGGTGAAATGTGTAATTCTGATCTATGGCGCCGTAAGCGTCTTCTTGTTATATAACTGACATTTAAGTTTGGTCGTGAAGTACACTTAGGTTTCGGATAGATTAATAATGTTTTAGCAGAAATAGCTGCGTCAAATTTCAATAATTTTGGAGAAACTGAGATGATTAAAAAAAAAAAAAAAAAAAAACAGGTTTGAATCGCTTGTAAGAATTAACTGCTTGCAAACAAATCAGTTGATAGGCCAGAAGAAGAGTAGAGATAACTTCCCAGAAAAAACACACACACACAACATTTTGGTTCTTGCCTTTCAGCTTCCACATGGCTTAAGTTGACACTGACATATACAGAGCGAAATAACTGCTTCTCTGGATAAAGGTTGCCAAAACTCGTTTAAGTTTACAACATTTTTTCTTAGTAACTATACAGTAGTTCTGTGGATTATTCCATAACAACTAAGTTGGCAATTTGTCATGTGCTACAACCTACGCATGCCAGCAACATAGCCCAACATGAAAGTAAGCTGTTTTAAGGGAGTCAGGGAATGGAGTAAGTTACCAAGAGAAGTGATGGCTTATTTACCAAAAACGCCGAAATTCCTAGCGGTCAAAAGTAGGCGGATACAAGAAAAGGGAAAAAAGATAATTTTAAAATATTTACTCGCAACCGTTGGTGGACTCAATCAAATGCTTGCAAGTGAACTCAGTTATCATTAACATAATTTTACCATGTATACTCATTTCATGTATTTTTCTACATTTGAATGTTCTACGCTCCCTCCTTTTTGATTATATGTCAGTATCATTTGAGAGTGTTCTTCATCAGTCTCTTCTGCAAGCGCTTCTAACTCACCTCTCATTCTTTATCATTTCTATTCTTGTTACTCTCATTCTCCTTCAGAGAACTTTCATTTCATTTGCCTGTGTCTTGTTAATATTCTACTTATTCAATGTCCAAGGAACATAATATGCATGCTAAATTTAACCTTACATCTGTGTGTAACATCCTGGTTCCGATTCTGAAACTTCTTAAAATTGTTTCTGTTTGCAAGTTGCATATCACCATCATTATTTCTTCCACTTCACTCAGTAAAACTTCCACTATTTGCCTTCTTCAGTTGTCATGATAATTCACCTGGTCAGTCTCTCCTTCATTCTAGTCGTGAGCGAATGATTACTTTTCACTGCATTAAATTTGAAGTTATACAGTCCCAAAAAAAATCTGTCCAAATCCCTTATATCCATTCAACTCCCTTCATTATATTCTCCTTCATAAATGCGTCGTCCACAGAAGTCATAAACGCTTATTCGCGCAGGGATTATACACATTTCCATATAATATACCCACCGAACAATATTACTGCAATACAGATAAATACTGACACAGAAGATTTGGAAATATGTAACATTCACATTGAATTTAGAAAGTGCACTTGCTAATAACCTGGTTTTCACGGAAACAGCGGTACCGGCATTCCTTTGATGTTTATATAATTGGCCGTGTGCCCAGCGGCACGTGTGCTATTAGCCTACCAAGCAGAGCATCATCAGCACTGTCCCCTTTGCTGGGAATTTGACGTATGGTGTGAGGAAGCACAGGATTCCGCCAATGGAAAGCCTGCGTGAATGGGATGGACACGTGTGAACGAATCATAGAATTTTCTGTAAATGAACAACACTAACTTTTACGTATATTTTGATGTTGCCGATGAATGAGCGATAAGGGAGGAGTTACTCTCGTGGATTCTCACCGACATCGGAGGAGGGAGAAAAACTAGTGGGTGAAGGCATTATTCGTCCCTCCCTGTGGTTCGGGTAAATTCACCTTCAGGAGGGAACTATGGACTTCAGCTTTGATTTTGCATAAGGCAAGGTTACGTCTTCTGCAGTATGTTTGTGTCCTACAAGTGTTCAGCTAACTGTTTATATTCGCAATGACGAATAAAGCTGGTCTGCGCAGAGTTCAAATCGGTTGGTGATTTCAGTACAGTATATGTTTGAGCAGACCCAAAAGGCGATGTTTGGAATCAGTGTGTGTTGATCATGGCAGCTACAGAAAGGTAAATATGGTCATTGCCTTATCGACGAGCATTTGCAGAATTTCAGTAGATATTCTGGGTTATAAAATCTTTTGTATCCGCTGAACTAATCACATAACAAGCTAGCTAGAGCTTCCGAATTAGTTTCCGGTGGTGCCCAAAATATTTAACAGTAATAAAATTCATAACGAACTCTGTGACACCATATTCAATTTGACGTTTTATCGCTTAAAACTTGTAAGATAACAGTCTGGGTATCGTGCCTTCTCTTTGTGTCTAATGATAGAAAAAGATGTTATACTTCTACATGTCTCAAACTAATTGATATTAATAGAAGTAGCTTTTTAATAACATTTCGTTACCTTTTTTTAAAAAAAAAAGGATCACGTATTAGCTTCTATAAGAGTATTTTTTGTAACGTTTCCTTTTAAGTTTAAATGAGCACGTGCTACTTGTTTATAAATCAACAGTAAAATCATATATTTCAACACCATGTTTTCTATCGCCATCATTTTCGCATTCTTCATTGTTTCATCCAGGACAGCAATGAAAAGTAAAGATTAGTGGTACTATGTTCTTAGTATGAAACATTTACTTGCTCTATCCCATCTATTCTCTCTACCAATGTTTTAACACAACTCACTAGGTGAAAACTCGTCATCGTGTTTCGGGTAGATCAGCCTATCGCCAAAAGACAGGTTCACGTAGGCAAATGTCGATGCTCAGGACTTGTTTTTTGTCATGACAAATGCCAACATAAGGGGACTGCTTTCTTCGGGTGTTCGGAGTATTGTGCGTGGAACAAATACAACCTCACCCCTGGCATGTCCATTCTAACCTTCGACAATGATCAAGATGGAGCGTTTTCAAGGACGAAGTAAAAGACTTTTTATGGTCACTAGTCATAATCGGATGATATGCACTATTTATTGAGTTTGATTATTGATGGACCTCTTAAGTTCGATTTGATCCATAAACGCATTGCACAGAACATAACAGTGACAAAAATGCGGTTTTAGCGATAAAAAAAGAGTACTTACTATCAAAGATGACGAGTACCTCGCCTGAAACTGCTGAAATACGAATATGACATATATTTGACAATGACGGTTCACTCTAAAAAAGCTGAAGAATTTCGATTTAGTCCGAAGAGACTTGGGAGAGTGAAATACGAACAGAGACAATCTCGATATACAGTATCTAAGAGACAAAGGTCATGATAGTGTGACATGATCTAGCAGAAATACTATCTTAACTTGTTTTTGATCTTAGGGGTTTGCTCAGCAAAATTTTAAGTATTTCTGTTCAGTTGGACGGGACTTATTTACTGACAGAGTTGGTCTTACTATTTAGTATACATGCCTCTGGTACAATTTCGTTAGTCTGTTTATAGTGTGTTTTGATGAAAAATCCAAAACCATCCCCGTTTGTGGCTGGAGATAGACAACGGCAGGAAATCAAGGAGAGGTTGTAGAGACTAGCAGTGTGCGTGGCCTTTCGATACCTTGTAAGGCTCCACAGAAACCGTAGTGGTGGCTAACCAACCTGGCGGACCCTGTTGAGTGACAGACATCGTCGTGGTACTCCAGTTATCTCGGCCATCGATGCGGGCTGATGAATCTGTAGATAAAGAAATTTCCTAGCCGACGCCTGCAATGTAGGGACACGTGCGCTGACACCACGTTGTGTTGGTTGCCTCCTCGTTTCCGCCGCAGGGGCTCTGGAATGGCGTACTGTGTATACTTCAAACGCCGCCGCGCAGTAGTAGCATGTTAGTTTAACAACCTTTTCAAACAGGTAAATAGAGCTTGTAAAGCGAAGAAAAGAATAATCCGTACATAAATTCAGAAGAACTTGACACTCTTGAAAATCCTTACGCAATAAGGCTTCAGCAGATGATATAATTTCCGAAATAATTGAAATATGCTTTTACTGCGAATTTCAATATCTTAACAGTACTTCAGTATCAATCA
Organism: Vandiemenella viatica; assembly: GCA_031002005.1. NCBI lineage: Eukaryota > Metazoa > Arthropoda > Insecta > Orthoptera > Morabidae > Vandiemenella > Vandiemenella viatica. The sequence continues at coordinate 74,964,773 of JARYHS010008075.1, forward strand.
AGAAAGTCATACAAAAAAATTTGTGAATAAGTTTAGCAGAAAAAACTGTCAGGCAGTCGAAGTGAAGTACGTACCAAGCGCGGTAGGGAAGGGGGAGGGGGGAATAGATGAATCATGATATGAATATTGATAAAAGAACCTGGTGTTGATGGACTACGGGAAATAACAGCTCCAGCCCAAGTTAACTGATTAACATGGAGCATGAATGCAAAAAAAAAAAAAAAAAAAAAAAAAAAAAAAAAAGAATAAAAAAAATTACCACCAGACCAAATGTTTTGTCATAAAACTCGAGGCTAAAAGACCGAGTGAGATACACAGTCTTGATGAAGATCGACGTAAAGTAAAGTGTACTTGACAGGGAAACCATAAAGTTGTAACTTCAAGATGTAAGAGAGACGTTGTCTGTGTGCAGTGTGGCACCTGGCCGTGAATGCGTGTTGCGTCACTGCTGCGGTGACCTTGCGGCCCCTCCCCTGCCTCCACGTGCCGCCCGGCCCGTTGCCCAACACCCAAACATCGGCCCTGTACAGTCGCTACACACACAACGCGGCCATTCATTGACTCCAACCGAATCAACGAGGAGAGCATCCCCGAGGCATCGGATTACTTGAATCGTCTGAATACATTTAAACATACAGCAATCCTACATTCTTGGCAACATTCAGCTGGATTATCGCTGCTGAATACACGGTGTATTAATAAAACTTCTCTAACGGTATTTATATAATTACTACCGCTCCCACAGCAATCGAGACTGTAAACATCATTCGTAGCGTTCAATGACACCCTGTACATGACATCACTTGTTGTTGGGTAGGCAGTCTTTTTCCAGTTGATAAATTGAGAAGTAGTAGAATGTGTCACCCATCTTGCAACATTCAACCATAAACTCTCACCCCTTTAATTTTTACTTTCTCATCAAAGTACTCATTTCCAATCAACGAAACTTTGAGGTGCCCGAATTTAATAGTACTACACTAACGTCTCTCATAGTACTTTAAAACGAGGGCTCATTGGTGGTGCAATAGAGTGCTTGGTAGCTAGGGTAGCAAACTTATTTGTAAGAAAATAAATTATATTTATCTTTTAAAGGTGAAAATAAAAAGTATATGAAAAAAGTATTTTTAAATTTAGGGGTTTACTGTCTTTAAACTTTTTTTTTGTCTTGCTTATGGAGCTTGCTATTAATTTTTTATTTCTTTTCAAAATGTTATAGTTGCTACTACATCCTAAATCTAGATTTTTAAATAAATTAACAAAGCCATTCAGTTCCCTAAATTGTATATTTTAACAGCAATAAAGTATTTCCGTATAATATATGGATAGTATAAAGAATGCAAACCAAAAATAAAGTATGGTACGTAATAATAAAGTATGGTTGACAACCCTAGCTGGTAGCGCCACCACACACATTAAGCAAATAACTCCGTGTAAGGTAACTGTAGCTAGATCCGACGTGCAATTGAATCAAGTTCGAATGTAAGGAAATTCGATGATCCAGAAACGATGCATAAAATCAGCAACGATGTCAGGTCAATCTGATCGGGTCCACGGTGATGGTATGGTCTGTTGTAGAGCGTGTGCATACCACAGCCAGAAGCGTGTATTTTGGTAGCAAAATCGTATCGTTGGGAAATACAATAACTACAAAGGAACATGAAACGGGACTTGCACATAACTTCCGTCGTAGGCAAAGCTAATTCTAAATTACGATTCATAGGTCGTATTCTGAAAAATTGTAATGCCCATACAAAGGAAACAGCGTATAAAACACTAGTGCGTCCGCATCTGGATTACTGTTGTGGTGTTTCTGATCCGTATCGCAAGAGCCTGATTGACTCAGTGGAGAGGGTGCAGAGGAGAGCCGCTCGATTCGTGACTGGTTGCTACAGCCCATATGAAAGCGTCACAGAATTGAAACATAGATTGGGCTGGGATAGTTTGGAAGGCAGATGACGTCATTTGCGTTTGAATTTATTGGAGAATATGCTAAATTCTATGACAGACGAGTGCAGTGACATACTTCTTCCGCCAACCTATTTGGGTTGCAATGACCGGAGGAATGAATTTCGATAAATAAGATGCCGTACTGTTGCTTTTATGTATTCTTTGTTTCCTCGTGCTATTCGGGATTGGAATGCGCGGGTTTAGGATTGGTGCTTAGCACCCTCTGCCACCCACAATGTTTGTGAATTGCAGAGTATGGATGTAGAACTATCAATTAATATATGTTTGCTTTATTTTCTATTGAATGGGGATATGTAAACGTGATTATGATGAAATAAATAAGCGTATGTATCCGTATTTTAAATAAGAAAAATATTTCATTTATGGAAAGCCGTGGAATATAGATACATAATTTTTTTCTTAAATCTACGGGGGTGTCGAATTTATGTTCGTCACTAATAATTGTCCTTTAGTGATAAACTGACCGAACCTTCGTGCCTTCTACAATAATAAGTTTATTTTTAGGCTACAGTGAGAAACTAGAAACCTAAAATTGGCAAATGATGGTCTTCAGTGAATACGATAACATACTTAGGAACCTGTAGTTTCTTATGCTCTAGGCAAATAGTGAAATCCATCACTTCTTAAGTACTCCATTTATAGGCAGCAGATATAGAAAAGGAAAATCTCAGGGTTTTTTTCTGTGTTTTTTTTAATTAAGGGGTTCAGTGGATTGTTGCTTCTCTGAATCTATGTTATTCCTTAGGGGCCCACAACCTACGGGACCTGGAATGGTGCCCTTGGAACACCACCTGAGTCTGGAATTGTTTCTACTTAGGCCAGACCCCTTCTGTTAACTTTCCTGTCAATCTCCTTTGGCCAGCTGTTATTCTTTTCTAACACAGATGCTTTTATAGGGATGAGGAAAGGATGTCGACTTTAAGTGCAACATGTGTCGAATTTAAAAGCACATCTAATTCAAAGTATCGACTGTAGAAGCAAATTCTGAAGTTTATATGAGTTACATTTGCACTTGAAAATTACTTGCAACTGTTATGTATAATGATACACAAATATTCAGCATGCAGAATATGACTTTAGAATGTACAGTTATTAGATAGTGTTGTCAGAGGCCTTGGAAATGGAAAAATAATGTGCCGCCAATAGGAGCGCTTACCTGGCGTATGGCATCTCTCTCCTGAAGCGGGAGACACTCTATGGAGCCACAAGGTGCACCCGAGCAGAATACAAAGGCCTGATTCGGCGCCAGCTGTCAATCTTGATCTCTGGTTAACATCTCAACCAGCAGGTAGCACATACGGTAATTCCATGTAACATCATGGGGTTTCTGCAGCTTTGGTTATCCTTTCAATTGTGTTGACATTGCTATACAAACATGTGCAATTGATATCAGACTTCGTCTGTACAGGTATCCAATGCCCAGATCATGTCACGTGGTATACCGTGTCGCTTTCAGGTTTTTTTTACCTAAATAAGGAAGTATTTTTTAATTTTTCCGTGGTAGATACACATAAATACCGATTCAGTAAAAGAGCGATAGTCACAGAATTTTCTTGAAATTTCATGTTTCATGCTTTGCTGGATTACGCTTTTCAGAAAGTTTCTCATAATCATGTCGCTGGAAGGTGGTACGTCTCCCTGTTGTACATTACTCAACTGCGGTATTCTTGGCCAGAAGTCACCAAAGTAGCAGTAGTAGTAGTAGTAGTAGTAGTAGTAGTAGTAGTAGTTTAAACCCCTGTTTTTCGTTGTACCCGTATAGCGCTTCTTTTTATGTCTTTACTCTTTCAATGACCGCGTAATGTACTATGTAGTGAGATCACTTGTTTCCATCTTTATTACTTGTAAGTTCCCTCAAACCGAACAGAAATTCTTCAAAATTTGTAGGACGAATCCTCAGGGTGACATACACGTCAGGTTGGAAATTCAGTCAGATCACGTGACCTGTGGCCCAAAGAACTCATTTTCTATCCCTAAAACCACGCTAACTTGATTGCACTGAAAGTCGTTAGTGGGTATGCCAAGAGTGCTGTTGTGCTCATTTCAAGCATAATCCTACTAACACTCGAAAGCGGTGGTGACCTTTCTTTTCAAATGAAAAGAAAGCAGCTCTCTGTCACGTTGACATTTGCCTTTGACAGTTAATAAGTTCCAAGGGCAAATCCAGGATAAAGTAGGCATTTACCTGCATGAACCTGTCAGCCTGCTGGGAACCGAGACTGCCACAGGTTCACACCTAGCTGTTAATACCACCAGCAGAGGCGAGCCAATCCTTAAAACTTAAATATCTCTGAAACTAAATTCACAAGGATACACATTATTGCTCACAAGTGTAGCGAAACTTACTCTTCCACCCCTGCGTAACAGACATTGAATCATTTTTCAATAGTGTTTGGATTTTGCATGCACCGCATTTTGTACAGATCTAAAATGCGTGGGTTGAAATAAGAAAGCACGTTGAAGTAAATTGAGGCGGAAGGCGTATGTGACTCCCTTTCACCAAGTCTGGTAGTTGGGTCAGAAGAGTGACGATACAGTAATAACATTCACCGTACAAACTGTAAGCTGCGGCTAATTACAAAAAATTTTATGCTGTTGTTGCTCAGTTTTACCAATACATGGAAATTAGCATAGGTTATCGATTATTATAACGAGTAATTGTGCCCTGATATATGCAGGAATGAGTATAACTACATGACAGTTTAAGGATTCCTGCAAACGTGATTTGGAGAGCTTCGGCATGCGCACTTCTGACTGTGAGGATTGCGCCATCACGAGACACTTATGGCGCCATCATATCGCCGCCGGCATGTCCAAACACGACAGCGCATGGCTGGGTAAAATAAATCTGATAAAGCTTCGTAACAGCGGTGTACATCCACCGGACCCATATTTCGCGTGCGATAGCTGTGGCAAGGTTTGTGGCGCCGCCATCGTACTATTCAGCTACAAAAGATGTGGTGCTCTCAACCCTGACGATAACTGAGTTACTACAACTATCATCTGTGAAGATGTTGTGGCCAATATATATACACATGATAAAAATGTATTATTAGGGGAGGGAATAGATGAAAAGATTAACTCAGGATATGAAGAGGTGGAGGATTTCATACAAACAGACGAAATTTCATGACGACAGGAAATCGTCTACTGTGTGACGTCACTGACATAATTGCACTATAAATTAGGGAGCGTCCATAAACCACGTAGCTCCATTTTGGCCTCCCGTGAAACCCTTCCCCCTCCCCCAGCGCAGCACGTAGCTTTTTTTCCCTATTGATTCCAGAAGACATTTTGTACTGTTTTCTCTCGTCAGACTATCGTAAATTACGTACGGAAATAATTCAATGACTGAAATCAATATTCACATGCTGTTGTGTGTTCTGTACCTCATTTTAACTGTGACAAATAGTATGAATTAAAAGCTACGTGGTCTGGCTCAGAACCCCCTTCCTCCTCCCACGTAACCCCGCGTAGCTTTCCAGTCAATCCGGCACTCCCCCCCCCCCCCCTAGACCGAGCCCCCCTAGTTTATGGACGCTCTCTTATTGGTGTTTTCCATTGGTTTTTATTGTCATTCTAACTCACCTTCCAATGATACCTCCATACTAATTGCTTTATTGTTTAGGCACTTCTCTGATTTTAATTAAATTGAGAAAACCGACTAAGTAAGGTTAAATTTGTGATCTCGTAATTGGTTACCCGTATAGTTTCGATTTGTTGCTCTTTCAGGTTCTCTCACGGTTGGACCAACAGTGTAACATGGAATCCGAATCATGGAGCGTCTTGGCGTATTTCACATGACCGAACAAAAGTTCGTATAATATCATGCTCTCACCGGATTTTTTAAATGTAATTCGTTTCTATATATTCACTTCCGCTTACAATAAACTTGATTTTTTCGACTATAGAAGTTTATTTATACAGAAAATATATAAATAATAATTAAAATAAAAGGGCACTTATTGTGGATGCCTTTCTACACTCTTTAAACTTCAAGCTTGACGGCACAATTAGAAATGAGCAGACTAAAAAAATTGAAATTCGATTCAGATTAAGTTAAAACTTCACACAGTGCGCATGCATCTTGTGCCAATCGCGGACTTATTCATGGTGTCGTCTTCTTCATTCTGATTTTTGAAGAACATGTAGTTAACAGCGTTTCATATACGTCACACAATGGCATTTCTTAATGATGATAATATGGTGTGCGTGGTTTGAAGAAGATATCGGTTATTATTCTTTCTGGTGTAATACGTAGGATGAATGAAGCAGTTGTTCTAATCAGTTTCCAAATAACCGTTACTCTATGGCAGGTTAGATTTTGTGGTACTGTAACAAGTATTTGCCAGCAAATGTTTTTTCGTACGAAGTTTGTAGAAACACGCCCGTGGACTGCTTAATGCCTGACCGAACGAATAGAAGCCGTTAAGAGCACATTATGCATTATTAACGATAGGTTTTTTATGAATTTGAAATGATTGAAGTAGTAATAAATCGTATGGCTACATTTTTTCAGAAACACAAAAAAAGCTTTGAGGTAGAACAATTAAATCAATCATGCTATTAATGCTTTATCGTCTTGAGTGTTTGCAAACAGACAAGACGATAAAGGATTAATTACATGATTGTCTTTATTGTTCTACCCCACAGCTTTTTTTTATGTTTCTGACCGTCTGAGTGATAATGTTACTCTCATTCTTAATCAAACTATATAACAGTGAAACAAAGATGTTACAAATGCAGGAGGCAATGCGTAATAAACTTGAATATCAAAATTAAGTTTCATGGTAGCAATTAATTCTAACGTTCTTCATATCTGCTCTTTATAAAAGTTCTGCCATCCATGTAAGTTTTTTGGAACTAGACTACATCATTTATAGGATTTATTCATCTATCCAGCTTTCTACTGAAACTTTTATCACATTTACTAATAAACTTGATATTTCATGTTTATCAAAGATAGCGTTGATGCTGAACGATTGTCAGTAATGGACAGTAATTTCCTTAACAACTCGCGGAAACTATATAGAATTATTTGTCTCTGCAACGTTGTATACGTATACTACAGTTCTTCTGTGAATAAAAATAAATTTAACGGAAATTGAATTGGCTCAGTCGACAGATTAGATTTAACCAGTAACTGCGTCTTTATTGTTACATCCACTGAGAAAAAAAAATATTGGTTTAAGGCAAGACTAGAATGTGGTTACGAAAGATAGTAATATATCTTTCAGTTAGCATTCATTAATGAACTTAATTTTACATCTATATTCCGAAATTCACAAAAGTTTATTACACCATTTCCTCTATAGTCAGGCTACTGTAAGAGATGTTTTGTCAGAAATTAAATGATGCCCTGTTAGTCCGTAAATTCGAGGTTTGTTTTTTAGTTTGACTCTCCAGTAACTTCGACTTCCTCTTTAGAGCATAAAGTAGCGGTCGGTAACGTTAGAAGCCCTACTCTGAACCTGTTCTACAGTCTGTTGTGACACGAATTCATTTGTTAGTTTGAAACGTAAGAATTCTGACAGAAGTGGCCATCAAGAACGAAACAATCTTGTGACGACACGTTGCGATGATGCAGCTCAGTTCTTGAGAAAATAGGTTCCGCCATCGCAGAAGGACACGTTACGTCAGGAGCCTGCTAAATGTTCTCACAGTAACTAACACAACATCCTCTGCGCAACACCCAGAATCGCTCACTCACTTCATGCCAACGCAATCGCTGACACGTTTTACATTCTCTGGCCACTGCTGCAGGCAGGCAGCCGTTAAGCCTTCTTGCGCCGAGCTGTATTTACTGTATTAGTGACAGTATGAGCAGTGCAGTTCCCGAAACTAGTTTACGATGAACTTTACATACGTGTTTGCGACCTTTTCTGTTTAGTGATCCAGCTTGTCAGATGAAGAGATGACCATTTTCTCTGAATAATTTACTAGAAGAATTTCAAAGAAACCTAATATCGATTTTTTTTTCTTACATTTTGTATAAACACTGAAGTAAGAAGCAATGTTTTGTAAAACGTCTTATAGTAAAATATCTACGAAAAATACTTATTAATGCGAACAATTACTAGAATACACTACCAAACCGATTAAATGAACTAGTCCCACATATCACAAAATGTTACACACCATCCTCTTCCCTTCCTGGGAAGCTCTTCCACAAACCCGCGCCTCATTCATCATGTCCATTTTGGTACATTATTTTTCCACTTAATTTTCAGGAACGTGCTATAACACCATAATTCGATTGCTACAACTTTCCTTATTTCTGGTGATCCTAAAGTCCAGGCTTCACCTCTATGAACTGCAATATTCAGTAGGCCCTACGTACTGTACAGCCTTAGAAAATTCTGAGTGTTCGGTCAATATTTGAAAGTAAAAGATTTAATGATTACTATTTTTTTAAATCTAATTCCTACTGATAGCTCTTATATTTAATATATCGTTTGTGTTATAATTTTTGCTAAATTTCATGACTTTTCTCTTGCCTTGGTTAATATTTAATCTAATTTCTTCCCCTAGTTTTTTTTTTTTTTTTTTTTTTTTTTTTTTTTTTTTTTTTTTTTTTTTTTTAATGTACTTTAATAATTTCTTTATAACCTCACTCCTGTCTGCTAACATTCAAATTTATTTTTTACTTTCTTCATTGCTTCCTCGACATAAAAGATCTGTATTAGTGGGGGATACATTACAGTTTTATCTCAGTCCCTTTTGAATCAATGTTACTGCAGTGGTTAACGTACTTTTACAGTATTATATCCATCTGATTATTAATTTTGAACATCTTGTCCTATCTAATATCGTCCAAACCTTTTTCCAGAAACGTTATAGTATCCTTGTTGTACGCCTTTATGGAACTTATTCAACCCAAGGGGAAATCGTTAGCCGCAAGCCACTCGGCTCTCTTCAGTCCTTCAGAAGGGCCGTTGGTAAGCAGTGCCTAATTGCTTATAACTGGAATCTTTCAGCTGCGAGGCTCTCATCCTTGCGAATAAGATGCATAACGTCAGCGGATGGTTGGTAGTTGGTTAAAAGCCGCTATTGCTTGTATTTTTACGTTCTGGTATAAAGGGTATGAGATTATCATTTGACGTTCCCGCTTCTGCGGGTCGCCCAGCACGTAATCTTTCATTTCTGATTGTCTCTCCAACATTTGCCCTTCAGTTTTTTTTTTTTTTTTTTTTTTTTTTTTTTTTTTACTTGTTGCTTTACTCCGTGTCGACGTAGAGGTCATTAGAGGTGGGACTGTGAATAACGAACGGGAAGAAATTCGGCCATGGCCCTTTGAAGGAAGCATCCCGGCATTCGCCTGGAGTGATTTGGGAGAACTATGGAAAACTCAAATCTGGATTCTCAGACGAGGATTCGAACCGGCGTCCTCACGAATGCGAGGCCAGAGCGTTAAACGCTCACCCACCATGCTCCGTTTTTCCTTCATCCCTTGTCTTCGGCCAACCAGTTCTCGCTTGTTTAGACCATAATTCTTCTGCTAACCGAGAGCTATCTGAAGTCTCAGAGTTATGATTTTCTCCGTTTGTTATTCTGAATTTATCCCCACACATCCAACAGTTTAGTGTTATTCTATACACTTTGGGTATATCACTGTGTGCTTGGAGTTCAGGACTTTACTCCACTTGCTCTAATTCGTTCTGTAGCACTGGCAGCTTCATCTGCTAGTTAGGTCTGGCACCCACCGAGTTACGTAGCGTTGGTTTCAGCGCACCTGTCATTATTTACATTGTACACTTGTTCACTTGTCTATGAATTTTTTGCTGTGTAGTTGTTTGTTTGAAGTATACTATGGCAACCGTAGCAATTCGAAGCCTTGCGCGGTGGGTCAGAGGTAACGCTCTGGCCTCGCATTCGGGAGAACGCGGGTTCGAATCCCTTTCCGGCCATCCAGATTTGTGTTTTCCATGGTTTCTCCAGATCACTTCAGGCTAATGCCGATATGGTTCTTCCGAAAGGCGATGGACGTATTACTTCCTGTTCCTTGCCTCTAGTCATTTCCAGCCATTAAATACTTCAACGTCGACGAGGCGTTAAGAACCCCCCCCCCCCCAAATAAAAAGCAAATCGAAAGAGATGACAGTTAATGATCTCCATGTTGCGCAACAAGTTAATTGAGTAGGCTGTTACGCGTGCACAGTTTGAAGGCCGTGGTTTCAGGATGTTTGCTGAAGGTATCTGTTCTAACTAGTTCAAGTACAAACTATTTTGTAATTTGATTGTGCCGTAGCATTGCGTCTGCAGTCGGTGTTCAGCCACAAGGTGTGAAAAATCGAAACACGACACTTCCATTTTTGTTTCGCAACAGATAACATTCACTTCCTAAAATCAGAGCTTAACTACACGAGACACGGCGTCAATAATTGGTAAGTTTGTTCAAACCTGCACGCTGCGTACACAAATTTTTGGCTTTTACCGAGTGAAATTTCATTCACTGAAAAAAAAAACTCTAAGTGAAATCTATATCATTTCTAGATCAGACGCGTGATGCCATATGATTAATAACTTAATTGTGCTTCATCTGTTTTGCATTTGATTCTATATATTTCGGAGATTTAGACGAAACCGTGGATTAAGTTTCGGTCTAAACGAAAGACAAGATAATTACATTTGGATACCTGGATTCTGGAACTAGACATAATGAGCACGTCGTTATGTTAGGCAAGGAGGCATGCAGCTTAACCCCACCCAGCTACACCGCTGATGTTCTACTAATGGACCAGGAGCTGGAATCAATCGTAACGACACAGAGGTCGACAGTACGTTCTAGCACAGATGTATCCTCCACGACGACCTTTGTATTCAGCATCCAACTCCCAACGACGGCACGTCACATCTATCATCCGTATGATATTCAACGACGGCGCCTTCCGTATTCTCCTTTATCGCATCCAGGCGGTAAACACTCCTTTCTGCAAATGTAACGGACAGGCACTACAGGACCTCTCATTTGTTAAAGTGCTCCAATTTTCACCAACATCAAACAACTTTCATCAAGTCCCTTGTACGAGCACAGCAGCCACTTCCAACCAGTATTACGGTTCTACTGGTTACAAATAACATCAAAATCTATTCTGTCGTTAAGGACTTTATTAAGGACGCTGGCATACATATATGCATATATCCAATAATTTTTTTCGAATCACCCATCTTTGGGGTACGTCAGATCAATCACTTCTTGGATGCTTGCGTTTTCTTCTTCTCCCAGTATTTCTTCATTCTGTCTGATCTCTTCCTTCTTTCCTCTTCTGATATTTGAATCGGTTTTCTCGTGTTTATCGCAACTTGGAACCTCTTACTTTTGTCTTCGGTCACGGTCTTGGCTGTACTATTCTTTAGCATCACTTCGGTAATCTGGAGTTCTCTCAGATCCTTTTCTACTTCCTTAAACCAGTTGGGCTTAGTCTTTTTTTTATAAAAGAAGTCAAAGATTTTTTTTTGTTAGTATGTTAGGATTCATTCGGAATATGTGTCCATAGAAATCAATCCTTTTTTTTATCATGGTTTCCGAGAGTCTCTCGGACTTTGTGTAGAGGGCTTCGTTTCTGTAGAAAACTTGTTATTCTGGAATTTGGGACCCATGATCTTCCTCAAATTTTCCTCTCTTTGATTTCCAATTTCTCCATTTGTCCTTTCCTCCCCATGACTAGTGGCTCTGCTACATAGAGTGCTTCCGGCTTAATTACTGTGTTGTAATGTCTTATCTTTGTGTTCCAAGAGAGGCTTTTCTTATTGTAAGTATTTTTGGTCTTCTGGAAGGCTGATTCCATTTTGGTCCTTCTCGCTTCCATTGTTTTACCTTCAAGGTTGTTCCATTCAATCCATTCCCCTAGGTACTTGAAACTCCTAACCACCTCTATTTTATGAGCTCCTACTCGGACTCTCGTAGGAGTGTCTGGTATATTTGTCATAATCTTTGTTTTTTCGAAAGAAATCTTAAGTTCTAACTACCCTGCCTGCTCTTGTAATTCGGCGATTTGTTCTTTGGTTTCCTCCCATGTTTCTGCGAGCATCGCCATATTGTCAGCGAATGCCAAACACTTAATCGTAACTCCTTTATATTTTGTTCCAAGTCTAATTCATCCTCTGGTTCTTGCATTCCATTCTCTCACAACTTTTTAGAGTGCACAATTGAACAACAGGGGGGAGAGGCCATCCCCTTGCCGGACCCCTGTTCTGATCTCAAAAGGTTCTGACAGTTCACCCATGAATCTAAATTTTGAGGTCGTATTTGTGAGGGTTTCTTTGATGATATTCAGGGTTTTCCTGTCCAAGCCAAATTCCTCCAAAATATTGAATAGCGACCTCTGTCTATGGAATCGTAAGCTTTTTGGAAGTCCACAAAAGTCACTATATATGGTTTCGCCCTCTGCTTCTGGTATGCTAAAATGTTTCTGAGGTTTAGGATCTGTTCAGGGCAAGACCTTCCTTTCCTGAACCCTGCTTGATACTCCCCGATTTCGCAGTCCAACTGGGATTCTGCTCGTTCAAGTAATGCTCTGGACAATATCTTATAGGTCACATCCACCAGAGAAATCCCTCTGTAGTTATTCGGATCAGATTTAGAGCCTCTTTTGTGTAGAGGGTGTATCAGGGCCATTTTCCATTCCTCTGGAATCACTTCTTTCTTCCATATCTCCTCAAAAAATTTCTGGAGTGAGATAATTGCATTTTTGCTAGCATATTTCCATAATTCGGCTGTTATCTGATTTTCCCCTGATGCCTTAAAATTTTCCATGTGAGTCAGAATTGTCTGGATCTCACTTATAGATGGGGGTTTAGAGTCAGAGTTGGTGGAAGACTTCTTTCCATCATCGAACACCATCTTTTGGAGTGGTTCTTCGCAATTTAGGAGTTCCTTGAAGTAGTCTGCCAGTATCTTGCAGTTGCCCCTATTACTATATGCCATGTTCCTTTTTTTTTTTTTTTTTTTTTTTTGCTAAGCGCTTGTTCTTAACTTGTAATTCTATAAGACTGGCCGTGTGGTCTATTCAAGATATAAAGTCAAATAAATTAATAAAATACCAATACTAAACAGTGTGGAAATGTGGAGTTTACTCATTATACGCTCCGTAATTAGTAGACAGATTCAGTTGTTTACATCCACTATTTTCGGCCCTTGTGGAGCCATTTCTACCGCCAAATGCATAAGTCCACAAGCAGACCAATTCCGCTAACCTCAGATGGAACCTTGGATTTAGGACCAGTTTTAATGACTGTGTTAAGCAGAAAAGTAACATCAGTAATCTCAATTTTTTTATTGCTAGCTGTTCGTAAAGATAGAGTTATTATGTACAACTAGAGAGCACCCCACGCTTTTTTTATATTAAAGTTAACTTTTAATCAGTGACTTTATTCTTATCTTAAGCTTATTCAAAAAAGTTATACTGAATTCTGGGACAACATTTTTATGTTTCAAGATTATGTTTAAGCTTTTATTTCACATTGCTACAAAAGCGTTTATTTTTTTAAAATATAAATTTATTTTTAACTTTTTGGTTCACAATAGAATTTCGGGGCATAGATATGAAATTATTGCATTGTTACTGATCTTAATACGTATGCAAAATTTCAAATAATTCGGATTTCAGGAGGTGGGTGGACATTGAAATGAAACATTTTATTGCATTTAAAAGCTTTTCTATTGTTACTGGCAAAGTAATGAGAATATCAGGACATAGCTTTGAAGTTATTTTATTGTTATCGGTTTCCAATACATGTGCAAATTTTTTTTAAAATTCCGATATCTGGAATTCTGTTAAAATTCAGCTGCAGATTCCATTACATTCAACCACTTCACGTGACCTTCAGTGAGTATTAAAGCAATTAAGCTTTAACATTTTTTTTATACTCGTAGCAGGTAAGGCTAACAAATTATTCCCTACAGCGGCAAAAGTAGTTTGACTTCAAAAATAAACTATAAGGTCAGAAACATGTTTCGACAGTGTCCCCCTAATGGGAATCATTGCGCAATAAACCAGGATGTGGAAGAAAACTTTCTGTATTTGATGTTTTCTGCCTAGAACTTCTGATTTGTTCCTGTCTGTCTGTCTATGTCTCTACATTATGATAGAAGTAACATAATTAGGACTGCATGTAATTTTACTAATACCAGGAGTATTTTAAATGATTATTTAAAATTTAGTAGTAATTAGTCAATGATTTTTCTGCTGATAAACTATTGAATATTACTACATATGAAGATCGGTTGCATATATCTGCGGGATGCTTGGGAATATTTCCCTTTGTACGAACGTTTTAAATAAATTATTGTAAGTGTGCAAAACTTTGACATATAAATTTGAGAATTTAGCTGGTTTGTTCAAGATGTACTACCATGTTCAAATGTATCCGAACGATCTGAATCTATCATCGCTAAATTTCCTCCCAAACCTTATTCAACCATTCCTACACATCTGCTTACACAATCCTATACCCAGTAGGTTGCACAGTCACGTGAATATCCAGAATTGAGATTCACCCATTTTACAAAAAAAGTGATATATTTTAATATATTCGTTTTACAAACGAAAATGTGGATTATATTTCGTTAATAACAGAGTTGTGCAGACACTGAATACACTTCATTTTAATATCTGTATGTTGTGGATCATTTTCCTCAATTGCTAATAATATTAATAAATAAATAACGCCAAAGCAATTGACTTTTTTGGATTTATTTGTCTCCCGTACGCGTTTCACTTCTTTAGCAGAAGCATCATCAGCGGGTTTATTCTGTTAATTATGTACAAATTGTAAACAGGTTATGTTTTGTTTGGTACAGTGGAATGAATTAGTATCTAACTTATATTCTACTTACATTTGTGGTTTAATGCATTGCTTTTTGCTCCGTTCTCAGCATCAGTGCCTTTGCATTTTTGGTGTGAGGTGTCTTCATTATTCCGAATCACAACACTGCACTTTATAGCACTGCACTATGTGTTTTTCTTTTTGCAAATGGCCGTTCTGTTTGTTTACTAATTCTCGTGTTTGTGTTGTTATGCGGTGTTGTTTTGTTTTTTCAGTCTTCCATTTATTTGGCGGTTTTTTCAATTGTAAATGGTTTCAGTAGTTTATTGTGTTTTTCTTTTTATGTCTTTATTTACTGTTGTTTTTCTGTGTCGATGTTTCTATTTTATTTTAGTTTCAGTGTTTTGTACAGTGTTGGGTGTGTGAGGTTTGTGTATTCATTTATTATTCGTTTTCCTTCTGTTAGTGCTTTTTGTATATGATAGTTTTCTTGGAATGTTAGTGGTTTGTTGTTGTTTATGGTGAGTATTTGCATGTCTGAGTCAATATTTGGTTGGGTGGTGGTTGTGTTCTTGTAAGTGTTCTGCAAATGTTGAATGGTTGTTATATTTTAGAGCTCTTATATGTTCCTTGTATCTGGTTTCGAATTTTCTGCATGTTTGTCCAATGTACAACTGTGCTTCGCATTCATTGCATGTTAGCCTGTATATTCCTGAGTTGTGGTATTTATTGGTTTGTGTGTTATTTTTAATGTTTTTGTGTAATGTGTTGTCTGTTCTGAATGCTATTTTTAGTCCCTGTTTTTGGAATATGTTTGCAATTTTGTATGTGTCTTTGTTGATGTATGTCATCAAATGCCATTTCTTTCTATTTTGTATTGTATGTGGTGTATTATCTGGAGTTGATCTATTGTGATGTGATGATGGGGGTGTATTGTGTGCAGTTTTCTTTATCTGTCTTATAATTTTGTTGTTTAGTTGGTGTACCCTGTGTTCCTTGTGTCCCATTTTTGTTGGCTATATAGATGATTGTGTTAAGTTCTAGTGTGTAGTTTTCTTTGTTAAGTGGGATTTTGTTCAGTCTGTGGAGCATGTGTCTTATTGCAGCTTCTTTATGGGTTTGTGGATGGTTAGAGTCAGTTCCTATTATCATGTCTGTGGTGGTGAGTTTTCTGTAAATCTGAAATGAGTGTTGTTGTTTGTGTCTTGTAATGGTTATGTCAAGGAAGCTTAGTTTATCATTTGTTTCTTTCTCCATTGTGAATTTGATGTTTTGTGTATAGTGTTGATGTCAGTATGTAATTCTTGTATCCTCTCTTCTGGTTCATTGACTAGGCAAATAATATCATCAACAAAACTGAGCCAATAGATAATGTTATATCCTTTGTTTTTTTTTACAGTGTTTTCAAATAATTTGATTTTCTACATGGTTCATAAATATGTCTGCAATTATTCCTGATATTGGTGATCCCATGGGTAGGCCATCATTTTGTGTGTAATATTGGTTCTTAAATTCGAAGTAGTTTTGTGATGTTAGGAGTGTAAGTATGTCTATGGCCTCTTCAATGTGTGTGTCAGGGATTAGTTTGTGTTGTCTAAGGTTTTGGTTATTATTTCTAAGCTTTGTTTGATTGGAATGTTTGTGTATATATTCTGTATATCAAAGGATAGTAGTGTTGCTGAATTTGGTATTTCTATTTGAAGTTAGTTAAATTTGTAGTGTGCTATTAAGACATGTTCTTTTACTACTACATTTAAACTTATTTTAGAAACATACGAAAAAACATATAACTAAATTACTGTTGTCGGTGACGTGAGATGTCGTCATCGCAGTTCGAGATGACAGTATTTCAGCGTCAAAAAACTTATTTTCACCTACCATTAATATCGAAACCTGCTTAAAGCACACTGAATACTCATTTTAAAATAAAACACTTTAAGGGTTCAATAGATGAAGACACGGTTTCACATAGCCTTGTCACCTTTGCGGTTTTAGTGGTGTTTAGTAAGCAGACAAAGAATAAAAACATAATACAGCTTTTTTTGCGATATTCTGTGGGTGCTGCTGTTAAAACATAAACGAAAGGTGAAACGTTGGTTGGCTGATCTTTCAAAAATAATAATAATAAAAATAAAAAACAATAGGTAAATATCCATGGAAGTGCACTGAAAGCATTTGGTAATTAACAAACTGCTGCGTTTGCTACCGGACACGTACGAAATAGTTGGTTCATTTCGCGAGTTATACGCTTTTTGCAACTTGAAATTATTAATGTAGACTAACTTATCACCCCATATTGATGTTAATACTACGCTGAGCTTTTCCGACAGTAGTCCGTAAAGAACTCGCACTGATTTAAGGGGTAAAATTGTTACCAGTCATCAGGTAACCCAGAATGCAATATGAAGTTACACTAATGCGAAAATTTTGCAAGCTGATTCTAGCGCAGATCATAAATTCATAGACAATTGTTTTCATATTTTGTAACTATTGCTTAGGGACCGTGCAGAAACTACGTGGCTCGGTCCAGGGGGGAGAGGTTGGCTGGAAGCCTACGCTGGGCTGCGAGGGAGGAGGGGGGGGGGTCCGAGCCAGGCCACATAGCCTTCATTTCATAACATCTTTCATAGTTAAAATGATGAACAGAACTCACAACAACATGTGAATGTTTATTTCCATCAGTTAATTATCAGCATATATAATTTACAATATTCTGACAAGAGAAACCAGTACAAAATGTCGTCTGGAATCAAAAGAGGAAAAAAGCTACGTGCTACGTGGAAAGGGGGGGGGGGGGGTGTTAGAGGCAAAAGCCACGTAAGGTTACGTGGGGGGGGGGGGGGTACACAGGAGGCCAAAGTGGATGTAACGTAAATCAAAGAATCTGTCATTGATACATTTACTGTTTATTCCATTCTAGTTCACTCAGATACCGTAGGCCGTCGCAAACCACCCGATATATATATATTTAATTCTCAATCCACTCTGATACTGCATACGCTCTCTCACTTCTTTATTTCCAACCCAACAAACTTCTACCTCTTTTGTTCTCCTTACTCCCTGAGATAATCCTCCCGCGTGCCTGCGATATTATTACACTGTAATTCTCTCTGTGATGTTACATACCAACCGGTGCGGTTTGACGAATGACGGGCTTGACAAAGCCCACAACTTCGTCACTAAATCAAACCTTTTCTGATATGCTAACATCTGAGTGTAATTCACATAAAACACCCATCACAATATACATAAAATGAACATCTGGTATAATATGTAAAATTGAATAACTGGTATAACATTTAAAGATGAATATCTGGTGGTTGCGTGGCTACATTTTATTACATTAAGCCACAGATTCCTTAATTCTAAGTTCAAAATAGAAAATTCAGCACCAATTTAAAAATCAGACATGAAAAACACACAAATATGATTTAAAAAAAAACAATATCAGAACACGCACCACTGCACACGCAAACGCTACGCGCAAACTGACATAGCTTGGCCTGCAGTGGACAGTGGGTAACTTTGGGAAATACAACCAAGCTATATTTGCCACTCCCAAAGTCAAAGACATAAAGAAACAGTCCTTATTTGACCTTTAGTTTACAACTGTAGCCTCTAATGCGTCCGGGCACATCGGAAAAACACATCGAAGAATTCATCAAGAATGTCTTGATCGCCCGTCTCTTGTTCCATCACGTCACGGGTATTTCCAAACCAAAGCATTCCTTTCTGTGCTTTGGACGGATCTAGCGTCTCCCCACGAGACTACCCGTATCCCGGTTGATTTTTCTTCTCTGCCGCGTGTCACCTTCTTCAGTTCTGCCTTGACTGAATTAACATTTAGGGCAATTTGACATTTAGCAACTTCTTCCTTCACAACTTCGGGCACTAGAACCTTTAAACTTTTCTCAACCTCTTTCTCCACAGAATCGGTACCTGCAGCTGCAACCTATCACTCACCCCACACTGTCGTAGATGCCTTAACTTTTTCCACCTGGCATGATAAATTCTCAACGCCTACTGCCAGCTTGCTCTTCTCTAGAGAAATTCCAGCAATATTACTTATAAGAATATCTGTGGCTGAGCAAGTCTTGTCTGAAATTGGTTGAACACTAACTGGTTTCATTTGAATCATAAGCTGAGAGTTAACAGGCAAGATGTCAGATGAAGCATGAGCTGCTTCCTGGACCAAAAAAATTTTCTTATCTTTTGCTATCGAGTACTTCCCCGTAAGATTTTCTCCCAAATCCCGACTGTAATCTTCCGCCTTATCAGAATGATACTGGTTCAGTTTGGAAGAGGGTTCAATATTTTGTTTAACAAAAAGTTCCCTATAATGGATCAATTCCTCTTTAAGCGACTTTTGAAAGGCAATATTCTCTTCCCGAAAGGACCTCATAAATGTTTCCTGAAATGCACGAAGCATGTCCACTACTGACACATCACTATGCTCAGGAATTTCCTCCTGTGCTACAGTAACCTCTTCTGATTGACTATTCATTTTACCCAGAACAATATTAAGCTATACTGAAAAAAGGAACTACACCAACACTACAAGCTATGCAAATATACTCCTTGACTACACAAGCACTTTCCTAGGCAGTAAAAAAAACAGTCTATGGCTCAAAAGAAAAAAATTATTTCCTTGTCAGTTTTATGACAAGGCTAATCTGTCATCACTGATGACAACAAGATGAGATACGATGTCAAAGAATGATTCATAGAATTTTTTTTTTTCTTTTTTTTCCGTAAGAGAAAAATTTTAGGGATGTAATTGCTAGTCAGCTTGCGCGCGCATCAATAAAATGGTCTTTCTTTCCTTTTGATGAGACGTCGCCGCTATCTGGAACGCTCGGACTGCTATTACCGCTCAGCAATGGCTCCACCCACGCAGAATGAATTCCTGTGTCGACTGAGTATTTCCTTCAGCCACCACCAAGCGCCGCCACCGTCGAGTATAGTGTAGTCTTCGCTCAACCTCTCTGCTTTCCTCCGCCTTCCAAAACTCGGTTTACGGTCGCTGACCTTCAGTTCGTTGGAGCAACTTATACTCTCAACAATTATGGTTTGTCTTAAACGATTCCTTTTTCTTTCACCACTTATCTTTTTTTTTTTTTAGCGCGTTTTCGTGCTAATTACACTCTTCGTAATTTCCACTTTTAACTGCAGGTTCGTACCTGTCACGTTGAGCCATGTAACATAAATCAAAGAATCTATCATTATCATTTACTGTTTATTCCATTCTAGTTCTCTCAGATACCGTAGACCGTCGCAAACCACCAGATATATATATATTTAATTCTCAATCCACTCTGATACTGCATACGCTCTCTCACTTCTTTATTTCCAACCAAAACAAACGTCTACCTCTTTTGTTCTCTAACTCCTGAGATAATCCTCCCGCGTGCCTGCGATATTATTACACTGTAATTCTCTCTGTGATGTACATGGAGCTACGTGGTTTATGCACGCTCCCTTATGAGACTACACAGGAAACAGGGAACAATGAAACGTAATGCTGGTCAACACGTGTATAAGAGTTGTTGCCCCTCTGCTGCCGGATGCCACTGAAAACCCGGAAACATGGTGGCTAGCGTACGGTTAGTTCCTGGAGTTGACGGTTAGAATCTAGCCACAGCCACAAGTGATTTTAATGAACTGTTACGTTCTTCTTGTGTTGATTGTACTGTGGATCACTAAAGTCACAACATACATCAACTGAGAAGCTAAAAGAATGGAGAGGATGCACGTATCGATAAACTAAGGCAAATACTTTGTTGGTTCAATTTTTAGCAATTGATTCTT
>JARYHS010008075.1:74986316-75158983 GCA_031002005.1 Vandiemenella viatica
CGACAGTCAGCGTCTAGGTGGCAGTGATAAATATCAACAAACTTGTATGTTTCAGAATAAGCAGTTTTTCTAACGTTTATATATATATATATATATTATTTTCTAGATACAATTGTGTTCTGTCCTAAGATTCTGATACACATATGAGCTACCATGTTTTTTTCCCTGTACGTCTCTTATCATATATGTAGCTATATGTAGTTGTATTGAGTTGTGTTGAGAATGATGTATTCCACGTCTTTGAACATAGAGAAAAAGAAAGGGAAAGCTGACCTCTGTTCATTAAATTATTCAGGCTAACTCTTCCGAAAAATATCAAGAATCCCCAAGACTAAATGTCATCAAAATTTTTGTGTTCCCTCGCTGCATACGAATTACACAGGGACTATACTTTAACCTGGATCAGAGCATAGGACACACAATTTTAGGGTCACTGGATGAAATCTGGGATCGGCTTGAATAGTGCTGGTAAGTTTCGTCAATAGAGGCGGTAAAGGAGGGGTGGCAAGGGATGGAAGGAATTCGGCCATGGTCTTTTGAAGGAACCATCCGAGTATTCGCCTGGAGTGATTTTGGAGAACACTGTAAAGCGCAAATCTAGATACTGATGGGGATTCAAACCTGCGTCCTCCCATATGCGAGGCCAGAGCGTTACAGCTCACCCACCACGCTCGGTTTAAGTTTGTGTTGTGCATATGATAAATCTGATGATATAATCATATATAGACACTTTGAAAGAAAGAAAAATACAACTGGGCTGGTTGCATGGTTGAAAGGTCCAAACGTCACCTTCCCTCAATTAAAAAAAAGACCTAGACCTTTGGTACACGATGTTGTGATTAGGGACTGCGCCACACACCTCTCATTTTTGCTGATCAAACTAAAACTAGTACCATAACAGATCTCGAAACTGCTGTCGCCGTATTCAGTACTCGGAACTGCTTAAGACTTACTATCCGGCCACGAGTCGATCTAATCTAATACGTAGAAGTTAACTAAAAATCACTCTTACTTACTCTCTGTCACAAAAACCAATCATATTCTCGGAACTTAATTTACTGTAACAGTAATGGAGAAATCTATTGTACAGTGCCAGATAAAATTTCATTGATAACAATATCAACCAAAACTGCAATGACAGACAAAGCACTGAATTATTTGTGTGAATGAAATTATGTTCACACATTAATGGACAATTGCGTAAAAGTTATATAGTTATAATGGCCATGGTAAAGTCTGAACTACATTTTACATCATACTGAGTTGTACTGTCACATTGAAATCTGTGAGTTGTTTTCAGAGAATTAGAGCACTTCCCTATTACACACTTTACAAACAAAATATAAACTCATCGTACAAACCAACCCCCAGCAAACTCCTGAACAAACATGGCACACGCTAAAATAAAAAAAATCTGTATTTTTAAGTGGCAAAGAGATGTTATCCTGAAAATTAAAAATCATCTCGACTAGATTAAAAGGAATTCCGGTTAGTGTCCCACTTCCCCATGGTTAAAAGATGCCACACGTGATTGAACTGCTGCATCGTTGTATTACTCTTCACATTTTCTTTTAACTTTGAAATAAAGTTTAAAGGGTTATTGTCAAACGTCGATTTTTTTTTAAAAAAAAAAAGGAGAAAATTTTTACAACTAGAAAAATAGCTGAAAAATACGACTGTATTTATTTCAATAAATTTGGATAAAGTTAACATTTATCAGGAAGGACTAAACGTCCTGTCTGTCCAGCAGCAGTTCTATTGAGCGCCACTGGAGCGGGGTCTTGCACAATTAGCACTGCTGTTGTTTCTGTCATGTACAGCAGTAATTTGCAGTCAGCTGAGGTAATGCTGATAGGCGATGTTCGTACAATGCCTCCTGAGCGATCAAATAGCGGCCAGCAATCCTGCAACTCCACTGCCCGTGGGTAATTTACTGCCTCGCATTGTCATCAGAGGAGGGACGGAACGAACGAGATGGTTCAGAACACGAGCCTGCGGAGGCGTAGGTTGGCTTCATTTCCGTTTCAACACGGTTGTAGGAATATAATCATCAATTCCTGATCTTACTTTTTTTAACTGCTTAACGTCTCTTAACAGCGAGGTCTTTAGAGACGGGAAAGGATGGGGCAAGGAATGGGAAGGAATTCGGCCATGGTCTTTTGAAGGAAGCATCCGGAATTTGCATGGAGTGATTGGGAAACATGGAAAACTCAAATATGGATGCCCGGACGGGGATTCGAACCGACGTCTTCCCGAATGTGAGGTGAGAACGCTAACCGTTACACCACCACTCTCGGTCTGAATCTTACAACAATGGTGCACAGCTTTTATTTATTGTAGCTGTATTTAAACGAAATGTAACACCTGTTTGCATCGCAGAAAGGTACAGTGTTCCTGAAAGAAAAAATTCATGAAGCTATGGTAAAACAATGCTGTAAGCGTCCTGAAGGCTCAATGGTAAAGGGATCGAAAGGTCCCCGGTTCGAATCCCTATCTGGGCGAGAATTTTCACAAGCCCATAACCCACCATCACCTCCGAGACGGTTTGCTGTGTAATGTGAAGTACACCAGAACGCATCCTGATTCGGTTTCCACACTAAACTGTTAGGTCCTTCTAGAGTTAACATTCTAGTTGTAACACTGATGATACACGTTCACAGCAAATTCAAGCCAAACAAAGGCTTAATGGGGTCCTAGTTTGCCCAAAGGAACATACTTACAAAATGGTGCTGTTAGTTAATTGCAGTTGGGGCACTCGCAATACGGTTGGAACAGACTCAGCAAACTGGTAGTCAATAGATTATTTAGAAATTCTTGATTTTGCTATATAGTTGCAACTACTCTACTCACCAGCCGCTAGGACTAGCTGGCCACTATAGGGAGCAAAAGTGTCGCCATTTGTATTTGAAACTACATTACTTATAATTCACGTGATTAGTGTTATTTAATATGTGAATCATGTAGTAACCGGGGACGTCGCCGCATTCGATTGGATGATCACGGAAAAACAGTCTATAACCAGTAATCAGAGTGGGCCTGTCCTGTCGATTCTTTTTCTATATATGCGCAGCACAGTAGGATGCTTCCTAATCAAAATTACACATAAGACTTTAGGCCTTCTTTACCCAGTGGCATTACTAAGTTAAATTGGCCATTATAATGGCTGTCTACACCACCAATAGTTAAGTAGGGCCAAACTGAACCATTACTACTAGTTTCGTAACTTCATTAATCAATTTAAAAGCTTTTTCTTTATAGTTCAGTAACAACACAACACGATGGATCAACACTTAACTGAAAACACCCGTCTTCGGAGCAGCAATCAATCGGCTCCAACTTTACCGTACGAGACTATAACAACTAGCAAGGAGACAGTTTTGTTAGTGAATATCTAAAATAAAAAGCACAAACTGTTTGCATTAACAGTTATGTAGTTCTAAATTACACCAATTAGCAGTTAAATAAACGACTCACAATGTCTTGCCCCAACGGCTCTAACAGTGTAGTCAGAATATGAATGGATGCCTTTTGCCCTAGTTTCGCCATTTTTGCTGATTAGTGGAGAGTCATTATGTATGCTCATTATCCACCAGCATCACTGCAGATAGGTGGTAAGTATATAAAACAGGTGTGGCCAAACCAAACGATCTTGCAGGCCACTTTGGAAATGCGTCATAACTCCGCGGGCCATATAAAATTATATATTATATTAGTGTTCCAATATGCGCGCGTATCATGAGTTCGCAGAATATAATACAATAATTCTGCGAACTGATAACTGTAAACTCATAATAAAACAGGCAAAACCTATCATATTGCCGCATGAACGCCAGTGTACCGTCTGCCAGCATGGCGCAGCGGGGTAGCGTCACGAATTGCGGTACCGAAGGTCGCCGGTTCAATCCCGCCCACTGACAAAAATTATTTAATTCTGTTTATTATTTCCAGAAGATTCTACATGTTTCCTAAGGTCACTTGTAACTTCTACACATTTCATTTGTTAACTGCTCTTGTAATCTCTAGTACGTTCTATCTGTGTATAAATAGAAGAGCATTCTGCCCAAGAGGCAGTCAGTGCTGCGTGTATGTTGAGTTCTCAATAAACCTGTTCTCAGTTTAAGTGCTGTGTTCATTGACAAGTAACCTTCCGAATTCACACCTGTCCCGGTTCCAACGCGACATAGTTTGGTGGAGACGCCGGGTACCCTGTGCAACAGCTGCATCGTCGTGGCTCCGATTAGGCAACGTAAAAGTCGCCGCCTACACGGACTGGAACCGGACTACAAAGGATTATACTCAGTACGTCCTTCCGAAAGTCCGCGTCATTAGGAAACCCATGGCGGGCAAGCCAGCTGCACATTCGACACCCATCGGTGTTCCTCTGGAGGACGCTGGACAGGATCCTAACAAATGGGCTAAAAGGGTTCGACCGAGTCGCCAAGTACAACAGGTGGGATCATACCATGTGCTTGGCAAATGTTTATTTCTATCTGGACGGAACCGCCCAGCAGTGGTTCGAGAACAACGAAAAAAACTGAATAACTGGGAAATGTTCCAGACGGAACTTAAGAAAACCGTTTGGGGACCACCAGCGACAAATCCGCTCGGCGGAAGAACAACTGAAGAACCGGGCCCACGACATGGGGAGCCGACGCAATCTTACATACAGGATGTTTTGGCCCTATGCAACGTAGTCAACCCGAATATGACTGAAGCCGACAAAATCACGCACCTAATGAAAGGTATTGCAGAAGACATGTACCAAGCTCTTCTGATAAAAGGACGTCGCTACGACGGAAGAGTTCATCAAGTGGTGCCAGCGGATTGAGGAGAGGCAACAAAGGAGGGTTGGGGCGAAAGAAGTATGACAGACTTCCCAACGTAGTCCCTATGGCAGTTATGGAAGACCAGCACGACTTTGCGTCTCTCATACGACAAATTGTGAGAGAAAGAATTACAACAGTTCATGGCAGCTGGGACTCTTGAACCGAGTGAGCATCAGATCATGGCCATGGATGTAAGCCCAGTGGGTCATGAAGGAGCCGACGCGGCGGAAAAAGAGGTATTTCAGACAATAGCTCCCTGTCTGCCGAGCCAATCGCACTCGACGTGAAGAATGGCCTCGCCCTGATATGACGTATGCTGCAGCTGCCAAAACGGCAGCCTAGGAACCGGCCGACACGGCCACAACCAAATCCTCCGGCACCTATGACGTCCCGCAGACGAACGGACGTCTGGAGGACAGAAGACAACGCGCCAGTATGTTTCCACTGTGGGCGCCCTGGACATGTCATACGCTACTGCAGAGAGAGAAGACGAGTATTTGACGATTATTTTGCCGCAAGACGTCCCGCCATCCGAACAGTTCTACCCCAGGCAGCCACCCGCTTGACGAGTTCGGTCGACCTACGGGAAGAAGCCCATCGCCGTACCCTAGACGAGGTCGATCCCCGACGCGCCGCTGCCGTTCATCGTCGCCGGACAGAGCTACCAGCCGCTCCCCTAGCCGCCGCACGCAGGAAAACTAAGCAAGGCGACCATCTACGGAGGTGAGGCCGCCGCAGATGAAAATCCTCCATGGATGACAGTCACTAAGATGTCGGAAATCTCATCAACGTTATAATCGACGGCCAACCTGTCCGGGCGCTGGTTGATTCAGGAGCTTCTTTCTCCGTATTGTCGGACAATTATCGTCGCACACTAAAGAAGACAATGTTCCGTGATACGGGGGCAACTGTGCTAAAGGTCGCAAATGGAAAGTACGTCCAGCCAGCTGGAGCTTGTGTCGCGAGAATACCATCAACAACAGGACCCAGCCAGTTGAATTTGTCATTTTAACAGAATGTAGTCATAATGTCATCCTTGGATGGGACTTCCTTAAGGCATCCCAAGCTGTCATTGACTGTGGAACGTCCTGAGCTGCAAATTGAAGAAGTCGTTGCGACGGGTACACGTAACACAGAATCTTCTGGGAAGTTATTCGCCGTTGACAACGTGGCAATCCCGCCGTTCGCAATGAGAAGAGTCCCAGTCAAAAACACGGGACGACCGCAACCTTGAAGTGCTTGTCGATAGTAGAAAGTTTATTAGGCTCACGAAAGAAATCTACATACCAGCGGCTATCATAAGCATTATCGGTGGTCGAGGAGACATTTGGATCACCAACTGTCACGAGCAGTCACAAATTATCCCCAAGGGAATGTGCATAGGGACAGCTGAACCAGTCCAGGAGGGCGAGCTCAACGTCATTAACGAAGATCCATGCTCTGTTACTAGTACCGACAACACGCTGGAGGAAACAACTATGGAACTGCCAATAGGGTCCGGCCTGACCAAGGAACAACACCACCGGGTGTTAGCTATACTACGCCAATTCTCTGGTGTATTCACACCCCCAGCAAAAAAAAGGTCAGACGAAACGGCCCACGATAAAGCATCGTATCAATATTGGGGATCATCCGCCCATTAGCCAGCGCTCGTACCGATTGTCACCAGTCGAAAGGCGAATAATTCGAGAGGAAGTGGAGAAGATGTTGCATAATGACATTATTCAACCTTCGGAGAGTCCTTGGTCATCTCCGGTGGTCCTCGTAAAGAAGAAGGATGGTACGTGGCGATTCTGTGTCGACTATCGGCGGCTGAACAAAATCACAAAGAAAGATGTCTACCCACTGCCGCGCATCGACGACGCCTTAGACTGCTTGAAAGGAGCTACATACTTCTCAACCATGGACATGCAGACAGGCTACTGGCAAATCGAGGTTGACGAAGCTGACAGAGAAAAGACGGCTTTTATTACGCCTGATGGCCTCTATGAATTCAAAGTAATGCCATTCGGATTATGCAACGCTCCGGCCACATTCGAACGCATGATGGACAACTTACTTCGACACCTTAAGTGGACGACGTGTCTTTGTTATTTAGATGACATTGTTGTTTTCTCGAAAACATTTGAAGAACATCTGAGTCGCCTGTCAACGGTGCTGAAGTGTGTTCAGACTGCAGGACTCCGCCTCAATCCGAAGAAGTGCCTCTTCGTCGCCAGAGAGATAAAAATCCTGGGGCACCTGGTCAACGGAGATGGTGTCCGCGCTGATCCAGATAAAGTAAGGGCAGTCATGGAATTTCCAAACTCCTCAGCACATTCGTGATGTGAGAAGCTTTCTTGGGCTGTGCTCATACTTCCGGCGTTTCATAAAAGGATTCTGTAACATGGCACGTCCACTGCAAGAACTTTTGCAGGGAGACGCCAAGTTTTACTGGGATGAAACTAAAGAAAGATCTTTCCAGGCACTTAAGGAGGCTCTAACTTCCGCACCAGTTCTAGCCTTATACGACGAGAATGCAGAAACTGAACTTCACACTGACGCCAGCGGTTATGGGATCGGTGCAGTGCTTGTGCAAATTCAGGAAGGTGCTGAGAAGGTGATAGCCTATGCATCAAGAGTATTCTCTAAGCCCGAGATAAACTACTCTACAACCGAGAAAGAATGCCTCGCAGTTGTCTGGGCTATCAACAAGTTTCGTCCGTATTTATTCGGCAAACCTTTCACCGTCGTAACAGACCACCATTCTTTATGTTGGCTAACCAGCTTGAAGGATCCATCAGGTCGACTAGCAAGATGGGCACTTAGACTTCAAGAGTACGACGTCACGGTGGTATTCAAAAACGGACGCAAACACAAGGATGCCGACAGCCTTTCAAGGAATCCTTTAATAGAACACAACAGCATGAATGGAATTTCAGCCCTCGCTGAATTAGGTGACGTTGCAGCTGAACAGAGGGAAGATTCAGAGTTATTAAGAACCATAGACGCCTTGGAGAAAGGAGAACCGGCCAAAGGAGGGTTTCAATTGATAGATGGGACATTGTATAAGAACAACTACGATCCACTAGGCCCCAAGTGGCTTCTGGTCGTTCCAGCTCATCTCCAGCCAGCTATTCTCAAGTATTTCCACGACGCTCCAATATCCGGTCATCTGGGATTTGTGAAGACCCTGGACCGAATCAGACGCAGGTATTACTGGAAGGGTCTCTACCGATCTGTCAAGCATTATGTGAGTCACTGTAAAGAGTGCCAGCGACGGAAACATGTGCCACAATTACCTCCAGGTCATCTAGTACCAATTCCACCTGCAGCAGTTCCATTCCACCGAATTGGGATCGACCTTTTGGGGAGGTTCCCGAAGTCGACAACCGGTAACCGATGGATAATAGTCTGCACCGACTACCTCACGCGCTACGCTGTCACCAAACCTGTGCCGACTGCAGAAGCTCCAGAGGTTGCAAAATTTCTAGTAGAAGACATTATTTTGAAGCATGGAGCACCACGTGTGATGATATCCGATCGTGGAAAGGTATTCCAGTCAAGACTAGTATCAGAGGTCATGTCAAGATGCGACGTTGTCCACAGGATGACAACTGCATACCACCCTCAGACAAACGGTCTCACAGAACGCTTCAACAAGACATTAGCCGATATGCTGTCGATGTATGTGGATGTTGAGCAGAAGGATTGGGATACAATACTGCCAGTGGTCACATTTGCTTATAATACAGCAAGGCAAGATACGACAGGCTTCACTCCGTTTTTTCTGCTCCATGGCCGTGAAGCTGAGACCACAATGGATACGCTGTTCCCATTCCAGCCGGACGACACTCAGGATGACTATATAAAACAGCTCATTACCAGGGTCGAAGAAGCAAGACAGCTGGCTCGCATACGAACACTGGCCACCCAGGAGAGGGACCGTCAGCGGTATGACGGCAAGCACCGACCTGTTGCATACAACCCAGGAGATCTCGTATGGATTTTTACCCCTGTCCGGAAGGTTGGGCTATCAGAAAAGTTACTGAAGCGGTACTTTGGTCCGTATCGTGTCATACGCCGCCGGTCAGACGTCACATACGAAGTCGAGGATTATGAGCCGTCTTCGAAACGACGAAAGCGAAGGGACATTGTTCACGTCCTCCGCATGAAGCCTTACTACAATCCTGACGAGCAGCTAGGCACAACCAGCTTCTTGTTCAAGGACTCTGAGGACGGTTTGGATAGTGAGGAAGTCGGACAGGAAGATAATACTACAAACAGGAGGGGCCCTCCAGAACTGCCATACAGAGGACCCACGACAAGATCAAGATCCAGGACACTTCAGCGTGCCCCAAAAGAAATCTAACAGCGGGACGCTGTTTTCCTCAGGAGAGGGAGCAATGCCGCATGAACGCCAGTGTACCGTCTGCCAGTATGGCGCAGCGGGTAGCGTCACGAATTGCGGTACCGAGGGTCGCCGGTTCAATCCCGCCCACTGACAAAAATTATTTAATTCTGTTTATTATTTCCAGAAGATTCTACATGTTTCCTAAGGTCACTTGTAACTTCTACACATTTCATTTGTTAACTACTCTTGTAATCTCTAGTACGTTCTATCTGTGTATAAATAGAAGAGCATTCTGCCCAAGAGGCAGTCAGTGCTGCGTGTATGTTTGAGTTCTCAATAAACCTGTTCTCAGTTTAAGTGCTGTGTTCATTGACAAGTAACCTTCGAATTCACACCTGTCCCGGTTCCAACGCGACAATATAAAGGAAATACGTAAAACTTTTGGCTGAAACTGGTCAGCTAAAATGAGTTTGAAAATCGATGAGACCGCAGAGCGGACAGCAATGTTAATAAGTACTGTTAAAAGTGCATCATTACTGTTTCGGTACTGTCGGGGAACTAGTGAAAAAAATGTTAAATGGTGTCACTAAAATATTTTTACGGTCGCTATGGCCGTAATACACCAACAACGCTGAAAATGTGGGGGTTCTTATTGCAAATTAAATTCGACGATTTACTGTAGTTCTTCTTGTTACGACAAACATTAACCGAGACTGATGATTGCCAACGTTCAGGAGAGGCACTCCGGATAACGTGAGTCCATCTAACCGAGCGTGATGGGTGAGCGATAACGTTCTGGCCTCGCATTCAGGAGGTCATAGGCTCGAATCTCCGTCCGGACATCCAGGTTGGGTTTTTCATGGTCTCCCCAAATCACTTCCGGCTAATGCCGGGATTATACCTTCAACAGGTCATGGCCGAATGCCTTCCTATTCATTGCCGCAGTATTTTCCAGAATCTAATTACTTCAGCGTCGACAAGGTGTAAAACCATAACAAGAAAAATTCGATTCTGAGACATGCCATCCAAATTTCAGTTTTTGATAGTTTGCTGAAATCACTCTACGCAAATGTCGGGATAATTTCTTTGTTACAAAAAAATTATTTCCCATTAACTGGACCAGCCGCAAGCCCTAAAAATATTACACCGTCGTAAGGGATAACCGAGATGAACATACACAAGAACTTCACTAAAACTGCTAATCACAGTTGTAAGCTTTACCAAGACCTAGAAGATCTTCCAGCAAGACTAAAAAATTGAGACAGGATCTCCAAGACTTCTCGACCATTGAATCACAATATAAAGGAACATACTACACCTCCATTCAACCGTCAGTCCCTAAACGTGCCTGATTTCAAGATTTAAGAGAAAAAAAAAACAAAAAAAAAAAAAAAACAAAAAAAAAAAAAAAACAATTTCTAACATTACCATTCAAATTAGATCAGTCATGGTGCTTTTTCCTGCACCTTTGTAAAATAAAAGTGGTGGACCCGATATCAATACCAACTCTGTTTGCTACAAGTCATTTCTGATAAACTTTTTACGCGACGTGAAAAAAAAAAAACTTTTGTTATATATGGCTACACGGATGCAATATGTAAAATATTATATGTATAAAGGATGGTGGAATGGTCTCTCGACTGGAAACCAATAAATTAAAAGTAGGCTGTACCAGCATTCTAAACCATGCTTGAAATCGTTAGTTAAAGAATTACTACTGTTACTTGACAACGCCTGCTACTCCGTTTCGAAGGTTTTTGCGCCTCTTGTCATGGCTACCTTACCCTAACCCGCTAATCTGACGAGGTAAAGGGGACACATAGTTCCAAGTGGAATCCAAACCACAGACCGGAGCGTCCTAGCGCTCTTCACAAGAATAAAGCAAAGCATTGACACAGGAGGCGGTAAGGTTAAGAGCCTGTAATAATTCCAGCCAAAGCCGGGTTTGGAACCAGGGACCTGCTGATCACTAAGCAGTAGCCATAATCAACTGAGGCACCAAACCGCTACGCCGTGACAGAAATACAACTGAGAGTCACAGCCGGGCCGTACCTGGCAGATGTAACTTCTTCCTGAACAATCAGTCACGAATGAAAGGAGCCATCAGCCACTCAGTTATGTAGTAGCGCAGGATATTTGCGCAGCAAAGGCGCTAGGTAGTAAGAAATATACGTGAGATATAAAATCGATGGTTCAGATGTTTTAAAGTATGTGCGGCGAGTTGACAAAAGAGAGAGAGAGTACTCGAACGGGTGGAAGGCTCGACGATAAATCTCACGAGTGGCACAGGGCGGCAGAATAACCGACCTGCCGTATACGGTAAGACTTCTTTCCCTACAGGATCTATACATTTGCATCAAAGAGGTCGGTGCCGCCGTTCATAAACTATCCCAAACGCAGCCAAATAGAGGACACTCTCCTGACGAACGAATGGAGCAACCAGAATCACGCGTCTCAGAAACTGTTGGTCTTTAGATGATCTGGCTTTCTCGAGTCGCCTTGCAAAATCAGCAGTAACGTATAATATGTTCGTTTATTAGTAGCTTTTTTTCAATCCACATTCTATCAAAGCAGTAACGCGCATACTCTGAAAACATGTGCTGTCTCGTAGGCGGTTAGACCGTAAAAGGCGCTCGCGGCTAATTTAAGGTGTGGCAACTGTGATGGGTACAGAGAGCACCGACGGCCTGCTTGCTTTAAACACCGTTAAGAGTACCCGATTGAACTACAGGTATCAGCGGCGCCCCTCGAATATCAAATTCAACTTATCGAAGATACCTCTCAGGACGAAACATTGGCTGCGTCCAGTTGCTGCCCCAGCGTGCAGCTGGACGCTGAGACGCTAACCCCATGCTCACAACGCGCTATGCTTGTGCTTGCTGTCCGCCCCAGCACAGCCCGCTACTTTGCTCACTACCAAATACTGCGGAACTAGCATTTGCTGATGGATCTGACTGGTGAAGCGACTGCTTCCCCAGTGAGAAGTTATCCGTGTGCGAATGAAATTTCAGTTTTCGCACCCATTATGTTCATATATTAAACAGTCACTGATCTTAAACTTTATTAAAAGCGTTTAACCGAACATTCCTAACGAAGCAATTTACACAAAGAAAAAATGCACCAATTACAAAAAAAAAAAAAAAAAAAAGACCTTAGTGCAGTTGGATACAAGTTACACTCTGACATTTAATAAAATTGTAAACAAAATTTATTATAAAAAGAGTGGTGTACACTACCGATGATGATACGATACCAAAATAAATTTTTTTGGGAAATTTGCGTTTCTGTTTACAGTTATCTTCAATTTACACAAAAACTGATGGACGGATTTTATCGAAACTGCTCTTAGAGACAGCTTATCTCATGGGACATAACACAGGATATTTTTTGTCCAGAACGTAGTTCCCAATGATACAGAGGTCCAAAACCAT
The DNA here is from genome assembly GCA_031002005.1 of Vandiemenella viatica. NCBI lineage: Eukaryota > Metazoa > Arthropoda > Insecta > Orthoptera > Morabidae > Vandiemenella > Vandiemenella viatica. Next base: position 74,998,907 of record JARYHS010008075.1, read on the forward strand.
ATATTTTGAAATTTTTAATTCTCTGTCCACACGTCATGCCAAAACTAAGGGACACTTTTTTAACAATTCTGCAGATACTGATAGCTAAAATATTGGATACCTTCTACCCCGAAAAGTTTATAGAAAGTTTCGCATGACACAGAGTCCCAAACGGTAATTTTTTTTAAATTTTTCGTCTGGCTATCCATCAGTCATGCAAAAGTTATGTAACGATTCACTAAGCTCCCTGTTACATATCATTGTATATAAAGAAAAGGATTAGAATATTTTACCATTTCTTGGGATGTCCACTGTATGTTCGAAAGATGCGCATGAAAGGGTGAAAAGCACGGATTTTACGCTTCAGTGAAGGGCAGTCTGGCTGGCGCCTTTTTGACAGAGTGGTAAGAGGATTAGGGATTTCTGTCGGGAAGGCCGTAAACAGAATTCCTTCCTCCCGAAGGAGACATCGGCTCTCGAGGATTGCCGAAACTTAACGTGGCAAAGAGAAGACACAGAATCACATGACGTCAGATGGTCAGCCAATCACAGGGAACATAGTACTAAGATTCGGGGAATTTTATGTTCTATGTCGTCTTCGAGCCACAAGAGGCGGAGTTAGAGTTTACCTCCGTGGTGGCAGAAAAGGACGAGGACACTTCCTTCCAGTCGGGAGGCCAGCCAAGATCACGTCCATTCCGGAGCCCAGACGAGTCGCTGGCGACTTGGGGTCCATGTGTGCTGGGCTGACTTGTGTCCTGGAGACCATCTGAGGTGCACTTCTAACTTGCGACTTGCCGCGTACTGCTGGCGTGGCCAGTTACGACGATCGACCAGGTGGTCATCTCCGCCCAGCGCTACCTGCCGTGGAACGGTAGTGTGTTTCTACGAAGCCATTCAGCCTGCAACTCCCTTTGAAACTGTACCCTTAAGCGCATCTGAGATAAAGATCCTTGCTCTGATCTGATAAAACCACTGAGCTAGACTGTGTAACTGTCGAATGACAGGTTAATCATTCGTGGCGTCCCAACCCATTAAAATTCATTACTGTTTGCTATCATCATAACTGGTAACATACTTTGCATTAGAATAATTGTGAGATTTTTAAAGTACAACTATACTTGTTTGCTTGCATTTAAAGGGCTCATTGTACGTCTGAGCGTTGCTTAGAAAATTGCACAACCTCTTGTTTATTAACGTAATGGTAAATACGCTCAGATTTGTAGATGCCATTGTAAAAATCTTTATTTAAATGTCTTTTTGTGACTGTTTTCAAATCCCAGAATCATCCAATTCTCATTTGAATAATTTACATTTTGATATTCAATTATAGTATCCTGTATAGCGTAATTAATTAAGAATTAATTAATATTTCTCTCCCCCCCCCCACCTGGTGATACGCTACGAAAAGCATGAACAGATTTCAACGAAACTTTACATAGTGATAGCTTGTGTCGTCAGTTGACATATAGGACACTCTATCTGTATCAGTAACATAATTCTCGACGACACAGAGGCTAAAACTGCAAAATTTGGAATGTTTTTGCCTCAAGCAAAAAGTAATAAGTGGATTTCAGCTACTCTGCACATTGTAACAGCTTACGTCAACTTTCAAGGTGACATCGACTCTCTGAGAAATTATAAAAGGGTCCACTAATTTAATTATTCCGAATCTATCTATTGTATGGTTCAAGCCTTCTTGCAGTCTACAATACACAGACGAGCAGTGCTGGCGTAGTCTTCCTACGAGTATTACGGGCTGCTCTGATCACTGTGTCGTCGTGCCACCACGCACCCGGGCTGCGTTACCGAACCAATGGTGTCCAAAGATATTACTGCAGACTCGAGAATATGGACTTTATTTAATAATAATTCGAAGAAATTAATTATCAGAATACTCAAAGGTAAATATGTATTGCGTTTAAACTAAGATGTTAATTATTAGCTGTGTTTCATTTATTTGTATTAAGCCGTGGTAGATGTTTTCTTATACTGTCCAGAGATATCACCATTATAGTAAACTACGAAATATGTATCACATTACCTCATTTTTAAGCTTATGAAGTTTATTTAATAACAATCGTATTTAGTAAAGCAACTTGAAGTAATAAATTGCAAGAACACTGCGCTCAACCCGTTGTTTTTGACGGGGTTAGAAGATGTTTATGTTCGGCGTATATGTTTTCGCTTTATTCTCTGTCACTGTTGAAGTGCGAGTAAGCTGCTAGAAATGAATTTCCAGAACTCTGCGTTCAACCATTCATATTTGATGCGGTTAGAAACTAGTACTTAATAGTCTATGTACACTTTTTATCATTATTATTGGCCATTGCTGAAAAAGTCTAACACTCTTATCTTGCACAATCTTACATCAATGTTATCCTAAGAAACAGTAACGCAATACTGGCCCGTCAGTATTGCGTAATTGTTTCCTGGGATGACATTGATGTAGGATTGTGCAAGATAAGAGTGTAGAATTTTTCAGCGGCGGCCAAGAATAATGGTGAAGTGTGTAAATACCTTTGTAAATTAGTTTCAGTCTACTTATAACGTTTCTTGATTTTTATCCCTGATACTGAATCATTACATTGTTCGTTTCTATTGTTAATAAATTACTGATTCAACATCACTACGTATGTACTTATATCTATGGTGAAACCCAGATTTTTTTTCTCGATCCCGCCAATTAAGGATTACTTGCCAGCGGCCCCTGTCGTCTACAGTTGGCCAGTGTATATCATGAGACGGGAGAGGGACTTGTATCCTAACCAAATTCAAACCGGTTTTTTTTTTAGACCCGCCGTTCTTAAACCAGAGAAAGAAATTCAGTGTCACCATCTGTCTGCGATACTTTGTTCTGAATGGTAAGTGTATTTTTATTTGTCAAACAAGTAGTTTATGAGGCGGATATTGGGGACCATCCCAGCATTCGCGGGAAACCTCCTAAAGATCGCAGTCAGTACTCAAACCTGGTCCGGTTGTGCCTCCACGAAGCAGTGTAATTTACAATGCGAAGAAAAAATGACTGAGAGCTTCGACCACGTGAAAGAGGTCGCAGACACGGCTAGTATAACATAAAGCTGAAAATTTATTGAGATATTAACGTTTTATTTTTGGACAGTCACGATGGTGACTTAGTGTTCAGTTCATACAGTTGAGAATGAGGACGGAAAACCCTTCTAGTATTGTGACACTTTGAGGCAGATGGAAGCTCGAGAACGTTTTTTAAATTTATAACGCCATGAAACTTCCGGTGTTACAAGAAATTATACCGTTAGAGGGCATGATAAGATACTGATAAAATCGAAATTCAACTAAAATTGGATGGTTAACATTCAATATTAAAACCACAACTTCTTATTATAAACTGCTAATAAATTTAGAAACTCATTATTTCCAAATGTCAAGCAAATTATTTACGCTTCAGCATAACTGTGAAGGAGAAGATGTACAGCTAAAACTCGAATCAGACAGGGGAAGTGTACCGAAAACAGATTAGCATAACACCATTTAAGAAGTGAATTAGGGTATGCCAGTAGTGAATTTATATAACGGGCTGATATTACAGGGGTTGGTAAGTACTCATGTGTTAAGCGTCTGATAGCGGTGTTATAGCTTACGATCCGGCTGCGTGATTTCTACGTCCGTCTGTCATTTGATTGAAATGCAATTTTTATTTATAATTATTAGTAGCAGAATACGATTATGCCAAGTTTTCTATCGAAACATAGCGGCAATTATTTTTAATTAAATATTTTGAAAAATTCAAAAAATTTCGTTCACTTGTGTTTTTTTTTAATAAATTAAAATTAATTTCAAATAGAGATATGTAAAGAACATAAAAAGTAAAAGTGGCCGCTTCCTGCCATATCCCGTATATCCCTTCCAAACCATTAACTTTCCGGATAGGTGCAATGCACCCTCAGCCACACACTTTTAGTTAATCGCGGAGTAAAAGTAATAGGAGTAATAGCAGGCAGGGATTGCCAGCTGTTAAAGTTAACGTACCATACCGTCTCTCTCGCTCCTACATATCTTCAACAGCTGGCAACCCCTTCTTGCGGCCACTTTTACATAGGCAAGCCAAACCTTTTATATTATTCACGTATCTATCTTTGAAATGAATTATAATTTATTTAAAAAAAAAAAGTAACAAATTTTTTGAAGATTTAATTAAAAATACTTGCGGCCATATTCTGAAGGTAACCCGGCAGAATCGTATTCCTCTAGTAATAATGACACATAAGAATTGCATTTCAATCAAATAACAGATAATAACAGATGGACGTAGGTATCACGCGGCCGGATCTTGGACTATTAGCTTCAGAGTAAACACGTCTCCTCGTCTGGGAGCTCGAGTTGATTGGAAGGTCGTCCCTGGAGAGCGGATGAGGCTCCGGGAGTTCTTAGCGTTTTTACGCAACGCTCCAGCGCGTGAATATGAATTCAACAATGTTGAAACACATACTGTATGTTTTCCCCGATGACACACATTCACCAGCCAATGCCGTGTTGCGACACCAGGCGTCCTCCTCGGAGTCCTGCCTGCGGCACTCAAGGAGAGCAAACCGCAGGAAACAAGAAATGCTAAGCACTACCGCGTCATTATATTCATCTTTTTTAAAAATCAAAGATTTTCTTTAACTGTTTCTGACCTTATTTAGCCAATGAATACTTTTCTTCTGAATAAAGAAGTACCGTTTGCCATGAAGTAGTGCAAGTAATAATATCCGAAGTTGTTGCTGAAAGATTTTGCAAAAATAAGGACAAGCAATGTTTAGAGACAACGAATTACCATTGCGCAGAAATTTTCGTATCAAGTTATTACACTACCAGTCAGATGAATTATAAAGACAGTTTTAAAATTAGCAGAAGACCGAAAATATTAGTAAACATCAGCATCCCAAATACATTATTTCCAAATATGGGCATTAATTTACTAAACGGAATCTGGGAACTCTGGATTGCCCAACGGGGATTTGAACCGGGGTCCTACCGAATAAGAGGCCAGAGCCTTATAGCCCACCCATCGGTACAGATCATTATTTTAAGGTGTGATCTTTGCGTTTCCCCGCTATTTTCTATTATGTACGTCTGTCACATTTTTAATTTTTGCTTATTGTGTAAAGCTTTCATTTCGGTATCTACACATCTGTTACTGAATAAACTATGAATAGTTACAAACAGAATCATGAAATGGGTAGGTTGGAATGTAAAGACATTGTCACCGGATCGTGTGTGCTCCATCGCAATTAAAATTAAATTACATTAAAACTGCAGTGTACGCAGATGGTTGCGGTTTAAGTTTAGAGTAACTGAGCTGTTGTATGAATGGTGTTGAAGGCGTACACACCAAGTTTTCCGGAAGACGTTGCGCTAGCTGTTAGATCTAGGGGCGAAGTCTTTCTTGGAAACACATTTGTTCGTTGCCAGCATTTCTCAATAGCAAACAATCATCTTTGTTGAAGGCAGGGATGTTGTTCTCGAAGTTACGGGCAATGGGCAGTGTCGAAAATGTTCATTACGTAAATGGCCATGTTTATATGGGAGCGTGCATGAACTATGTGGCTCCATGCCCCCCCTCCCCCCCCCACACACACACACGTAACCTGACGTGGCTTTTACCTCAATATCCATCCCTTTCTCCAGTGTGGCACGTAGCTTTTTTTCTCCTTATCTCATTCATTATTGTCCATTTACTGATATAATAGAACAAAGCATACCTACCACGTAAAAAAAGGAAGAGCAACATTTTTCATTTTCTTTTGCTGCGGTTCTGTCACCTTTCTTTCTACATTGTCAGGGAATGTTTCTTTGATCTGCTTAAATGTTTCTACAACTCATTGGAAAATGAAAAGTCGCTGGAAAAACATTTTCGATAAGCCTCGTAGAGTTTACTGTTCAGTGCCACTTAGAACTTGAAATAATACTTCAGCGAGATCTGCACTGAAATTCACTTGACAGAACAAAATATGATTATTTTATCAACAAACGGTGTGGTCAAACACGGGTGATTCTAGTCATAATAGTCATAACCGCTTTATTTCAAACCATCAAAACACCACGAACTGTCACTGCCTTCGAAAATCCCGGGCAAAGTCCTGTAAACGAATTTGAGTCTAGGTACAGCATGTTTATTGTTGTTCGAATCGTAATGCGCCGTGGCGTGTCGGTTACTTCAAACGCGTCTGCCGCGTGCATCCCAATGTTATGATTTCAAGTCACACGCATGGGCAGTACTTTCAGTATTTAGGATATCTAAGTTAAATATGGAGATAACTAAATGACGGAAATAAATACCCACATGCCGTTGCGTGTTCTGTACCTTATTTTAGCTGTAACAAACAATATGATTTAAAAGCTACGTTGCTTGACTCAAATGTCCACTTCCCCCCCCCCCCCCACGTAGCTCAACGCAGCTTTCTACCACTCCTTTCCGCCCACCCTAGATCAAGCCACGTAGTTTACGGACGCTCCCCATCCAGTTACATCGATCCTTACAGAGGCGTTGTACTACTGGGTAGCACGGCCTGCGTTAAAGGGGGATGGGGGGTTTAAGTGGGTCAAATGTATCCCGTCACTGCTAAGAACGCTTGCCCGGGGCCCAAGAATCCTAGCGCCGGCCCTGACTGGAAGTATCATTCGCATACGGAGCACTAAAATGTAATGAAAGCCTGACGGTCGGATTTCGTTTCCAATACTGGTCTTTACCAGTATAATATCGTCTGGTAGAGAACGAAATACTGTAGTAGTACGACCAGCAAAAATGAAACTTATGCTATCGTCTGTTTTCGGTAAGAATATCAAACGATTTCGTTTGACTCGCATGTTTAGTACTTTGTGTATATTTTAAGTTATAAAAACACAATTCTGTGTGATCGTAATGAACTGGTGACAGGGTTTTTTATTGGCTGCGCGCGCAACACGCTCCTGTAGAAGCCGCGTTAACCTAACCCGCCAATCCTACTACGAACAGGGGATCTGCAGTTTAACGTGGAATCCGAACCACGGAAGCGTTCTTGTGTTCTTCGCATTACACAGCAAGCTGTGTCAGAGGTAAAGGTCGGTTTAAGAGCCTATAGAAATTCCCACCGAGACAGGGATTCGAACCGGGGACATTTCGATCTCCAGTCAGACGCCTTAACCACTGAGCCACCAGAGCGCTCTTTATATTTTGAGTTGATACACTGCGGTTCAAAAGGAAGTATCAACGATACAGTCTACAGTGAAGAAGACACTAGCATGTAGAGTTGCATCGGTCCAAAAATATCGATATTTTAAATGGTTGATACGATAATATCGATATGATACAGTGAAATATCGAAAACTCTAAACCACTTCGCGCTAAAAAAAAATAAAAATAAAAATGATCCTGCAAATCAATGTATGGGTGAAGGGAACCAAACTTGACTGTGCTAAACTCTGATTTACTTCGATAACGTCCTTTGCTACTCTGTGGTTCCACTCCGTTTCGCGGGCGTTATTCGTTCCCCATTGATTTAAGTTCGCCGTTTTATAGTTCCTGTTTTTCTCTGTGGCGTATTACAATATTCTATAGGGCGTAAAAAATATGATCGCCTGACCGATACAATGCTTATTCTATCAGTGTTGATAATAGACCTTTTAATGCAGTTGAAGCCAATGGTTTTAAATTTTAATGAAGCACTTGGCACCATTATTCAAAGTCCCTTTTCGTGGAACTATTAAAACAAAATTTGATAAAAAATATGAAAAAATTTCTAAAGTTGTGAAGGAGGACTGAAAAATTTGAAGCATTTTTTGCTGTTACGTATAGAAGAAGACTGACTATTTGGAGATTACGGTACATTTTTTGTTGAAAATTAAATTGAAATCAGTCATGATTGGTATACTAGTTGGATTAAAATATGTTCAAAATTGCAATTAATCATTTATTGAAAGTAGCCTCATCGGTAACTTCTGAAAGCCTTTTTTCTCACAGGCAAGAACCACTGTCACTCAAACTAGGAATAGACTTCATGGGAAAAGGTTAAATACCGATATATTTATCGATATTGATATTACCTTGCATCCCTACTAACATGTGCGATTTCTTTCTTTTGGTTAATGTTTTGAATGTATAAATATATCGTCAGCGAGAGGGATGTGCGAATAAAAACAGTTTTTATTGAGCATTTCGCAATCTATAATTGCAGTATGCTTGCCCGTAGCAGTGAAATAAACCTACTTTACTTATTTTTAATAATAAAAGTTCGCATAACTATATTTCCGAATTTATGCAAATATCAGTTCGGCAAAAATAATTTGCTTCATGTGTTAAACCACCATCCACGAGAATTAATTGTTGTTTCATTTACCACGGTTGGAAAGGAGACATTAACATTTTAATAATACGTTGTGTAACAACACCTCTGCCATACAGAACGCTCCCCTTCTAAACTTGATTTGCCTGTCATGTTCATGTATTACTTTGTCAGTCGTTTCGTCATATCCTTCACTCGGTGAATGTAATACAGTAGGAGATGCCAGCTCACGAACACCATAAATGTTACTCGAGTTTTCTGGGTTAATACTTCGCTCTACAGTGCTCATCTCGAAGTTTAGTACGCCAAGTGTGCAGGTTTTAGACCCCTCATAAATAGCAGGGTGAAAGTGAAGTCTAGAACAACTGATGTTTTAACTGACTCGAAATGAAATGCGACTCCAACTGCAAATCAATAAAATAAGAAAAATATGCATGAAGGTAAGTATTTCATTACCTTGACCGAGAGGGCATTAGCTATATTCAGTATCCCATACATTAGTGTCATACAATACTCGGTTTGCTGACTGTGGTTTTATTGAACTGAACAATTGAGAAGAGATGGCTTGAAAAGATAAAGGAACCTGTCTGTCACAGTGGTCTCTTTTGTGGATGCGAGAGAGTTCATAGCGGATGTTGCCGTTTGGTTATTAGCGTGATGTTTCCTGGAGTTTGTGATTACTGCGGAACAGATGTGTTACGACATCAGGCGGATACTCTTCCGCGAACGTTCTGCGTCAGTTGGGTGTTCCTTGTGACGTCAGACTCAGCTGCTAGAGACGTAATGCACAGCAGCTGTCTCCTCTGCTCCTTTTTGTCTGGTAAAGTCAAAAGCCGAATACGCAAGAATAAACTGAAACAGTGATCGGAAGTGGTCTGACACTAGTTAAACACGCTCTTCGTCCAAATCCTTACTGACAAGGTGCTCGTGTTTTATTCAATTTTTTCACCTTCACTATATACTAACTAAAGCAACGTCATTTCAAAGAATGAGTTATGAATCATTCTTGGTTGTTTCAGATATGTTGTAACTAAGTACAGTTTCCAATTATTGAATGGCATATAGCATTAAGATGTACTCAAACCATGAGAGTAAACAACAAATTCAGCATCCAAATCTAGATTTGTATCATATTTATTAAATCAATAGAATTCAAGTGTTATCATACTGAATGAAAGCGATGAATACATCCATAAACATCTGATGTACTAGTTCTAATATATTATCAGTATTCACAATATTAAATTTCTTGCGATCGTATAAATATTACTGAAGTAAAAAATATAGGATTGGTTGTAATTAACAAGCAATAAGAGATCATAACTTTCATTCATTTATCACTTAACAAACTTACCTCCAGTATTAAAATTTGCATTTAGTGCATATATTTCTTATCGTCAGTTATTTTGCGAAATTTGTCTCGATGCTACAGAGCAATAAGAGAGGAAAAAACTCATTAGAAAACCCAATAAAAATGGTTTCAAAACTGAAACGCATATCAATACGACGAAGCAGTAAGTTTGTAATTAGTGCCATAGTTTTTGCAACACAAGTGTTATTGTATATCCAAAAATGTCATCTGGTCAAGATGAAAACAATCCACATGACGGAAATGAACTTACTTTTGTACCACTAATATACTTCACTGGAAGGCGTTGGTCTTCATCAAGCTGCAGTAGATCTTTGTTAGTGCTCAATGTGTTCCCAAGGCTATCAGCACAAGGATAGCTCGCGTTATTGTGTGCGAGAGTGGCTGATTAGTCATGACAGCACAAGTCGTGCCACGGCTTCGGGAATGGCTGGTTCGAATCGATTTTGTACAGGTATAATTCACCATCTTAAAGTTTAGTTTTTTAGTTTCTCAGCATTTTTATTTTAATCCTGTATTAAACTGTGTACTTCTTATTTATTGACTGTGCTACAGTATAACCATTATCTAAAACATCTGGCAGTTTACTTATTTACTACAAGGAAAAAAATATACACCAAATTTGAAAGAATTAAATTCCTATGTAAGCAGACGTGCAGTCTAAAAACATATACCCCAGTTTTGAGAACACCTCGTTGGCTTAGCTGGTTGCGTCACCCTGTTGGTGCATGACGTCTACTGTGGGGTTAGGCCGGCAGGGTAGAAGAGGTAATGGCACACAATTCCTAATCACCCAACTGAGAACCAAAGTAATGGGATAAATGCAAAACTTCTCCACAATGTGTATGATGTGATGGTATGCGACACTGTGAAAGGCGATTCGTCTCTTCGATCGGGACGTCAAGTCTCGCGATTCTTCTAGTCTTCTTCGGAAGAGTAGGACTAAATGAGGTGGTACCGGGTTTCACTCTATCACTTCTTTCTTTTTTCATTAAAAATACAAACAACACTTTACATTGAACATAAACACATTACAGTCATCCAAACAAAATAATAAACAAGTCGGTCGCTTCGGAAGGCAAGAGGAAACCTTATCAGTTTAAAGTTCCCATGAAAAAGTATCCACCAAATGAGAAAACGAAGAAGTACGCCTTAGAAGCATAAATGATAAAAATAGGTGAAGTGTGTAACGACGTCTTGATGCCTCGTTTGAAAATTTGAACAGACATGAAGCATAACTTAATCTGGACGTATTTCCTTAAAGATGTTGCAACTTCCACAGAGTTAATTCAGTTAATATTAGTTACGGTTGTTAAGTCATGAAAACAAATGGAATTCTTGAAATGTTATCAGTTGCATCTCATTGTCTACAGTTAGCTGGTGTTAAAGTCAATCACTATATCAAATTTATTTTTCTTTGTGCTTTATAGTAGTCACACATTAATCACATCAAGGTAGCTGAAACAGCGTTTCAGTTAAAGGATTTTAGGCGGTTAGCTGAATAGTAAAGCGGTAACCATGACAACGGTCCGTTAGGAAGTTTTATAAAACTTCTTCCAACCATAACCTTTAAGACAGTGTGACACCCAATACTCGAGTGGACATTCTCGATTATGAACTTTTAATCGGCTGTAAACAAAAGACCTATTCATTTCCATCATCATACCAGTTATAAGAATTTTGAAACTTTGCCTACCACCTGTCTAATATTTCCTGTGCAGTTGAATTTATCATTAAATGTTGTACCAAGATACTTGTACATTAAATCATGAATAACAAATTCGTTCCCAACCGTACAATAATAAACTACCTTTTTTTATAATTTGTGCACCTAATAAGCTGAGTCTTGTTGGCATTCATTTTATGTCGACTTGCCAGGTCACTCTGTACGGAAGTGACATGGTATATGATATTGATTGTGTTTGTAGAAATGAGACAACTCGTGCAGAGAGTTGTTGTTGAGCCCGGATTTTTTGTTTATTTGCAGGTGTGTCCCTGTGCCAAGTGGCCGGGGCAGTATTTCTGTTGCTCTTCAAGGCCTCGCGAAGCAGTCCGCAGCTTAATATGCAGCCAGACACCTGTCGCCCGCCATACACTGTCTCAGCTCCCAAGTCGCGTTGCCAATCTCGCGATTTGCTTTATTTTGGAGAATTAACATAAACTGTCTCTGGACCAAGATTTTCTTATTTCTGCTCCACACCGCAGTCACAGTAGGGGTCGCCACTTACTGTTCTCGGTTACCGTAATACTTATCTAGTCCCCATTTCTTTGTTTGCATATCGACATTAATTTTCGTTACACTTTGTCCAAACCTGTTGTCAGCCCCTGTATTGATTTAAATATTTGTCACCCAGCGATCGACTACTGTCCAAATAATGGATCGGTTCAGGGTTTCGCTTCTCTTAATACTCAGACCTGTCCAAATTTCGCCCAGTATCTAGCAAATGATGTTTTCCCTAAAGTTGGTTTACGGAATTATTCTTTTAGTTTTGAGTTTACCAGCCGACAACCGCTCGATGTTAGGATCCTTTCTTATTTATTAAAAGTTTTCTGCGGCTATTTTCATCAGTTCACTTTCTAACTCATTGTCTCATGTGCTCACTTGATCCATTACGTTGACAACCTTTCAACCTTAATTCAAGCGCTCATGATTTTGCATTGTATTTCGCCGTATCGACCAGTGAATCTACTTATGCATCCAAAAATAACATTTTTATAGTCTGATATAGATATCCAATCCATTGAAACAAATTTACTTCCTTACCAACTGAAAATTTCGGCGCATATTAGTGTTTTGTTGATTTGTTGCCATTTTTCTTAGTTAGGCGTAGTCCTGTCTCTAAAAAAGCCAATTACATTTACCAGGAATCCAGATTCTCCAGTTCCCTGCACCCTGTTCTATGTGTGTGAGACTGGTCTCAGTAGACCACCCCTCAACCGTAGATTATTCTCAATTGTAAATAAAAACACCGTCTATTAGCAACAATTGTGTAATAAGCAACTGCGGAAGGATGGCCAATACAATATAGTAGATTATTCTATATGTTATTTGACGTTGTAATCCTGAAACCAGCAAAAATGGGAAATAATTTTAAAAAAAATGAAATGGGGGTACTATTAATAAACTTCGCAGAAGGAATCAACTTATTTTTTTTTTTTAAATGTGTCTGTGTTTGGGTAACGGGATTCACTTTGAAATGGTCCAATTTTGAATGAGTTTCGTTTAATGTACAATCCGCTGTATCATTGGTAAAATAGCATATCTTTCATTTTGATATGATTTCGAAAAGCTGAGATTTTTTTTTAATGTGTCAGTTTACCATTAAACACAATTCGCTCAAAAACTACCGGTCGCATTCTAATGAGCTTTTGAGTAATGTATATCGCGTGGTTCCGTGGGTTTAAAGAAATGAGAAATTGAAGATAATGGTCGTTGAATTGTGATTCACGCAAAAACTATTGGTCGGTTTTTGGCAGAGTTTCCATTAATGTGCAACCTACGATCACGCGGGGAAAATACTGCATGTTTAACTTTGACGTGAGGTCGTTAAGCTGAAAAAAAAATTGAAGATAAACTTTTCCGTCAGCGCGATTTACGAAAAAACTGAAGGTCAGATTTTGATCGGGTTTTGATTAATGTACAGCCCGTGGCTCCCCGCGTAAAAAACGGTACGGTATGTTTAATTTTGATGTGTCGTTAAAAGATGATGAATTAAAGTAAGAGTCCAAAATTATTATTCATTTAAAGGTTCGTTACTTCTTGCAATCGATATGTTTGTCGTGATTTCAGCGTAACAGAGGCGCCATATAATTCGGAGGAATGGAGTTACAGTGTGTCGTGGAAACTGTTAATGCGAATAGATTTTACGAGCTTTGGGGGCTGCGAGTCGCGCAGTTGATTTAAGAGAGTAGTGTATACGATAACTGTCCACGTGAACGAAGCAAAGAAGTATACAGGACACCATAAGTAGCATTATTATTATCAATTTTTAATTGCGATGGCCCACATGCACCGGTGGCAATTCCCTTAGTCAACTAATTACCTTGTTATAATTTTTTTAATTATCTTATACACTTTGAGTGTTAAATTCCTCCCCCGTCTACGTTTGTGATATACGAATTTTAATTTTAAATTCCTTCAGCGTTTTTGGTAAATTATTCATCACTTGGAAATTTGTTCCAATCCCTGAAACCCTTATCCACAAAGGAAAGTTTTCACACTTTCTTAGGTATGAAATCGAGTGGCAAATTGTGGTCATGGTCACCTTTTCCCTTCCATTCACTATACCTAATTCTTCGGTCAATATCCTTCCAAGCCCCATCACCTATATATGCATTGTACATTCCTATCACTTTCTTCTCCTTCCTCCTGTCCTCCAATGACTGCCAATCCAGCCTTTTTATCGTATCAGACACTGACTGGGTCCTGCAATAATTTCCACAAACAAATCTACCAACTGTTCTTTTCACGCCCTCCAACTTCTGTATTTGATATACAAAATGTGGGTCCCAAACTATACTGACTATATTCAAGCAATTGTCTGACCAAAGTTTTGTAACCAAATTCCTTAACTTCTCTGGTTCATCCTCTCATCACCCTCTCCATCAAATGAAGGATTTAGTTACCTTTTCCTTTCACATGCCGAATATGCTCTGCCAGTTAAGTTTGTTATCAAACATTATCTATGTTTGGCTACACAGACCAGAGCTCACGAAAGTTTTTTAAATGTAGATTGCTAACAAATCACTAGGTCTATGAGCATCAAGAACTTTTCAGACGGTTGTCTTTGATTATAACCATTACATTTGATGTATAAATTAACCTCTTTGTATAATATATCAGAAATTACCTAAATCTTGTTCTACTTCTAACTAATGAATGACAGAAATTACTTCCCTTACAATGCTATTAAATTGTAAATTAATGGTTTTAATTTATGTTATTAGACGTTTATATATCACTTGAAGAATAATAATTTAGCCTCTTTCATTTCAGAATTAAAGTAAATTTACGCATTTTTTTAAAACTGTTATAAAATAAATAAACTGTTATTAATTACATAAATTGTTATTAAATAAATAATAATGATGTATTTATTCAATTAATAAATATATTATCATTTTAAATTGTTAAAATTAACCGTTAGCTATATTTTAAGTAAAAAAAATGACACCAGTTTAAAAAGATGTAGCCTATATTAACTATAAATTATTTTTTTTATGAATTAAAGTCATTTTGCGTTTTTACATTTTTGTTTATCTTATTCTGGTAATTAATTAAATCAAATATGGCAAATATTATGCCTTTAGTCTTATCAAATGCCTTATAATAAATCACATCAGTTGCAAAATAGTAAATGTATGTAACAAGCAGTCAAACAATCGAAATAGTTGGTATTTGAATGTAAGATATTTCAAAAAAGAAAATCTTTGTAAATTAATCAGTTACTTCAATTTTTGGTAGAAAAATCTTTGTTTCCCAATTTGCTTCTTAAAGAACTGCGTGCAGTACATAGCCAGCGGCTGAGAAGGATCTACCTGCTCCACTCGGGGTGCGACGTATCAAAATTAGTTGAACCACATGTTTTTAGAACTCCCATACAAGCAGAAATTATACCACATTATTAGGTTCATTATATTGATGCAAAGAATATTTTATTCGTATCACTGTTTTATAGTACTGAATAATTTTATGAAATTAATATTTTAATTGATTAATTTTTTTTGAAAATATGTTTGATAATGTTAGAATTTTACGATTATTGCTTAGTCAGTCCACTATTTTAGTAAATAGTTAGATTAGAAAATAGTACATAATTCAAAATATAATAGACAAATGGGAGATTATATACATACGTGAAAGAGAATCCATTTAATTACAAATCACGGCGGACGACAAAAACTCACACTTGATATCGCGAGGCAAATGTTAATTGGAAGGGTATGGGCAAGCGGAGCAATGACACCGGGCTGGCGCCTGCCGGCCTGGGAAGTAAAGATGGGGTGGCAACGTCGTACAGACCGACACAAGTTTCCACGTCATTTTACCAATCGCGAATCAACGTAAATTTGTGTGGAATCCTCCAGAAGATGTGGGGTGCCGCGGAATTGGTGGACACCGCTTTGCTGGATTGCGATCCCTAGTAGTTATGTTGTCAGTGCGACGCTAGTAATACGATTGTTCAGACTGAAACAGAGCGAGGAATGGTGAATATAATATTAAAATTATCAAACGTTTCTCATTTAAAGCTCTTATTCATTGTTTTCAAATTTATCTGTTGTCATCGAAAAAAATGTTCATAGCGGTAAATATATACGTTAAACATGTTTGAAAGAAAATACAAGAAGTTGTTAATAAAAATATGTAGTTATATCAACGATTTAAGCTCAAAATACTGAGTTGAAGCTTTTGTCTGGCGCTTGGGTAGAGTTCAGCTTGGTTGTGGCATGGAAGTCCGCGAGGTTCATTCCTAGCTCTTCACCCATCACTGCACAAAATGGTTCAGTAAACCGTCTCATTAATCAAAACTCAGACAAACCTAAAAAAAAAGTAAATTAAAAAGCTTTTACTATAAATATTCATTCAATGACATGTTACCGAAAACCTTTCTATTTTCCAGAGCTAAGGATGTCTTTGTTCATATTATAGACCATTTTGTATAACACAAAATGTTGAACAATAACTTTCTCTCCTCTTCTTAAAATGATTTTTCGTCTTGAATACAATCTACTTCATGTTAAATAACGTGCTTCACGTTTTCTACTATGTATGTATGTATGTTCGTTTGGGACCACGTTAAGCCTTTGTTTTGCTTCAATATTTCTGTAGATGTGTACACATTACGTTAAAAATTTCGTTGCTACCCCTAGAGGGGACCTACAGTTTATCTTGGAATCCGAACCACGGAACTGCCTAGCGTATCTCATAGAGGCAAACACAACTCCTGCGCCTACCTGGATTCGAACGTGGGAACAGAGCAGCGACGTTTCTAATGCAAGCGTCTTAACCACTCAGCTACTTCTACCGTTTAACACTTATTTTCATGACTGCATGAAACAGATCCTATTCTTTTTACACGCTAAACCCATTATTTTTCTCTTCTCCAAACTCGATTCATTGTTGCTAGCGTGTTATAAATAATCTATCTCTCCTAAGACCAACGATATTCCACATATTCAAATCCAATTTTCACGCCAGCCAACTTAATTATTAGTATCCTTAAGCTGAAGCCGATCACCTTGCATATTATTTCATACTTATTAATTCTCTGGTAGCTACCTCACAACGTAAGTGGTGTTCAGTAACTTACCCGCCGTTCTGACCTCGCTTTCGGGAGGAAGTAGATTCCAATCCCCATCCGCCCATCCAGATTTAGGTTTTCTATTATTTCTTCAGTCTTCAGGCGAATGCTTTGATAGTTCCTTTTAAAAGGCCATGGCCTAATTCCTTCCCGCTCCTTGGCTCTGGTCGTTTTCTCATCTAATGATCTCGACGTCGGCGAGACGTCAAGCCATAAGGGAAAAAAGCGGCATTCCGAATATAATTTGGTTTTTCTGCCACTACAGCAACCACATACAAAATTCCTATAGCAGCAAAATCTGCAGCTTTGGGAATGTTGAGAATTACACGTAGTTAATTAATTAAGCACTAAATACGGATTTTTGCAAATTTGTATAAAATTTTCCGACAAATATAATGATAACTAACAGGAAACTAATTTTAATATGAAATATAATAATAGTGCGTTAAACGATATACTTACGTATATAAACAGAAAACGTTAAGAAAGGGTACAAATTCTTTGTCAGGGGAAGGATAGTTTTATATGTGAGTGGAGACTTTCCCGGTGTATCGATGCAACAAAATCTTCTCGGGTGTCCTGCCGGATGGTGGTGTAAAAACACGACGTTTCGACAGCTGACTTTGCTGTCTTTATCAGGTATCTTGTAGTCGTTGTCAGCTGACTGTCTCTGCCTCGACTGGCTTGGCAGACAGACAGACAGACATCTGGTTGGGCCCAAACCCATGTAAAAAAACTAAAGTACCAGGGCATTGCATCCCTCTAACTTTTTTCTGAATAGGGGGTTGTTTTATGGAAGTCATAGTTTTGTTTTATTAAGTTATTGTTGTTGTCAGATCCTGTAGTTTCTAGTTATAGTTGTGATGGGGCAATTGTAATGAGCGGCGTCATTTTGTTGTTCTATGTTTTGAATTAGTTGGTGGGGCGAAAGCTGTGATTTCTGGTAGAAGGTAGTCGATTTGTCTTTTATGAAGTCAGTGATTTTTGGGATGCCTAAGTCATGGTGAATGCGTTGGTTTGACATGTACAGGGTTGGAGCCATGACCGATCCTTGTGGTACGCCTGCTTCAATTGATTTCAACTGGCTTTCTGTTCCGTCCACCACTACGTAAAATTTTCTGTTTCTGAGGAAGTGTCCAGGGCAGCAAAATATATGTAATTTGTAGATTAATCTATCGTGCCAAACCCTGTAGAAAGCTTTCTCAATATCTAGCATAACAGCGCCTGTACTGTGCCGTATAGAGAGCGCCTTGCAGATATGCTCAACCGGTCAGGTAGCTTGGTGTATGGTACTGTGCTGTGCACGAAAGCCGAATTGTTGAGGGATGATTATGTTCTTGTCATATAGGAATTTTTGGAGTGAGGTCATGATTATACACTCTAGGATTTCACCAAGGAAATTTAAGAGTGAAATTGGTCTATGGTTTTGAGGGAAGAGTTGATTTTTGTTTGGTTTTGGGAGAGTGATAATTTTGGCAATCTTCCAGGAGGAAGGGAAGAAGCATAGCTTCAGACAGGAGTTGCAGATTTTGGTTAGGTGAACTATTGCAGGATGGGGTAGATTTTTAAGTTAAGTGGCTTTTACGCCGTCGGGACCAGGGGATTTTTTGTTACCTAACTTCCCTATGAATGAGCTCACCTCAAGCGGCTCTACAGGGCTAAAAGAGGTACGTAAATTTTCTTGCAAGATGCGAGGCACTTCTCTAATTACCCTTTCTTCAAGGATATCACTATCCTCGTCATCGATGACATGTGTTTGGAACTGTAGTTCCGAGGTGTCTGCCAAGGCTTCGGCCTTTTCCTGCGCTGTGTATACAATACCAATTGGTCCGTGTAATGGCTTTACGACAAGGGTAGTTTTTTTTCGATTTTACGACCTTCCAGAATAAGTCTGGATTGCACTCCGCTCGACTGAGAGTGTTCTCCCAACTTTTTGTACGGTGTTTTTATAGGTGCCATCTGACCTGGTTTGCTAACCTGTAAGCTGTTCTACGGTCAGCTGGGTCTCTGTATTGTGGTCAACGATTTTTGTAGTAGTTTCTTAATTTTAGCAGTTCCAAAATGAATCTCCTTGATACCTTCAGCTGGAAGGCCCGCTTGCTCTAAATGGTCGAGTGCGATGGCTTCATACGCGACCCTCTGCGGCCACCGACTGGCGCCACTTGCTGCTTCCCACGCGGCTGCCTACTTGTTAGTGGACTGTGCAACCGCTCGCAGCATGGGTAGGAAACAGCGGTGAGCAGCCACGACCCACTCACCGCCACGCAGCGATGGGGAGAGCACATCCGCCAACCAGCACCCGATGGAGTTATAAGTAGCAGACAAGCTTCGCCAAGTGAGGATCCAAACTGGCTTGTCAAAGAAGTAAAGAGAGGCCTCTTCGGTGATCAAGATGAAGAAAAGTCACAAGAAGAACCTACGGTGACGTCGCAGCCTTCGTTGCCAGCTACTACTGACTATCCAGTTAGGTGGCACGACCATCTCGCAGAAGACATGACCATTGACGAATACGAAGACGTCGATGAACCACAAGACGAAGAAGGACCTGTCCTTCCTGTAACCGCCTTCTATGAAGCCAATTATATACACCTGGCTGGTGAACTCATGTCGGAAGGCAACAAGTATATCCTTTCTGTGAAGGAGGGGCTGCGGCTACTACCACAGCATCCAACACAGCTTCGTCGCTTGATGGCCAACCTGGATGGGCGTGGTATCCGCCACTCCCCACAGACCCTCCGACGACCAACCAAGATGGTCGTTCGCGGCCTGCCCGCTGATGTGCCAGAGGAGGTGGTAGCTGCCGAGCTCGCCTCTGCTGTCCATCAAATGCGCCGCTAAGGCACCGAGGAGCGTCTGCCGCTCTAGACGTTTCAGTCTGTGGATCGTGTAGCGCGGGAGAAACGCTCAAGAACCAAGCTAGGACGCAAGGTCTGACTTGAACCAAAGAAGCGGCCTCCGCTAGCCCTGGCACAGTGTTTTTTGCTGCCAGGGTCATGGTCACATGCCCCGTGACTGCACCGCCGAGGAGCGCTGTGTTAGGTGCGCTGGAAAACATAAAGTCGCTGATTACAGCGTCACGCGAGACGGGTTGCCTACTTGCTCCAACTGTTCCGACCCCCACCCAGCATGCTACAGCGGTTGCCCAATCAAGAAAAACCTGAGCGTCAACATGAAGGCGACACGCAACAACGAGTTGGTGCCCTCCACAAGCAAAGATTCTCCCACCCGACATCCAGTTGCGACCGGTTCTGAGCGACCCGCGAAGGCGAAGAAGCAGTCCGCAACCCACCATCTGCATCACCAGGCGGACTGCAAGCACCATGACAACTATAGTGTTATCATCCAGCTGCTACAACAGCAAACACTGCTAATGACTCAGTTCTTAGCATACCGGTATACAGCCACTCTGGGAACGACACACCCAATGATACCACCCCACAGCAACGTCAACCAACAGATGAACTGGAAGGAGATACGCGACCACTTGTAAGAACTTCCCCACACTCTGGGGGCAATGCTGCCCCAGATGATTTAGTGTCTGTCTCCCACCCAGATGTGCTGGCGGTCCGAGATGCTGATGTGTCCGCTTTTGATTGGCCGTGACCGCTGACTTAATCCGCGGTCCTCTGCGGCGCCCGATTGGTGTAATTTGCTTGTTTAAAAAAAAAAAAAAAATGTGAAGATCTGCTATGCTCTCGTCGAAGATCGCGAATGCAAGGTTTCCAGGCTTCGCTCAGAAATTGCCCGCCTTCGCTATTTATGTTGTTGTCATTTAGCAGGATCTCCAACGCCTCGCTTATGACCGAGTCCCAGAAGGAAGAGTGCCTGGCCAGCACTGCTGTTTTATCGAACTCTATCCTGTGTTCTTCGTCGAAGGCATGCTCTGCTATCGCAGACTTTTCCAGTTGCATCAGCCTCAGGTGTCGTTTGTGTTCGTAAGGCGCTCTTCGATCGTTCTGATGGTCTGACCGATATACACTTTACTGCATTCACACTATATTGAATAAATCCCAGGTGTCCTCAAGCCTAAGACATCTTTTACCGACCGTAGCATATCACGAATCTTGGCAAGAGACCGGAAGATACCGCGCCAGGAGTCTTCCAATTTTTCCCGATGTGTTCCCCGCACATGGAAGAAAACAAAGAGTTTTTGGTGGTTCTTCTTGCTCCGACGGTAGTCTTGGTTGCTTCTGAGTAAAGGCACACTCTGTCTGCCACCGAGAATGGCCGTTCAGTTCGAAGACGGTCTTGAGATGTTTCATTTCTATCGGTAGGCTCACACGGTCGGAGATAGTTCTCGCTCTGTGTACCAGTGTGGCCAATACGGCGTTGCGTTGTGCCGGATGATGGAAGCTGGCTGCACCCAAGTAGCACTCAGTGTGTGTGTGGGCTTGCGGTATACGCTGAGTGATAAAGTATCGTCGGGTTTCCGCTTTATCAGGACATCCAGGAATGGGAGGCACCCGTCCTTCTCTATTTCCATGGTAAAGCGTATATTAGGATGGATTCCGTTGAGATGGTGGAGGAATTCGTCCAATGCTTCAATGCCGTGTGGCCACACAGCGAAAGTATCGTCAATGTAACGGTAGAAGCAAGATAGTTTGAGGGTGGCACTCTCTAGTGTCCTCTCTTCAAAATCCTCCATATAGAGGTTTGCTACTACCGGTGAGAGTGGTGACCCCACAGTCACTCCGTAGGATTTTTCATAGTACCTCTCATCATACATGAAATAGGTGGATGAAAGAGCGTGTTCAAAGAGGTCTGCGGTGGTCAGTTCAAAATGACGGCATATGAGGTCAAGTGCGTCCCTTACAGGTACACGGGTGAAGAGTGATACCTCGTCAAAGCTGACAAGTATGTCAGTATCTGAAACCTTTAAGTACTGGATGGTATTAACAAATTGCGTCGAGTTCTTGACGTGATGACAGCAACGACCCACAAAGGGGCTCAGAAGGCGTGTCAGATACTTGGCGAGCTGGTAAGTTGGTGCCCCAATGGCACTGACGATAGCTCTTAATGGTACAAACTGCTTGTGGACCTTGGGCAAGCCATACAGTCTCGGTGGTCTTGCGGCGCGTGGCTTGATCCTGCTGGTCACCTCTTCCGGTAGTTCGGCTTTCTTGATGAGAGTCATCGTCTTCCTCACAACTTCTGCGGTAGGGTCGGCGTCCAACGGAATTTATGAAGCATCATCAAGGAGACTCATCACCTTTTCGTCATATTGTTCCGTGGAAAGGAGAACAGTCGCGTTTCCCTTATCCACTGGTAAAACCACTATGTCATCTCTGCGGCGTAAAGCATTTAATCATTTACGCTCTGTCATTGTGATATTGTTCTTAGGCGGCTTGGCCTTCTTCAAGACCTGACAGGTCTCACGTCGTACTTCTTCAGCTTCTTCTCCCGGAAGGCTGCGCACGGCCCGTTCCATCGCACAGATGATTTCCTTCGTAGGTATTCGCTTAGGGGCAGGAGCGAAATTCAGGTCCCTGGCCAGCACGGAGGTAGTTGTGTCATCGAGCTGACACCCGGTGAGGTTGACCACAGAGCGGCCGGAAATGGCAGATTTTTGGCCCAGGCCACTTCCCGCCAGACGGTCGTATTTGGAAATATGCCTCGCTGTAGTCTTCTCCCATTCTAGGTTCATTTGCACAGACATTGCAACGTCCACCCAGTCCCAGGAATCGGGCGAGAGCCTTGTCGACAAGTTGTAATGACAGGACAACAACTCCCGAGCGTTACGGTCCAGATCAAACCGCGTGAAGCGGATTCGTTCCCGTAGTAGTGAGAGGCTGGCTCGATGTAATGTTTTCTTTGCGGCCCTGCTGTCAATGTGGTGTTTCACCGAAGCGAAACGAGGCACGATGTCATTGCCTCGACACCTCAAAAGAAAAGTCAAGGAGCTGAGCAGTCTTGCTTTCTTCTTGCGCAGTTTCTCAAACTGCCTTACTTGGTGGAACATCGTCTCCCCGTAAAGGTAACTGATGTGTGAGTGGAGACTTTCCCGGCGTATATGGTGTGTAATTTGGTTTAAGCACATCAGACCATTTGTATTCGGAACGTCGATACAATTTGGCAGGATTCAAATATTCACTGCCAAAATGGAGAACACAATTCAAAACAGGGGTTCGCAACTTACTGCTTGTCCTGCAAGATTTGACCCAAAAAATTAGCGAAGTTTCGATTTTTGTTGGATGCAGATGAGGAGTGACTTGGAAAGCAGTTTTCTAGCAGCGGATGATAAAACGAGAATGGTGGGTAAGCGGTAACGCTCTGTTCTGATGTCGAAGAAACGTAAAGTCATAAAAAAAAAAGAAGAGCTGATGATAAAAACTTTGCAGAATTATCTTACAGTAAGTATTGTCTTGAAAGAACTAACGCGCTGAAAAAAATATAAAAAAAATAAAACGTAAACAGTAAATAATCCCTGAATGTGTTTGTTAGGGAAAAGGAGTTCGGTGTTTTCGCTGCTAACTTAAAAAGACTCAGTTCTCAGAAGATAGGGGTAATTTGTTGCAATTCACTCATAATGGACAGCGGGGAAACTTGGTAGGTTAAGATGTTCCTTTGTTTCCTGCCCCGCGGGCCCGTAGGATGGAGAATCCACCGAGCTTGGGTTCCGTTTTCCTTACAGTTGACTTGGCGATACATATGGAGGGAGCTTTACACCGGTCTGTTTCGCCCCAAATAGGTTTCCGTCGCAGCACTCATTGGATGAACTGGTTACGAAACCTACACCTAATTTTCAGCTTTCAAGATAAATTTACGGCTCTGTCACTGATTAAACATTGGCTGTAAAGTTGGTGGTTGGTCAATTACATTGACTTCTGGGATGTTCCAGTGGGAAAATGGAAAGAAATAAAGTAGTTTTCATCCTATGCGAAACTGATACCAGAACGAAAATCTTGCTCTGACGTGTGTATTTATCTCTCTACCGAAACATAATCATAATATAAAATCTTTATAGTCCGTAAAAGGCAGATCAGTTCACTTGAAAGAAAACTGAGAGATTAATAAACGCGCTATGGAGTTTTGTTGTTGCACTAACGTACTGATCCCTTGTCATTAACAGCAATCCGCGAATCCTTGTTGTTAAGGTTGATTTATTTACTTTAAAACTGAAGAACGTATCTTGCAACTGAGTTCCGTGACGAAGAGCAGACACACATGGAAACATTTGCATGTGCCAGCGACGTGGCATGGCGTGCTGAGCGTGTGCTATTATTATTACTATTACTCCGCGATTCACTAAAAGTGTGTGGCGGAGGGTGCATTACACCTATCCGAAAGGGTAATGGTTTGGAAGGGATATACGAGATACGGCAGGAGGCACCTATGGGCTATTGTGAGGAACCATCCCAGCATTCGCCTGGAGTGATCCGGGAAAACCATGGAAAACCTAGATCAGGATGGCCGGAGTGCTTTATCTAAAGCTACTCCTGTAGGATTTTAAGTTTACCCGCCCGGTAAATCCTTTCTATCCCTTTCCCTAATTGCTCGTGGAAAAAATGAATACAGAAATTAATCGGTTCTGACCCTTATTTCTCTTATGTTATTTTCACGGTCATTTCGAGATATGAATGTTGCTGTTGCAGTATTTGTTTGCTGTCATTCCGAAATACGTCAGTCGAGAATTTTTCAATTAGCTTCTGTCGAGAGCAACGCCTTCAGTGTTCCAGGTCTTCCCAACCTAACTCCTTCAACATCGCATTTACGCTTTCCCTCCAACTATATGGTATATACCTGTCACGAATCGGGTGGCTCTTCTTTGGACCTTCTCTAATACCTCAATTAGCCCTTATTGTTGGCGGCCCCATACAGAACAACAGTATTCTAAGTGAGGACGCACTAGTGACTTGTATGCAATCGATTTAACTTCCGGAGTGTATTGTTTTAAATTATGACCTAGAAATCGAAGCATACGATTTGCTTTCCCAATTACATTCTGGGTATGCTCATTCCAAGACAAATTATTACGAAATGTTACACCTAGGTATTTAGTGGAATCTACCGTTGTAAGGTACGGTGGGCGTGGCACTGTGAGGCGTGGAAGGAAGGCCTCTCGGCGGTCCGGGAATAGCAGACGGCCGGCAGGAAGAGGCCGAAATAGATGACTGCGACCAACTAGCCCACTCTGACTCACCGTCTCGTCACTTCCTGTTTACAGCCCTGAAACAAGAAAACTGCAGACTAAAGAAGCATAACATGGTTTTGATCATCGTTAAATATCTCTGCTTGCAATCACACTTAACGGGTTCTCTCGGAGTTGTGTTTGGAAATCACTTTACTGTACATGAACTATACGAGAATTGGCACGTTAACTTTTTCGGTTTACAGGTCACTCAGCTAGATTTTGTGTAGTGGTACTGTTCTAATTTGACACAATGGCCTTTCTGTTGTCCGAAGTGGTTTAGTAATGAATGTTCTAGCAGCTTGGTACGGCTGCCAATGTCTGCCTGCGTAAATAGCTTTCAGTGCCGGATGTAGTAGGTAGACGAGGGGGAGGGAGGAGGGGGAATCGGCGGCACTTGGCCCTATCGGCAACTTGTGGGGAGGAGGGGTAAATGACCAAGGTGGTAGAATGACGTTTCAAGGGGCACCAATCTCGTGTTTTTGCCCCGGTTCGGATAATTTGTAGCTCCGTTACTAATAGTTTTTCCTGTCGTGTTGTGATGCGAGTTTGTATGCGCAAATTGTTAAAGCAATACGTGAGAGATCATTGCGCACTAAGTATGCATCAGTGAATTGTCGTTATCAATTTTCAATTTCAGCTGAGTTGATGAGCCAAGCAACTGGAAAATTTTGAAGCGAGTATTCGAATATGATCGGAGGAATCCTTAGTAACAACCGTCTCGCCCATTTCTTCTCCGTTAATAATTTACTTACTTCCCGTGCTGGACAGAAAATGAGAATCTCTATTATTGTTTTTCCAGAGCTCCATTTGACGTCAGTATCACAAACTGAAGGTAATGCCCAATTGGTTCGACTTACTGTTGCAAATTATGGTAGCAGGTGAAAAGCAGACAAATGATTTGGCGGCGTCCCACACAGCTTTGTCGTTTCAGCTCCAATATTCTTGATAGTTAGGAACTCCTACCATATGTATGTTATTGTTTCCAACGGGGAAAAGATTAATCCCACAAAAACAATTCTTGTAAAAATAGGCAAAGTCTCGTGTTCGTGCAGTGACAAAAAGTTATGAGATCTTCTTCTGAGCCAAGTCTACACTTTACAGTGTGTATTCACTTCACTTTATGAAACAGAATGGTTTTTTTTTTGGTATCATAGATCGTTTATTTAGGATAAAAAATCTGATGACTTGGCCATATGCATGTCATAATTTGAACTTTAAATTGAGGGAATAATATATATACTTGTCAAATTCGAAAAATAGCGAGGGAAATCTTGGCTTTTACGTTTTTATCAGTTTGTGTACGTTAACTAAAACATGGCATGCATAATGGCCAAGTCATCAGATTTTTTATCCTAAATAAACGATCTATGATACCAAAAAAACCATTCTGTTTCATAAAGTGAAGTGAATACACATTGTACAGTGTAGACTTGGCTCAGAAGAAGATCTCATAACTTTTTGTCACTGCACGAACACGAGACTTGGCCAATTTTTACAAGAATGTTTATTGTGGGATCTCATTTCTTTTGTAAGTTTATCACTTATCCTGAATCACTGGCCAATTTTACAAGAATGTTATTGTGGGATCTCATTTCTTTTTGTAAGTTTATCACTTATCTGAATCACCGCTTCAAATGTAATGATTCCACTTGAAAATCGGTTAATAGAATGTTTCAGATATACGTTTACCAACAATGCCCCAATCACTGAAAACAATTGATGTTCCCGATAGCCGAGCAATGCAGATTGCCGCTGGCTTAACTATCACCATAAATAAATTAATAGTAACTTCCAAACTAAGCATAAGACCAAAGTAAAATTTAAGATAGCACTTATACTTGCTTATCTCTTCGTATTAAATAATTATCAGCCATGTAGCTTCATCGGGAGCAAAGCAATTAAGCCGCAAATATGTGCCAGAATTTTTCATGTTTGGGATTGTAATAAATAAAATACAGGAGAAAAGTCCGATATTAGAATTTTCGATTATATGGGGATGAAATCATATATGTGTACCAAATTACTTGTTTCTGGGATGAGTAGGGGTACAGTGGAATTTTGATATCGGGGTGTCGTGGTCGAAATAAAATTTAGAATTTCAGTAACTTCCAGAATAAGGCAAGCAAAGAAGTAAAATTTAACACGTTAGTTGAACTTAGTAAGCTCACTCTACAATTGAAATCTGAAGTCTATTAAGTTATTAGGGTAGGAAGCGATTTCACGTTAAGGGTAGGTAAGGGGTAGATATATGTAAATTTACGAATTTGTGGGTATGTGAGTAAAATTTTATCTGTGTAGCAAATTTCAGCTTTCCACGGCAACGGAAAGAACTTTAGAGTTTTGATGATCATCAGTCAGTCAGTGAGTAAATGAGTGACAAAATCGCTGTAGTTTGCACCCTAACAACAACCTAACTAAGAACACTATCGAAATAAAATTTAGTACGTTTACTAAGATGGCTGATATCTATGCATAACAGAAATTTGAGACATGTAGCGTAAATACGACCGAAGAAATTGAGGTTCAAAAATGGCCCGAATCGCTTCGAGAAAAGGGTAGGCAGTGCCGCCGTTGACTCGACTTGTCGGCTGCACTGCCGTGTATTCAAATTATAAATGCGGAAGTAGGTCTCCGTCTTTTTGTTACGTTTTGACGACCTAAATGGCTATACCAATAATGATGGAATTTGACAATGAAATACTACGTATCTGTAGGAAGGAAACCGGAAATATTTTTTCGGTATGAATAACAGTTGAATTCACGAAATTTTTAGAATTTATCGAATGGTGACGTGTGTTAGTTTGTAATGTTACATCGGTTGCTCACGCTATGCTTCTCGCGCGATTTGTTAGTGTATGATGTATTATTAATTTCGTTTAGAGACAAATCGTATTATTTAGTATAGAGTTCGATTTGCTCTGCACTGTACTATTATTTTGTGTCTGCTTAAAAGTTTCTGGCACCAGTTTATTTTGTCTTTTTTTTGACATGCCTTGCTGGCGTAGACCTAGCCTATAGTGTAGCTCTAGCAGAACACGAGCAGCTAAAGTTATTAGAACCCAAGAATTGGATGCTCATGCTAAAGAAAGAAGAAAAGACCAAGCTGAAATAAAGCTGCCCTTAGTTAAACACCCCCCCCCCCCCACACACACACACATCCCCGCACCCCTCCCCCCACCTTCTTTTGTTTTTCTGTTTTTAAATATGTTGGAAATTGATTCTCTTCATGAGACACGTTCGACGGTTTGAGCATACTGATTCATCCAGAACAAAGCAATTAACCTGCAAATATGTACCGGAACGTTTCACGTTTGGGTTTCCATTGAATAAATACAAGGAAAATCAACAATATTATTTCCAACAATGCCCCAATCTCTGGAAACAATTAATGTACGTCGTAGCCTAGCAATGAGCATTGCCGCTGGTTTATCTACCACCTCAAATAAATAACAAGTAACTTCCAAACTAACCATAGGAACAAAGTAAAATTTAAAGCTTTTTTTACAACTTTGCCGCTATATATTATATAAATGTCAGGTTTATAGCTTCATCCGGAGCAAAGTAATTAAGCCGCAAATATGTGACAGAATTTTTCATGTTTGGGATTATAATTAAACTAGCTGATACCTGCGACTTCGTACGCGTGGATTACTAATTTCTTTGCTAGAATTGAATATAGAAAGTTTCTGGTAACGAAGGATTGGTCCCAAACAACAACGAGTCGGCATAATATGAGAGGAAAGCCATCACTATATCATTCTACCGTCGAACCTGTCTCTTGAGGAGAATAAATTCCCAACATATTTAAAAACAAAAAACAAACGAAGGCTGTTGGATTGGGGGGGGGGTGTTAACTAAGGGCAGGTTATTCCAGATAGGTATTTTCCTCTTTTTTTCAGCATGAGCATCCGATTTTTGGGTTCTAATAACTGTAGCTGCTCGTACTCTGCTAGAGCTACAACTAAGGCCAGTTTACGCTCGCATGGCATGTCAAAAAAGAAGGCAAAATAAACTGGTGCCAGAAACATTTAAACAGACGCAAAGTAAGAGGACACATAAAATCTACATCTATACTAAATAATACGTTTTTTTTCTCTAAACGAAATTTATTAACAAATTATTTACTAACATAATGCGCGAGAAACACACCTTGAGCAACCGACCCTAACATTACAGACTTAACACACACATCCGTCTCTCTGTCACCATTCGATAAGATCTCAAAATTTCGTAACTACAACTGTCAATCATACCAAAAAAAATGTCCTGTGCTCTGCCTACAGATTTTTTTATTTTTTATTTTTTTTTTTTATTTATTGGCATTTGGAAAAAACCATACAGCCAGCAAATTACATTTATCTTTGGTTGATTAAAGAAATGAATTTACAGATTGAATGTGCTCCTTCTCCAGCTCTGTCTTACCATCCGATATATACGACATACAAAATTAGCAGCATAAAGTATATACAATATATGACACATACAATTGGACATGTGTGGAGCACACCATACATAAAATACGTAAAATATACAATATGTACAACATACAATTTAAAAGAATATACAGGTTTTAGGGAACAATGAATAGAATATACAATATGTGCATATAGAATTTAATCTACAATGTTGAACATGCTAAATAGACATGTTCTGGTGAGACCTGTTTGTTTTATGTCGGCTACGTTAGAGGACAAGTGCCGTAGTTGACTCAGGCGGGTTGCCGAGATCATAGCCACAATTTGTATCCTTATATTATGGGAGTTGTTTAAGATTGGTTCCAGTGTCGCGCTATATCTTGATATGGTTTTCTTCAAGAAATTGGGTTATGGCGTGATAGATAGCAACGTCTTCCAAGGCCAGGAGGTGGGTTACATTTAAGGGTAACTGTAGTCCTAATTCCACTAGTTCTTGTATAAGTTCGGAGCACTTCTGCCATTTCTCCTTGCAGGCAAATAGAAGGTGGTTTGGCTCGCATTCGCTGACTCCATCGCAGGTGCAACTTGGTGTTTCCCTTAAGTTGATGCGATGCAGGTGTTTGGGGAAGAGCCCATGATTAAATTTCAGTCTTGCAATGGTGGTTATCATTTTCCTGGATGTGTATTTTTTTTTCGTGCCACTGTGCCTTAGGAATGGTCGGGTGGATGGTGCCGTAGTGTCTTCCTTTTATTTTTATAGAATCTTGCCACGATGTATCCCACATTAGTTTGGCTTTGTTTCGTATACTCGCAAGGAGATCAGTTGCTTTAATGTGTGGGAATATTGTGCCATCTGTGGTTGCCCGCTTTGCTAGCTGATCCGCTCTCTCATTTCCTTTGATCCCCGTGTGTGCTCTAATCCACATGAAAATGATTCGTTTTCCACTATCTTCTAACTCCGTGACCGTCTCGAGAATATTGTATGTTAGGTGACATCTCCATGCGTTACTGTTCAGGTGCTGCAGGGATTCCAGGACACTCCTAGAGTCGGATAATATGATTACTGTTTTGAAGGTGGTGTTCTTTGCATATTCTAGGCCTTTAAGGATCGCAACCATTTCAGCAGTGAATATCGATGCCTCACTGTGGAGTTTATAGCTTGCCTGAATTCGCGCATTCATATCCACAAAGGCACATCCTACCGTGCTACCGATCTTTGAGCCGTCGGTATAAATGTGGACACTATCTTTGTATTGTGCAAGATTTTCAGACAGGAGGATTATGTTCCTAGCCGTGCTTTCGGTAAATGGTATATTCAACCTTGCTTCGATTCTTGTCAAGGTTGTTTTATATGGGTATTCGAAGCAGGGCATTTGTCCTGAAGAGAATATTAGCGGCTGATGTTGAATTAGGTCCTTGTAAGACATGAGGAATGATGGAAGTTTTTTTCCTTCGCCAGTAGCTATCGATGGTGGTTCTTCTCACCAGTGTCTCCAGTGCCTCCATTAATGGGCTATTTACGAATTGCATAGTCTTTAACACAAATTTACTACTTAAGTAATATCGGCGGATATTCAGTGGTGGTTCCATGGCCTCTACCAAGAGAGCGTTAGTGGGGGTAGAGTGCATTGCGCCGAAGCATATGCGTAATGCCTTGAATTGTAGTTTGTCTATTTGGTAAAGGAGGCTATCAGCTGCAGAGCTATAGCAGAGGCATCCGTAGTCGATTTTGGATCGCACTAGGGCTCTGTAGAGAATCATGAGCGTTTTCGGATCTGCACCCCACCAGTAGCCACTTGTTGCCCGCAGCAGGTTGATTGCTTTCTCACATTTGTTAGTTAAATGTTTTATGTGTGGTCCCCAATTCAGTTTGTGGTCTATCTGCATCCCCAAGTATTTGATTACCTTTTTGTTAGGAAATGTATATGGTCCAAGTTGTACAGATGTCATTTGTTGTATTCTGTGCCTTGTGTGTATCATAACCGATGATTTTCCTGGTGAGATTGTCATCCCGTTCTCCTGTAACCATATCTTTAGCCGTTCCATTGTTATGCTGAGCAGGTTTATGCATTCCATCAGAGTTTCGCCTTCTGCGTAGAGGCATATGTCATCAGCATATTGCAGTATATATACTCCCCTCGGTAGTATTTTGGCAAGGTCACTTGTATATATATTAAAGAGGATAGGTGATAATATTGATCCTTGTGGAAGTCCCTGGCTTGTGTGTCGCGGTCCTATTGTAGCGCCTTTATATTTTATGACAAGTATTCTGTTTTCCAGCAGTGAGATGAGATTGTGAGTAAAGACTGCGGAGAAGTTCATCTTTTGCATCTTTTCCCCTAGTAGGTTGAGGTTGACATTGTCGTATGCACTGTTTATATCAGTGTAGAGGGTCATCAGGTAACGGTTTTTGCTTAGGCTGGAGTGGATGTCGGTGGTAAGCCTTATTAGGAGGTCATTGGTGCCTCTTCCTCGTCTGAACGCCCACTGGTGGTCTGGTAGAAGGCTATTATGTTCGACAAACCACTCGATCCTGTTTTTCACCATCCTCTCTAGTAGTTTGTACGGGCATGGCAGTAGTGCAATCGGTCTGTAGGCTGCAGTTGTATTCGGGTTCTTCCCCGGCTTCAGGATCGGAATTATTCTTGAGGTTTTTAATCCCGCGATCTGTATTCTTTTGTTCCAGACATTGTTTAAGATTTTTAAAAGTCTTTCTTTTCCTCGTGGTGGTAAGTGTTCAATCATTCCATAGTGGACGTTGTCCGTTCCTGGTGCCGTGTTGTTCGACTTCTTGGACGCTTTTGCAAATTCCTCCATATTAAAAGGTCTTGACATCGAATCTCCAAATTGGTCTTCGGGTGGGGGATTGCGGTTTGGGTTCACGGAAGGAGGTGCAAGGGTTGTTAGTATGTCCTCTAGCATTTCCGTGGTTATGCTAGGTGATACATACATATTGTCAACTGATTGTCTGTATTTTTTCACTTTTGTCCAAATGGTAGTAATAGGATGTGTTTCTATTGATTGATTCACAATATTTT
This sequence comes from Vandiemenella viatica, assembly GCA_031002005.1. NCBI lineage: Eukaryota > Metazoa > Arthropoda > Insecta > Orthoptera > Morabidae > Vandiemenella > Vandiemenella viatica. The sequence goes on from JARYHS010008075.1 coordinate 75,031,422, forward strand.
TTCCACCCAGCACTCTTCTTTTGCTTTAATGTTCTTTTCGTTCTAGCTTGTACTTTGTTGAGTTCTATGAAGTTTTCCATGTTACTGCACCTGCGGTATATTCGAAGCGCATCACTTCTTTCTTGGATGGCCTTGTCGCATTCTTCGTCCCACCATGGAGGCTGGTTCCTAGACGTGTAGGTTTTCTGCTTTTTCTTTGGTATGCTTTGTTTAGCTGCAAGATTGATAATTCGGATAAGGTTGCCATAATCTTCCTCTGTCTCACCAGTCTCTTCCGACCTCCGTAGATGTATTCCTGCGCTATTTGCGTATGTGCCCCAATTTGCCTCGTTAATATTCCAGTTATAATCTGGTGTAGCCTGAGGTTTTCTATTGTTTTGTTTTAAGTTGATGGTAATCAAAATCGGATAGTGGTCTGATCCCAGAGGCTCATGGATCACTTTGTGCTCGATCAACGCTGCGATGTTCGTAGACGCTAGCGCGATGTCTACTACTGATTTCCGTTCTTGTGGGTTGCTAATTCTTGTAACTGTACCGTCATTGAGTATCACTAAGTTTTGTTCTTCCATTACGTCTAGCATGATACGGCCAAGTCGGTTTGTTTTTTCGCACCCCCAAGCACTATTGTGGGCGTTGAAGTCACCAGTAATGATAAATGGGTCAGTTATTTGCTGTAGCAACCTTACAATTTGGGGTTTGGTTAGGGTTACATTGGGGGGGCTGTATACTGTCACTATTGTTAGCCTGGTGTTGTTAATTCTTACGGACATAGCACAGGCCTCAATTGGTAGTCCTGTGACGTCTAATTGCAGTGCGTCATGTGACATGCTCTGTCGGACCAAGATGGCTGTTCCTCCATAGCCGTCGTCGCGGTCGCATCGGATGATGCTGTAGCCATTGATTCTAATGGTGTCTGGTGGTTTTAGCCATGTTTCCGCAACTGTGGCGATGTCCACGTCATATGCTCTTAATGCCTGTTCAAAGCTCTCCTTGTTAGATCTTAATGAGCGTGCGTTCCATTGCAGCATTTTGGTTAAACGTCCTTGGGCCATAATTACTTTAGTTATTGGGTACATTGTTCGGAGGCCTTCATAATCTGCTGAAGTGAGTTCATTACTTGTGTTGGGTCCACCGTGCCGTTAGTTCTGATCATCTCAATAATGGATATAATTAAACTCATCAGCCTTTCTATAATTGGGGTTTCGGTGGTTGTAGGCTGGTTTCCCGCTGACTGTTGGTGGTTTTGTAGAGTTTCTGTCATTCTCTGTGGGTGTGGCGGGTAAGGATTGTGAGTTATTGGTTGTCTTGGCCCGTTGCTTCTCCACATTAAGTTTTGGGGAATCCTAACTTGATTGCCTGTTGTGTTTAGCTTTACTGTGCTGGTATTTGGCTGTGTTTGTTTGAAATGGTAGTACTGTACTGGTTCCGCTAGGTGCACGGGTCGTTGTGGGTAAGATTGAGATACTGGATATGTCTCTTCACGGAGAGTTGGACATGAGCTGTGATTAATTGGAGTATATGGTATAGTGGTTAACGGCGGGAATTCGGTGGGGCTGTTAACCTGGGGGCTAGGATTAGTTGCCATTCGGGCATAGTGTCTGTTTTCGAATGTAGCTACCGCTTCGCTGTAGCTGACGTTATTGTATACCATATGCTGCTTGATCGCTTTTGCTCTCTGGAAAATGGGGCATGAGCGGTCGGTTGCCAAGTGTTGCCCTGAGCAATTTGCGCAGAGTTGTGGAGCTGTCTTGGGGCATGAGTCGGCATTGTGTTCCATTGTGCAGAAACTGCATCGAACCTTACTGCGGCATTGGTTACTGCCATGTACCAAAGCGTAAACATTTAAAGCACTGAATGACGGCGGGGATGTAGGGTTCAACTCTGCATCTTACACCGTGGATGCACACAAATTGAGGGAGAAGTTGTGATCTAAAGGTTAGAACGCATACCGGTAGTGGAATTACTTCTTGCTGCCCTAGTTTAACAACTTTTTTTGTGAATCGCCTAATATTTAGTACTGGGAACTCACACTCTATTACTGAGAGGATTTCGGTGTCACTAAGTGAAGTATCGACATTTCTCACCACACCCTGTTTTTGAATCATAGATTTTGGGATATACGCCTCCAAGTTATTTCTGATGAAGACTTCAGATTTTACAAGATTGTTTGCCGAGTCTCTATTGCTAGATTCTATCTTGATTCTATTCCGACCGCAGCTTGAGATGTTTACTAGGTTGTTTGATGTCATGAAACCCTGCTCCCTCAGTAGTTTTCCTATCGACATCGGGTGGATACGCCCAACGTTCTTGTCTTTTCCTTCAACTATTACTACATACGGTCCACTGTCACTTGGTTCATACCTGTTGTTCTCTGAGCACTGCTGTGGAATCTGCAGGTTGTTGACAGCAGTGTGTGCCGGTGCCAGTGACGCTGTCGTGATGTGTGAGGCTGCTGGGCTCTGCTGTAGACACTGCGGGTTGTTGGCGGTAGATAGTGCCGGTGCCTGTGGCGGTGCCATGCTGTATGAGGCTGCTGGGCTCTGCTGTGGACGCTGCGAGTTGTTGACAATAGTGAGTTCTGATGCCAGTGGCAGTGCCATGCTTTGAAAGTCTGCTAGGCTCTGCGATCTTATGCCGTCTGACGACAGTCGTGCGATTTTCTCTGTCGCGCGCGTGGAACTTCTTCTGTCTCCTTCTTCCGGTACCTGGCGTTTGGTGGACTTAACACTCGAGAGTTGGTGGCCGCACATGGGGTCGTCTGTCTCCGGTTCAGGTAGGTTAGGTGTGGTGTTGGCTGGGTTGGTTTCTTCTGTTGGTTGGCTGGTAATTCGTATTCAGTGCTGTTGATATTACCATACTTGTTGAAGGCTGAATGAGATTTGTCTCTCTAGTTGAGGTATCCTCTATGTTGTGAGTACCTCCTTCACCGTATAATCCTCCAAACATCGTCGGCGCTATTCGCTCTGATAAAGTTTAGAGATGATTACGGTGGTTAACAGATTAGGTGGATGTCAAGCGTCGATGATTTCAGTTCAACAAGTATCTTATGTTTCGCTTTTGACTAAATACTGGTTATTCACTGTACCCTTGACTGGGAAAAACTGTAACTTCCTGGTCCGTTTATAACACAACAACTGTACTAAGCCGCTTCGCGCGCACAAGGAAGTTTCTCCTCCGAAGGTTGCGACTCGACTGCCTACAGATTTTCTTGTCAAATTCCGTCAATACCGGTATAGGCATTTAGTCGTCAAAACGTAACAAAGGGATAGAGACTTACTTCCGCATTTATAGTACTATTACTGCAGAGCACACACACACTGACTGCGAATCACCCCTGAGGGGTCAATATAACGTAAACAAGTGTACTCCTACAGCATTGCAAGACTACTTACGTTTTTCCTCGCATTGCACCCCTAAGTTTGTGATATCTACAGGTTATCATTCAATCCGAATAACCGACGGTCCGGGCATGACTCTTACGATCAAAAACAATTTTTTAAAATGTTTGCCTACCTTGGGATTTGATCCAATTGTACACACATTAGAAGGCAAGCGCGTTAACCAATGGGCCACCAGCCCACAATTGTGTATGGAACTACAGATTCTTCCACATCCTAAACGTCGGTCTATGTTCGTTTCGGTAATTTTTCAAAATTATGTGACAATATGACGGGAAATTGTTCAAACAAATGTAAACAGTATTTTTCTCCATGTTTCAATGGATAAGTGTGCAAAGTTTCATCGAGATCGTATGAAAACTGTGGATTTGTATGAAAAATAAACAAACAAACATTCATCTTTTTATATATAGATAAATACGGGGAAAAACTCCAATATCAGATTTTTCTTATGATTTTAGGAAGAAACCATATATGTATACCAAATTACTTGTTTCTAGGATTACTGTATTGATATCGTGGTGTTGTGCCGAAATAAAATTTTGAATTTCAATAACTTCAAAAGTAAGGAAAGGAAAGAAGTATAATTAAACAATTTAGTTAAACATATTAAGCTCACTCTACAATGAAAATTAGAGCTTTATAAAGTAATTAGCGTAGAAAGCGATTTCACGTTAGGGGTAGGTAAGGGGGTAGTTATATGAAAATGTACGAGTTTCAGACTTTTCTTATAATATGTGGGTAAAATTTTATTTGAGTACCAAATTTCAGCTTTCTACGGCTACGGGAAGTGCCTTAGAAGTTTGATGATCATCAGTGAGTGAGTGAGTGACAAAATCTCTGAAGTTTGCATCCGAATAACTTACGAACTAAGAACAGTAATAAAATAAAATTAAGTTCGTTTGCTAAGATCGCTGATATCTATGCATAACAGAAATTTGAGACATGTAGCATAAATACGACAGAAGAAATTGAGGTTCAAATATTGCCCGAATCACCGTTGACTCGACTTGGCGGGTGCACTACCTTGCACCCAAATCTAGAAGTGAAGAAACCCAGTGTCAAATAACCCATCTTGGACGCCACTGGGTAAGGTAAGTGTACCTACAGTACAATTGTATCTAGTTCGAATTAAAGAAAATACGACGATCCAGAAAACCTTGCGAAAACGATGAGCACTGTCAGCTTCACGCGTCAATCCGAGAGGGTTCACTTGTTCGGTGGTGGTCTCGTTTGCTGATAGTCAGAGAGGATACCACAGTCGGGAGCGCCTATCTTGTCAGCGAAATCGTAACGTCTGGAAAGTTTTAATTCTCAGTTAGTATACGTTTGCTATATATAAATATACAAATGTGATCGCGATGAAATAAATATGCGTACGCTTTCGTAGTTTGTACAAGAAGAATATTTTTGATATAGATAGCGTCAGTCGAATACTTACAGATAAGAACCAACAGATAGTGAGAAATATCGGTGATACGCTGTGCGAGTACTTCTTAACTTTTCATTACGAAATTAACGGTGCTAAAAGTAAAGTCATCTCCTTGAAGTAAAGGCAGTGGTTATCAATTATTATCTCCTTTGCAGTCATAAGTGTTGCGTTACAGGATGATGACGCCACTTCACCATGGGCACTGGGACATCTTCTTAAGGCCCATGAATAAGAAATGATCAAATTCATGAACAAATAACCCTCATAAATTAAATTATATCGTTCCATTTGGTTAAAATATTATGGATGTAAAATACTTCCCCAATCAAATCATTGAACGGGGATTCATCAGTAACGAGTCTTCAAAAAAGAACATAGATAAAAATATCCTATGAGTTCAGCTATGAAATGTTAAAAGTTTGAATAAGGCAAGAAAGTTACAGAATTTAAACGGAATTATTAATTATAATTAAATGGAATTTAATTGGAATTATTGAATTGGAATGGAAGTACACTAAACATGTCTGTTACACTAAATACAGCCTAATTAAAAAGCCATCTAATAACCGAGACGCTGAAGTAAATTGTATAACGAACACCGAAATCAATACTAGTAAAAGGCTAAACTTGGTCGTTGTGCGCGTAACACTGTGATGTCAGGATCCATGTCTTCGTTTCCGAACTGACAACGGCTAGAGGTGATTCTGCACAAAGAGGTCTCGAGCATAATTTAATGACACTTCTATTTAGTTCAGCAACTGTGATGATATTGATTGAAGGTACACTGAAAGAACAGTGTGTATTTGTGTGAAATCAACACATTAGTTGCTGTTTGTTTATTTATTTTCGTTCGATGTAGAAGTTTCCGTTATATTCTATGATCGCTGTTGCAGTAGCTGAGAGATATGGGTCACATTTATATTGAGATGAAGTGAATGTATTAAGATTTCATTTTCGAGCATAAATATTACAATTCGTCCTTCTAGCACAGAGAGTAAGTTGTTCAAATTTTTTAAAAGAATAATTCAATGAAAGTATATCCCCGTTGATCCTGATCTAAGGGACCTGGACAGCGATTAAAACTAATGTTATGCGGTATAACGTGTGTGTGATTGTTGTTTCAAATTCTAGCAGCAATATGAGCGCTGTTTCTGGTAATGTTAAAATGCAACCAGGACAAGGATGACCAATGAAACATTTCGTTACAGTGTAAAGTACGATTAATTGTGTTGGACCTTATTTAACTAAAATTCTAATTAGTTAAGCAACAAAGTAACGAAATGAAAGAGAACCCCAAAGAAAAATGTGTAAATTGTTTGAATCAACATATCAATTATTATTAACATTTCATTTATTTATATTCAGTCGATGTAGATGTCTCCTTATACTCTCTGTCCAGAGATAAAGCTCTTACAGTAAACTAATAAATAAGCACCGCATTAAATTATCTGAATGGTTCGGACCGTTCTTTAATATCAATAGTATTTAATTAACTAACTGCAAGGAAATGAACTGCCAGGACACTGCTTTCAACATATTACTTTTGACGATTTTAGAAGCTATTAGCTGGTACCCATAACTTCTTTCGTGATTGTCATGTATTTTAAAGGTTTATTTTTTTTTTAAAATATTGCTTTACGCCTCGTCGACGGCTAAGGTCATTAAGGGCGGAAGAGGAGTGCGGACAAGGAACGGGAAGGAATTCGGCCATGGCATTTTTGAAGGAAGCATCCCGGCATTCGCCTGGAGTGATATGGGAAACCATGGAAAACCCAAATCTAAATGCCCGGACGGGGATTCGTACCCGCGTCCTCCCGAATGCGAGGCCAGAACGTTAACCGTTCACCCACCACGCTCAGTTTTAAAGGTTTCATGATTTTCCATGGAACTTTAAATATTTCCAGAATATAAAGTAATCTATGTTACTCCCTGCCAAAACATCATCCAGTTAATGAAAGTACCGTCAAAATCGGTTCACACTCTAAATATATCACGTATAAATTATTTATATTATTTTAATAGCTAAAAAGCTGAAAAATATGACGTAATCTAGAACAGTTTAGTACATTCAAGAACATTCTAGAAGATTCCAAAGTATTTGTTTTATAACACTTTGGCCGATTTTCTACCATATGATGGAGAATAGTGGATGACTTTTTTCAAACCTAATGTAGACCGTGTTTTTCTCTTTGTTTAAAGTATACTTGTGCAAATTTCCATCAATATTAGATAAAAACTGTAGCTGTGTATAAAGAGAATTTACAAAAATTAAATAGGGTAAAGGGTTGGGTTATGTGAACCAGACGTCGGCACTATTTTTCTGTGTTTTAAAGTATACTTGTGCGAAGTTGCATACATATTGGATAAAAACTGTGGGTATATACAAAGAACATTGACAAAAATTAAGGGGGTGGAAAGGGGAAGAGGGATTCGGTTTTGCAAACCAAATGTACAAAGTATTTTTCTCTTTGCTTTAAAGCAGCGATTCTCAAAGTGTGGTACGCGAACCCCTAGGGGTTCGCGAGTTGATCATAGGGGGTTCGCGGCGAGATTTACGTAATGGTGGCAGACTGATTGTAACACGCGTGTGACATGCATCATTTAATACAATGCCTTCAAGGAAATATCGCTCCTTTCACTCGATGTGCCGAATAAGTATTAATAGATAATATGTAAATTTTTGAACGCCAAATATCTTTAAAGGTTCAAATTCTACATTATGCTATATATTTCCATTATTCGGCACCACTCACAATCGTGTTAGGTTTGGTAACAATAGGGGCGGAAAATAATGCCTTAAGAAAGGGCTACAATGGCTTGAAATTACGTAATAATTTGTGACTGACAAAAAGCGCGCGGCATTGTTTAGTATAGTTGTTTCTCAAGTCAGTGGTACTCCGCGCGCGCACTTATTTCGGCCGGCTGAAATAAAGTTGATAAGTAATTTTGATTAAAAAGTAAGTGAAAACATGAACCAGTGGTTAAAACCCGGATCAATACGCGGAAAATGCCCAGATACTCAAAAGTTATCCAGTTCAGAAACATTGAAAACTTCGTTGAGTCAAATTGTGTCTACGTCTACTGAAAGTTCAATTTCGAAAGAAAATACGCGGAAAACAAAACCAGAAGAACACTTCATTCCATCGACAAAGAAAAGAAAATATGATGAAGATTATCTGAAAATTGGATTTGTGTGCAAAGAAGACACCCAGTACCCAGAGCCACAGTGTGTAATATGTTCAGAAGTTCTCGCAAATAGCTCGATGAAGCCATCATTGCTGCGAAGACATTTGGAGACAAAACATCAGCAGTACGTAAAAACATCTTTAGATTTTTTGTTCGAAAAAAGAGGGAGTTGGAACCTTCAAAAAAAAACTGTGACAAATACTGCAACTACCAACCTTGATTATTTACGTGCGTCTTTCCTAGTGGCATACAAAATTGCAAAGACCGGCAAGTCATACAATATTGCTGAGGAATTAATTTTGCCAGCTGCTAAAGATATGGTCAGTTGCGTGCTAGGAGACAAATTAGCAAAATTGCTGGATAAAATACCACTTTCAAATGAAACAATCGCAAGGCGCATTCACGACATGGCACTCAATGTTGAAAATCAACTAGCAGAACGACTGCAAAATACTTATTTTGCAATTCAAGTTGACGAATCAACAGATATTACTGGACTGCCGAATGTACTTAGTTTTGTTAGATATGTACACAGAAACATTTCTCAAGAAGTTTTTCTGTTATGCGAGAACTTGGAGACTACAACAAAAGGAGAAGATATTTTCAACGTTATCAATGATTTTTTTGAAGAACATGGCATAGACTGGAGAAGGTGTGTTGGTGTTTCGACTGATGGTGCCAAGGCCATGACAGGTAGGATATCTGGACTAATCACTAGAATTAAACATCTTGCTCCTGAAGTCAAAAGTATGCACTGTGAATTGCACAGAGTAACACTGGCGTGCAACAAAATGCCTGATTATTTAAAAACAGTATTGTCAGAGGTCGTAAAGAAATAAATTACATAAAAGCACGTCCGCTCAAATCGAGACTTTTTGCATTATTATGTCGGGACATGGGCAGTGAACATGTTTCATTACTCTTACATTGTGAAGTGCGTTGGTTATCAAGAGGTAGGATGTTAGCTAGGTTTTTTGAACTGCGTCATGATGTCTATTTATTTGTGAAGGACAGTGACTTCAACCTCAAGTTAAGATTTGAAGATGAAACCTGGCTTATAAGGGTGTCATATCTAGCTGATATTTTCTCTTCTCTCAACGAAACGAAAGCTTCTATGCAAGGCTCCACGTGTAACATATTCATTGTGCAGGATAAAATACAAGCGGTCATAAGAAAAATTGAATTTTGGAAAACTTGCATGATAGCAGGTGTTATTTAATGTTTTCCTCTTCTGTATGAATTTGTTTCGACCAACACCTTATCACTGGATGCCGAAGTAAAAGCTGAAATTATTGTACATTTGTCTCAGCTCTCTGATGAACTGAAAAGGTATTTTCCAGATATCGGTAATGCTGAAGACTGGGTTCGAAATCCATTTATGGTCACAACCAAAAGCATAAATTCTGGTTTGAGCATTAAGCAACATGAATCATTGCTGGAAATGTCCACAGATCGTACTCTTCATGCTGATTTTAAAAAGATGTCTTTAATTGATTTTTGGGCAGCAAGACAGGAAGAATATCCGGAGCTCTCACGTAAAGCAGTTAATTTCCTTTTACCCTTCGTGACAACTTACTTATGTGAGAGTGGGTTTTCACACGTGGTTATGATAAAAACGAAATACAGGAATCGAATGAATGTCGAATATGAAATGAGACTGAGATTGAGTAAAACAGTTCCTGATATTGACTCAACATGCGACAAAAAACAAGCTCATCTATCACATTAACTGACATCAATCTTCTGTATAAGTGTATTACTTTTATGAAAATAAAAATTCTTATTTTTTTTAAAGCTTTTTTTAAAAAATTTTTTAGGGGGTTCGCCACTGTCTGGAAAATTTAAAAGGGGTTCGCGGAGCATAAAAGTTTGAGAACCGCTGCTTTAAAGTATAAGTGTGCAAAGTTCCTTCAAAATCGGTTAGGAACTGTAGCTTTGTATAAAGAATATTGACAAAAATGAAGGGGGTTAAAAGATGGAGAGGGGCTGAATTTCTGAAAACCAAATGTAGGCAGCCTTTTTCTGTTTGTTTTAAGGTATATTTGTTCAAAGTTTGATCGATATCAGATAAAAAACTGCGGGATACTTAGAGAACATTGACAAAAATTAAGAAGGTGGAAAGAGGGAGAGGGGTTTAATTTTTGCAAACCAAAAGTTGACAGTATTTTTCTGTTTGATTTAAAGTATATGTGTGCAAAGTTCCATCGAAATCGGATAAAATATGTGGGTTTCTATAAAAATTAACGGTTGAAGGGGGAAAGGTGGTGGTTTTTACAAACATTCTTCTTGCTGCCCACCACATTCTTCCAATATTTCAAGTCAATCGACCGTCTACTTTTCGAGTTTTGTGAGCACAAACAAACGGAGGCTGAATTTTTATATATAAAGATTACACATTTTTCCACCCTCACCCACCCATTTCCACCCACCGCAACCAATCTCCCTTACTAACAATAGGAGTCCAAATGCTGTCTACCATCACAACTGCGAGTGGGTGGTAGTGGGTGATCATGGAGAAAAGTGTGTCTTTACGTACACACACTTGCTTTATATATTTATCTTGATTTATATTCGATGTAGGTGTTTTAGCTATACTCTTTGTTAATGTGTATTAAACTCGACGAAGAGAATAGCAATCTATTCTGATGATTACTCAGTTAAAGGCAGCAAAAAATTTTAATGTAAGAATGTACCCTTTGTTAGACGACTAATTTCAAAACATACCAGTGAAATTAAAAATCTAACAGCGTATGTGAAAGCTGATAAAACCTAAATGCTTGTTAAAAATTAGAATCATGTAGCAGAAAAGAAGAAAATCGTCTATGAAGTTTTTATCTTGATTAAAGAAATCATTAAGTAGCTGGGCTGCCAGGATTGCGTGAATCGTATGAAATACTCGTAACAAACACTCTGCATAGTAATCAAAAAAGTAGAAAACATATATGGAAGATCCCAGCGGAGCAGTAAGATAACCACATTATTTAACCGTAAAAGATTCAGAGACTACGAATTGGTCTGACAAGAATTCCTCTTAATAAATAGTTATTCTGAGGACAACGTTGCACCGGGCGTGGTGGGTGAGCAGTTAACGCTTTGGCCTCGCATTCGGGAGGACGCCGGTTCGAATCCCCGTCCAGGCATCCAGATTTGGGTTTTCCATGGTTTGCCCAAATCACTCCAGGCGAATGGCGCAATACTTTCTTCAAAAGGCCATGGCTGAATTCCTTCCCGTTACTTGTCCACAGTCCCATCCCGCCTCTAATGACCTCGACGTCGATGAGGCATAAAGCCATAAGCAAATAAAAAAAGACACCATTGCACTTATTAACTGTATATAGAAGTGTAAAAAGAAAGAAAGGAACACATAAAAAAAGAGTGTTATATGAAACAGTAAATGCAGTATAATGAGGAATACTGATAGAAATTGAAGTAAAGAAGACAGGAGCACGTTACAAAGAAATATTTCTATAGGATCACTGAGCCTAAGAAATAAACAGATAGGAAACCTTCGATCATGTGGTTATTTCACTAATTTAGCGTCGTCAAAGGAAGTAACAGTTTTACTGAAGACAAGAGTACATGTAACTTAGGGAAGGGGAACCACAAATTGGAAGTAAATCAAAGTAAAATTAGATGTTATAGAGGTGTGAAGAAACAGGGAAAGATGTGAATGTAGGTAGAGCGCTTGAAGAAAATTGAACAGAATTGTTAGGAAGCCAAAAGTAGTAGTATCAACATCAGGGTTGTTGGATTATCTTTCAGTTCACAGGAAACAGCTGATACCTGGAAAGCATAATGAAATTGTGAAACATGAACAAAATGGAATTTAGTGTGCTCAAAAGAACACTACATCTCCTGATCATATAAGAGATCAAATTTCAAGTACAGAATTGAAGCGCTTTGAAAGGCTTAAATTCGGATATGATAATAAAAATATATGGGATTCAACTGCATGTGTTTAACTGTTTTGCAGAAGAAAGAATTAGTATATTATTCAAACTAATATCTAAAATCTACGAATAGTGTGATTGCACCTATTATTATAAAACAAAGTTTCATATTCCTAAAGAGAGCACAACCATCATCATCATCATCATCATCAGTGTTCTGCCCCAAGGCTATTATCCATGCTCTCCTGTCTTCTGCCATTCTCTTCATGTACATTTTGTTACAGTTTTCTTTGATGTTATCTGTAATCTTGCACCTCCTTCTTCCTCTCACTCTCCTCCCAGTCCTTCCAAGGCGTCTTTTAGCAAGCACTAACCTCTCAACAACTGTCCCATCCAGTTCTTCTTTCTTTCTTCTATCACTTGGAGTAGTTTTCTCCTTTCACAAACGCTTTCCAGCACTTCAGCATTATTCACTTTATCCATCCAGCTTATTCTCTCCATTCTCCTCCACATCCACATCTCAAACGCTTCTAACCGTTTTTCATCTTCTCACCTCAGTGTCCAAATCTCTGTCCCATAAAGAGCCACGCTCCAAGCAAAGCATTTGCCAAGTCTTTTCCTGAACGCTTTGTTTACTTTTCCATTTAATAGTCGCCTCTTCCTATTAAACGATTCCTTCGCTGCGGCAATGCGAGTTTGTACCTCTTGGTGGCATTTCAAGTCTTCACTGATTGTACTTCCAAGATATGTAAAGGATCTTAGTGGCTGATATCAGCTAATCTTAGTATTTATTAGTTTTCTTCCTTTGCCAAATCATTGTACTGTTAGTTTTTGCAGTACTGGTTTTCATTCCCAACTCTTCACAACCTTCATCTAGAACTTTCAGCTTTTTGTTTAGAGTTTATCGATTTCTGCCAACAATACCATATCATCGATAAATCGTATACACTCTAATCGACAAAATATACGAAAAAATGTACTTGAAAGCTGTATGTAAAATATAATATAAGAAGCAGAGCGAAAGAAATATAGGAAGGATACCACGTCTGCATTTGGATTAATATTTGAATGTCTATACAGAGAAAAAGTCGTGTCGTTTAAAATGTTCGTAGACTTACAAGTTCTCTACGATTTTAAATGGGATAAGATTTTTAAAATTTAAACAAGTCAAATCTAAAATATCGAGATAAAAAAATAATTTATGATTCCGTTTGAAAGAGAATCTTACTATATAATTTCGTAAGGTCACCCACTCATCTCAATAGCTATTGGCTGGAGAACGCTGTCACGTGTCAGCCTTCGCTCACAAAACAGCGACCAGAGATACCATTAGAGGGAATTCGTGGTTATGTCTACAATTTCATAACTAAGCAACCTCTACCAAATTAATTGGCATAATACATTCAAAGTTTGATTTTCATAGCGTTTCATACTTAAAAAATTTTAATAAATTTTGTGGCTAAAAAAATGTGGATCTGTATTTCAGTAACGTGTTACTAATTAAAGCAACTTAAAAAATTTAAAAAAAATTAAATTACTCATGCGGACCTGTACAGGTAACCGGAGAAGAATGAAAAATCAATTCTTTCTACCTGCGCCAGACTACAGACCGGAGCGTGTGTGTGGGTATTGCGGTAGACCTGTAGTCTCATTTTAGAGCTTTGTGAAGAGAGATCGCGTTGTGTTCAGTGCCGTAACAGTTTTTCTTCTTTGTTTAGCTTCAAATTACAAACGTACACCATATCAAATTGCAAGATTAATAAAGTTATAGAAGAATTTATCGAAATTTATAAATCAGAGCCTTGTCTGTGGCGCGTTAACAGCAAGGAATACCATGATCGCCGCAAGAGAGAAGCCGCGTGAACGAAGTTATTGAAAAAATTACAAGAGTATGAATCTGGCGCTAATAAGCAGACTGTGATTAAAAAAATAAATAACCTAAGAAGCAACGTCCGAAAGGAGAAAAAAAAATGAAGCCTCGTTGAAGTCTGGAGCGTCGACAGATGCAATTTATAAAATAACACTTTGGTACTACAAGCTATTTGATTTTCTGGGTGATCAAGATACCCCAAGAAGATCGAATTCCAACATAAATGAGGAAGAAAGTGATTGCGAGGTAAATAAATTACAAATTTGTCTTTGCTGAATTTTTATTTATTTTAACTGGAAATAATGTACAATTTAAGTTCTTGGCAGCATAAATTAATGTTTATAACAATTTTAGGCGTATCTGTTTCTGTTAACAAATTTATTTTGCCATGGCACTTTACCCTCATTCACAAAGTAGGTATTGAAATCTTCTCTAAATTTTTTAGCGTTATTAACAATATTTCCCAGGTTTCGACGATTTAAATTTTCCATGTTCGAACGCAGAGTATCATAGCCTGCGGACGCAATATTCCCGTTTTCAGTACCTTCCTGACAAAAAACACTTTGAAGGTGCATAGGAATTTAGTACTTGTTCAATCAAAAAAATGTGTAAGGCAAAGGTTGCCATCACTATTTTTTCTATGTTCTTTGGTTCTACATTAATTTAATTTAATTTAATTTAATTGCAATGGAGCACAGGCTCCGGTGGCAATTTCCCTACACACCCATCTTCCCCCTATCCTGCACCCACCTACATTTGCCCTCTACAAATTTTATCTTTAAATTCCCTCAAAGTTTTCGGTAAATTATTCATCATTTCTCTTGGTAACTCATTCCGATCCCTGACACCCTTACCTAAAAAGAGAATCTTCCCACACCCTTGTGCCTGAAATCGAGTGCCAGCTTGTGGTCATGGTCATATTTTCCCTTCCGTGCACTACTTTTCATACCTATTGCAATATCTTTCCATGCCTCATCACCAGTATATGCCCTGTACACTCCCATGACCCTCCTCATTCTCCTCCTGTCTTGCAATGAATCCCATTCCAGCTCCTTTATCATATCCGTCACTGATTGCATTCTGCGATAATTTCCAGAAACAAATCTAGCAGCTCTTCTTTGCACCCTCTCCAACTCCTGTATTTGATACGTAAAATGAGGGTCCCACACTACACTACCATATTCGAGCAATGGTCTGACCAAAGTTTTCTAACCCAATTCCTTGACTTCTCTCGTACATCCCCTCATCACTCTCTCCAACAAGTGCAGAACTTTGAAACCTTTTCCTACCACCTGTCCTATGTGTCCTGCCCAGTTAAGTATGTTATCAAAAGTAATTTCAAGATATTTGCATTTCAAGTCTTCAGCAAGCAATTGTGTATGGTATATGCGAAATCGCGAAGCCAATATACCAAAAGCATTTTCAACAATGTGTCTCGTCCGGAACAGTCGATAGAAACTTTAAAGTTCCTGCAAGTCTTTCGTGTGGAGAAATAGCACTTCTCATTATGGTATCCTTTTTCTGGATTAAAGGAGTAATCATTGAAAGTAATTTTAGATAAAGCGATTCATCCATACGTAAGTAATTGCAGTAATCTTTAGGTTCTATCCTCAATTCGTTCAACAAATTAATATGAGTTATTCTTTTCTTTTCGACAACCACTTTTTACGCCACTTTTCACGTTTTTTTCTTTATTGTTTACATTTCAAAGCTATTAAGAAGCCTACCACCGCCAAAGCATCATCCTGTGACGATTCCATGCTCCGTCTGTGCTCCGGTATACCTGTCCGGTTTACCGTTACGTGTGTGGGCTCCGTCGGTTTTCGGTCTACCTGTACAGGTGTACCTGTACAGGTAGACCTCTCCGGTGTACCGTAGCGTGTGTGGCCGCCTTAAGGGTGAAACACAGGTCAGGCTTATATTTGGCCAGATCAGATCAAACTCTCATAATCTTTCATCGTAAAAACTGGAACTATTCTGGTCTAGAATAGTTCCAGTTTTTACGATACGAAAAAAAAAACAGTCACGGGCTTACACTTGTACTATAATAAATCTAGCGAGCACGTATCAGTTGGAAAAAGGGGATGAGGCTATTGGAATGCAGAGTGCTCAGAGAAGTGGAAGGAAGACTTAATCGTAAAATAAAAAAATTATAAAGAAAGGATCCTTTTCTAGTTTAGATACAGTCCCATTACAAGATAATAGCGAATGGGAAGAACAATAATTGAACATCGGAAGGGGAATTTTGGTTAAATATAAATCAGATATCAACTACAACAGAAGTGATAAAAACAGCAAAGTCTGGATACGAAAATAGGAACATTTTTATTTCCGTAGGTTTTTAGGTTCGTCGAAGTCAAGGTCGAGGTCATTATAGCTGGAGGAGGATCTGGGAAAAGAAACAGGAAGGAAATGGGTTACGACATGTTTATACCAACCATCCCGGCGTTACCCTGGAGTGATTTAGAGAAACCATTGAAAACCGAAATAAGGATGGCCGGACGGGGAT
This sequence comes from Vandiemenella viatica, assembly GCA_031002005.1. NCBI lineage: Eukaryota > Metazoa > Arthropoda > Insecta > Orthoptera > Morabidae > Vandiemenella > Vandiemenella viatica. The sequence continues at coordinate 75,047,707 of JARYHS010008075.1, forward strand.
TTGAACCCGCATCCTCTAGAGTTTTAATATTAATTGTAATTGAGTATATGCCCAAATGGCAATTTCACTACACGCCTACTTCACAATTATCATTATTATTATTTTGCTATCTTAAAGTATTCTTTTAAAACGCGCAAAATTGTTTAACTTGTTAAAAGAGGTTACAGTTTAAGGGAAGAATCGTAGAAGATACGAAGACTAATATATCATGCAGACAATGGAACACGTAAGTCGTAAAGGATATGTGGAAAGGTATATATTGAATCAGTAACGAAAATGCAGAAGAATATTAAACCTGCCGACGGGGCACCTAACAACGACGCATTTAAAATATGTATACAACGTGCTGACAGGAACCGATACCTGCTGTAATGTAGCCATAAAATCCTGAAGATGGCAATGAAGAGCTGTTTCCAAATCCATTAAACACGTTCTCCATCTTTTATTACAGCAAAAAAATAAAATAAAAATAAAAACCTTCAAATGAATCAACATACAAAGGAACGCTAAGACAAGTTGTTTCAGAATGTAAATGAACTACTTTTTACTTGTTTTGAAGAAGCCACTATTGTATATCGATACAGCACAGCGTTTCGAATAAAAATTTTACAGCTGCTTTACAGTTAATACTTGATACACAAAAATTTCCGTACTGCGAAGAATGTTGTTACTCTCAGCTAACAGATTTAAACTGTTATGAAATTTCGTGAAAAATATTTTTTTTAGTAACAGAATTATTGCATGAAAAATTACTTTGACCTCTAATACCTGATATTATTAAAATATTAGCACTTACTGCTTGATACAAAATACTTTATCATAGTTATCTTTAAACATTCAAACATTCAAAACAAGTTGTATTCTTCGAATTTTTATGAATTTTACCTTCGTTACCGTCGTACTTCAAATAAACAGCTACAATTAGGTATGGAAAAAATACCTTATTAACTAAATTAAATTGAACTAGCAGTCAGAAAATAGTGACCACAGCGCTGTATGTGAATTTTATCTTAGATCGGATAATTAAGTTATTAGAAATCTTTCTCAGAGAAATCAGTGAAACGCAAACATTAACCCGAAAATAATTTGTTTAGTAAAATATGATCATCCGTTAAAGTTTCCTTATCGGAATTTATGAGAACTTAGATATTTTCTTCTGGCTACAACACGTACACTTTTGTTGTTTATAATGCTCTTCACGTAGTTGTTGACCAGTCCAATTTATATTTTGGTTTTCAACGAGCCAAAACTGCCCAAAGAATAAAAAAAAATTAAGTGATTTGAGTGAAATAGGAGCAGCCAATCGGAATGGTTGTTTCGAAAGGCAGTCTGCCAGTATCAGAACTGCGTTTTATCTTGCCATCTGCGTCACGGAGAGCGCCGTTTTCATGGCCGACGTGACACATTCTTAAAAATATCTGCGTTACGTTATATTACAGGCAGCGTTCAGCAATCTAAATGCGACGCTTCAAACTCACATTGCTCCTCTAACTGTAAACCGACACCACCAAAAGGAAAACATTATTTTCAGAGAGGCGAAAAGCTCCTGCGTTCTTTAATCTATTAAGATGGCGCTGATTACAGCTTAGCATCGCGGCAGGTCCTGCATTATTCTTTCTTTCCTTTCAATAACCAGTATGCTTGGGCAATATAGAGCTCTACAGCACATCTGAGGGAAAAATAAAAGCATCTCTTCTTTACAAATACGGATTGGTAAATAAACTAGGCGTCAGTGCGAAATAAATAATCCTTCTATCCTCAACTTAAGAATTGGTTACAAAATTTGGAAATAAAAGAAGGTAACCTCAAAAATTTGACATAGATATTTTTTAATACGTTCAGAAGATATTAATACCTTTTAATACTGTATTTTAATTTGACTTATCACAAGTAAATTCGAAAATAAAATTTTATCTCTTCTTATGAATCAAGGATAACTGTGTAAATTTTCGTTATGATTAATGTTTCTAGCATCATGATCAATTATAAAATCTTCGGTTCAATTATGAAGCTAATTTGATGGTTTATTGACTCATTCAGACTAACATCATGAATAACAATTATATTCAAACGTCAGCGCAATCATAAAAATATCGTTTTTATGTCGTTTTCTGCAAGAAATTCAAGATCAATTCTAGCCATATCGAAACTCCGGCTCTAATGGTCCAATTTATTACTAATATTTACAATTTTTTCTTTTTAAATAGTTTCGGTTGAAATTATCGCAGGACCTAGTCAGTAACTGATATGATAAAGGAGCTGGATTAGGAGTCCTTGGAGGAGAGGAGGAGGGTGAATAGAGTGTTGGGAATGTATAGGCCATATATTGCTTATAGGGCTTGGAAGGATGTTGGTAAAAGAATTAGGAATAGTGCTTGGAAGGGGAAAGGCGGCCATGACCACAAGTTTGCGCTTGATTTCATGAATAAGGGAGTGATAAAATTTTCTTTTGTTGTTAGGGGTGTAGGCATTGGAACAAAATTACCAAGTGAAGTGATGAATAATTTTCCAAAAACCCTTAAGGACTTTAAAATAAAATTTGTAAATCGAAACAGTAATTGGGGGAAGAACTTAACATTCCTATTGTAAATGAAAATTAAAAAATAATATAAAAAGGGTAATTAGATGACTAGGGGAATTGCCACCGGAGCGTTGGCTCCATCGCAATTAAAAATTATTAATAATAACACGTCCCACAAGCAAGAAATAATTCCCATATTTTTTGGTCATATTATCTCTATTGTATTACGAGTAGTGGGTAGCGATTCGTATCATCTCTTGGCAGCTCCACCAATTCTGAACTATTAAGAGTGCGATAAGATCAATTTAGCTCGCCCAGATGGCTCAGCTAGGTGCAGCACCGTGATGGAGTCCGCCACTGACATGGTGTTAGCTGGTTCCAGTCCTGCTGGTGGACGAAATTTTCATCATCAGGGCTTGGCCGGCAGGGTGCGACGGGTGGTGTGGTGCACACTGTGCGACAAAGTCCAAACCTCTCCTCAGAGCGTATGGAGGGAGGGCATACGACACTGCTGATGGTAGTCGTCCATGGAGGCTTCCTTCGTGTATTTCGGGAGAGTAATACCGAACGAGCTCTTCTTTCTTCTTATCATATTTATTAGAACACAAACAACACTCTATACTGATCACACTCACTATCACAGTCTTCCACACCTATAATAACACATACGTACACACACTGGGGAGGCAAGGGGAAGCCGCCCCAGTTCACCTTCCGAAGAGCGTTCCCAGGGAGGAGCACATCCCCCATAGTTACCACCGACGCCCCAAATCGGGCAAGGCATCATAAGAAGATCTCTCTGTGGAAATCATACTGAAGGAAAGAATGTGCAGGAAAAGTGTTAAAAAAAAAAAAAATGTGGTTGCTCAAACTTTAAACCCTGGGAAAACGATTAACTTGTTAGGAGATGATACAATTTAGGAGGGTAATAGGAGAAAGAGAGTTCTAATAATCGGTAAAAAATTGGTGAAAAAGGATAAAAGTGTCAGGAACAATCTTTATTATTGTTCTTTATTTGCGATGGAGCTTATTCTTTTCTGGGAACTTCTTACGCACCTGTTTATGTGTTCTGCGCATTTTACATTTAAATTTTTTCACAGTTTGAGATATATTATTTAGAACCTCCCTCGGATGCAGTCCCGTACCTAGTCATGAAATCAAGATTCATTTTGTGATCACGGTCGTCTCTGGATTCTTCTCACAATTTACACTCAAGACTTATCGCCACACATCCAACAATCCTTCATCCCCCTCCTGTCTTCCAATGACTGCCAGCCCAGATCCTTTTGTCGCATCACTTTCAGTCTTTGGAATTGTACGTTAATGTCCTCAGGCAAACCTAGCTACCCTCACTTACAAATCCTCCAAATCTTGCATCTGACGCTACCAATGTGTGTCTCTTGCCACCCAATCATACTTAAGCAAGTGCGTGACCAAGGTTCTATATAAGATTTTCTCGTTTCCTGAGGCACCCACTCATGCAGTTTGATTCTAACTTCTTCGATTATGATAAATTCCGATGATTGGCGCCTAACGCCTACCACTTTAGCTCAGTCTGATTGTTGGACTACGATGGTTCGAGCCCCAGAGGTGCAATAAATTGTAACCATCCGCAGGGTGGGAAAGATGGTTGTGCACACATTGTAACCAAACAACAGAATTAAATACCTAACCTCACCGCAGTGAGAATGGAACAAAGGCATACGACTCTGTCGATGGTGATTCATCCAGGGACGTAAATATGGGTGCGCCCCTTAGTATCTCCCGAGGGAGTAGACCTGATTGGCCCAGCCTTACCCCCTCCCTTCTTTCATTTCTCATTCACAACTCTCCGCACTGAACACACACGTCATCGCAGTCGTCTACACATACTGCGGAAGGCAGTATTGAGAGGCAGCTCCCTCCAAAGTACGTCACACGCTTTGACGTGGTGGGTTGAAGGTGGGGCGCTGGGAGTGAACCGCGCGTTCTCCGTGGTCGCCATTTGGCGGACTGCCACGTGATCACAACGCTTGCTATGCGGTTTGGCGGCTCTCGCCTGGACTGTGACATAGGCCTTGACTGAGTCGCTTATACTGATGACGTAACATCTAGAAAGGCAGCAAATATTCCACGTCAGTTGGGATCATATTTAATGATAAAATAATTACTCTTATTCAAAATAATATTGAATTACAGCTTGGTGTGTTAAAACGCTAATGACTCGTTTCAAGCAGATTTAGTGAGATCCTCGTGTTTTGAACATTTAGAAAAGGATGACGCAACTCCTAAGAATATAATTAAGTTACAATCATACTGTTTGACAGTGAAATTATGTACTACAAAATAATTTTTACGTGAGGTACAACATAAACTTCTTGCAACCTATCATTTATGTAGAATCGATATTAACTATATCAGTTCGAGGTTGTAGTTACCACTACAACCTACACATTGTTTCGGAGGCATGGGAAAATTTTACTTTATCTACATCAAATATTAATTTGACATCAGCAGAATACTGATAAAGAATTTCTTAAATCGCATTCTTTTAAAGTACTGGATACTTATAAAGAAGAGGTTATCAATGAATAGAGCTACTTCATATGAATTCATCTCAGAACGTACTATTTGTTTAATAAAATTATTACTAGTAGGAATTGGGGAGCAAAGTTACCCGCGTCCGTAGCATACCTTAAGCTACACGTGCTCCCTGGGTGGTGCTAAATGGGTGACAGCGATCAGATGCCGCCGTACTGCCCTACTGAGTCTCACGGCAATGACATTTATTACATTGTTGAATGTTGTTAATGTCTTACAGCATCATACGCAAATAAATAGGAATTTAAGAGGAATAAGTAAGCTATTGTGTCATCAGCTCCCTAATGATTAAAAATAAATCAGGAATCTACAAATAGTTAAATCTTTTCAATAAATGATTGTGGAACTAACAGTTGAAAAAAATATAGCTTCATCTCCTTCTCAAGTTAGTAATATAATTAATTAGTTGCTATCCTGAATCATGCTGATCTTTTTGCTGTTAGTAGTATAAATATGATGCTACAACTTGCATGACTACATCAGACGTCTTGTTTCAAGTTCCAGTCGCCAAGTGGTAATATCTGCCAAAAAAAGTGACATTATTCATCATAGACAAAATTAGACTTCTCTTTATATATCTTCGGTTATGCTCATAATAAACATTCATCTCAAAAGATTGACTAAATCACACACAGGTGACATTCATTAAATTTCATCAGCGTAAGACTCAAATTGTATGAAACGTAGGCAAAAACAACACTTACCTCATTAGTTAGAGACTACTGCGACAAGATTTTTAAAAAAAATTCTAATTAAACTGCAATATTAAGGCAAGACCTGCTAAACGTGGTTCCCGTACCAAAGTAAGCCTATAGACCTTCTACTACATCATAAGTTTAAAATAACAAATATAAGTAAGAGACCAATGTATCGTCAAAACTCTTAGTACAAATGACAACTGTTAAACAACTGGAATTTAGCTGTTCAAGATTTGGACTGTAAATTACTGCAATATTGTCGATGTCTAATGAGGAAAACAATTATTTATAAGTTGAGAAAACAGAGGGGGGAACTGTTACTGGTACATTATAGCCCTATAACTATTTCCTTTTATTTATTTTTCTCGTGTCTATCTTTCTAAAAAGTGTGACTTCAGTTGATTTCATTAACATTATACCTGTTCATCTATTCTGGTGAGGAACATCCGTTACGGGTCAAATCCTGTGACTGACGTATAGACAATCTGCTTACAATTTCTTACCGAGCGGGGCGGTGTAACGGTTAGCGTTCTCGCCTCGCATTCGGGAGGACGGCGGTTCGAATCCCCGTCCGGGCATCCAGATTTGGGTTTTCCATGGTTTCCCCAAACCACTCCAGGCAAATGCCGGGATGCTTCCTTCAAAAGGCCATGGCCGAATTCCTTCCCATTCCTTGCCCCCATCCTTGCCCCCCATCCTTTCCCGTCTCTAAAGACCTCGATGTTAAAAAGAGACGTAAAAGCAGTTACAAAAAAAAAAAAAAAAAAAAAAAAAAAAAAAAAAAAAAAAAAAAAAAAAAAACCAAATTCTTTACAATTTTCCGCAATAACCTGGGCAAATGCACTAAAATTTTCTTCTTAGAAATATAAGTTTCATAAACTAATTAACTCAACACGCATTAGAACGAAAGCAACAGTAGTCACAGACGGATGACAACATTCGCCAGCCTTACGCAGGTCTGCCTGTGGCTACATTTTCTTTTTTAAAAAGAATAAATGTATTTCTTAGTCTTTTTACATAATTGTAGGACACAGTTGCGGCTAAAGTTTCCATAACGTCTGCTCGGATCACTCCTGTGTCTCATAAACTTAGGATCCACTGCTAAAGAACGTCTCCATTAGCAATAATTGGTCTCTCCTGAAACATATTCGAAGAAAACTTGTCAGTTTCAACTATAACTAAGACTATTTTTTTATAATAGCTGTAATCTTCACGATAATTTAAATATCTTTTATTACTGCACAAAATTTTGAGATGGAAATTGTAGAACCTGTTACTTACTGTGTTACATTTAACTATCTGCAAAAGAAATTATACTATGAGTAACAAACTGTATTTAACATTATTTTTAACCCTTAAAGGAAATGGTTTTGATACGACGCATATGGTTTTTAACATGAAGGCTATATTCATACGATTGTTTCGCTATTATCGACTGCATGAAACTTTATATACTACGATTTGCGAGAAACCTTTTTCTGCTGCTGAAAGAGGATATTCTCGGAATTATATCATTGAAATTTCACCTCAGTTGGTCCAACGTCTGTTAAAAAAATAGAACAAAAACTAAAGTCATTTAGTATTTTTTATGCATAGTAAGCTTCGTCTATAGTGTAAATCTCAGGCATATCAAGTTATTACTGTTAAAAGCTATTTCACGTATGGGATGGATAAAGGGCACTTTATGGAATTTTACAAGTTTTAGACATATCTTTTAATAACCTGGAGGTAAAACTTTATCTGTGTACCAAATTTCAGCTTTCTACAACTACTGGAAGTACCATAGAGTTTTGATCATCTGTTGGTCAGTCAGTCAGTGAATGAAAGACAAAAAGAGTGAAATTTGCAAATAAATAACATCCAAACTGAAAAGTGGTCTCCCATACAACAATTTTCTCACTAAATTAATATTATGCTGCTTATGATCTCATTAGATTAATACAATAACTGTAACTTTGATTGTTCTATTTTTTCACGCTTCTTAATTATTTGAACTGAGATTTTTTGTTGAAAATATTCAAAAATCAGTACTTGAAATGAAAAAACACGCAGATTTATTTTTTCAGCCAGCTTAATAGATTCTTAATAGATTCTTCTCTTTCGTATTTTCGTATTTGTAGTTTGTAATCCATTAAAATTGATCATGATTTACAAAAAATAGAGTCTTGCTTCTTATAAGTTCGAAGATAGATAAAGCTGAAGTACCATCTCATTAACAATCCTCACATACTTGTTCTATTTCCCACATCAGCTGATGTTGTGCTTCGAGTGACGAGCCATCACTGGCGAATGGTCCGATGCGCTTCCTCAAGCTGGTGGCTGGTGAGGAGGCCTCCAAGTGACCAGATGTTGCCGACAGAATCTTACGAAAGGCAGCTCTCTATGGGTCATACACCTTGCAGGCAGCTGGAAATTACAAAAGACGCGCATAATAAATGAGCCTGCGTTCGACACAGCGGGCCGGCGGGGTCGGCCATTTCGAAACGACGCGACGGTGGCCGCAACAGGTGGCTGCGTGTCAGCGCCGGACAGGTTTCAGCGACACAGCCCAACATCATGAGGCTCTGAACTGTCGGATAGATACCAGCATAAAGCACAAGAGGAACATTGTGTCATTCCCTCTGTTTATTTTCTTGACATCAAAGGTCTAAAAACGATCTATGCTGAGAGAGGGAAGTAAGTATGGTGACCTACTATTTGAGTGTTCTAGCAAAGTCTTGTTGCCTGTAAACTGTGAATGTATCAGATTAATTATCCTTCCATTCACACATATGATTACAAAATCGTATGGTCGACTTCACTTAAAGCCTCATCTCAGAGCTGGTTTGCATCATAATACTAGAAAACTGATCTTTCGTGTCTAGATGAACTCTGGATGTTCAGGGATTAATTGTTAATTTTAATATTGTACCTTCATTTTTTACAGAGTTGTGACAAACTATCAGCGAAGGAATTTTGCCATTTTTCCATTTCAATTATAATCTCCGACAAAGATGCCATGCCATTATTCACCAGTAGCGAAACCATTCAATACTCAAATCTGGATGGCGTCTACGGGAATTCAATTCATATCCTTCAAAATACCTTGCCCGAGCGAGGTAGTTAGCCCACCAGGATTACCGGTGCTCTCGTGAAGATCATGATGGCTACAATATAGATCACAAAGCTTTCTTATTCCGTCTAATCTTAACCACAATTCTTGAGTTACATTGTAGCATTTAAAATGATTATTAACAACAAAGCTTGCCATAAATATTATCAGTACACGTTAAAGAACCTTTTTAAGCAACAAATCATGCTTCAAATCAACCCTGTCTTGTGCTCCACGCTGGATTAGTTGGCTGTGAAGACGGGATGACAGAAGCTTATATCATTTGGCGCCTGGCCAGCAGGAAAGGAGAGGCGGTGGTGCGCGATTCCTAATCACCAAATAATATTCTAAAGCTCTGGCTTAGATTCCTTAAAGCTCCCCGCAATCGTAAGAAGTGAGTGTATACAACATCTTTATTGATGACTGGTCTGTTGGATTGGGAAGCAAAACTTGGCGCCCCCCCCCCCCTGATGTCTTTAGGAAGGATAATGCTGATTAGGCTGGCATCGAGTTTTAATAACTTCTTCTTTCAGAATGCCATACAAGGTATCCGGGTGCACGGAATAACTGCGAGACTTGTTACCTCCAGCGAATTTGTAAAGGGGGCAAACTCCTTAACTTCGCAGTGTGATAGTGTTCCTGATGATGACGATTATGATGTGTGTGTTCGGTGTATTGTAATGCTTGTGTTGTGGATGAGAGATGAAATCCGGTATTCACCCACCAAAGCCTATTCTTCTCAAGGACTCAAATTTGGCTACCAATTTTTCCTTCATATTTTCTAAATATTTTCTCAGTTTAAGCTATATGCTTCATGCATGTCTTCCATTTTCGGAGGGTATTTTTCTCTAGCAACTGTATTGCCTTTATTACTACCCAATAAAAAATCTTAATGAAAATCTCGCACTGCACAGATCTCTGGATTTTATTATAAGTAAGAATGTTTGTAAAACATTTGTACTAAGTGCGTACATCATTTTTAATATTTATAAAAGAATCTCATACCATCGTGTATCTGACGTGAGACAAGATTTCCTTTTTAACACCGAGCGTGGTGGGTGAACAGTTAACGTTCTGGCCTCGCATTCGGGCATCGAGATTTAAGTTTTCCATGGTTTCCCGAAATCACTCCAGGCGAATGCCGGGATGCTTCCTTCAAAAAGGCCATGGCCGAATTCCTTCCCGTTCCTTGTCCCCAGTCCCATCCCGCCTCTAATGACCTTAGCCGTCGACGAGGCGTAAAATAATAATAATAATAAATAAAAAAATAATAATAAAATTTAAAAATAATCCTTTTTATCGTTTCTTTTTAATCCCAGTAGATACGAGTACATACCAATGGTGAATGTATTGTTTTTCATTTCTTTCTTTTAAGACTTTAAATGTAAATATCTTGGCATTACATTTGATAGCAAGCTTAACTGGGCAGGACACATTGGACAGGTGGTAGGAAAAGGTTTCAAAATTCTGCATTTGTTGGAGAGAATGATGAAGGGATGCACGAGAGAAGTAAAGGAATTGGGTTACAAAACTTTGGTAAGACCATTGCTCGAATATGGTAAAGTAGTATGGGACCCACATTTTGCGTATCAAATAAGCCTACAGGAATTCGAGAGGGTGCAAAGGAGAGCTGCTAGATTTGTTTCTGGAAATTATCGCAGAATGCAATCAGTGACAGATATGATAAAGGAGCTGGAATGGGATTCATTGCAAGACAGGAGAAGGATGAGGAGGGTCATGGGATTGTACAGGGCGTATACTGGCGATGAGGCATGGAAAGATATTGGAGTAGGTATGAAAAGTAGTACATGGAAGGGAAAAGATGATCATGACCACAAGCTGGCACTCGATTTCAGGCACAAGGGTGTGGGAAGATTCTCTTTTTTAGGTAAGGGTGTCAGGGATTGGAATGAGTTAACAAGGGAAATGATGAATAACTTACCGAAAATGGTAAAACAATTTGAAGTTAACATTTGTAGAGGGCAAATGTAGGTGGGTGCAGGAAAGTGGGAAGATGGGTGTGTAGGGAAATTGTCACCGGAGCCTGTGCTCCATTGCAATTAAATTAAATTAAATTAAATAAAACAACTCTTTGAGCCTTAATTTATTGCTCTCAGAGTCAAGTACCAGTCTTAGTTGTCAAAGATTATCGAGAGAGATGCGGAGGTAGTAAGAGCTTTTTAGAGATAATTCCAAATTCAATTAGTGTACAAGAGTCACAGCAAGCTTTTATCGACACAGATAGAAAGTCTGACAAGCAAAATGTAAAATGCTTCATTTCTAAATATAACCATATGATGTAATAACTTTTAAGAATAGTTTTTTGCACTTAACTTTACTGCAAATTCAACGACGTGGTTACATTACGAGGGAAACTGTTAATATCAATCAATGCATTACTTGATTCTCACTATCCTAATGAAAATAATTTCACTTTGTAATACTCAATAGCTGTTTTAAGAATTTAGTGTAAAATCTATTTTTATCTTTTACTTTTAAATTTCATGTTCTAATTAGTTTTGTTGTTTAGTTTAGTATTTTTTTTTCCAATATTGTGGTATATGATTCGTTACAGTGAAATACACAAGAATACAATTTTTTTAGCAACAAAGTATAGTGATCCGTTATATTTTCATATATTTAAATCTGATTTGATATTTAACTATAACATATTAATTAAAGTACTCTATTTCAATTAGTCGACTGGTCTTTGTAAACCATAATTGTAATATGCGTAATCCAGATATATTTGCTGCCACACACCATCCAGTCACACCCACTTCAGACAGTAACTCTTCTTGAGTCCTTTGTGAATGTCCAGGATCTTGAAGAGATCATAACCAGTCTTTTAGAGGCAGCGAAGAAGTCAACCATCAGAGCAGTCAAATGATTTACCAGCCTACAGTGTCATCCACCGAACCGTTCTTAATTCAAAACCTATCGATTGAATAATAGTAAAATGACTTTTGTTTATTTTCAACTTCAACCTCATAAAATTTTACCATAACCTTGTAAGACTATTCCTATTAAAACATTACGTCAAAACAGCATTCTCATTTATTAAATCTGCAAGTCGACTTAAATGCTTACAGCTAGTAACGTATTTCTAAAGGGGCAGTCAGAATTGTACGGTCGGCTGCTGCGTTTAACACTACCGTCAGGCAACTTCAAAAACTCAAAAAACCAACAGAGAATAGAAAGGGTTTCCGAGAACTACTGAAATAATAAAAAAATATTCAAATAAACACTCGTCCGACCTTCCCTTACACCCATCAATCGTCGAACTAACTTCAGCTACAAAGAAAAACAGTATTTCACTTCATTAAAGACTATAGGTCGGCTACGTCTCAACTCCCGGGAAGCGGACATACGCTACCTCCCACCACTCACTGATAAAAAGCGTCAATCTTGCCAGCTCACTCATACTGATAGACTTCCACAACTTTCTGAATATGGTGCAATCTGGTTGATGTATCCACAAAGTGCTGTTCTTACACTAATCACCGGTCCAACATATTACTCTTCGCGATCTATATGCTTCAGTAACATCAATACACAAAACCAATAGCTGTCAATTCAGATCGCAACGAGTGCCATAGCTTGAATGAGAGAGACATACTGCGCCTAAGTGTCCAGACGCAGTGAAACAAACTCAAAATGTCGGCCAGCTCCCGCCATTGCACGCGATAGGTCATGGTTCCCATTTCACAAACAAATCCTTTAGTCCGTTGGCTATGGAGCGATATAACTAGACTTCGGATATTTCGTATCGATGACTTTGCTGATGGTGATTCGTCCATCGCACGAGAACCAAAAATTCAGCGACCAGTTTGGGTCTTTGGGAAGAGTAGGCCTGAATGGGCTGACACAAACTGTTCCCCTCTCTCTTCTTTCGTCTTCACACGCACAAAAAAACAATAAACTACCCACATCTCTTCGATATTGAGTTAATTAGAGTCAAGAATGAATGGGGAGAGAGGAACCGGAAGAAATTCGGCCATGCCCTGCATCCCTGGATTTACCTCTGTGTAGCGTTCCCGACACAGCTTAATCATTTCATACATGATTTCATGAGTCAAAGTTTCTGCTGCATCTAACGAGATGTGAAGGAAAGCGTTGCCGAAAATTTTAGAATCTAATAAAACATGTCTGTTTAAAACAACGGGCGGCCACTACAGTCGATTCTAGTTAAAATATTATTGTAAAGTTAATGAATGATGGAAAGATAAAACGAACATAGTGGGACTTTCGCGGTGTATGATTCCATTGAAGTCTTGCTCGACCAACGCAGATAGTCCTACCCATCATTAAGGCGATGGAAGCAGTCGTTTGACAGAGGAAAACGAAAAAGCAGTGCTATTCTTATTGTTCTGCTTTTCTCACTTGTATCTTCATGGCGCAAGTAATCCAGGATAAGAAACATTTATCTGTAGTCAAAATTAAACGAAGATCACATTATAATCAATTCCTGCGTGAACATTTTTTGTTTAGCAAGCTTTCTAAACTTCACGAAATGTATGTGTGGTCTCACAAGAATTTTACGCCCTAACTCCAATAAATCTGAGCTGTAAATATTAAAGATTTGTACCAATAAATGAGATCTTGAAAAAAAAAAAACTTTATTAAATCCACCTCAGTGAATCCTTCCCATCATAACCGCAATATGGAAGAATAACAATATCCGCATGTTGCTCCACGTATGGATGGTTATAGTTATTATTAAAGTTTCTGTGGGTTTCTCGAGGTGGAAACCATTTTTATTTGCCCCGCTTAATTCTTCCCGCGCTAGCCGACAGATTGTGTTGTCAAAACACAGTAATTCGACTTTGCGGTATTGTTACGGTTTTAATTGTGATGGAATATACGTTCTGTCATCAAATTTGTTTCGCACCTACATTTTTATTATTCGAATATTTACTTAATATTCTTTGAATATTTTAGAAAAGTTGTTGTGTTGTTGTTGCTGTGAAGAGGTAAGCCATACAGATAGTAAATTAAGATAATATAACATTGATTGTAAAGAGGCCACCCAAATCCTAAAATTCTCCAAACAAACAATTTCTGGTTGGTTATAAAAGGGCCAAACAGAAGTAAAACAAATTAAAACAACCACATGTCTGGTTGGCTATAAAAGGGCCAACCAGATTTAAAAATGCAATTATAACATGAGACAATTAAAATTAAAACCAATAAAGACAGTATACTTGCGTGTGCGGCTTAAAAGCCACGACAACCCGCCCAGAAATTTTGGGACAAGATTTGTCAGGACATAGCAATTCGAAACCAATGTCACGTTGCCACTGTCATTGTTTAAAATAAGGGACAGATGCTTGGCTATGCCAATAACTGTAATTAATTATAAAATAAAACATTCTGTCAAAATGGGCCGCACCGTCGAATATACGCCACGAGGATCACAGCGACGAAAACACTGTACGCCAAAGGAAAATGCCCTAGTTAGAAGTATTTCTTCCCTTCTCGCCCGCTGGAAAGAACTGCTTTAAGGCTGCACAGTCGGTTTGACCATCCGGATCTTATTATGCTCGACTTCCAGCAATTGCCTTTAAATTGTTGCGCACCTGCCTCGAAAGTATATTTCAGTCGTTGACTCCCTTACCACATTTCAAACTTTTCCACTTCTTTTTTGCCTGGCATCAAACTTTAAACCAGTGGTTCCCAAATGGTGGTCCGCGGAACCCTGGGGTTCCGTCGAAGGGTCACAAGGGTTCCGTGTTCCGTCCGAAAATTAAATAAAACGTTCGTCGAAAAGAGTCGTAACCGCGCCGTGATAAGGCTAACATGGTTCTGCTTCCTTTTGTGACGACTTACCGATGCGAGACTGGTTTTTCAGCTTACGCTTATAAAAATTGGGATCCGCCAAAAAATGTATGATCAATTAGGGCACCATGGCCAAAAGGAAATTGGGAACCGCTGCTATAGACTACGGTAATGGTCCCCTTTTCCCTACCATTTAATAATTCTAATTCTTTTTTTAATATCAACCAGCGAATGCCTTATTCTATCCAGGCACACTTCTGAGCGGTTTCGTAGCACAGAGATTTAATGCATCTGATGGGATATCGATAGGACCCTGGTTCGAATCCCTTTCTGAGAGGGGATTTTGAAAGACCCATTACCCGACCTTCACCACTGTCACAGTACGTCAGAAAGCTTCCATGGTTCGGATTGCATATTAAACTGTAGGAGAGATTAGTTAGCCAGATCGAAGCTCTCTGAAACCTGCGTCACCTCTGTTCACCCGTCTCCTGCCTGCCAGTGCCTCCCGGCCAAGCTGTTTTGTCGTATCAGTTGTTGGTCTCTTCTCCTTTGCTCCCCTGTATTTAGTACTTGTAATGTGTGTATTACTGACGCGGCCAGTCTGTTTCGTCACCTGCGGCGGAGCTGATTTCACTTTGCGCCACGCGACTGCTGTGAGTCACCCAACCCTTCCTCTTCCTCGTCTCAGCGCGGTCACTAAACTCTAATGACATTTGCAACTGGTGTCGAATACAAGTTTACAAAATCGCTAATTACAAGATGACTTATCTCAAATTTTACAGACTTGGTATCAGTTCTCTTATTATAGCAAATTTCGAAAATTTGTCTCCCTTTTTAATTGAAAATGACACTAACTGCTTTTTGTTAACGTTGTCTGAAACAGTAGCAGTTAAAAACTGAGATGCAATTTTTTATTGTACCTTTGTGAATCTTCGACGTCGAGGTCATTAGAGATGGGGAAGAAGTGGTGGCAAGGAACGGGTAGGAATTATCCCATTGTCTTTCTTCTGAAGTAATTTCAGGAATCCACTAAAAACGAAATCTGGGTAGTCGGACGAGGATTCGAAGGCACGAGCTCCGAAATTTTTTAACGGTTGAGTACCTAGTAGTGATGCTGAAATAAAAAGTTATAAACAATATTTGTTGTTTCACTGACTATTTTGCTAAAGAAAGAATGAAGAGTGAGCGTGGTGGATGAGCGATAACACTCTGGCCTCGCATTCGGGAGGACGTGGGTAGAATCCTCTTATGGCCTTTTCTTTCCCTTCTTATCGAGGCAAAACAAAAAGGGGGGGGGGAAAGGTGTATTCGCGTTAACTCTTGCGGGAGTAGCTGCGGTAACTCCAGTAGTTATATACCCCAATTTTTTTCTGAGGGGGTGGAGAGAAGGGAGGTATCGTACTCCCTATCGACATATCTGCGACCGGATCTTTATTTGTGAGGCGTAACATTTTCGATTGAGAAATGTCTGAAAATCACAATTAGAATGCCCTAACGTCGGTGCTGAAACCTGAACCAGCTACCGTCATACCATGAGCTTCGTGGCCCGTAGGTGGCGGAGTCATTATAGTTGCGGGAGAACCGTGGGCAAGCGACGGTAATGAAATAAGTAATTCATTTAGGAAGGAACCACCTCACATTCACCTAGAACGATTTCGCGAATCCATTGGAAACCGAAATCGCAACCGCGTCAACCTGACGCCCAACTAGGCACTTGGTATCTAGAGACACAACTTAATAATAGCTTAATACCGTGGAACCAGTTGATTTAGCTATCAAAATGGTATTTCTTTTCGGAAAGTCAGGTTAAACTAACATAGTGCAGTCATCTGTTTCTTTATTTCAGAATATTGTCGCCACATCAATGCGATTTATATATTCATCGTATTGTCTATTGCTCTTTAGAGTCTTGACGAAACCAGTTGACAAAACTATCTTGTAATGGTCGGAGAGAAAACCACTCGGACATCAAGCTTCAAGTCAAGCGCTAGTTATTCAGGTTTTTAGTCAATTTATAGCTAAGCATTTGTAATCTTAAGTTAATTCGTCTTACTGGAATTGTAAAACGTTGTTGAAAATGAATTGTGGCATTTATTGCTTTCAAAACTGCACAGAATGTGTGCTCGATAGTCAGGTAGTACACTCGGCTTTTTACTTCCTTGTCATCTCGGTGATATACTCAGGTCACAAAGTGCAAGGACAGAATTGTATAATATTAACGTACATTGTATAAGTAGAGACTAAGCGAATGAGTGCATTCCGTCGGTACAAGATTCCGGGCGTACAGAAACGTAATATGACGCAGCGATCATCAAATCTATTATAATCCGGGTGGAGTGGATTCGGTAAGTGCGCCAACCGTCATTTTGTAGGTTTCTGAAGGCGCAGATGGAACAAACTTATCATCAGAATGGTCGCCCAAGCGTGAGGTGGGATGATGGCTACATTGTATTTCCGGCTCTGGGATCAGTGTTGTTTTAACTAGCTATGTCTCATTTATTCAGCAACATTATTTGATTATCAATTTATCAGCATTATTAATTAATTTATTTTCTTAATTGCAAAGAAGTTATGGTCATGACCGCGTATTTCAAAATTTTGCAAGGTGGAAGAGTAACTGAATAAAATGGTGGGCGAACATATTTCGTCTAACAAACCTTACTACTCTAGGCATTTAAAACGTATGAAAAAGTTGTGTACGTCATATATACAAGTTCATGATTGCTTTAACACCGACAGAACCATAGATAATATTTGGGATGAATCTTTTCATAACTGGAAACGAAAGAAAGTTCCGATATAAAAAATGAAATCGAAACAATTAAATAATCAACTGCTGAATTGCAAAATTATCTTCACAAGAAAAGTTAATTCGTTTAGCAAAATGCGCAACGCGATTAGCATGAGACATCACTAAGCTAAAAATAAACACGAGACCATTCTGTTTTTTTTTTTAGCGATTATTCGCAAAAACCTTTAACTGCTTTCTCATAATTATCTTTCAGCTTAACGTTCTGATGCTTTGGTAAAGTTATCTACAGTGACTTCTTGTTTCACGTCTGCTGAGATGGCGTCCGAAGTAAGAGTTCGTACCGAGCCTAATGGGTAAGCACTCGGGCTTAGCTTTCGGAGGAAGTGGGTTTGAATGTCCGTAAGGCCGTAGAGATATTGGTTTTCAATAGTTTCTCAAAATCACTCCAGGAGAATACTGAGATGGTTACTTTGAAAGGACATGGCAGAATTTATTCTCATTCCTTTCCACCAATCCTTTGCCTCAATACGATATCGTCGAGGTGTAAAGCACGAAGAAAAAAAATGAGATCGTGTTTTCACTGCATGCAGTCGCATGTTCTTCGATCGTGCTGTTGTCGGCGAGTGACGTTCCAAACTGTGGGTCTCCAGAGATGCCCCGCGGTTTATTTCTCTCCAGCTTTGGCAGTTGATGCAGAAGTGTCACCAGTGCTGCCAATTGGCGTCCAGATATGGCAGCAGGTGCATAAAAGTCTCCTCTATGCCACTTCAGTCAAGACATGTGTGCCTTCCTTCCTCTCTCCTACAGTGAGCTCCTCAGGCTGGTACCATCGAGCTACAAAAACACACAAGTGCAACAGACTTCCCTATTGCGATAGTGTCGTGGGGGATTCTCCTCAGCAGACTGTCACCAACCAAACGGCACCGCTTGTGCCTGCTCCATTGTGAGAGAAACTGCCCAAGTAATTCTTCTGAAATCTCTATTAAAACGAGAAGAATGTTGATGGGAGCAATATCACGGAGCTTTACACTGCAATCTATTACAGTAAATGCATCCTTCAAGGTTTAAACCACCATCCAATAGATCCCTCCGCGTTCTCTAGCGATCAGAATCCTTTCTCTGGTGATGTGAAAGTAATGACAAATCAAGCAGCAAATATGAAAATTCCATTCCTACTCAAGAAAGTATTTAAGTATGAGGACTTTGAGTCTGGCTATTTAATTTTTATTTACTTTTTACCGAATAGTCAGAACTTGAATCCAAACAGAATACACGCGCTTTCTGGTATTTTCACCCTGTGTCTAGTGGAAAGCTTATTATGAATACAATTTTATTGATTAAAAACTTGGTAACGGACATTTATGCATAGGACACGAACAGTGAGCAGATCGACACAAAGAATTTATAAATTCCGCAATAGATTGAAACTCTGACAAATAATCCAGTAGCAATGAAATATTATTGCACTCTATTAACGAGGTTCTGGTAAAGGATATATTGGAAGAGATAAATGTTGGTGTGATTCTTAATAGTAGACTTAATAGAAAAGTAACATCAGGTGGAAATTCGTATTTTATCTCGACACAGATAGTTTGTGCCACTTTTACAGGTAGATATTTCACTGCTCACGTCTATACATCAATTCCACATGTTTTCAGGTTGAACCCTACGTATAACGTTTCGCTCAATGTTAGATATCCTCAAGGTACGGTCACATAAATTTAAAAGTGTGGCCCATTGTGAAGAATGTACAGAAGATCGTGATTCATCTGGCCGTATGGTAAAATGTACAGCTCTTTGGATTAAATCACCACGTGACCAAGTCAAACATATCTCCCGAATTTTTAATAAAAATTTGTATGTTTCTTACGGTATATAATAATCTGTATTTCGACGATAATTCGGCCTATTCAATACCTATTTCTAACAATTGGGTTAGGGTCCCTAGGTCTGAAACTAAAAATGATTTCGTGGATAAAGCGCTTCAGATTATTTCCTCCATTTCAGATATAGCCATCTCTTATTCCATGCCAGATTTAATGGATCACGGAACAAATTGTTTAGCATAGATTTCCAATGACCAAAACCAATAACACGCTGCAAGGGAATATTCGCTCATTCCGCTCAAACAAGGAAACTTCATACAATGTATCAGCGCCAGCAAAGTGCCATCTCAGTCGCGAGAATTATGATAGCATAGTTAAGTCCTCCTATCAATTTCATGTCCAACGTATAATATTGGTCACTCCAACCGTGAGGATGGATAGAATGGAGTATCATTAGCGATCAAAGAAATTCAATTATACTCACGCGAATCGGCACTACAGACTTGCGCTACCACCAGATGTGGAAATATAAAAACAAATTATCTACAGACGCACACAAACTCGAACTACGAAATGAAAATCACAGTTAACATTCTCTCGGTTTTTGCCATTTATACTGGCCGTTACAGATTTACGAGGGTGAATCAAATATAAACAAGACTTTATTTTTAAAAATATTATTTTTATTTTAAGTGCAAAAAAGTACATATCTTATTTTTCTACGTAATCTCCTGCTTTAGAAACACATTTTTCCCAGCGGATAGGCAGCTTCCCAATTCCTTCCATGTAGAAAGATGCAGGTCGTGTCTGCAGCCAATTGCGCACGAAGGCTTCCACCTCAGCATCACTGTTGAATTTTTGGCCTCCCAAAGCTTCCTTGAGAGGACCAAACACATGAAAGTCACAGGGTGACAGGTCTGGACTGTAAGGAGGGTGGTCCAGTGTCTCCCACCCCAGTTTCTCCAATTTTTCCCTGGTTAAGGCTGCTGTGTGGGGGCGAGCATTGTCATGGAGAATAACCACTTTCCTCATCGGTAGGTCTCGTCTTTTGCGGCGATATGCAAGTCGGACCTCACTCAAAATGTCGCAGTAGTAGGCCGCATTGATTGTCCTGCGCTCATGCAAAAAATCGAGGTGCAGCAAACCACGCTGGTCAAAAAAAAACCGTAGCCAAAACCTTGCCAGCCGATAGTCGTGACTTGGCTTTCACTGGTCCAGGTTCTCCTTTTTTTCTCCACTCCATACTCGCTTGTTTGGACTCAGGGGTGTAGTGGTGCACCCAAGTTTCATCACAGGTGATGATGTGAGTCAGAAATGGGTCCCCTTCTTCCCGAAATCGTGCCAGAAGACGCTCACACACCTGAAGTCGATTCAATTTCTGTTCTGCTGTGAGAAGGCGAGGAACCCACCTGGCGCACACCTTACGGTACCCAAGCTCCTCTGTGAGTATGGAGTAAGTGCTCCCATAACTTATTACGACCTTACTTGCAATTTCAGAAGTGGTAAGACGCTTGTCATCTTCATAAGCCGTCTAACACAGCTGATGTTGTTCTCTGTGATGCTGGTGCGGGGTCTGCGATTATGGCTCTCATTTTCAACATGATGACGACCATCCACAAACTGTTTATGCCATGCAAACACTCTGGCTCGCGACAGTGTCTCTTTCCCGAACTGGGCAGTCAATCTCCTCAAGATTTCTGCCGGTTTTACGCCTTCTGCAGCGAGAAACTTGATTATAACACGTTGCGCAATCGACGAGTGTACCTCTTGCTCCGACATCGTGACGGTTGGCACTGAGCGAGTCGAGGGGGGGGGGGCTAACGGTCTTCCCCCACTCCTGACAAACCTACCTATCGCCAAACGAAGCGGGAACGTTCTCCCACCACTATTGCGCCCGAACGGCCGAAAGTCTTGTTTATATTTGATTCACCCTCGTATATACTCATTGTCATATATGGAAATGCGAACATAATTTTTCAAAGGAAAGTGTTTTTGAAGAAGTGATAGAAGAGAAGAACCTAGTTAGTTGAAATGACGGTTCTAAAACGACGGTTCACCGACCAAAAGAAAAAATATTGGGCGTTTTACTTCAGTCATTTCTCCGGAATTTCGCTATCGATTAGAATGAAAGATGTACACTGATCAGCCAGAACATTATGACCACCTACCTAATAGTCGGTATATCCGCCTTTGACACGGATGACAGCGGCGAAGCGTCTTGGCATGGAAGCAATGAAGGCTTGGTCGCTGGAGGGAGATGGCACGACATCAGCACACACAAGTCACCTAATTCCCGCCAATTCAGGGGAGGGAGGTGATGTCGTGGTGTTAACATTGGCACATGCATGGGTCGTCGGCTGCTGAGGCCCATCATTATGAGTGTTTGGTGCACTGTATGTTCAGACACGCTTGTACTCTGCCCAACATTAAGGTCTGAAGTTAGTTCCGCCACAGTTTGCTGTCTGTCCTGTTTTATCAGTCTGCCTAGCCTGCGACGTCCGACATCTGTAATGAGGGGTGGCCGCCTAACTCCTCGACATTTAGACGTGATTTCACCCTGGTTTCGCCACTTGCTGAAGACACTTCAGCATTCCTCGAACACCCGACAAGTCATGCAGGTTCAGAAATGCTCATGCCGAGCGTCCGGACCATCACAATCTGCCCTCGGTCAAACTCAGACAGATCGCGCGCCTTCCCCATTGTAAACACGGATATCACGCAGACTGATATTACGTGCACCGTGCGTGTGTCAGTCATTCATCGTCAGGTGACGCTGCTATCGCCTCAACGAGTTTACATCGATAGTAGGAAGGTAGTTCTGGCTGATCAGTGTGTGTACATTCACTGGTTTCAGTTCGTTTTCCTACAATGATGTCTTCTCGAACTGAAATTGATGAACATATCGATCAAGCTACAGTTTACACATGGAATACAAGGAATGGCTTTTAAAGATGCCTTGAGCTCACTGGAAAACATTGTGATAAAGTCGATGGACATTTCACCAGAGAAATATGCTGTCAGTATACGCACAGAAAACAGGCTAGCACAGAGGAAAATTATAACTCTGGTTCCTGATTAGTTCGCGGTTGAGAAAAATATTTTCCACCCTGGGCTAAATATTGATTCCAATCTCAAGCGATCGTGCCACCCCCAAAGCATCTGCTATTAATACCGATCGCAAAATAATGGAAAAAGAATAAGTTGCAGCTATGAAATTAACATTAATTATCAACCGATCGTTAGTACGACCACATTTTGACTCCGGGAATTTATGTTTTCGTCAGCATCCAAGGAATTTTCAAGCTAAACACCTCTTCACTGCGATTAAAATGTACATCGAGCCGATACAAGTACACAACTAGCCAAATACATGGAACCTCCAATACATAATTAAACGTTAACCCAATCCTGTTAAAGATATAAACAGTAACTTCGCTACTGAATTAAGAAAATCACGCGTCAACTCTGTACAACCAATATTTCGAACATTGTTGTTACTAGACTCTAACCACCTCGGAAGTTGCTTACATATGGTTACATCAATAATCTAGTGAGGACTATTTAATTTACGAGAAGAAGCTACAGCCTTTACCGCCGAGCTACAAGCAGTTGAGAAAGCTCTAACGAATTAATTTACTTTGCAGACAAATTGACTAATAATGTTCAACGATTCCGTTTCCAAATTGGTAAAGCATTCAAAGTTTCCATAGACAATGGAAGATGGTGGATGGCGTAGTATATTCTTGGCGTGGTATAAAAACTTCAAGAGAATGGAACCGCAATCACATTTATTTGGGTGATAGAACACGCAGGAGTGAAGGGAACCGGAGAAACCGATTGACTGGTCAAGATATCTGCACTGAGTGGAATAAAGTCAATCACATTCAGCCAATGGACTGGGTACCAAATATTACGAAAGATACCTACAGTAATGGAGAGGGAGCCAAACGATCTGCATTAAATTTTTATCCATCAATGCTCAGGACACACTGGACAACAGTGTTAAAGTTCTTAAACGGCTGACAACATTAATATCCAGGCTTAAATTTAACCAAAGCAAATAATTCAAAATTAAAATGGTCATTTCTTTTCCTGTTAACACATACTGAAATATGTTCACAGACTTGCAAAGCCATGCTGTGGACTTCTACTAACTTGTAAGCTTCAACTTCTGCTTCACAAGGGCAAAACTGGAATCAGCTACATGCTATAATATGTGCTGATGGCTCGAAATGGTACCAGGACTAATATTATACATGAAAAAGTATCTCTGTATATTTGTTTGTTACGTTTTCACGACTAAACGGCTAAACTGATCTTAATGAAATTTGACAAGGAAATACTACGCGTCATTAGGATGGACATAGCTCAGTTTTTGTCGCTTAGGCTATGCTTCTCTAGCAGTAAGTTTTTGTATGATATGGTGATGTCTCCGTGTTTTGGAACATGTTTTACGTAACTTACAGCTTTCTATATTCAATTCTAGCAACAAAATTCTATATCCATGCGGGTAATAGCTGGTTACTTTTTAAATATGAGATTTGAGATTGATTACTAGCCCGAAAAGTCGAGATTTACGTGTAATTCGTAATATTTACAATCACTAGACAATTAAATCGAGTAGAAACAATGGCCCCTGTGCTATTTTTAAACGTAATAACTCTTTATCTGAGCTGCCATATTGATCTCCTGTAAATAAAAGCAAAAAATTTCGGTCATTTGTATTTTTCAAGAACAAAAGGACTGTGTTATAAGTGTCAGAATTTGGTTATATTATTTTTTCTCATTTTACAATATTTTAAAATGCTACAACAAAGAGGGGACGTCAGCAACCGTCAGTCATTTTATTGCGGTTGATACACTGTGTAACGTAAATATAAAAAAGTAAAGAGACTAATGAGCTTTATTTAGTATTTTTGGGAAGTAACTGCAGAAATCACACGGAGGGTAAATTATTGGCAAAGGGAAAACGTGTGTAAATTGACGGAAGGATAATTTTCACATTTAAATACTGGTTCCAAGTAGAGAAAGCGCCCTTTTCGTCCGTCAGCAGTAAAGGAGCGCGTCGTTTGTTAATAATGAAGTGAGCGGACCAACCATTAGGTGTCATAGATATTTAAATTCAGCGAAACTTTGATATTGTATGCAAGTAATTAGCTGTTTCAAGTTTCAGTATGCAATCTGCTAACAGAGCAATAAACCTGGATCGTATCTTTAGAAGAGGAGCTTGTATATTTAAGAGCTGTGTATCACATACGTTAAAGAAGAAGATTACTAACTTTAGGGAACACTAGAGGCTTTGTAAGTATTAAGCAACAGAAAACTGAGAATTTGCACCGAAACATTTTCAAGTTTTTGGCTGGTCTTCTGAAAATTAAAGTGACATTGTATATAATTGTACGTACATCGAATACAAACAGAAATTGTGTTTTCAGTATATAAGTAGTATTTTTGCGACTAATGATTTAATTAATTGAAATTATTTCAGCCATTGCTGACTTTCAGAAGGACTTCAATAACCCCAAGTTAAGAGTTGTTGATTATAGATCACAGTTAACGACGTCTAAAGAGCTTTTTAAACCAGGTAAAAGGCCCTATAATGTGTTACAACAGATACTTCTGTCATTTTTCAAACTAGCCGTTAATAGCATCACTCAATCTGCGCAATTGGAAACAAATGAGTCATTTATGACCTTGCGACTTTCAGGAAGTAAAAGTAATGCGTTTTAAAAAGTTACAGTTTGTCGTCTTTATAAGCTTGAGACACAAAGGTAAGATGCCTGCACACTTTTGGTCCAGTTTTGATGTGTTATAGTGCATCTCTTCTTGTTTTTTTTCCCCCGCAATTCATACAGGACAGAGCAATCGAAAGAACCGAAACTACGGATGACACACGAATGATTCGAATAATCACTACTGCGCGCAGTTGTTAGACGTGAAGGAGTGTCTGTAGTTCAAGATCGAATTACATCACTGCTTTGTGTAACACCTGATGGATTTTCTCTAGTAGAGTCAGATTTAAGTTACGTGAACTTATTTACATAATGAATAGTTATTTTTTCAATAAAGTGATATACTCCGCCAAAAACTGGGTTTGAAAGGTTGTTTCTTATTATTATCATTATTTACTTGTGGCTTTACGCCACGTCGACGTCGAGGTCATTAGAGGCGGGAAAGGACTTGGGAGTAGGTAAAGGGAGGAATGAGGCCATGGCCTTTTGAAGGAAGCATCCTGGCATTCGCCTGGAGTGTTGTTGGGAACCTAAATCTGGATGCCCGGACGGGGATTTGAACCCGCGTCCTCCCGACTGCGAGGCCACAGCGTTTAACACTCACCAACCACGTTCGGTTTCTTGTTTCAATTA
Source organism: Vandiemenella viatica (assembly GCA_031002005.1). Taxonomy (NCBI): domain Eukaryota; kingdom Metazoa; phylum Arthropoda; class Insecta; order Orthoptera; family Morabidae; genus Vandiemenella; species Vandiemenella viatica. The sequence continues at coordinate 75,073,318 of JARYHS010008075.1, forward strand.
TTGTTAATTGTATAGTTAAAATATCACAGGCTGTATTTCCAATAAATAAAACCAGATCGGAAGACTTCCAAAAAAAATTTTGGTCCTGTTCTGCAATTTCTCATAATGTAAAGGAACTAGAAAGTCAGCAGTCTACCCCATCGTGACTACGCAGAAAATATACTAGTACTTCTTAGAATAGCAGGGTATATGTTGTGTTATATAAATTGCAAACAATTTATTATGTTTCCTTTTGTTCTGCTGAAGGGTAGAACATGGTACATCTTTCATCTGCAGTATTTGTTTTTGATGACTTATTGCTGGGTCCTCCCTGCTGGTATTCCTAGGTGAGTGGTTGGCGTGATTTACAATGCGGTAGTGGCCGCGAGCGAGCTATCGCGGTTCGCTGGGCAGACGGGTTGCTTAATGGGACTACGTTGCTCAAAGCTATTGCAACTGTTCTTCTGGTATTGGCAAGCAACGACCATGCCTCCGTATAAAGCTCCCAGACAGGAGACAGATAGTACAGTGGAAGATAGGCCTACACCAACTCATATTTCTTATCAGCTTTAGTTCCTCTAAGTCAGCAAAAAAAAAAAAAAAGTTTTAAATGTCCATTAGAAAATGTGTGTATGTTTCGATTTTTTTTTGCTTGTCATCAGTCTTTCGACTCGTTTGATGCAATCCTCCATCCATTCCTATTTTGTGCTATTCTCTTCATCTCTACAAATCCCATACAACTCACATCCTTAATTATCTGATTCATATATTCTAATCTCTGTCTTCCTCTACAGTTCTTACCCACGACTGTTCGCTCCACCAGCAAATTAACTAATCCAGCATGTCTCAAAATATGACCTACCAGCCTGTCTCTTCTCTCTGTAAGCTTCTTCCACAAACTTCTTTCCTCACCCATCACTTCCAAAACTCGATCATTTCTTACTTTGTCTGTCCACTTAATTTTCAGCATTCTTCTGTAGCACCACATTTCAAATAATTCAATTTTCCTTCTTTCCGGTATTCCTAAAGTCCATGTTTCGCTACTGTAAAGAGCTGTGCTCCACACACAGAGTTTCAAAAAGTTTTTTCAAATTCCTAGATCAATATTTGAAACTAAAAGATTTCTCTTTTTCATGAAGGCTCTTTTTGCTAGTGCTATTCTGCTTTTAACATCATTCTTGCTTCGGCCATCGGTTGTAATTTTGCTTCCTAAGTAACAGAATTCACTTACTTCTCCAATTGCATCCGATCCTATTTTTATATTTAATCTACTAGTATTGTTATCATTTCTGCTACATTTCATCACTTATGTCTTGCTTCGATTTATATTCAGTCCAAAATCTTCTTTCAGTATTTTGTTCATGCCATTCAGTTTTTCTCAATGTCCTCAGCCCTTACTCCTAATAGGACAATGTCATCAGCAATTCGTAGCATACTAATTTTTTCTCCTTGAACACTTATGCCACATTGAAAATTTTCTTTGACTTTCTTTATTGCTTCCTCTACATACAAATTGAATATTAACGGGGATAGACTACAACTTTGTCTCACGCCCTTTTTAACTGCTGCTTGTCTCTCATGATTCCCTACTTTTATTACAGCCACTTGATTCTTATATAGTTCATAAACTATTCTTCTATCTCAATACTTAAGACCCGACTTCTTTAAAATTTTGAACATCTTGTCTCACCTAATATCATCAAAAGCTTTTTCTAAATCAACAAATGCCTAATGTTTTATTACCAGCTTACATTATTTCTGTCTTTAAACCATTACATTCTTCCTCGGTAGAGCTACTTTCTGAATTACTTCTTAGACATACGTCTACCATTTCTGCAAATTTTCTCACAAGCTATATTGTTTCAGTTTATTCACTTCTAGTCTGTTCTGTTTATACTGCTTCCTTAATTGCTTGAATTTCAGCCTGCACTTCATTACTATCAAATTATGGTCCGGGTCTATGTCTGCTCCTGGGTACGCTTTACAGTCTAGATCTTGATTCCTGAATCTCTGTTTGACCATGATATAATCTAGCTGATACCTGCCTGTATCCCCTGGACGTTTCCTTCTTGCATGGTTCTTAAACAGTATGTTCGCCACAACTAGCTTATACCTTTCACAAAATTCTAACAACCTGCTTCCTCGCTCATTTCTTTCTCCTAGACCAAAACTTCCTACAATATTCCCCTCTTTTCCTTCTCCCACCATCGCATTCCAATCACCCATAATTATTAGATTTTCCTCCCCCTTCACTTATTGGATTAATTCTTCAATTTCGGCGTACATTTTCCCTATTTAATCGTCATCTTCCTGTGACGTCGGCATGTACATTTGTACTAATGTGGTTGGGACGGGCTTAGTTTCTAAACTCATCAAAATAATCCTGTCACTAAACTGTTCATAATAACTCACCCGTTTCCCTACTCTCTTATTCATTACAAATCCTACACCAGTGACTCCATTGACAGTTTGTGTGCTAATTATCCTGTGTTCCCCAGACCAGAAATCCTGTGCGTCCTTTCATTTAATCTCACTAATCCCAACAACATCTAATTTAAGTTGTTCCATCTCCCTTTTAAGTTTTCTAACCTACCTGCCCTATTAAGACTTCTAACATTCCACGCTCCGACTCGTAGAATGTTTCTATCCATTGTGATGACTCCTCCGTGAGCAGTCCCCACCCGGAGATCCGATTGGGGGAGTATTTTACCTCCGGAATATTTTACCCAGGAAGAAGCCATCATGATATATGTAATTTGAGAGGATTACATGTCTTCGTGATACCCTTTGGATCTTTAATGCAGTGGTTTGCCGTTGCCTTCTGCATCCCCATGCCGTTGATCATTTTTGATTCATCCACCTTTAGGGGCCGTTTCCAACCCCAAAGGCAAGATGGTGCCCTGAACCGCTACCCGCTCTTCCGCCCTCCTTTCGGAGGCCGTTGGCAAGCACTGGGTGACTCCTTATACCAGGAATCTTTCAGTCGCCAGATCCTCGTCCGTGCAAACAGGGTTCACCACGTGAAGGAGAGGTTGACATTTGGTTGGAAAAGTCTCTCCCAAATCCTCACACCTCGTTTTGATTATGTAAGATATTTAATTAACCATATATATTAACTGATTTGTACTTACAAAAGATGCTTTCAAGTAACAAAAAATCCGTGTACGGTATAGTGGGACAAAAGTTAATACTAGTATCTTAGTAAATCGGACCCCCGAAATTTACTACATTCATTTACTCATTTCCCCACTGGAAAAGACTACGATATGAGTAACTAAGTCGCAGGCAACCGTGCCCTTACAGTCTCAGTTTTGCTGGAGAGAACATACTCAATTCCGGTATAAATGTCGCTTCAAAGTTTAAGGTAGAAATTACAGTTGTGTGTTATTCATGCAGTTTACATACCTCAACCATGATATCAATGTGTTTGCAAAAGATTACTTTTAACGAGTTCAACTTGTAAGAATTTCTGCATTTAGTAGTCCGATTTTGAGTACATCAGTGATGAGTCTATGGGCTAAATGTAATTATACAATTATGTAACTATGCAACAGAACACAAATCTCTCTCTTTCTTTTTTTTTTCTGTTACAGTATGAATATGGTTACTACACTACAACGAATAACCAATATTCAATAATCCTGGTATTCCATTTTATTGGTATCACGACTCGACTTGAATGGTAAGACTCAGAACAATCAAAGAATAAACGGTAGAGAGTAGTTAGACATGACGATTTCCGTGAAATAACTTCAAAACACATGACACGTCATACGACAACGGTAAGGCACTGTCTACAGCACTTATATCTTTGATGATACTCTAACAAAGGCTCAGTTACAAGTAACAAAGAGAAAGTGAGTATTTTATGCTTTTACTTTGTAAACACCACAGTGATTGTATTGAACATGGCAAATCGTTTTCAGGCACTAGCTTTAATTTCACGTGATACTTGCCAGTAAAGCCTAAAACCTGTTTGGTGGTGACCCCTGGGTTGTAGTGAATGTCTTTGGCCGAGAGCATTTTACTGTTTGAGTTGCTTACCAGCTGACGAGTTATTGTTTATGATCAGAATGTAAATGTTCATTATTTGCATCTGTTAGTTGAATAGGCAGTGCCGTAACCATAAACCCGTTCTGCATGGCTGAGTGGCTGCTGTAGGCGCTAAGGCACCACGCCTCTGCTCCGCCCTGTGACAACACAGCGCGCGACGGGACGGCCGCTCGTCAAGCAGTGTTCACGACGCTCCTAATGGAAACAACAACTTCAGATTTGACAACTATGAACCAAGTGCTTCTTAACTCTGGCGATCTTTCTTCTTAGCCCAGTGTTCCTTCAGCTTTGCACTGTGGTTGTCTTTTCTTTCCTGGATCCATTGCACCCCAGATCAGGGGCGCAGTGTTTTGGCTGCTAGCGACTGGAGCAATCTATACCTACCAATTTGGTAATTCTCGTTGGGGTCTATTTCCTGTTGTCCGAGATGTTTTCTGACTAATGTGGTCCACATTAAGTTTGTTGCTTTTCCTCTAGAGACGGTGTTGAAGATTTTCGAGGTGAATCTATGATTGTTCATCCTAACTACGTGACCATAGAAGATTACTCCTCCTCTCTTTCATATGCTGTTTTAATGCTCTCCAGTTGTTGGTACCTCCTTGTTGTTACTGAATCTATATTTTTCCTCTTCTTTGACGGGACATTTTCCTCAGGATCTTTCGTTCCTTTACTTCCATTTTTCTAAACTGTCCCTTTCTATGCATGATCAGACACTCTGAGGCATACAATACTGATGGTCGAACTACAGTTAATGTTGTGTCTGAGTTTGAGGTTAAGAAAGAGCGATTTAGATCTTTGCATATTCTTGCAAATATGGTATATTCTCTCCAGTTTGGCGCACCTGGTATTCATGGCTAAGTCCTCGTTGAAGTTTTAGATTATCCTCTCTCCAAGATATATGAAGGCGTTAGTCCTTCGCATCATTTAATTCCCCAGTGGATTGAGTTGGGTGTTTGTCTTATGTTGGTGATTATCTCGTTTATGTTAATTTAAATCTTACACACACACACATATATATATACGCCTGTACAGTTGTTCCATCAGGATGTAAACTCTTTAAGTGCATGCAACAAGGAACATAAAATCAGACGAATCAAATGAATGAATGACCATATTTGAAATTTCATCTCTGTACTGTAGTAACTAATTTAAATGGAAAAGACTGTAAATACAGTTAACTAAATGCAGCAGTCCAACAAAGATAATTTCTAAACGCGTGATCTTGTGTTGGGAGAGCAATGACGGGACAATGAAACTTGTTCGCCTTGCTGCGGTTAGCGAACGATATTTGCACTTCCAGATTCCTTTTCCTACCTGGGTCTTCTAAGCTATATTACTGAATCTAGAAGAAAAACAGATAGCACATAAAATACTTATGAATATGGCGATTTTATCAATGAACCATAGAAACTCACTTTATAATAACGGTCAGGAAATTTAATAGGTCTTAATTTTCTGGTGTCATCTAACGCGATGTATATACTTCTCTGAATAAATAAAATACAAGATTTATTCCAATGAAATTTTGAGTGTACCTATTCGTTCATGATATCTACATCTACTATGTTTCTATACTCTGAATTTCGTAACACGCTATTGAGTATATTTCAACCCTCATTTTATTCGAACAAACAATTTTTTCATGAAATTGGGCTTCAAAGTATCTCTGTTATATGTACCACCAATCAAACAAAAATTAATGGCAATCGAAATTATGCCACGTTTTGCGAAATTTCGTGTTATCTGAAATTTTATCTTAATAAAATTTTGTCGTTTTATTCAAACTTTAATTTAATACTGCTGTTTTTACTTTATCTAACCAATTTAATGAATTTCCAATTAATATATATAAAATAAAAATATTGTTTTCACTACCGACTCATCAGAATGCACAAAATTATGGATGGAAGTCCATATCATAAAAATAAATCATTAAATCACAAAAATAAATCATTATGAGGCACGGTGATGTGAACTAGGGTGACAGACAAGTGACGAAGCGGGCTGCCTGCCCACAAGGAGTATCAGCCCAGACCGAGGCCATCACTGTTGGAAACTTATTTTTGGCTGAAAAATCCATTAAACACATACTGTACTTCACACAGCGGTAGAAGACTGGAAAGATTCATGTGATAATTGCACTGATGAAGGTTACGTATTTCCCTTCTACATGGTCAGACGGACAGAAAAAAAACGACTAAGTGATTCGCTCCTTGTTACTTATAGCACGATGTATGGCTGAGCATTATTAACTATGGCTCTAACAATGAGGAATTTACAGGGATTTTCTGGGTACGATATTGCAATTAGCGATTGATAAATTCAAGGCCAGAGTATAAATTTATTTTAAATAGTCAAATCGAACCATTTTACTATGGATCTTTGCTTGATATGTACGCTGTTAACAGAGAAAGTTCGTAAATCAATTACGTTGTGCGTTTCATTCCATAGGAAGTGTGCTTATCAGTTCAAGTATCTGCTCAAATTTCGTTTCCTACGTAAATCATTGTTTGTTGCTGTTGGGATGTTTTTCTAACGTAAATCAAGACTATTATCAGCAAGATTGAGGAAAACACTAAAAAATTGTCTATAATGTTCCCTGTATCAGCAAGCTTTCGAGTAAAAATGAAAGCGATACAATGGAAACCACATTTATGTAATGTAACGAAAAATTGTTAATTTTAACTGAAAATGGAAACTATTAGATGCGATTTTGTATTGGACAACAATTCGTACATATGAATTGATTCTTCCAATCAGGATTGAACGACAATTTTGGTGTATAATTAGTGTCAGTGGTTCGTTGCTCTTCCTTAAAAACAATATTGCTGCCATAATTATCAATAATTTTGACATATGATCTGTTTTTCCACTGAAGAATACGGGTTTTATTTGTGTAAGTGACTTTTCGAACAATTTTTTCACATTTGCTTCCCCCAAATTTTCTTTTCTGTTCTCGTTTATTTCCTTCAAGATGTTAATTCCAATTGTGCATTTTGTCACGCTGATGTTAAAGAAGTCTACTTTGTTTTGTTTCTAATGAGAACTTTGAATAACAATAAAGTTTCTTGCCGCTTATAACGACTTCATTAGTAATGTCGTTCTCGTCGTGATTTTAAAGAATGCGAATTCTTGGTTGCAAAAGCAATTAGCATTGAATGCCCGAAAGCCAGAAATTTTGAAAGTCTTACGTCATTGCTTACACCTGCTGATCCCAATTGTCTTGTCCAATGAGTCCAATAAATCCTTAACGTATAATGCAAAGGATTTTTTTTCAGTAAGGCCTGCGATTCTGGATACAGCATTGCATTTATGAAAAAATTCTGATTTCAAAATTATCTGGAATTTTTCATAATATTCTAGTTCTCATCCTGACTAAACGAAAAACAAAAAATGATGTAAATCGCCACCAGAAGATAAAATTCGCAATGATCATTGCATTCGTTTGACATCGCTCGGAACTGATCACTGCGTTTGTGAGAGAAATGTTTTATTGTGACAGTGAGAGCTGCACTCGATACTTTTAAAACGTCTACCGGTCATCATTCCAGCATATTTCTCCATTTACCATTCTCCATTCTTATTCTTAGTGCTGACCAGTTCATGCTGTTTCAAGTTACCTTCAACAGAATAATTCTACTTGAGAAGTAATGAGTCGCATATTAAGCGAGAAGGTAAAGCATTCATTCTAAGCTGTGCCATACTTAAATGAGCACAGAAGTCATGTAAAATAGAGGCACCGACACCATAAAACTCCAGTGGCACCGAGTAGCGAGCAGTCGCTGAAGACAATACGGGATGACAATGACGCTTACGTAGTGACCATTCTTGTGTAACGGCATCTCCAGAAATCCTATACTCTCTGTGTTTCTGGTGATTGTGGGGTAGGAAATCGTTTGTATTTAGAAGGCTGTGGATGGCATTCGTCCAATCACTGTCTGCGATGTGTGGAGCTGCAACACTTTGGGTTCTTGTCCTGAGGCTGTCCTGTAGAGAGGAGGTCTGCAGGCGTGGTGAGGCGCTTTCTCAGGGCTGATGTAACGAGAACTGGTTGCCGGCTGGCTGTTACGCAGCCACACACGTCCCGCCCATCTGCCTGTTTCTCACGGCCCAAGAACCACAGCCCAGTCACCTATGGCCAGTCCTTGTTTTCTCACTGTCTCCAGTTGCTTACGCTCTGCGTCTGGTTATGCTGCGTACGATACACGGCTGGAAACACGGGAACATGTTTCATCTAGTGATACTAACTGTAGCAAGAATAATTCGGATTGTTAACGCCGTACTGAATTTGGTAATGTATGAGAGAAGTAAAGGAACTGGGTTACAAAACTTTGGCCAGACCATTCCTTGAATATGGTGGTGCAATATGGACCCACATTTTGGGTATCAAATACAGGTGTTGGAGGAAGGGAAGCTAGATTATATGATAAAAGAGCTGGTATGGGATTCATTGGAAGACAGAAGGATATTGAAGACATTCATGGGAGTGAACAAGGCTTATATTGGTGATAAGGCGTGGAAAGATATTGGTGTAAGAATTAAAGTGATGCAGTGAAGGGAAAAGATGACCATGACCACAAGCTGGCACTCGATTTCACGCACGAGGATGTGGGAAGATTTTACTTCCTAGGTAAGGGGATCAGGGATTGGTACATGTTACCAAGAGAATTTATGAATAATTTACCAAAAACGTTTAAACAATTTAAAGTTGAAATTTGTAGAGGGAAAAAGTAGGTGGGCACAGGAAAAAAGAGGGGGGGAATGGGTGTGTAGGTAAAATCGCCGCTGGGGCGTGCGCTCTATCACAATTAAATTAATTAAATGGGGTGTCGCCTCGAGATAGAGTGTCAGACATGGTGACTGGTTCAATCAATTGCTATTGGAAGTCAATTTTTATATCAGTGGCACAGTCAAGATACCCGTGACAGCTGATAACTCCAAATTTTCTTCAAGAACATTTGACAGCTGCTATTAATTCTAGAGTTTGTGGCAGCAAACTAGATTGAAAATAACTTCTGTTCGGCTAGGGACCTAAGCGACCTAATGCTCTATGTTATTACCCTATTTCACGGTTAGTGCTTCACAACACCGAATTCTTTGCTGGAAGTCATTTACCAGCATGATGCATATCACAACAGAAGAGATCTATCTTCATGTATTATAGTAGTATTATCTTAATGATTTTATTACCACGCTATAATTAATCGTAATTTATATAATACTGGATTAGAAAGTAGATAATCTTCTAAAATTCAGATGACCGTATGTTGTGCTATTGTTTTACAGTATCATGAAAATTATTATTACTAGAGTAATGGACGCGAATATTTAATAATTTGTTATAATTTTCTTATAACTTTGTACGGAAACAAAATTGGAAATATTTAGTAGCAAAAATCTGTAGTGTTCATTGCAGTATTAAAATATTTTACAAATTGTGATTTAATACTATCAAAATCGAAAATCGGAAACGTAGAAGATTTAATTTTTTATTAAACTATGTTTCATACAGTGAATGAATAAAAGAATCCTCAATGGACCATTCACAGAACCGCCGACACTGATGCCATTGTTCCTCCAATTTATCATCAGAATAAAAATAACAAAACAATCTTTCAGCTCTACTTTCCTTGTCTCTATGACTATCATCACTACTGCCGTAGAGTGAACCATCTTTTCCACTACTGTTTTTCTATTATGACAATTTTTTCTTACCTGAAATTTTCTTACCATTGCTTTCTTCACTACTGTCTTTTTTTTTTATAGTAGGTTCCTCATTTTTTCTGTCTGTTTTACCTTGGTTTATGCTTTTGTGTTGTCTTTCTTCAATTTTTTATGAATGACTCTTACTCTACTAAACTTGGTAAGGTCCTGGTAGTTGTGATAAGGAGCAATGTATTGTGAACATTATACTGTTCTGGACTTTTGGGAAAGGTTGCCTTATCATATTCTATTCCGAAAAACTTGCACACACTTCACTAGGTGACAATTTTACTATGTCTCCTGTCAAGTCATCCCTTTAACACATGAACATAAAATGTATTTATAGAAAACATAAAGGACACGTAATGTGGTTAGATTAAAAAAAGAAGAAAACTAACTTATTCCACAGCCAGTAGGTTGGTTGGATCCTCCTGAAGGAGGCATACTAAGTCATTGTGTCAGAGCTAGGAGGGTCTGTTCGTTTCCTCTGGGACCTACAGTTTAACGTACAATCCGAAGCACAGAATGACCTGGCGTAGCAGATAGCTATGTTTCTACTTGAACAAAATGGCTACTATATTATGAGTAAGAAAGCTGAAAATGCTCTTACCATGAAGTTAAACAATGACGAAAAACAATCAGGCACCAAAAACTTTTAGATCACCGTTTCCAAAACAAACTTCCCATAACACTAAGAGTGCAATAACTGGTGTCTTCGCGACTCGTAGTCTTATGGGCTGTGTTTACATCAATTAGCTTCTAGTTTTCTATGTAGTAAGGGATCTCATTTTAGGAGAAAGGCTCAAATCTGGAGCAATTAGTCATTACAAACATTTGCTGCTGCTGGAGTAATTTTCTCATCTACTATCATTTATTTTCATTCGAATTCGAATTATGATATTTAAAGAGTCAAGTGGCCTTACGCCTGCATATTGCAACAGCTAGCCAGGCGGCAATTCTTTAGAGTGCGATTATTAACCCAGCTTCAGTTTTCTGTCAGATCCTGTGCTATGAAAGTGGTATCTACTATTTTCACTGAGGGATTCCAGCAGCCAACACAGAAAATGTGTAGCACATCCGTATAATAGACTTAAGACTACATCAACAATAAGCGTATCTTTCACAGATTTCGTAATTATTTCTCGAGTTTTAAATAAGTAATTTCATTTTTATATCAGATGGCTTGATTGTAACGTAATAAATACTTATTATGAGTTCGTTGGAAATTTGTTCTAGAAGAGTTAATAGTTTTAATGTGTGGTCGTTGACGTGATATCGAAGTGATAGGAGTACACAGCGTATCTAACCAGTTGTCTACAGATCGTTTATTAAGGGTTTCACGCTCTGTGTATTGTCTCAGCTTAGTATCAGTAAACTGTTAGTTTATGTTCTGTTCATATTTGTCACTAGGAAGTCAATTCGGGGAGTTACCGTTAGCTAGCAAGGGAGGCCAAAGTGTGTAGTATAACCGTTAGTTGGAATAACATGAGGGGACTCTAGCTTGAAGTAGTCTGAAAGGAGAAGGCCGCGTAGGGAGTAAATATTAGAATCAGCAAGAAGAATTATTTAGCTATCAGCTGTGTGATTAAGGAGTCATATTTATGTCGTATCTGTGGTATGCTCGACCTTCACTGATTTAGCGTGAGTTACATACTGTGATTTTGTCACCACAATCATAATAGTTCACAACTAGAATCCGTAACTCGGTATAAATCGAAGTCTGATGAACTTGTTTCTAATGTAGGTAGGAACGTATTAATCAAGCGTTATTAAACTTGTTATCTATCAAGCCTACTAAACTGTTTTAATGCGAACTGCCTTCTCCCTTAATAGAGGTAAGATTCACTGGCGGTCATAATTACTGAATTTCAGAACCTGTTCAGATACGGTTGAAAATTTTTTGCATGATTATTCGTGTTTAAAATAAAAACTTTTAATCAGTGTTAAGAACTAAACGTAATTCACCAACTGGGAAAATATTGTAAGAATACATGTATGGCCGCAACGCTACGCATGACTGGTCTGATTAAGAAACTACATGTGGCTCGCATGACTGCAAGACTTGTGCAGTTGTGGCGAATTTAAATACGTGTGAAGAAAATGATTTATCAGCAGGAGTGCGTTGATAAACAAGTACAAACTGAGACAAATAACATCACGTAATTCTATAAAAACGCAATAAACGGTACTGATTTATCTTCCGATCACTACCGCTGTCGTGTTTGGTTATCAGTGAGTGTTTGCATAGTCCACAATCCGAAGGTTGGTTGTTTCTCCCTAAGGAGGCGTACTAAGCCAGTGTGTCAGAGGCAGGACGTCCAGTTCTTATCTGCAACTTAACTTGGAATTTGAACAAGTGACCTGGCCTACGTCATAAGAACAAAGCTCATCCCGTAAAAATTCCTGGACTCCGTGGGATCAGAACCTGGGACCTTGACTTTTGCAGGTGAGATCCTTATCCACTGAGCTGTCTGACCGAAGCACCTCATGCAGAGTAAATGCTAAGTCGAGTGGCACGTGTATTTGAATATACAGTAATATCTGCGGTAGCAAAGTGTGTTGTGGCTAAAAGACGTAGCACATTAACCTGTGCTTTTCTTTCAGACCGCGGCCGTGTATTGAGTGTGCTCTGGGCTGTTCTGTCAGCCTTGTGGAGTTTTTGTCGCCAGTGTTGGTAATCTGTGTCGAAATACAGCGGCGTTAACCTCAAATTTTCCAACAAGTGGCCAGCGGCAGGCGCAACGAGAAGCGCACACATTCTGACCGAGTTGCACAAGGCTCTGCGCCATGCAACAACGTTCGACCAGTGTCGAGCGATTGTGAAAGCCGGGCGACCACTGCCGAAGGATCACGCAATGTGGGCGACAGCGGCGGCTAATTGCGTGGTCCCCCAGGGACGAACTACCTGAATCGCCAGCCATGTCAGAGGTCACCGAGGCATTTCTTTCAAGACTAATAAACTCACAATAAAACGCAATCAGCCCAAAAACAAAAAATCACAATATACGCATAACATGTTTCCGTAGAAATTTTTTTTTTTTTTTTTACTGCTTAACGTCTCCTATAACAACTAGGTCTTTAGAGACGGGAAAGGATGGGGGGCAAGGAATGGGAAGGAATTCGGCCATGGCCTTTTGAAGGAAGCATCCCGGCATTCACCTGGAGTGATTAGGGGAAACCATGGAAAACCCAAATCTGGATGGGCGGACGGGGATTCGAACCGCTGTCCTCCCGAATGCGAGGCCAGTTTCCGTAGAAGCATTTATTTTTTTAAATTCTTTCGATTGTTGTTATGATACGTACCACTCTTCTTGTAAATTTAGACTGCATATTAACACACTTAATTATTGGTAAATTACATTCGATGAAAAGTTCATTTCTGGCAAGATACGACAAATCGTACATAATCCCCAAACAACATAATTCGAAAGAGAATTTCTCAGTACAAGTATTTAATTGTTTTTATTTATATATATATATATTATTGACAGCAATCCGTCGTACCTCCTACCACCATTATTTGACTGGCGGTCTTTCTGGAATGATAATGTTATGAGACAGTGATTAAACGTGTATTATCAAACGATTAAAACTCGAAGCCACTGCCGACTGGATGGAAGATGAAATGCGTGTGGATACCTAATGGAATTCCAAGATTAGATTTAGTTTTTTTACTTATTGCTTTTCGCCTCGTCGACGTCAACATCATTAGAGACGATATAAGACTAGGGATAAGGAACGAGAAGGAATTCGGCTATGGCCTTTTTGAAGGAATCATCCCGGCGTTCGCCTGGGGTGGTTTGGGGAAATTATGGGAAACCCAAATCTGGATGAACGGACGCGGGTTCGCGAGGCCAGAGAGATAACCGCTCACCCACCACGCTCGGTTCCAAGATTATGCCGTCATGAGAAAACATAATGAGGTGTTAAGATGAGTGTCTGGAGTCAACCCACCAACTCACTTCTCCTATTACTAATATGTATTTGTAAACAATTTTGTAAATCATCTCTGAGGAAATACTGTCTAGAATGAAACTGGTCTAATCGTTATAAAGTATAAAAATTTGAAAATATATTTATCGAGAGAAGATCTTTTTTAAGATATTTAAGTAACAGAAGAAACATGAATCCAGGTTCCGTTTAATGTCACCAAATTAAGGGAACCAACTGTTCAGACATTGCTAACAACATTTAAATAATTTTAATACAATTTGGTCTCTTACTTAACAAATTACGGTATGAGAAATTACTGAAGATGATTTGTGGATAAAATGCTAAGAGTAACGGCCTCGCATTCGGGAGGACGCCGGTTTGAATCACCGTCCGTGCATCCAGATTTGGGTTTTCCATGATTTTTCCCACATCACTATAGGAGAATGCCGGGATGCTTCCTTCAAAATTTCATGGCAGAATTCCTTCCCGTTCCTTGTCCCTGTCCTTTACCGTCCCTAATGACCTCGACGTCGAGGAGGCGAAAAGCCATAAGAAAAAGAAAGAGAAATATTGAACAATTGATGAGGAGATAAAAGAATGTGCTGGGAACCCAAATCGCAGATTACTACTTAAAATACAGTAAGTTAGTAGCGAGGAAGCTGACAAGTCCCTCATTTTTCATTGCATAATAAATTAGAAAAAGCAAACTCTGACGAAAACAAGACTGAACCGAAACTTTCTTGCCGTGTTCTTCTAAAACTACCACGTATAATGGCGAGTATATTTACCCGAAAAGCAGCAATATTAATTTTTAGTGTTACATCCACCTCGTAATATTGTTACAACAGGTTATAATCACTTCCATTTTCTGTCACTGAAACTCTGCGCATTTTTCCTTTTTTGTGTTGGATCAAAATTAATAGTGTGATTTTTTTTCTTGTTTTGTAACTGTAGTACTATCGAAAGGTAGTAGATTGTCGTCAGAGGTAAAGAATTCCTGCTGAAGCGTAATGGAGCCTTGCAAACTGGAGCAGGTATTTGTGTATGAAGCGTCTGAGCTGATGGATTGGTGCAGAGGCCGGGCTTACCTCGACACAGTGGCCTAGTGCGGTTAGCTGACGCAACCTGCAGCGGAACTAAGGTCGGACTCAAATTAACCTCACTCCTTCCTACCAACTTACAAAATCTTCACGTAAATGCTATGGACGTAATATGTCTCACTATCATCTAGTAACTTAATTTCAGGGTAATATTTCAAAAACTTGCAGGTTCCTAAAATTAGGTATGTTCTATAGGTTTGGTACCAAAAGATACCAAACATTTTGAAACATAACTCTTTTTTCTCGTTACTGAAACTGCGTGAGTATTATTTAACAATTCATAACAAGAAAATAGTAAATGTATAGTAAAAAAATGCGTTATATGTATAAATTTCGATTGATCATTGGAATTCTCAGATTGATCCAATTAGGTAAGAAGTTAATAGACCTGAAAGTTTTTACAAGGAGACATCAATCATCCGTATTAACCAATACTTAGTTTGTTCAGTCAATAGCATTTTCGTTTTCAACGGATTGAAGACCACCACTATCGAAATACTTTTTAAAAAGTTATAGCAATATTTTTTGCACAATTAAACAATGTTAACGAAAACTGATCTTACTGAGGACAGAAATCGAGCAAAATATGAAAAACTTTACTCGGATTTCATCATTTTCCTCAACTTCTCAGTACATCAGCGAGAGTAAATTTAATCCTCAAGTTAGAAATAAGCCTTGATACTGACAGTAGAGAAGTATCAATCCCATACATTCATATTAGTCTAAACGTTCGAAGAATTATCAAATTTTGATATTGCTTTAAATTTTTTTTTTAAAACCGTTATTATTAGTAAAGATGTGAGTTATGACGGCTCTAAACAGGCAACAAATATCCTTCAAATGACTCGAATTTGCACTTGCCACCGCGGTAGCGTAGGGGCTAGAGTACTGGCTCCGCGAGCCGAAGGTCGCCGGTTCGAATGCGACCGAGGAATGTCGTGTCCGTTCCGTATAGTCCATAACTAGTAGCAAAAGTGTAGTAGATTAACTGTTACATTGGAAGAGTCATGATAATCACATTGAGCTGACTGTATGGCTTAAGTAGCCGAATGCCATTAAAAAAAATACACACTTAACCCAATTCTGTGAAGCTCTCTCTTAACGCATCTAAATTCAATGATCCGCGTCTACTGTTGTCTATCACAAACGTCTAAATGACACAGAGAGGGTTAATACCGAAAATAATCGCAACTGCCAACAAGAATGCAAAACTTTTTGGACGATAGTTGGCTCTTCATCGGTGCTTAAGGAAAACTTTTCATTCATCCATAAATCGAAAATACAGAACAAACGAACGATAACTAAAACCTGGAGATACAAGTATGATAGGCTGTGGTATTAGTGAGAAGCGAGACTGTGGTGTTGCTATCCGGACAAGGCCGCGTCCTTGGGGTCCCCGGAAGAGCGGAGTTGCGTAACATTGGAGTGGACCGCCGCGCCGCGCCGCGCCCGTCTGGTTGCCCAATATCACGCGAGGCGGCGCGGGTGGCGTCCGAACAATACGGCGCGGGGAGGAGGATCAAGGGACGTTTAACCTTTGTATGTGGGCCGAGCCGGCGTTGCGACACGCGCTGTCTGTCTCGAGGCAGACGCTGCCAGCCGCCCAGAATACACGTGGCGGGGGCAACGACCGCCAACGACAGGTGACACACAGCCTCGAAGCGCCTTCCCAACTCCTCAAACAATACCGATAAAGATTCTTGCAAATTATTTGCTGTATAGACTCACCAAATAGCTTCGACTTATTCCCTTCACACCGAGATGGAGGAGGCCAATATTGGCCTCCTACCTATCATTCGGGAGGACCGGGGTTAAACTCGGTTCGGCCATCCTGTCTGAGGTTTTCCGTGGTTTCCCTCAGACACTTAGGCGAATGCTGGGATGGTTCCCTACAAGGCCACGGCCGACCTTCCATCCCCCTTCCCTCCCCGTAGTAGTAGATTGGCTGAAAAGAGTCCCCTATGACTCTCCAGCAGCCCGCCTCCCAGCCTTCTGCTGGGAGGAATGAAAGGTTAAAAAAAAAAAAAAAAATCCCTTCGAAATATGGTTTCTATCTCGCTGTTAGGTAAAGGCTCGTGTGGTGATAATGACCTGATGACATTGTGTTTATCCGATGCGCATTCCATCCCTGTCGTAGCCGTTTTAACATATCCCAGTAAACCTACCGCTTGTAGGGGACCTACCGCTTAACGTGGAATACGACACACGAAAGCGTTCAGAAAGCTGTACCAGAGGTGAACGTCGGTTTAAGGGCCTTTGAAAATTCCCACCGAGACTGCGATTTGAACAGGGACCAGTCAAACGCCTTAATCACTGAGCCACCAGATCGCTCATCTCACTGTTAATACGGACATATAGTGTTAGTCAGTTCATAATTAAACGGGATCCCCCCTAGATGAACACGTATTTCCTGTAGAGATTCACCGAAATGCTTTGACCTATTCCTCATGTACTGAGGAATGAGTACTTGCTTAAAACAGCTCTGCAGGGGATTGTAAACGGAAGGAAATGAAGAGGTCGGCGAAGGAAGAAAATTATTGACGGTATAATGATAAATTGGAAATATGTACAGACTAAGAGAATGGCTGAACAAGGGAGGCGTGGAGGACTGTCACTGTGCGTGGACCTGCTGTATAGCAGCAAACCCCTGATGATGATTCCCTTCGAAATATGGTCTCTATCTCGCTGTTAGGTAAAGGCTCCTGTGGTGATAGCAACCTGGTGACAGGGTTTTTATGGGCTGCGCATTGCGTCCCTGTCGAAGCCGGTAATCTTACCTTTTCGAGTTACAAGTCGAAGCTGAAGCCTATTGCACACCACTGCTCAGCTATAGCTATCAGCCAAATGATCGGCAATGATGGAATCCTGTTACTAGTCCTAATTAAATTACAGACAAAACCCTCGCTTGTTGGATATTATTTCTCTATAGAAAGCAGTACGTTCCTTGCAGGTAGCGCGAACAGGTTCCAGGATCCTTTTATACCGCATTCATAACTATGTGAGAACTAATGCTTTCTGTCAACTTTGATATCTTTTTTTTAACGTTTTATTTTCTGATCTCCTCAATCTGATCTACCATTATGTCTTTGCTCTCTGTAGAAATTTTCCAAGCATTTTCAGTTTTCACTACAAAGTATTCGTTTGTAATTTTGTCACCTCACAACCCTCTAAAATCCGAATTTCAAATGTTTCCAAATTTTCTGACATCTGTAGTATCCACAGATCTAGCTTCAAGTCGAAGAGGGTTTAGTCCACGACACAAACACTTTTAGAGAACAGATTTTCAGCACTACGTTTGTGCTTCATAACAAATAGTTGCTCATTTTTTTGACATCGATTGTTATTTCATCTGTCAGTCGCATATATTCTGGGTTTGACATTTCTTCTGTTGATATCCTAGCCAACTTTGATCATCTTCAACATCATTGTCAGTTTTTTTTCCCATTTAGCGCAAACTGCATTTTCCAAACAAATTCATGGTGTTATCTAGCATTTCTTCAATTTTTTCAAAACTAATAGAAACACGTATTGAAGTTACTCCTTAAATATTTTCTGCGACCCCAACTATTGTTTCAATCCCTTAGTTGCTTCTTCCCCAGCTTATCTTCCCAGATACTGCCATGTAAAGGTAGACATCCCCTGAGGGTCAGCGCCTGCTCCCGGATACGGCGAAGGCATTCATAGAAGAAGAAGACATCTGTAATATCCGGACCGGAATAGGACCCGCGTCCTTCTTTTTGCCAGCCGGGCTCACAGTGAAGTGTTCCATAACTTATTAAGATCGAAGTGTCGAATAAAGTAGAATACAAATAAATTATTAAAAACCATATTGATATGCCGAAAATAAAAAACTGACCGCGGATTTCTTGATAACATGGTTTTTACTGTTTGGTTTATCAAGCCCTTAAGATCTGTAACAAGAGGACCTATCTATTTCTGTATATAAATACAATGACTTCCTGAGAGAATGAAATGCTGAAACTTGAACGTTTCAATTTAGCAGGCTGTCTCTCGACCCACACAGGTTACTATCATCTGAGGATAACTGGAAAACACACAGTCGAAACGATGTGTTTCGTAAGCAAAATTCGGCCGCATACTGGTGAAGATTTCTATGAGCTTTCTATGATAATCAGGTTGACACTTACTTTCCCACTGTTCTATGCAAGGTCTAGGTGCAGGTAAGTTTCAGATGTTTTCATAAGAGCAACGTAATCATCTGATAAGCGTGGTGAAACGAAGAAGGAGAGAAACATTGCATTGTTTGCAGCTTAGAGAATGGACACTGTTGGTTGGCCTGTTCTTTACGTGGTCGAGGCACCTACTTAAAACGCGATTACCTGATACCCAGTGCTCATTCGATTTCTTGTTTTCATGACATGTGTTACAAAACGTTGCCTTCAATTGTGGTTAAGTTCTTGTGGAGCGGTCGCAGCCGAACTAACAGGTGCAACGCTTCTTTGTTAAATACGATAGCCGTTTATCGATGTGTTGCTCGCTGACAGAATTTCGACAGACAAACAAGAGATTTCCAAGATAAGGAAAACATGATAAGTGCCAGTTGTTTACATAACGGACGGCCAGGTAGATAATTAACCTGTTACGATCGCGGGCAGTGACGTAGAGTGACGTGTGTTCAGCCGCGCATAGCTTTATAATTTTCGGATTAAGAATTTTATGTCTGATTAACTGACGAACTTCTTCCCTAATATTACATCAGTCAGTGAAGATCAAGTCTCGTTCTTTTTCGATTCTTCTGCTCGGTTACCTAATGCTAATTAACATATTTCGCTGATGGTTTGAAAATTATTGTTGTCTTTCTTTTTTACATTAATATTTTTCTTCAGGTTTCATCCCTCCGAGGTGAAGCCAGTAGAATAACAGGGACGTAATTTAAGGGATAAGGGTCAGGAAGAAGCTTGGCCATAACCTTTGGAAGGAACCATTCCGAAATTCGCCTGGAAACCATAGTTAGGGTAGCCGGATAAGGATTTAAACCCTCATCGTCCCGAATGTCAGGCAGGAATGATTTCACCCTCCACCTGACTCGGTGATATTCCTTTTACTTACACACAGAAATGATAGCTGATAATTATAGTGATATTGGTTCGTTCGTGTAAATTTTGCACCTGTACCCCTCGTTTTGACTCACGTATCGAAGTAGCCACTACATAACACTCAACTGAGGAAAAACATGAACATCCTGGGAGATCAAGTTTAAACACTGGGCATTGGCTGTGAAAGATGTAGAATCAAAACTCTCGAGTGTAACAAGTATTATGTAAAGTTTTAGGAACTGTATTAAGAGCGCTGTGATTGGTCAGACAGGCAGGACAGGATGGGAGAGCGCTGGTCGCAGGGCGTGTTGCAACGGCGATGTCAACGACCTCTGGCGGGCAGGCGGGCAGGCTGGCTGCGGCGTGATGCAACGGGCTGGACGGACAGACGAGGAAAGCAGAGAAAGTGCCAACCAGGAAGAGGGCGTGCGGACGCCACTCCGAGCAGCTAGTCACAATAACTTAGTAGTAACGGAAGGCGTTACATGATTTCCACTTCTCATTACCTCCAAACTACGGTCAACACATTATAATTTTATTTTATCTTGTTTCTATTTGTAGAAATATCTACTGTATGATCGTATCGTTAATAATTCTTCAATTTTTGCAGACCGAAGCCTTAGGGTCAAATACGGATGAAGTTAATACTTCTACCGCTTCAAGTCAGATGGTCACAATTTTTTACCGTAAAAGCTATATAGCTCTATCATCTATTTCCTTCTTTAATGCTTCTGTTGATAGTTTGAAGACCTTTCAAATTTTCTAGATCCTAACCTTAGGGTCAAATACGAGCAAAGTTTGTGTTTCAGTCGGATCAGGAGACCAGGTTGTTCTTAAAAACTCTTTTCCTAAAAAGTATTCTTTGTTGATGCATTTTTTGTTTAAACCTACCTTAAGAGGTCCAACAACGATAAAATTCAAGAAGTAGAGTAGATCAGGTCATTCGGTCATGATCATAAAAGCTTAGTTGTTGTTTCTAAAAACGCCTCATTTTTTTAATTTTTTTTTATTATTGGGCCATACAGCCAGCCTGATGAATATTTTCCACCTGATTGGATACTCCACAGGACGGACATGACATTCACAGACACAACACTCAAACACCCATGCCCGCGGCCAGACTCGAACCGGTGACCTTTGGCACTCCAGCCCCTACACTACCGAGGCCGGCTCATAATTAATGTGTATATTATTCTGTAGCGGGGAATCTTCTGGTGTTTATTATGTAATTATTTTGCTGCAACTCGACTTCTTTTCACATCCCAACCACGTTCACTCTCATATATTCGGTTGTATAGAAAATGAATGTATTGTACTACCAAAAAGATTGTTTAGAGCAGTGTTTCCCAACGTGGGGCCCACGCCCCACAGGGGGGCAATTTGGTTTTTTTAGGGGGGCAATTTAGAAATTGACTTGATACGACTTTACCGCTTTCTCTTTGGGTTATTTAAACACAATGCCAGATATGGTTACAAAATATAGCAAAAAAGCAAATTCTTAAAAGGATCTCACTAAATTGCCATAGTAAATGTTTATTATAAATCTTTTGAATTTGAATTTTAGTATTTCATTATATGTTTTTTAATTTTACTTACTGTGTTTTATGATAATATTAAAGTGTTTTCTTTCAAAAACCATCCTATATCAGTTTCTTTAATAACAAATAATTTTTTTATTAAAAATTATGTAGGGGGGGCAAAAAAATGTTGAAAGTGGGACATGACCCAAAAAAGGTTGGGAAACACTGGTTTAGAGGGTCTGCCGAGGGTGAAGATTTGGCATGACAATTACTAAGTCCCAAGGGCAGATCCCGGACTTAGTTTACCTGTATGTTGGGTGGGTACTTTCAAGATCTCGACCATACTCACCTAGTACATTTGGACTGGGAAGATAAGAAATGTTTGGATTCTGCATTAATAGAGATGGCTACTATTGATCATAAACATTAACTTGCTGTGCCTTCGGTCATTGTCATTGTCTTCTGGAATAACTTAAACACCTTCAGATTAGCAGGCAGCCAAGAAATATAAACCATTATAGTATCGTTGGTTGGTTTTTATATCATATCCTTAAACACTGTAGCACCAGCAATACCGCAGTTATCAGTTACGTTCGTAGTTGCCACTTCAAGAAAGTTTCAATATAAAACAACTTTACTATGAGGGTGATTCCTCGCACACCGAAAACTGAAAACCAGTGTCGCTTCTTTCCAAGGGCATCTCCATAGTAATGTATTAGTTAGTAAGGTTGATTTTTAATAAAGATATGATGTTTTGAGACAATCCGAAATTTGTTTTTATAAACAATATATTAGAATGAATTAATAAAAAAGTAAATCTGCCAGGAAGGAATCTTCTATGATCTGATTTAAGTCTTTTATTTTGTTTGTAATAAAATTCTCTTATATAAATTACAACATTATGACATTAGTGACGGACAAGACCTTCGTTTAAACAATGTCCGGAATATATAAAAGAAATCAGCTTGTGCAGGTGAGTTATAAAATCAGAGTGCGAAGTAATTAGACGTAGTGTCCTTTAGGCATCAACTATTGATTCTCTGTTCCCGAGAGAAAAAAAATTATTCCCCGTTCCAATTAGATGGTAGTTAAAATACGGCGCTATTTCCATAGGACATTGGCATATTTTTAACTGCACGAAATATTTAATGGACGACCAACAACAGGAAAAGAATATATGCGGGTGATTCAGTGCGAAAACATCTATACTTAATGTGGAGAAGAAGCAAATAACTCGATGATAATTTATGAAACAAATTATCGTTTATTTCTTGTTCATGGAAAAAATTTAAAAATTATAAAAAAGAAAATTTAATAGTTTTTTGCAGGCACAAATGAAACTAAACTTTCAAAAATAAAATATTGCTCATTGTTTTATTATTTAAACTGAGGTTAATAAAATCGAAAGTAATCAGCATAAAATTTCCTAGTGAATCACAAAAATAAATTTAATCTTATTTCACTTAACGAAGAAACAGATAATGAATTTTGATTTGGTGATACGATAGTGAAGACCTCTCCTTGTAAGACACTAAACTAACTTTTGGTTCTACACATAAGGGAATAGGATAATTTTCATTTACATGTGAGAAAACTATAGAGTAAATTATCGTGGGATAAACCGAAAAGCTTCCACAAACACAAAAAGAAATTAAAACAAAAATTTGTTTGATACAAGATTTGTAGAAAAATTTCTACTGGTACATAGCCAATTAATGAAAAATGTTACGTATTCATTACATTTCACGTTCAAAACTTTGCACGCGTAGAGCATACTAGTATCCAGGTATCACTTACGTGGTCTTGGTTTCAAAGTGATTAGCCGTTGTGAGACAAAAATATATTTTGGTTCAAAATACAGCCAGAATAATGTGATTTCGCAAAGAAAGCGTAATACGAAACTGATTTGAACGATGTAAGAACGTAGACTTTCCCGGCGTGTAATTGCAATGAAGTCTTCACAGGTGTATCACCACACTAGTTGTGAAAACACGACATTTCGACGAGTAGCTCCATCGTCTTCCTCAGGTGCGAACACATCTATACTGGTCGGCTGGGACGAGTCTAGAATTCACTTGAAGGGATGGATGTTATTAAAAGCTGACACGATGAAAACTGTGATATAATTTTACAACCGCAACATTCACAACTGCATTATTCACTGAACGGTTACAGCGAAGCCAGAGATTGGTAGCCTGTGTATCAAATTTATACCTTTGTTAGTGATGGGCTCTCATGGTGACAGATACTAGAATTAAAGTTATGGGTTATGTTTTTCTACAATGCAATGTAAAACGCTGCCTTGTAATATGTTAGCGCTTTGTGTTCACATCACGAACAGCCTTCAGTCTCAAAACAATGGAGAGAGTTTGCTGGAAGCTGATCTTGACTTAGTAAACGCAAGTCCTAAGGCGTCTTTGGCCGGCTGGTGTTGGAGTCTGAGAAAATATGTGGCGGAATAGCAGAGATATATATCTTTTGCACGAACAGAATTTATCGTAGTACTAGTGTAGGCCCGTGACCGTTTTTATGCGTATCTTCACGGGTCTAGAATAGTTCCAGTTTTTACCCTAAAAATTATGACAAGTTGACCTAATCTGACCAAATGTCAACTTGACCTGTGTTTCACCCTTTAAGTGAATAAAATCTCTTGAGCTTGAAGAACTCTGAAGTATTGATAGACGTAGTTATTAGACACGAACAAGGAAGATCGTGATATCGTATAATTGTTCCAAAGGTCATAGACCCGAACATCTTGAAATACAGACTTGAATTGTGTTTGACCCTTAAAGTTCATTCTGCAAAATTTGAATAATTCCTGTTTCCTTCGAAACCATCACGTTGTTTTTTTCTTTTTATTGAGGATGGGCATTCATACTATCATCTTTCGTCATAGTGTCTGTAACAGCCAGTAAACTTATTACAGATTATTAAACAGTTAAACAACTCCAAAGAAATAAATTGCCAGAATAATCGACTCGGTAACATATGATGTCCACTTTAAACGACCTATTAACTCACGTACAGCGAACAAGAACAAAAACCATTAAAGTAAGTGGTTAGTAAAATAAGTAAAATGCAAATGATACATCACATATAAGCTCTGGTCAAGAAACAACATTATCGAAAGATTTAATTAAATTAAGTTTAGCTTAGGCCGGAATGATAATTGGCCTTCGTGATTACAGCAAAGGCCATGAGTGAGACTCTTTATGCGTATCGTCACGGGTCTATAATAGTTCTAGATTTTAGGATGAAAGAGAATGACAGGTTGACTTGATTTGACCAAATATAAACCTGACGTTTCATGGTGACTAAAATCTGTTGAGGTTGAAGAACTCAGAAGCATTAATAGAGGTAGAAATTAAACATGAACAGGGACGATAGCGCAATCGTATAATTGCTTAAATACAAACTTGACTTCTACTTACCCTTAAAGTTCACTCTACAAAATTTTAAAAATTCCTGTTTGCTTTGAAAGCATTACGTTGTTTTTTATTGAGACTGGGAAAACACTCATAATGTAATCATTGGTCATAATATCTGCGACAGCCAGAGAACTTAATACACATTCCATATTATTATACAGTTGAGCAACTCCGAAGAAATGAATTGCCATAATAGTTGGTTCGGTAACCTATTTGGTCTGATGTCCACTTAAAATAATCTAATAACTCACAGCGAACACGATCAAAGACCATTAATGAAAGTGGTCAGTAAAACACCTAAAAAGCAAATAAATCGTAATGCACAAACTTTGGTCAAGCAACAACATTAGTGAAAGTTTTAATTAAATTGAAATTTATCCTAAGCCGGTATGACAGTTGGCATTCGTGGTTACAGGAGAAACCATGAGTAATTTAATTTTTTTTTAGTTTTTTAAGTTGTTTTCAGCAGCAACATGTTACTGTAAAACAGAACCACGTTTTTCAGCCGCAAAATTTACCAATATTTTTTTTTAAATTGTGAAACGCTACGAAAAGCAAACTTAACGAATGTATTATGGCAATAATTTCGAAGCAGTTGCTTAGCTATTAAATTTTGGACATAACCACGAATTTCATCTAATGGTATCTCTGGTCACTGATTTGCCAATGCTATCCAGGTGAGTGAATGAGTGAGTGAGCTTACGAAATTATAGAGTAGATTAGTTTCTATTTTCTCTCGAATGAACATAATTAATTATTGTGTATTATTTTAATTTCTAGTGTTATTAATTTTGTCAAAAATGTCAAGACATGAAGTCAGTTTATTAAAATAAAACCTGTTTTTTACTGAAGGTCACGTGCCGGTAAAGCCAAAAAGTCAGAATCATGAATCCACCTGGAACTGTGAATTGCTGAAAATCGTTCAGCAAGGAAATTTCAAATTATCAGTGAAAGCTTTTTCTATTTTACATCTTGTTTAGCAACATTGGAAAAATTCGCGAATAGTGGAATTTCCTTTTAGATTAACTTTAAGCTGTAGCAATTTTTTTTTTTGATAAATCAAAAATTCGTATTACATCAGAATGATTTATTTCTGTCTTATCTCCACCAGTTTCAAAATCAGTACCAAGTAACCACATAAGTTTTCTTTTTCGATTAGGGAGTGACTTAATTGAATTTCAAACGACTAGGTACCAAATAACTTTAAGTGATAACATTTTAATCTAATAGTTCACGGTGGTTCTTCATTTGCAGTGGCTTCCAAAGGAGCTTGCTATAGATGAAGAGGAGTTCATTAGAACACCGTGGACGTCGTTGAGAGGTGTACTATTACTCTCAAGTTCTCTTATACTGTTACGTCTTCATCATTCATGTGGACAGCTGGAGCAGGCAGCTGTGGTGAGAGCTCCAGTTCTGGTGCCGCGGCCCACAAACCTGCATCCGGCAGGAAGAGCAGCGCCCACACTCACGACCCGGAAAACCAAATCAACAACACTATGCACTGCTACCAGCTGAATCAAAATTAGAAGTAGTATCTAGAGTAAAATCCGCACCATTGGGACGATCTGAAAAAATTCGAGTGTATATCGGAGAGACTGTACTCGTGATCTGAGCCCTAAAAGTCACTTTAAGTGTATGTAGACATTCGGGTATTGCAGCCTACGATATACCTTCAGTACTACATTAAAAATCCTAAAACTTCAAGGTTATAAACTGAAATGTTAACTTCCAGTAACTCTCTGACAGTGAGAGAATACTTTAACTTTTTGTATTGAATTTAATAATTTTTGTAACTGGCATTATATGCAGATCCGTATAAATCGTGTTAACGACGGTATACTAAAACTTCTGTACTGTTCACAATGTATTAATTGTTCGAGATGTTTTTCGAGACGTTACGAAGGAATGAAGTACTTCGCAGAGACGCATTATAATTAACTGTATTAGAGGAGATTCGGAGAAGGCGATGGATAAAAAAGGGAATAAAAATTGAGCACAAGGAAAATAAAATAAAGAAACTCGTATAAAACGTTCTCGGTTCTCTCACCGGCTGAAGATGAAATTGGAGAGCAGCTTTGAGATGATGCGTATAACTGACGCGCTACCTCGTAGGGAGGAATTTTTGTACAGGCAATACACTGCGAAAGCTATCATTCTTTCAACGAAAACCTTCTATCTTTTTTTGCACAAGGATATGGAAATAGTTCTTGGATAAAAGACGATGGAACTATACAGATTTTTAGAAAAGGAATAAACATTAAATATAAGAATGCAAAGGAAGCATAGTTCAATAAGACAGTGCAGAAGTACATAAGAAATAAGATCATCGAAATTAAATGCACCATGTAGAAAGTCAAACTATAAGTCGAGGGCAATATTAAAATTAATCTTTTTGGAAACACAGAATACATACAGAATACACTGAAAAAGAATGCCAGATTCAATTTATTCAGTAACGTACTGTAATATAAGACAGTATTAAAAGAAAATGTTGATTCACATTAAAAGTATTGTTGAAAGAGCTTTAGAGAACGTCGGTATCTGGATCTTCATCACTTTCTGACGATATAACATTTTATAAGATAGAATTGGCAAACCTCTGAAGTATTACAGGAGGGGTACAACAGATTTCCTGAGAGCTGAATGAGAATAAGGAATATTAGTTGCTTCGGTATCAAAATTCTACGAAAGAGAGAGAAACGCTCAGATTGTGTTGTTTTATTTCTTAATGAAAGAGGGGAACCCTCCAAATAACTATATTTGAGAGGATACAAATGACGTGCACAAACGCAGCTGAAACATTTGCGTTCAACCCAAATTCCGAAGGAAAGGAGAAACCCCAAGAAAAACGAAAATCCGTATGTATTTTGTTGAAAATATTTGACGTTTATAGCTTGCAGCGTATTAAGAAGCCTTGGGGTTTGTGTTAGCTCCTGGTGAGTGCTACTGGCCGCTGTAGTGTGAGTGACCGATCGGTGTCCAGCTGCTGATTAGCAGCGTTCTCTCCGTGGCGCAACCTCGTCCCTCCACGAACAACCGCAGGCTACAAGCAGCAGGTTTCACACTGGCATCATGTAACCCTTGTTGTGTCAAACTATTCTTAACCTTTTTGTTTTTCTTATTGCTACATATATGCCGACTAAAGACAAACCTTAGCTGTAAATGAAAATTTTTATACTAATTCAACGTTTTCTGCCATCATTAAAGTTATACCTGTAACACAAACGCTTATCAGCATGCATAATGTTTTATTTGAATGAACGTATTCGAAATGGAACTATATTATTAGATAAAACCATTACCAAATATGACAGTGAAACTAGATTTATTATAGATCTTTAAAATTCGTTTTGCAAATACCAACTGTAAGAAATGATGATTGAATATGAATAATCTTTCTTTATGATGAAAGATTACCATCAACTCCTACTACACAACAAAAGTTAATCAAGAAGTGATGTCATCTCATACAAAAAAATCAAAAAAGGATTGTGGGTATATTTATTTTCCTAATTTTTATAAAATGTCTTGAAAACAACGTTAATAGCAGTCTAAAAATAGTTTCTGGGGAGGGGCAGTTATCAAGAAAAATAAGGAGATTTACTAAATGTTTGGGAAATCTGTGCGAGTTTGTCGTTATTTCAGCATGGATCAATAAAGGATAACTGAAATCGTGTAGCAAAAAGTAGTAGCCAATGCATACAGCCAACAAAAGTAATTGTACTAAACCGCATTCCCTCATCATATCACAACGAATCTAAAAAAACTTATTGGATGTTAATAGTATCAGCAAATATTTAAACTTAATGATTTTTATAAAATGATAAATAGAACCCTTCAAGTTAATGAATATTAATTTAACTGAGATCGAGCGGCTTATTTTTTCCCACTAAGAATTCAAAATTTAAATTATTTCAGCGTTTTTGGTAAATTATTCAACATTTCTCTTTGTAATTTACTTTAATTCTTGACCTGCTTACATGCGAAAGAAAATTATCCCAACCCCTTATGCCTGAAATCAAGTGAATCAAAATGTAGAAAACACAATAAAGTTTAATTTAATTGTTGGCCGTCATCATAAACAATTACCCTGCAGTAAAAAAACACATAATCAATTCAATATGAAAATAAATAGACAGTTTTTGATTTTGACCAAAAAAACAAAAACAAAAACCACGCTACATCAGAATATGAATTGAAAACATATGCTAGGATAATTAAAGTCATGGTAGCAGTGTGAATATGAAACCCTCGTCACGAGACACTGAAGTTAACTTAATCTAATTATGAAAGCAACAGTTTGTCAACTTGCGTCTGCACGAGGTGTTTGGGATTTGTAAACACTTGAGTGCGGGAGAATGGACTGAATGAATAATTGCAATGGAGTGCATGCTCCAGTGACAATTTTCAGTTACCACTTCCTAACACATAAAAGAAAATTTTCACACTCTCTTGTGCATTAAATCGAGTGCCAGCTTGTGGTCATGGTAACCTTTTCCCTTCCATGCACTAGTCCTAATTCTTCGACCAAAACTCTTCCAAGCCCCGTAACCAGCGTACGCTTTGTACAGTACAACCCCCGCACTCTCTTTACCCTCCTCCTCTCCCCCAGTGACTCCCAAGCCAGCTCCTCTATCATATCTGTTAATGATTGAGTCCTGCGGTAATTTCTGCAAACAAATCTAGCTGCTATCCTTTCAACGCCTTTCAACTTCTGTATTTTATACCCAGAATATGGGTCACAAACTATATCACCATATTCGAGCAATGGTCTGTTACGCAATTCCGTAACTTCTCTGGTACATACTCCCATCAGCCCCTTTAGTAAATTAAGGATTTTGTGGGTTTTCGATGACTTAAGATGATAACATCACCGTAGCTTGATGACACCGCTGCATCTGGCGTCGTAGATGGTCTGCTCGTGTGCGGCTACTCCGCACGTTGATCACGTTGCAGCTGCACCGATGCGATGTGTTACTTACAAAACAAACTTGGGTGACCTTGCTATAAACTGTTGCGAAATATTTTGCATCTTCTCGATTGAAAGTGGAATCTTGCGTCACTTCGCCGGCACGTGTCGTCGCATCACATGTAGAAGCCAACAGCAAGATGACGTTCCCTAACACATCTCTCGATGTGTTCCCTAACACATCCAGGAACAGACAGATCCAGTCCTGTCATCGTAGCTTCTAGAGAAGGCAAATGCAACAATAAGAAATTGTTAACACTTCCTCGCTTCCTATAGCTTCGTTCACTTCCTCCTTTTCCTCACTGTGATTGGCTATTTCAAATCGGAGCAACGGAGTTGCACAATACAGTATTCCGTGGATAGAACAGTGTGGACCCATGAGCGTATGTTAAATTATGTTTACACACTCAGGGACGATTTCCCTTCGACTCCCGCCTCATCCCGATAGCTCCCCTATCAATACCTTCGATTGCACAAGGTCACTGCCTCTAAATTAATAGTCCACAAACATCCCAGCCGGTAGCAGAAACATTCATTTTATTTACACAGTTTATTTCAAAACCACACTAGTTTAAATGTTGTTATTAAATTAACATTAAAATAATTATGCCAGTGTTTTTGACCTTAGCTAACTACCAATTTCCACACAATAAGATGTCCCTTCACTTATTTATGGAAACTACGAATTATTCTGCTATTTAATTCACAACATTATCTATCATATTCTTGGTATGTGCCTGATCAGGTAAGCACAGATTCCACATATCAAGGAATACAAGATTCAGTCATTATAAAGTTGGTTACCTGAAGTATTTGGGCGTAGGACACAACATAATTTCTGTCGTAGCAATAGCTAATACTATAATACGATTGATTGATCAAATTTTGATGAATTGCTACGAATATAAAATGAACATGGCGTATAATAATCTCTAAGTCCTCAACTAGAGCCTGTTTGTTGTTTGGGATTCTTATAACATAGGATTTATTGGCATTACAGATTAAGTATGGAGAACAGCCGGTATTCCTTGTAATCGCTTGTTACAGCTCTTACAGGAAGCGTCACAGACTTGATACATAGTTTTTGCTTGTATTGTATATCAAAAACATGACGCAGTTACCGTTTTAATTTATTAGCAAACATGCTTACAATCCTATTTGTTTACAAGTGTGGAAACATATTAATCCAGAAAGTATTTGGTTCGCAATGACAGGAGAGACAAGAGAAGAGACAAAGTCGCTGTACTGACGCCTACATGAATTCGTTCTTCCCTCCTGTCATTAGGGATTTGATTGCAAAGAGCAGAGATTTACAAAGTAATCCCTGCCACGCATACTGCAGAGTGTAGGGATATAGAATTGGTAGGTGGCAGAATTTCAAGCCGCAGTTTGTGCCACACTTCAAGCTGGGTGCGGTGATTTAAGAAAACTGCTCACTAGAAAATACCAAAGAGAGAACATTCTGAAGACTTCAGAAACGATATTAGCAACAATATCTCTACAATCTCACTCAAAGACTAATGGGGCAATTCAGAACCCAACAAACAACGCATTGATCTTACCGTTGTGGTCTATATATTTTCGAGACTTGGAACGTTCGAAAACACGAACCCAAGAGTCCGACATCTTGCCTTTCACAATATCTTAGATCCAATGAAGTACGCTGACTGATAAAATACAATCATAAATTGAAATAACTGCAATGGTTTCCATACATCATGTCTGAGGTGAGAAATAAAAGTATCGATTGTGTAGTTACCGTCATCTTGACGAAAACGTACTGATTTCCCGTCAAGTTGCTTCACTGTGTGGATTCTGGATACGGTATGATGTGGCATGAAGAAGATTACAGTATAGAACACTACAGGAAATGGAGACTTCACCGAAAAATGTCTCAGTAATTTTGGTTTGATTTATTGATACCGTTACTGTGGGAAAGTATGAAATAATTTGGAAACTGTGTGTACAGCGAGAATATGTTCGTAAATATATATTTTCACCTCATGGATTGACAGTTTCGTACAGAGCCGTGGTGCCTTATAGAAAATTTCGTAGTTAATAAGAAAAATGTAAAAGAGGAATTTGGAAGTTAACGCAATGATTTTATAGTATGAGTCATTTTTATTTGTGAGTTAATCTATACAACGAGACAAAATGATATACACTTAGCACGATCTGAGTATTATGTTGTATATCGGTCGGTTCACCGGCGACTCACTGTGAAACAATTGTATTCACACCTGCTACGCGTAGAAAGAATCGTACTTGATCATCAATAGTAGCGCAATTTATCAGCCGTGCGTCTTGTAGGTAGCATGCGATCGTTTAGTAAGTCGAGAGAACAAGCTCCTTACTTCTTACTCAGTGTTGGCTCTATGGATATTTCCGTGCAGCTAACGCGCTTGTGTTGCCGCCAGAGTTCCCAGAGTTTGCGTTTGTTTCGGATGACCGTACTGCGGAAGAAACAAAGTGGACATGAGAACGTTAAAGCAAATTTAATTTGTTGTAAGAAAAGAAATCTATTCAGAGACCAAAAGATCATAGGATCTACTAATTGTCTTAATTTTTGTATGATTGCATGTGATTGAATGTACTTTTAATTAATATATTGTTTTACTGTCTTCATTTCCGTTTATTATTTTTGATATGGGGTACTGTCTGTGATTCTTGACAATTGGTGAAGATAAACCCTTACTCAGTATTCAGCCTTTTTAGAGTGATACAATAGGAGGACTAAGCCCGGGCCGTGGAGAATTGGTTTGGGACCTGTTGTATAATATAATGCATAATATGATTTAGTGTATCTTCTCAATTCTGAACAGCACATCAAGACTCAGAAGCATAAGACAACAGATTTTACAGAGATTTTTTGTATGATTTTTTTCTCATGGCAGTCGAAAAGTTCGCTATCTACTCGAAGTATAAATGTCTGAGAATTTTGTAAACCCGAAATTAGAATCTGAAATAACTGACGTCTATATTTACATCATTAGATAGTTAACACAATATTGTAGACATTCTCTCAGTGATTTAGGACATGGTAGAATACATTACTCATTAAATGGTTTACATAAATTCGTCCAGAAACAATTGCAATAATTATCACATGCATAAATGATTTCTATTCTAGACGGACTACTGTGGTGGACATATTTTAATTCTTTTAAATTCTTGCATTTTGCTTCACGAAGTCTGAGCCGACGGCGTACGTGCAAGAAAACTCTGGTTTCACCCTATGGAATCTGCCGACGTCCGCTCAGCCGAAAATACGTCGCGTGTGGCTGAAACTGCACACGCTGCTTAAGTTCACCTTGGAGCAAACAACTTGTAACTTTTCCCACTCGTATCTGATCTTCGGAAGCGGCAGACATTGCCTCGGATCGTCCACCGATCGATCGCGCTAATACCCGTCAATTCTCCTTCATCTACCTGTTGTAGGATAATTTCTACTACAGAAACCGAGCATTGCTGACATTACGTCGCGTGAAGTACGAAGATGTATTTCAGTTGTGACAGAATTACTAAGTATGTTACAATAAACATCGACTTCAGTATTTTATTCGACTAAAGTATAAAACCCGTATGATTCTCCGATCCCATTGAAGCCCGCAATCTAGGTGTCAGATATTGAAGAAGAATAGCAGGGTGGCAGAAGAAGAGATACGTCGAAAGTCTTAGTAAACATGAAGAAACCAATTTAACCAAGTACAGACTATACACCACAGCCATCCGGCAAAAACATTCTTTACACTACGCAGGTTATCATGCACGGCGGTAGTGAACAATCGCTTTGTACAGTTCAATCTGATTACGAACAAGATGAGTGCTTAGATGTATTTATAGAAAATATCTACATATCTGTGGCACTGAGACGATTCACAATTTATTTTGTTTCTTAGAACTGATCCAAAAACTACTCCCAATCATTAAAAATGAAGAGGGTTGACAAAATTTACTATTTATTCATAAATAAGATGCTGATTTAAAAATGCTTGCTGCAGTCCTTAGTGACATATTAATACTACAAGCCTGTTTTGCTTTGGAGCCACTATATTACATACCCGTATCTCTCAGTAAAATGAAGTCTGTAGCCTCCCGTGTCAGGTTGACAGTTGTTTCTAGTTCAGAGAGATTTGAAAGATCCAAGACTTTCATCGTCTTTTGTATTTGATGCTCGTAGAAGATTGTCACATAAACCGCTCACTGTTATTCTTTGATGCTCAGGAACATTGAATTCCAGATGAGTGGCGTGACATCGATTACATTTTACGATTTACTACTATGATGGTGATTATTATAAGGAATTCGTAGAGAGATTACAGTACGCATTACCACCCCCTTCTTTTACAGATCGTGGTGGAAGCAACAATGCTCTTGCCTCGCAGTCGGGAGGACGCGGGATCGAATCCCTGTCCGGTTTTCCTTGGTTTCCCTAGATCACTCCAGGCTAATCCCGGCATTGTTCTTTCAAAAGGTGATGGTTGAATTCCTTCCCGTTTCTTACACCCTCATCTGCATCATCCTCCCACGACCTTAATGACATCAACGATGACGATCCAGAAAACAATTCCATTCGTTTAATGTAGTAGATAGTATTTCCACAGGGTAGTGCTACATTTTATTGTATTTTTAGACTCCCCGTCATTGTAGACAACTAAAATGTGTAGAAAATTTTCAAAACTAATTTTTATCGAATTTGCTTAGGGATTTGGAAAATTAATTTTTGAAAAATCTATATTTTGCTGAGATGTTGCTTTGGTGACAAAAAAAAAAATAAGTTTTACTTGAGATGAAAAACATAATAATTTGTTATCTACTCATGACCAATCGTTTGTAGTTTAAGGAATCAGCCATTTAAATAACCTTTTTTTTAAATTTTCCAAAGACAAATCGCCTTTGTTACTACATGTCTCTTACCAAGAAATCTCATACCAAGTCAACTCTACCCTCTGTTTATGAGTGCCTTTATTAGCCACATTTCACCCTCACGCTCCAACGAAGAGGTCATTTCGATTACAAAGTTTTTTTCTGAATGAAACGGCGCACCACCGATTACGCCTTGTCTCCAGGCTTCCGCTTGGCCTATTTTTCGTACACCACAGCGTTGAATAATGCGCACGAAGAGATTAGATAAAGGCGGTCTTTGTTTTGGCGAGGGTAACGAGCTTTCAATAATAGGCAGATAACCCAGCTCGGCAGCTCGCCGGTAACTTTCCACTAACCTCAAAAGCTAAACTCGTCGTTATCAGCTAAAATATTCGTGTCACAGGCTTTGTTGACTAGCACCTGCTTCATTAAATCATTTCAAAAATACAAAAAGCACAGCCAATCTGTTTGGATTTTATTCTGTAGTTTACTGCTTCGTCAACTGACGCGTCATGATGACACCAATAAGTCTACTGTGCGTTATCACCATGTGTCAATGACAATGATGTTTCCCCAGCACAGACACGACTTGAGGGACGCTTAGACAATAAAAGCTCTCTGTGTGGCAAGGGCGAAGTTTGGAGCGGGACGGCGGCTAGATTGCGTCTGACTGTTGCCTTCAGTGTGGTAATATTGACATTTGGAGCGTAGCGACATTAATGGTCCATAGTAGTTTGCATCACCCAGGGCAGTTGCGAAAGCGGGTGGTTTTGATGTCATTCCACTTAAAGAGGAGGAAATCAATATGGATGATAGCGTAATATTGCATTTTACATATAAATAGCTGAATGCTGAAAGGGTTATTTGAGGATTCCAATAAATTAAGAAATTTGCATCACACCAGCGTTTTCCATTGCTTGACCAGTGCGGTCCTTGGTGTGTAGTAAAGCGGTTACCTTTGGCTTTTCTTCCATTTGCAACGTAGAATCTTTGTAAACTTTACCATAAATAAAATTTCAATATTTCAATAGGCTTACTGGTCTGTTAATCGTTGATGTAGTACTTTGATGTTTTTCCGCGTGTTCTAACGTACTATATTTCAGAAAACTGAAGAAATGAATAACCATTGTATAGTAGTCGAAATTAATACTAACTGAATATTAAGGGTGTTGTGTTTATCTGTGTTTTAGCGTGATCTTTGGAGCGTATCTTGCAAAAGTGGGTTCAATTGAGATGCAGTGCGATCTGTGGCGTCTCTGTGTTCTCTGAACGGAGGAATGATCATTTCTTGTCCCGTTCCCGGGAAACGCAGTCACAAGAGGTTTTAAGCTAGATCGTAAAATTTCAAACTGTGAAATCCCATCCAAATTGGTCCGACCTTACAGATTAATAATACTATAGAAGAGAAACCAAATATAAATGTGTAGTAACAAATACATTCGCAACAAAAATTGATAAGTAACGTCGGTAACAAATCAAAAAATTTATGAATTGATTAATTAAAACAATTTCATCATTTAAAACCATTGAGACGTTAAGAAGCTATACAAAATAGACGCCTACGCTGCAGTGGTAAAACTGTGTTACTTTATTAAACGTGAATTTTTTATTTCAACTTTTTAGGCTACAAACTGAAATCCACCTTGAACTATATCATAGTTTATAAAGTTATTATTTAAATACTAATAATTCTGAATTGTAACTATGAGGACTTTGTTTACGTTTGTTTGCCCCTTCCCCCCCCCCCCCCCCCCAACAAACACACACAGTAAGTTTTACTGTGTGAAAATGAATAGTGGTTTACTCCTATCAAATTACTGTCAAAATTAAGATTATTCCTCTATTTTGCACTGAAATATTAGTATTAAAAAAAAAAAAAAAAAAAAAAAAAAAAAAAAAAATGTTGTTGAGAGAAATGAGCTTTTCCCGGCGTATGTATTAATTTCATTGTTGTTGAGAATTTAAATCTCTGCTTCTGTTAACTAATTCCTCCATCTCAAACGACGATGACTGAGTATTCCGTTCAGTTTTAATTACGCTGAAATAAGTTCTTATTTTCCAAGTTTTCATTGAATACACACAATTTCTGCGTACTTGAAAGAGTAGATGTCTAACGCGGGTCGGCGCCATCAAGGGGATTAATTAGCATATTATTATCATAAAGCCATTAATCATGTCAGAAAGGTGTCAGAAAAGCCGTTAATCATGTCAGTGACCCATTAATAATCGGTGCCGCGTTGCAGCGCTAACCTAACTCAAAGGGGTCGCAGCCTGGTCGTAAATCGTCGTAATGGTGTCATTAATCATATGTTAATGAAGCCCGTGTATAACTTAGGGTCGCCGTATGCAGCTTCTTATGGGGGCGGGTGTGAGCCTAGATCGTAAATCGCCGTAATGGCACCATTATTTATTTTCTCAAACCGCCGTGCACGTGTACTACAGACTGGTTATGCTAATTAGTCGCCTACAAGTCTAGACCTGTTTACCGCCCCTCCACCTATCCTCCCGACCGATCCGGCGTCAGTTTGCAGCCATGTCACGTCTAGTTTTGTTGCTCTCGTCTGTGTATCAGCTCAATGCTGGTGACTCAAAACGTTTGACGATAGGTTTATCGTCTAAGCATGAGTTTGAACCTTTTGTGGTTCTCGAAAAAGTGGGCCACAGTATAGTTGTAATAACATATTAAGAATGGAACGTCCTTTTCCAGGTATTGTCCGATTTATTCAACACCGGCACCGACAGCGTCCCACTCGGCGAGCTGAACGTTTCCTGCTGAACGATTGCCGGGGTGAAAACTGTTTGTTTTCACCCTAATGATGATCCTGATAGAGGCATCTTCTTCGGCGATTCGACTTTATGAGATCCCACTTCATCAGACATTTAAATAATGATAATAATAATAGTAATAATTTTACGAATTATGGAAT
The DNA here is from genome assembly GCA_031002005.1 of Vandiemenella viatica. Classification (NCBI taxonomy): domain Eukaryota; kingdom Metazoa; phylum Arthropoda; class Insecta; order Orthoptera; family Morabidae; genus Vandiemenella; species Vandiemenella viatica. The sequence continues at coordinate 75,110,853 of JARYHS010008075.1, forward strand.
ATATTAATGTATTTATTTTTACAAGGCCGTACAGTATAGTAGTATGTGAAAATGGGTAAATTTAAGTTTTTTTAATATGTTGAAGTTGGTAGGTTGTGTTGTATTGTTTTTTTGTTTTTAAGCCAAGGAGAAGCAGAGATTATTGTTATATGAGATTTGATGAATGTATCATCGAGAATTGTAAATGTTTGGTTTTGTTAAGTTGCGTCAATAAATGGCAGTGATTTTATAGAAAGGATTATATAATTGAATTTTATCTGTGAGGTGATAGCAAAAAAACGTGTGAGACGATATCCTGGGGCCATACATATCGTCCAGAACGTGCTATCGATTATAGATTGCAAAAGAACCTGGAAGTATTGGTAAGACCAATCAGGATTTCTTTTATTAACGACTTAGAAAGAGGATACCTCGCAGAAATGGCGAGACCTGCCAGGATTCATGTTCGAAAGAACCTCGCAACTTGGAGGAACCTCATCGACGCGCAGCCGGTAGTGATCGGCGCCTTGACCCTCAAGCAGAAGTGGGGCTACCTGGCTGCAAGATACACTGAGTTTGTGGACATCTTAGCTAGTAAAATAATGCGTGACTACCACATGGCTACGGTGCAAAAGTTAATTGATATGCGTATTAATTAAGACTTGAACTCATTGCGTATAAAAATTTCTTAGTATCTAATGATGTCAAAAATAGTGTAATTAAAAATTATGAGCTTGGATAGGATGTTTGTGGACCTATGCATATGTGACTAAGCCTACTTGTATGTGAAATGTTTAAATCAAATAACATTATATTTGATTTGATTTTCTTTTTATTTAATTGATTTTCTTTTCTTTTTATTTCACCTACCAATGGGCAATTAAAAATACATTTTCAGTTGCGCATATAGCGTTACAAAATAAATGTCCTTTACAAAGTTTAGTCAATTTATTTTTCTTGATTTCTTGTAGTGGCGGGCATCCTAAATCTTCTATATTGTAGTACACTTTCTTGTGGACAGTCTTCTGAAACCATCCAGCCTTCTCCCGTCCTTTAACATAAATAATGGAGTCATCTTTATTGGTGATTGCCTGTAGAATAGCACACAGTTTACTGAAGGTTACACCATCGGTGTTTCAAGGTATTCCATGGTAATTATTTGTCAACCATTTGACTTTTCTGGGTTAGCTTTCTATTAGTCTATTTCCGCAGGTTTCTGTGTCTCGCATCTGAGTGAATTATTGTTTGCTCTGATAACCAGCTTATCGTTATTTGTACGACGAGCCAAATAACTTACCAAATCGTCAATATTGTACGATCGTATGGGTATATCAATCACTTTATTTTTCGAGCAATTAAATTTGCAAATTTGATTCGTCAATATTCAGAATCGAATTGCATGTTTGAAAGTCAATTAACCCGATTGTATACTCGCGTTGGCTCAAATCTATCGGTGGAAAGTAATCACAGCTCAAGACCGAACTGTTGACTGACAAGCTGATTGTCACATACATGTGTTACCCTGACTAAGGTTCGTGCAAGACTGATGCTATGCATTCTGATAAAGGAATTTTAAACATAAATGTCCGAATATGTGTTTGCCAAATTTCTGGTGCCGTTGCACGTTGCACAATATTCTGTTGCCCGCAAAGTACTTCTGCAATTACAATGGTGGAGGTAAGTCACCAAAACTGTCGAAATATTTCACTACACCATCCTTGTACTTGATGTACGCAACCCAGTGTTTTCCATTATTTTTAGCACTGTCCAAGTTAATGATTCCACAGTCACATTCCTGAAATTTTTGAGGTAATGCGTCCCGCATCAAGACGCTGCGGAAATGTGGTATACGTAGGCGCTTTACATGTCTACATATATCCTCATCCGTTAGCTGCTACACTGATTTTTTTTTTCTTTAATTCCAATCCACTTTCCAGTATGGCTTTAAATAAAGACGTTTACCTTTCAATGCAATTGCTTCCATGGTTTCATTGTGCCGTTTCTCTTTGGCCAACTGCTTTTTTGCTTCTTTAGCTGCTTTGGCAGCTCTGACTAAGCCCGAGACTCCTCCTGCGAGAGCTCCGGCAGCCGACAATCCGGCAAAAATAGGGATTAAAGGGAGGATACCACCCTTCTTCTTCTTTCTGATCTCTGCACCAAACTTTAGCTTAGCACACATAGCTCCTTTAGCTAGTAACGCGGCAGCACGTTCACCAAACTTTGCATCTTTGGCTTTCATTCTGTTTGAAGCCTCCTCCACAGTATGCGATCTGCATTACGTCTGTCAGCACGCTGTGCATACGCAATGTCATGTTCCCTGCATGCCGCATCTAGTGGATGGATCCCCGTCTGACCGAGTTTCAACCGTCTTTCCAGTTTTGTCCCGGGTTCACGGAACTGGTATGTTGGAATGCGTGCCTCAAATGGCATTTTATCGATGAGTTTGTTTAAGACGTCACGACCCTTCTTCTTCTTCCTCGTAGGAGGCATTGTTATCGACTGAATGATTTTACATGTTCGAGCGTCTATATATAGCCTGTAACGCACTGAAACCTTGTCAAAATGCGGTTCGTCAAGCAACAAGCAACAGTACCCGTGAGTAATGTGGATGTTGCGGACACAAACACCAAGCGGTAGAACGGACCTCTGTTCCCTGTGAAAGTGAGGGCGATAGTTTGTGGACCATAAAACTGTGGAAAGACTAATCTTGTGCTCTCCCTGCTGAAACACCCCTATGGTCTCAGATTTGAAAATGTATATGTGTTTTCCAAGTATTTGTACCAGCCAAAATACCAATTGCTGGGTGAAATACTAAAACTCATTAAAGAAATTAAGTATTTAATATTTAGCGATAGTCAAAGTGTGCCTCCGCCAGGTGAAGCTCTACCAAATTCAGTGTTTGTGTTTGACGATGTTTCGTGTGAGAAGCAGAATAACTTAAATATGGGGAGACACAGGTTAGTAGATTCTTTCTACTTGTATCAAATACAGCCGGATACCGAAACAGCTGGTTAGAAACAACGCTAACTTGATCGTGCTCTTTAAACAGGACGACATGAATCTCAAACACATTTACAACGACCATGTGAACACAGATATGCCGTTTAACGAGCTTAAAAACTTATGTGGATACTGCTGGAATTCGAGTGCATATGGGTTTGATGTTATTGACAAAGACTGTGACATATACCATGGGCGGTACCGCAATGGGTTTGATTCATTTTTGAATACAGCTCAGTGCTCTAAGTAATGGCTTCATTACAAGAATGGACAAGTTCGGTAGAACATCATCAATACAGAGCAAGAGAGTGTTGGTGTTCGCACCTCAACACATACTTCTTACGAAAGAAGGAAGTTTGGATTGTCAGGGTAGAATACTCAAACATGCAGCTGACCCCATCGATGATGATGTAACCAAACGATACATTGACAATACTAATAAGTTCATGAGGGAATTAAAATCGACGGAACTTACGAAGATTGTTACTATCACGACAACGAGCGCGTATAAAAATTTCCCATACGTGATAGATACAGGATTAAATTATTACCGGTATCAAATCCCTGTTAAATGTAAAATCACCTCAGTAATCGTACCGAAGGATACTGATGTAAGAGTGAACGGGCTAAAAATTGACCATAATACTACATTCAATGTAAAACAAGGTGATAAACTTTGTTTTAACTCAACATTTGAAGATGGTAAACCTCCACAATCCATTACAGTGGATGTACATAACTATGAAATTTAAAATTGTACAGTGAGCACCCACAAGCCTCATTCGGTGTTTAAACAACTAAACGTGGCATTATTAAGGCGCGAAATGCAATTCGATGCAAGTTACTTGAACTGAAGAAGGGCAAGATTGCCTCTGAACAATTTTTCAAGGATTCTTTAAGGCCTGTTACGGATACAATGGAAAACGTTTTCTTACCACCGCGACATCTTAAGGTTTGATCAAAGAGTTCTTGAATTCGCTCAGTCAAAGTGAAAGAGATTATGATCCAGTGATGGTGTCCGAAAGGAGCATGATTCAATAATGATTGAAAACTAACCAGTGACTATTGATGAAGACGTTATTGTAATAGAAATTGAATATGAAAGAACTAAAGGCTTAATGAGTCTGTAGTTTTTGAAAAAAACAGAAAAATATACCAACAAGGACTTGAAAAGCTATTTCGAAATACAAAACACCACGAGTGCACACAAAGTGAAATTTAACCCATCTGGCAAAGTTTTGAAAAATTCATGCAGTAAGTATAACATCATTAATTTCAAAACTTGACCGTCAGTCGGGTTATAGTCTTCTCCCCATGAAGAAAAATGTTTATTCGGACGATCCGAGTGAGCTCGTTGAAACATTGAAATTACCTACCACATCGAAATCAGCAGGACATACAGCACACTCCAACGAAATTTTATCCCAAGACGACCTATGGCAAGCTGATATTGTGGAAATGATACAGTATTCTCTTAAAAATAGTGGCTATAAGTATATACTGATGGTAATTGATACTTATTCAAAGTTTCCATGGGCTCTGCCCCTCAAAAACAAAACGGCTAATGTGTTTTTTGACAGTATGAAGAATATACTTAATGGTGATCGTGTTCCTAAAAATTTACAGACTGAAAACGAGAAGAGTTTTTAAACTCAAAGTTTAAGTCGCTCATGACAAGCTATGGTATTAATCACTACTCAACATATGATTATCTTAAAGCATCATTAGTTGAACGAATCAATAGAGCTATCAAGAATGCAACGTGTCAGGAATTCAGCAGACGAGGTTCACATCGTTGGATTGAACTTCTGCCTCAATTAATGACCAATTACAATAACAAGTGGCACCGCACCGTCAAGATGAAACCATGCGAAGACAATTCACTTCTTTCAACAGTGTACAGCCATATTAAGATTACTACTCCAGCAAAATTCAAAGTTGGTGAACATGTCAGAATCAGTAGATTTAAAGAAAAGTTTGAGAAAGGCTTCTCACCCAACTGGTGTTTATCATCAGTAAAGTGAAATTAACAAATCCTGTAACTTACTCAAAGATTATCAAGGTATAGATATTTCAGGAGCATTTTACCAGCAAGAATTACAACTAACAGAACTTACAAGTACGTTTTTGGTTGAACGAGTGATAAAGAGATGGAAAAATATAATCTTGGTGAAGTGGCTAAGTTTTGATAAATCACATAATACATGGATTCATAAAAAAAGATTTATTCAAAATGTAAAAAAAAAGTACAATATTTTACTTAATAAATTATTTTTTACATTGGTTTTTTTTCTTCAATATCCTTTTTTTTACAAAACAAATGTGCAAAGTTAACCTTTTTTGAGCAGAGCAGCAGCCAACTGGAAACGATCACAGCAGCAGCAGTTGCAACAAACTTGTACAGCAAAGATATTTCTGTACACCTATTCTATTTTTTTACAATGTTTGAGGGTTATGTTCAGCATTGATTTCCTGTACACTGAATGAATCTACACAAAACATCACTGCATTGCAAAAATATTTCAACTTTCCATAAATTGTTTTTAAAGTATGCACAGCTTTTGGAAAAAATATAACTATTTACATGTTTCTGCAGCAACCTAAACAGTGCACTGTACATATTTACAAACTAGATACACGGATAAACGGTATATTTCCTCTTCACTCCTACAATATTTAAAAAAAAACATTCACGCACATTCACCTACGTACAGATTTGTGTCCCCTCGGTAGGGTCTCTATCCCGTCGGGGAAAATATACTGCTTACAATCCGTTCTAGACAGACGCCGTTTGGAGATTTGCACTGTATTTACAATATGGAATTTATCCTTTGCTGCAGATGGTACAGGGGAGTTTCCCCATGGAGACAATTTATGTAATCCTCCATCTGCAACTTTCGAGTGACTGAGCCGGCCAAACCTTTAGCCCGTCTAGAGGTTTGATTGGACTCGAGCCGTAATGCATACAATTTTGCCCTTAACCCCGCAAACTCCTCAATCAGGGTGCCATTCGCCTCGTCCTTCATAACACCGACAACCTTTTCATTGTGGGACCCTATCCCATAACGGTTGCCGGTGCTATACCCAGACATGTCGAACTCCTCCCTGTTGCGTCGCATCACTTCATATGGATCACAGTCCTTCACCAAGTAGATGAATCTGTCTGTATCCATATATAGCAATTTAGGGCGTCTAAACTGTGGAATGGCAAATTCGTAATGAAATCTGTACATCCTCAGTTTAGATAGGTCAAGAATGCACATTCCGATATACACTGGTTTATTAAACAATATCATAACTTTCGCCATCTCCGCGGCCACAAAGTCTTCGTTGAAAATTGTTACCTGCTTAAAGTTTGGTGAAGCTATGTGTTTGCGGAAACCGCCGCGGCCTCCCAGCTAGTACACAATTTCACATCGCGGTGTTTTCGAATGTTCTCCGTAGTTTTATCGAAAATGGAATTGTTCATTAATTTATAAAAATCTCTTTCGAAATCTGTTTTTGCTGAATGTCGAGAACTCGTATTGACATATGTATATTTTTAAACAACGGTGACTGATTGAAAGATATTACCCGCTGCATTTCGGTCATCTGCAGCCCCAAGCCTACATATGGCTGGTGGACTCGATAACGGAGAACATACCGTACCTTGTTCTCCAGTGTTCTCATCAGCTTGGAGAGGGTAGAACCTTGTGGGGCTTTGTAGTCTGGACAGGGCGGTAGGTCTGCTAAAACGTCGTGTTTATCCCGAGGAATTGTACGTACCCCTTAGGTGAGTCAGCTTCAACGCTCATGAAATCTATGCTTGCCGATAGCCATTGAAACCCACCAGAGGGCAGATACTCCGACATGGCCCAGCCGTAAAGATTGTTTACGTCGAAGTACATTATAAAACCTCGAGGCGCCTCGCGGTTGTACTCCGACATGTACCGGTTATTTGCCTTGGCATACCTATGGACGCACTGGCAAATACCTCCGCGAATTCCTCGTTCGAAAAGGAGCATCATGTCGATATCCGTCAGAAGGTCCAGTTCGACACGCGTGCTCCTTATCATGCCCTGCCACGAAAGTCCTGGAGATGTGAAATAGTGGGCGGGGTCCAGGGTGTACTTCCCCAAACATACACTCCTAAATTTCTCAAACAGATCTGGAAGTAACCACACATCTGTGTCCAAGTACAGAATTGCATATTCGACCAAATTCTTGATCTGGGAAGTCCGCCACACTTGTGTCGCGTGTTCGTAATCTTCATCAGAATTTTTTGACTCCGACAAGGAACTGTAGAATTTTGATTTTGGAGGAAGCGTGGGTTCAGTGAGCTTCTCCCACGATTCCATATTCTCGTAGGGGAAGGCAGCTTTATGTTTAACTAATTGGAACCGGGTCGGTGAAATGAGCACTGGTAATGTGCATTTCGCCATCCTCAAGGGTTCCAACCAGTTTACCTAATGGGGCCTGCATGAACCGGTATGAGTCCAGCAACCTTAAAGTGATTGAAGTATATTCAATCTTTTGAGAAAAAGAAATATAGCGTTCTGTGTTTATGGGAAACACGTCCATCCCTTCGGAACCGAGTTTTGATAAAGCCATAACAATAAATTGAGCGTCATACCCAGAAAGATTATGAAAGAAAACGGGTATGTACCTTTTATTCTTTTACTGCAAATTGCAATCATTATTTGCAGCTCCCCTGAATTAATGGCCTCACTGACATGATTAATTCTTTTCTGACATCATTCTGACCTGATTAATGGCTTTATGATATTAATATGCTAATTAATGGCGCCGACCCGCGTTAGACATCTACTTGAAAGCCACAGTGGTAGAGGATAGTTTAAACCGGGAAACTTATAATTCATGCCCTCTTGAGTACCGTAACCCTTTAAATGTTAGCGTAAAATCCCTTTTGCGACGGAGTTTCACAACGACCGAATTAAAACGGAGATGAAGAATTTCACGGAATCCGCATTTACATCAATGAAAAGTACTGTGCTACGAAGAATTTAGGTATAGCGCAGACTTGTTTCATGCAGACAGTTGCTAGAGAAAATGTGTTTATGTTTACTGCTAACACATTTTTGCTTAGGGTTTTATTCCTTGTCTATGACGAGGTCATTTGTGACAGGAGAGAACTCGATGCAAAGAACGGGAAAACGAGAAGGAATTTAGCTGTGGCCTTTTGATGGAACCGTCCCGGAGTAATTTCGAGAAACAATGGAAAAACGATATCTGAATGTGCGAACAAGGATACGAATCAGCTTCCTCCAAAATGCGAGGATAGAGTGTTACAATCGCCCAATAGACTCTGAATAACGTTTTACTTGGCTTAAAATTGGATCATGTTCGCACAAACCTCACGATACATATTGCTCTATTCCACAATTAGCCTGGGTGGTTGCAGAAACTATGAAATTAGGACGCATTAAAAATAAGGTAATACAGATCCATCAAGCCTTACGAGTAACTGCATTGTAGTGTTGTATTCGAACTGTAAATATGCCACGAAATATATGTTTAAGTGTGACAATATATGTCAGATAACAGCAGCCTATGACGACACAGTAATTCAACACGGATAACTTTGAGGGTTGCAGCACGTGAGTACCATTCCGTCGACATGGTACGTAAGTTACTACATACTTATTTGAGATTTTCATATCGTCATTTATGTCATTAAAATTTCTGAAGCTGAATATTGGGATGGGCATAAGTCTTCTTCACCGAACGGATACAGTTCAGCATAATTTAAATAATAACATTTAAAAAAATTATCCCACACAAGTCTTAGGAGTTTTTGTGCTAAGATTAGCCTACAAATGAATAAATTCAATCCACGTTCGGAGTTTAATTATCGTGTAGGCGGAATAGTGCTTTATGAAGATACGATTCATTACCAGGCAGTATTTTGCTGAAAGTCATTTTGTTCGTGGTTGTGACAGTGGTTCCTGGAAGTAACACAAAATGAAGAGGAAGCGTACAGTAGTCTTTAAGAAACATGCATAGTGACGTAGTGACAACCAGCTGAAGAAAGTACAATGCAGTACGGCGAGGTGTACGAAAAGGCTTTTTACTGAATGCGCATTCCGGCCCTAAGCCTAACCCGCTGATCCTACCGGGTGCAGGGTACCTACAGTTTAACGTGGAATCCGAACCCCGGAAGCGTCCTGGTGTACTTCACATTACACGGCAAGCCGTGTCAGAGTTGAGGGCCGGGTCAGCCTTTGAAAACCTCCAGCCAGACGAGACCTCGAACTGGGTAACTTTGATATTCAGTCAGACGTCTTAACCACTGAGCCACCACTGGGTGCCGTTCGAATACCCAACGTTCTTATTTCTGAAAAATTTAGGCTTCATTTCCTAACATAGACTTCTCTTTCAATGATTTTATGTTTTAAGCTTTTGCCAACAAAGCCATTGAAAGAGAAGCAGAGCTCCGAATTTAAGCAACCCATATCTCGTGTCAGACAGGAAGCGCAGATTAGCTGAACGATCAACGAAACTCACATACGTGATAGAGACTTGGTTGATGTGCGATCTGGTGGCTCAGTGGTTAGGGGGCATCCATAAATTACGTGAGGAGTTTTTCAGGATTTTCGGACCCCCGCCCCCCTCTGGTGTGACTTGGTGAGATCTGGTCCGACCCCCCACCCCTCTCTGGTGAGACCCCCCCCCCCCCCTAGAGATCGCTCTCGCAACTTTTCGAGATCCTTTTTTTTCTTTTAGGTCTCACCCTCCAAAGCCGGTTACACCCACACGTTTCGACGAAATACCCGCCTAAAATCGACTTTCGCGTCATTTGTAGACCTTTTTTTTTTAGCTCTACAGTTCAACAAAAATTCCAAAACCTTACGTGGGAGTTTGTTGACCGCCCCCTCCCCCTTGGTGAGATTTCGCTGGACCCCCGCCCCCCCTATTTCACCTTGTAGCGGTACCACTTTGTGTTTGAAAGTAGCGCCGGTTTGTGACGTCATCGGCACCATGTCCGTGGCCACGGAAGGGTGAGCCCCGGGGGCGGCATGGTGGGTGCTGTGGTAGCCACAAGGTGGGCAGTCGGTCGCAGGACTTGGAGAAGTGTGGTTGGTGTTAAGTTGGAAGTTGTAAACGTGTGAATGTGCGTAAAAGGTGTAAAAAATAGCCATTCTACTTTAACTGGATCTGCAACTTTGGAGTGAGAAGTCCGATAAGTTTAACATTGGTGGTGTTGGAAAAATGAAGGCAATGAATTAAAATTAGTTTTGTGAAATAACTGTTTATTCATTCAGTACCTAGTCTTTAAATTTTCTCAGTCGGATACTGAGTGGCGGCCGGTCAAGAGAATCTGTATCTTTAGAAGGAAGAAATAAGAGTTAGACTATGCACATTATATTTCAGTGAGCGAGATTGAAAATAAAACATTGTGGTAGCTGATGTGAGCGGACGACCTACGAAACCGCAACAACCTCACGTAAGTTATGGACGCCCCCTAAGGTGTCTGAATGGATAACGGAAGGTCCGCGGTTGGAATCCCTGTCTCGGCGGGGATTTTAATAGACCCTTAACCCAACCTTCACCTCTGGCACAGTTTGCTGTGTAATGGGAAGTGCGGCTGGATTCCACGTTAAACTGTGGGTCTCCTGTAGCCGATAGCATTGCTGGGTTAGGTTAAGGCTGCTACGATAGGGGCGGAATGCGCAGCCAATAGAAACCCTGTCACCAGGTCATTACGATTACGACGGAACTATTATTATTATTTACTATTGGTCGACAATATTTGCCTCGTTCAGTTGTACATTCTTTGCTTTTTCCAACATTAGTTTTTACTCATCACTGGCACGGTCAGATTTGGTGCTTTAGTTTTTTGGCTGAATGTCCTTGCTAACGCCAAGTGTTTTACACGTACTGCCAGGTCGTACTAAGTACTAATGGAGGAAGTGAAGTGTTGCGATCCGGCTACGTTCTGTGTGTGAAAAGTGTATTTTTTGTTTGTGAAATGTGTAGTTTATTAGTGGATATTGGGTACACTCCTGGATTTCGCCTTGATGGCTGCGGGAAACCACCTGAAACCCGCAGTCAGGGAGGCGGGGTTCTGGGTTCGTGCCCGGCCACGTTGTACCTCCCCCGTACAGTGCACGGCGCCTCGGGCGAGTCGGCTACATACTGTAAACACTGTGACATTTCGACTGCAGTCGCTGAAGTAAATGGTTATTGAATGGTTATTAAAAATTTATTTTGGTATCTTTCTGCAAACTACCTGTCATATATATCAGGCGATATTTTAGACTTTTCAGTATCATGTTATGAGACTTCATGTCATTTAGTTTGAAGTAATCGTATTTCACTAAATTCAGCGCTTCATTCGTTATACTTGACTATTTTTGTGTGTTTTGTGGACTGAATATTAAATTACTGTATTTCCTAACTACTCAGTTGAAATATCAGCTGAGACAGTTCATTTTTGTTTGACGGAAGATCTTGTTATCTGCAGCTCGTATATTCTGTATTTATTCGTGGTTATTGTTTTCTTAAATTCAAAATGTGACGCGCCTGTGTCCTCTTGGTATAAGCAGAATTACTCATAACGCTGCGAATACTTCAGTTACGCGTCGCACCAAAAAGAGAACGGATCTTGTGTATAATGCGCTGTGACTACTTGGCCCAGCATTGCATCATCGGCCCAGATGAGTAAGGACCTCTGCCATGACCAGTTGGGCCGCTCCTCCCGTTCCACGAAGTCTTCTGCATTTTGAGGCCCCTAGTGAAAGGACTTGTGACTCAGCCAGGGAGCTATCGACTTGTCTCATCTCTTTTCCTTGGAGGACTCGTTTAACCAAAATCGGTCTCAGCGTCATAACAACTTGGCGAGGTGTTAATTACAACAACTGTCAATCAATCCCTCAGAGCCTACTCCAGCCAACTTTACAAATATCTCTGTATGAGGTATAAAAGAACATTTAAAAATATCAGTTTTTTACCTACTGCTATATTTAATAGCTCGACAGCCTTAACTATCGTACATAAATACCTTATCAAATTTCAGTACTCGTAATCAAATTTATGCTGTAAGTCACGAAGTCATGTGTAACAGTTTCAAGGGTTGTATCATATTTTACGACTTGACTGAATCATTTGGTAATCATGCTGCTGATATATCATTTTTTTTAGCTCTGGTGTCAGTTAAATCACTTTCTGTGTAATTTACAATATGATCTGCAGTCCATACTAGCTTCACTACAATGTCGAATAGCCGGAATTGTTGTCATTGGTGAGGTTCAATTGTTGTGGAGGGGCAGCGTGCAACGTGTTTGCCGTTTTGGATGTCCATTCAGGTAGCGTGATACGTGAACTCATAATGTAATTTATTTGGATTATTAAAGTTAGCGCAATTGGTTTTCATATTCTCCGGATGAACGATGTTTCGTTAATAACAGCTTATAAATTATGACTTTGGAATAAAAGCAACATTAAAGGAGTATGCAGTTTCAGTAAGTCTTGCTGTTAGTTAAATTCATCAGCAATCAAAATAATTAAAACATCAAAAGCTGTCATCCAAGTTCGACGCAACCGAGACTACAAAGCGTGCAAATAGAGTATTTTTTTTTTAAAATAATAATAATTTCATTACTGTGCTAAGAATGTCAAATTGTACCACTACCCAACAACTCATACAAATATATCCTTAAAGTATCATTTAAAGTAAAAAGGGTTAAATGGAAATACACTCCTGGAAATTGAAATAAGAACACCGTGAATTCATTGTCCCAGGAATGGGAAACTTTATATACACATTCCTGGGGTCAGATACAACACATGATCACACAGACAGAACCATAGGGGCATATAGACACAGGCAACAGAGCATGCACAATGTCGGCACTAGTACCGTGTATATCCTCCTTTCGCAGCAATGCAGGCTGCAATTCTCCCATGGAGACGATCGTAGAGGTGCTGGATGTAGTCCTGTGGAACGGCATGCCAAGCCATTTCCACCTGGCGCCTCAGCTGGACCAGCGTTCGTGCTGGACGTGCAGACCGCGTGAGACGACGTTTCATCCAGTCCCAAACATATTCAATGGGGGACAGATCCGGAGATCTCGCTGGCCAGGGTAGTTGACTTACACCTTCTAGAGCACGTTGGGTGGCACGGGATACATGTGGACGTGCATTGTCCTGTTGGAACGGTATGTTCCCTTGCCGGTCTAGGAATGGTAGAAAGATGGGTTCGATGACGGTTTGAATGTACCGTGCACTGTTCAGTGTCCCCTCGACGATCACCAGAGGTGTACGGCCAGTGTAGGAGATCGCTCCCCACACCATGATGCCGGGTGTTGGCCCTGTGTGCCTCGGTCGTATGCAGTCCTGATTGTGGCGCTCACCTGCACGGCGCCAAACACGCATACGACCATCATTGGCACTAAGGCAGAAGCGACTCTCATCACTGAAGACGACACGTCTCCATTCGTCCCTCCATACACTCCTGTCGCGACACCACTGGAGGCGGGCTGCACGATGTTGGGGCGTGAGCGGAAGACGACCTAACGGTGCGCGGGACCGTAGCCCAGCTTCATGGAGACGGTTGCGAATGGTCCTCTCTGATACCCCAGGAGCAACAGTGTCCCTAATTTGCCGGGAAGTGGCGGTGCGTTCCCCTACGGCACTGCGTAGGATGCGACGGTCTTGGCGTGCGTCCGTGCGTCGCTGCTGTCCGGAAGCAGGTCGACGGGCACGTGCACCTTCCGCCGACCACTGGCGACAACATCGATGTACTGTGGAGACCTCGCGCCCCACATGTTGAGTAATTCGGCGGTACGTCCACCCGGCCTCCCACATGCCCACTATACGCCCTCGCTCAAAGTCCACCAACTGCACATACGGTTCACGTACACGCTGTCGCGGCATGCTACCAGTATTAAAGACTGAGATGGAGCTCCGTATGCCACGGCAAACTGGCTGACACTGACTGCGGCGGTGCCCAACCGCTGCGCAGCTAGCGCCCTTCGACGGCCAACACTGCTGTTCCTGGTGTGTCCGCTGTGCCGTGCGTTTGATCATTGCTTGTACAGCCCTCTCGTAGTGTCCGGAGCAAGTATGGTGGGTCTTACACACCGGCGTCAATGTGTTCTTATTTCAATTTCCAGGAGTGTAACATAATGGTCTACACCGACAACTGCGGGAAAAAACTGTAAAGCCTCCAAAGAGAGTTCCACGGTGCGATCCAAACTCTCCCTTGGAGCCTGCTCGTGCTTCGAAGGACCCCAGAGTAGTATCCCGCAATATATCCTACCATGTTCTTAATGTATGTCGTGGAAATCAAAAGTGTTTTACTTGGCCATAGTACGAAGAGAAATGAGTCTAGAAATTATGTTTGATAAGCACACCACGTGGTCATTTTAACAAGTAGCAATCTGAACGTATCTCATAATACTTTATTACCAATTGCAGATCATGTTGAGAAAATGGTGGGTATATAAAAAGGACAACTACACTGCAATCAGTTATTTAAAACGAACCGCAATGGAAAATCGTAAGTTTTTGGTAGCAGATGTAACAACCTCTCTTCGAAGAGTATCTAAAATTATTCTTGTTCTATACATTCATTTAATTCAATATAGAAGTTATTTTGAGAATATTAAAACTACAGAAAACACTCAGTGGCCAATTTGTGGAGTATAATTAAGCTCGTAGCTCTTTATCAAGATAGACCGGACTAGAAGAGCTTAAGTTAACAGAAACATTTTTTGTAAATTGTAGCACACTCCCGTGTAGCACACAAGAAAACGTAAGTGTAACCAAACAACAACTCACCGAGCAACAAGTGGTCTGCAGCTGCGATTAGAACAGAGCAGATTAAGAGAGTGTGATTGCTACAGCTACTATTACAATAGAAAACGTCTGCTTACTCTGACAAGTCAAAATTCAGGCTACAGTATTTTTAGTATTGCTACTTCCTTTTATAAGGAGGAATTTTGTTACTAGCCTGGCTGCAGTATTTTATTAGCTTCATTACTGTATTTGTTTCATGTTACTCAGGATATTGTTTCGAGACACACATAAATTGTGTTCGTAATGCTTGGTCAATTATACGGATGCAACATACTGAGGGGAGTGGAAGGTTATCATCATCTTGTAATAGAAATGGCTTACCTTGATTATCAGGGGTTGATTTCATTACTCCTATTTAATTTTGGGCGTCTTTTGTAATTAATTTTAATAAACAGGATTAACTTTCCTTTATGATATCAATAACAGATTTATAATGTAACATCTGAAACCTTACAATTTATTACTTAATTTATATTTGAACATATGACAATTACAGCTGAATATATCTGGCACATGTAAGTTTACAAGAATTTTTTTTTTTTGCTGTTGTCAGTTGACTGGTTTAATGTAATCCTCCATCCCTTCCTATCCTATGCTAACCTCTTCATTTCTACATACCCCTTACAGCCCACGTCCTCAATTATCTGCTTCATATGTTCTAATCTCCGTCTTCCTATTAGCAAATTGTCCAACCGAATTAAATTTCTGCTAGCTCAAAACTATATCTTTGCACATGAGCTTTTCCATCTATGCAAATCACTTTGCGGGTCGTTTTACGGTCGTCTACGGAATGAACTAGAATCTTCCAGAACGCAAGACACTATCGGTTGCGCTTATCAGACGGTCCGCGTGGTCTTGAGGATATCACCATTTTCGATGCACCGTATAGTCACTAGCTGCCACTAATAGCCGGAGTCCAACTTTAGACTCAGAAACTGCCTAATCATTAATAGAACTCATCCTTCCTTTAGACATAGCGCATCACTACGAATCCTTCACAATCACTTGTCAGAGCGGGTCGCTCCGTTCTCTTCAGCTCCCACGCACAAGATGTCCTCTCCCGAGGTGCAGAATGCGTCGCTCCTCTGCTACCCCAATCTTTTTTTTCTGTCACCAATGTCCTTGCCGGATTTTCCCTCGGGTACATGCAACACTGAACCTTCTGTTAGTAACAGATAAAGATATTCGGTGCTCATTGGTCAGTAACTCAACAGTTTATCCCGCCATTTTCGGAACATGTACGGAACCACACGAACATTTCACCAAAGATGCTTGTGTCCGACCGCCGTTGTATCCCAGCTGATCGGTCGCTTGTGGGGTGGGCATAAACGTTGCTGTCTATCTCTTCAAGGTTTCCGGGTACCTGGTCCCCTAACGGTATTGAACCCACGCGCAGCCTCTTAAGAGCTGTTGTTTGTTTGTTCTGTTTCCGGCGGCTGCCTCTATCTCCAACCCTTTCGCTTATTCTTATTTGCTGAATATAACATGCGGTACACCAAATGTGTCTCGGATCATATCTGTTACATTACCCCTCGTCTACTAATAATTCTACGAGACCGTGGACATTCACTGCCGTAGAGGTTGAGAAAAATTGCTTTCCCAGCGTCATTATGTATATCACTTTTTCACTAATGTCTTCTGGTTGGCAATAAACAAAATGTTTCACAAATTAAATCTGGTTTCCGTCAGTTATTTAAACCAAGTGCCAAAATAATTTACTACGTTAAATGACATATATCTTTTACAAAGAAATTCTTAACTACACTTAATTGAATGTTATCTCTGTTTTCCAGTGCAAATTTCGCATCAAACATGGGGTTCTATTCGCTCAATCGGTGAGTCTTATTCGAAATTGTTAACGTTACTTATTAACCTGCTGGAAGCAATTAAATTAAATTTTATCAGCCCATGACTACCAATCTTTTCAGTAACTGACCATTATGATATAACATATAATAGAATACAAAAAAAATATACACAAATATCAAATACTCAGTACAAATTTACACCTAAATGAAATACAAATCCATTTCTTAAATCATTATTTCCCACTTGGTCGTCAACAACATGTTTGCAACATGAAATCAGTCCTCAAAAAAAATTAGTTAACTATATAATTTTCAACATTTCTGTTTATCCAACACTTTAACATATTCTCCATTTTATATATATATATATATATATATATATATATATATATATATATATATATATATATATATATATATATATATATAATGAAACATTTACGACTACTACACATTGATTTGTAACTTTGATTCTCATCTGTCTCCAACCCCCTTTCTCTTATTCTTATTTGCTGCATAATTCAAGCGGTATATCAAATGTGTCTCGAATCACATCTGTTACAATGTTGCATAGTTTTCAGTCACTTTCCCCTGTTCACAACGAATTTTGAATGGCGCGGGTTCGAATCCACGTCCGGGCATCCAGTTTTGGGTTTTCCATGGTTTCCGCAGATCCTTCCAGGCGAATGCCGGGGTGCTTCCTTCAAAAGGGCATGACCGGATTCCTTCCCACAGCCTCTAAATGACCTCGATGTCGAATAGGTATAAAGCCATAAGCAAAACAAAAACAAGAAACACACTACTTTATGCTTGTGCGTTCAGCAGAACCCTAACAACATCATTTTTCTGAGTTCCCAAAAAACGTAGATTTCTGCCGTCTCAGTCCCGGGATAGCTACAATTCTCACACTTTACTACACTCCTAAAGTTACTCGATGATACTCGTCTCACCCCATGTGGACGTAAGGCACAAATGCGTTTTAGTGTGGGCTCTGAATTTGGCTGGATTTCAACAGAGTTACAGTTTCTTCTTCATCAGACTAACCGCGCCCAACAGGAAATCAGTAGTCAGACTAGGACTAACCAACTTCTGAAAGCTTAGCGGAGGGACCGGAACAGCACTTTCAGCAGCCTTACAGTGCCTGCGGGGAATTATTATGAAGTGGCACTTTCCATACACACCTACTTTTGCATTTCACATTTTGTTTTTGATTTAATTTCTATCAGTGTTTCGGGTAAATTGTTCTACACCGATTCGCGTTCTGCGTTGGACTGTTTTCAGCATTACCGCTACTACTTTGTAATCGCTTATTACTTGTATTGTTTGTGCTTGCGTACTGTGTCTCACATGTTTTGACTAATTGTTTTAGCTGTTTATGATTTAACTGCGGTGAAACATATGCGCCAATCATCGCCAACGCAGCGGTGGCCTGAACGGGGACGAAGACACCTATGACTGAAACATATAGGAGCCATATTAGCGCAAACTGCGCTCGAAGATGAACTAGGGAACCACGTGAACCAGGTGATTTGTTACGAAGCTGTCGGTGTATAGTGCAGGCCAGCATTTCCCAACCGTTTTCCACACGGAGACCAGTAACGGACCACTGGCTTAAAAACACTACTAATAATCGTTTCTGGCACGTACTTTGGTCGTATAAAACCTGCGCCTGCCACAAAGACCTCATACGAACACCGCTCCCTTTACTGCCAACTAGAAGCTTATTTTAATACATTAACACTCTAGTCACATCCTCAGATCCAGGAAATACCAGCCTTTTGGCTGTTCTTTGAAATACTCTTGTCTTTTAAAAAGTTTGTTTTACACGCTTACTAGCAAAGCCGGCCACGCTTTCGCTGAGGCTCATTCTCACATGATCGACTCTAGAACACGCGCCATGCATTTTGTTATATGAAAATCATTCAGTTTCTAATTGCAAAGGTGTAGAAAAAAAGAAATATGTTTTTACCAAAATTTATTTTTTATTGTAATGCTTGTTGATATATGACGCTTTACCAACTATGGAGGATGTGACGTATAATTTCCCACCAAAGAAGCAATCGTTTTCTAAATTCAAACCGTACACTCGCAAAGATTGTCCTTGCGCAAGGCGTATAGGGAATTGAACTCGAACAATACTTCCCATATAATCAAATCACTTCCAGCAATTGATTACGCACATATTAAACATAAATTGCTACGAAACAATAGTGAAATGTTTGCAAAATATTATTAAAAAAACCACAGGTAAGAATCGTAGTACACAAAACCATCTTTGTGCCGCCCATCACATTGTCCCGAAATGTCAAATCAATAGACCCACTACTTCTCGAGATTTTCGAACACAAATATGCGGAGGCTGAATTTTTTTATATTAAGATAGCTTATACCATATAGGACGAGTACTGTATCTACTTCATGTGAAAAAAATTTTAACTTACTTTTCGTTATATCTTTAATTCAGTTAGAAATAAATTTTTAAAATTCTGCCAGCTGACCACCTGCCCCATCTTCACGGACCACAGGTTGAGAAACACTGGCGTGGAGGTTACATTCCTGAACCTCCATCCTCCACGCAGGCCAGGATTCAGTGTTGGAGAGTAGTCTACTTGCCAGCGGTAGAAAAACAACTTCCCTGTTAATCTGTTTTCCTTTCAAACAGGTGCATTACAGACAGCCTGCACCGTAGGCTGTCTGCCCAGGACACTGCCAAAGCTAAACTGTCGCATCGGAAGTTCTCCTGGCAATAAAATGAGTATGCTTTGGTTTTTTTTAAGTTTTTGTCTCTTGGACTATAAATGATTATTTACGTTATATATTCACAAGATACTGCGTTTTTTTGATGAACCAAAACTTAAATCGTAGGTAGCTGATCAAAGAAGTTCCCGCGTGCAACAGGCTTAAGACAAATAGCATTAATTTACATTGAACACATTACTAGTATGAATTTATCTTTACGCTCAAGTAAATAAGAGACGTGGTACAGGAGACGCCTATTTCCAGCAACGATTGAGGTCTCACTATGAGCCTTAAGGGCGTCGAAAGGTTTGGTACGTAGTAAAAGATTAGATAACCTATGGCTGGGTTTGCAACACACATGCGGTGAAGGTAGAAAAATAAAATGCAATGATATAATCATCCGAATTAGGAACGCTGCTTCTATATTCCGTTGTGTATTTTAATGTAAGCACCGCACGCCCTCATATGCATTAAGTTGAAAATAATAAACGACATTAGAAGTAAAAAGTAAATAATGTTGTATAAAGCTAATGACATGCAGCTAAAGCGTGGTGGAGATGTAATCGCTAGCAATTTGCGACGCTCTGTCACACAACTGAATACTGAGTTGTTGAGCGGAGCGGCCTACCTCAGCCTGTCATCTCGCCATTCGTAAGACACCCGCTATACGCAAGCGGTCGGGAAAATTGAGGTGTTCATTTATTTTAGTTTTTGATATCTGTTATTTTAGTGACAAAAACAACTTCAGCTAGAATTAGGTTTCGCAGTACCCCTAGGAGAAAATAATTTGCAACTCGTTAACATTTCTAACTGCATTAAAAAATATTGGTTTGCGCTATATTTGGTTTGGTGGGTGCATTCAGAGTTTGGTGAGCTTATTCTACTTCAGTTCGGATATAAGACACAAATACGGAATTAATGACTAGTTTAATTAACCCAGAGTATCAAATATTAGCTGCACATTTGAATTCGACCTTTCGCAGCACAAGAATACATTAAACTTAACGGTAGATGGCCCTTTCCTTTTGTTCAGCTTGTTGCGGCACCGAGATGGTATCCGGCGTTGACACGGGGTTATGTGGGTCGAGTTGTGGTGGTCAAAGAAATTTTCATCATTAGGACTTGGCTAACAGGGTAGTTGAGGTGGTGGAGCACAGTTCTTAATCACCAGATTGTGCGCCAAAGTCATGGGATAAATCCTTCCCCTCTGTGCAAGGAGTATGGAGTGAGCCCATACGAAACTATCGATGGTGATTCGTCCAGCAAATGGGGACGTTAGCTTTGACACCCCCGGGTGTCTTTCGGGAGACTTGACCTGAATGGTTCGGCACCGAGTTTCACCATTTCCGTTCTTTCCCCTTTCACTCACAACACAAACAACAATGAACACACATCCTATCACCGTCATCCTCACAGCAACACTTACCTACACTGTCACGCTGGGGAAGGCAAGACATGCCATGGAGGGTAAATATTACCCTTGGTAACCACCTACGTTCGGACAAAGTCAATGTCTTCATAGGAAAATAATGGTGCATGACCTAACAGCTCCAATGGTTTTGACGCCTGGCAACACTGAACTGATGTTTCGTCCGCAATCCAAGAGTATTAATTGAAAGGCGATTTCATAGAATGGTAAAGTTGTGGTGTCTGTGGATTTATGGTATAATGAAGGAAAGCTCTAGAAGCGTAACTTCCGTGTAGCCGGGCTGTCCTTGGCGCGACTGGGCCCCGAATCCGAGCTCGTTGCTGGTATCCGGGAAGTGTAAGGTTGAGCGAATGGCCTCACCGACTTACGTAACGCCGCAGCCGTTCACATCTTAATCCGCTGTCGTCCTTGTCACACAAAACTGAAATTGCTGTCCCTGAAGCACTCTCAACAGCTGAAATGCGAATAATAATTTGTCTCCTCTGTAGAGGCAGATTCTTATTTTTTTTTTTTAAATCTGCTTAACGTCTCTCTAGCAGCGAGGTCTTTAGAGACGGGGAAGGATGGGGGGCAAGGAATGGGAAGGAATTCGGCCATGGCCTTTTGAAGGAAGCATCCCGGCATTTGCCTGGAGTGATTTGGGAAACCATGGAAAACCCAAATCTGGATGCCCGGATGGGGATTCGAACCGCTGTCCTCCCGAATGCGAGGCCAGAATGCTAGCCGTTACACCACCACGCTCGGTATGGCGGATTCTCTGATCTCACTTGGTTACATTCCAATTACTTCCGCTTGTTATTGTTTTCGCAGCTTGGAGTACTTTTTCTGCTAAGACAAGATCTACCGAAACCCTCTGCACTATATCCGCAACTGTTCATACAAAAATGTTAGAATCGATAACATTTACTCGAGAGAGGCGACTCGAAGATCCAGTTCATAGCGCATGGAGCAAACATTTCCACTTGTGAGTAACCGATCTCATAGTGTTTTGTACCTCAATTTTTAAATTCTTGACTCAGTCATTTTGTGCTAAAAATCTTCTTTTCTAACTGACTTTTAGTGAAAACAAGTCAATTGCTAGCAAAAATTTCCATCATGACGTAATAACTGTAATTTGCATAAAATTCTAAAGAAACAGTTTTAAATTTCTGCTATGAACGCATTTTAGTGTCTTATGGTAAAAATCATAACTTTGTTGATAACAGTACGAATGATAGGATATTTTATATTAGCAGTCTGTACTTTTATCTATTTAATAACACCTATGAGCTGGTTTGAAGTCCTATATGTCAGGAAGTTTTAATTTTTTTATTTTAGTAGACTTCAGTTTAATTAAAACCTCTATACTTAAAATTTTACTCATGTGAAGAAAATTAGCGCTGATGAAGGTAATAACATTTATACAAATGCCAAAAAAAATTCCTCAGCGTTTACTATTGACACAGCAATTTTTCTGATCTAAATTTCTTTACAGTTACAATTGAAGACAAAAGTTAAAGAAAAACCTCTGAGAAAATCTTGTACTTTCGAGACAGTGTGGAAATAAATAACGCTAGGAATTCTTGGTAAGAGGTTTGATGTATCCAGAAACTTACAACTTTCGGTCAAGGATGAATTACGTAATTAACACTCTAATTAATTAACACACTAAAAATAAAAAATAAAAATATAATTCGGTTACAGTTGTCCCAATCATCATGTTCGCTTATGCTTCTAATCTTGAATGTCTATTTCATTTTCGTTTTTTATGTCAAACGTGTATTAGATATTTATTCAGTTTTATGAATGCAATTTTTGTAGATGTTTCAGACGAGAGATACAACAACAAAACATATGTGCAATCATCGCAATTGAGGGGGCGACCAAAGTCGCGTGAGAAATTATCCAGCATGAAGGTTATGAGATCTCAAATAAAATGTAATGAATGTATTTAAATTAGAAGTACCAGTTCATTAACCCAAATAGCGTCATCTTTGTCTCCGTATCCGCAGTAGATTATCGATTTTAATCCAAATTCGGCTTCGTATAGCCTGAAATGGAACACTTATGCTTCCAGGACTTGGTATTTTGCCTTCGTTATCTTTCTATATTGATTTAATCTGCATTTGGCAATAAACAGAATTTTTATTCTTCCTCTGTACAAAACTTGAATACACACTTTACAATAAAAACATAATACAGCCGTTCTCACAATGTTAATTACTATTTTACCATAGAGAACTCATCATCCTATATTTAGTTTCGTCACCTCTGTCATCTTGTCTTAGATTGAAGTCCTCAGCTCATTATTCCTTGGATTTGGTCGATCTGTATTTCTCTCGGTATTCCATAGAGTAGTAACATATCTCAAATATATATTTATATTACTTAATCATTACCATTCATATTGTTATATTATATTAAATACATTACCAACATAGTCTTACTTTACTTACAGTGAAAACCAGGACTGTTACAATATCACTTTCCTCGAAACTGATGTGTTGTTAGCCGACGTCGGAATACTAGTGGATGAGCCGAGTGCAGAAGGGGTAGGCAAGGTGCTCTACCAAAACCAGAAATGTTCATATTCAGAATCTGTCGGGTCGCAGCCAGCAGTGAGGCCAGCGGTCCTCGAAACCCAGCGCCGGCCATGGAAACAAACAGCTTCCGTTTCCGTCGGCCCCAACCGAGGTCCTCTACCAGAGCCCACACTGAATTCTTCCTCTATTCTATACACTTGATTTTCGGCAACAAACCACGCTATACCCAGGTACCTGCATGAGTTTGTATATCCTCCACGTTGAGACGCCAGGAAGGTATACGCCGCTCGACGAGATATTAGACTCTTCGAGAACCGGTGAGGAAGAAATTTTCGTAAATCGCTACTTAGCTTGCAAAGTACGATATGTGTGCTATTCCTAATCACTAGATTGCACAACGAACGCCTGGGTTAACTCCCAAACCTCTGCGCAGTGAATATTGCGTACGACACAATTTACGGTTATTGGCCTGTTAAACTGCGCGACATCTTTAGTGTCTCTCAAAAGGATAGAGCCTGAATGGTGCAACTCAGTTTTTTTTTTATCCTCCATCTTATTTCGTCTTCATATACACGATACAAAATAACAGAATACATTCAACAACAGACACCACATTCGTTTGCCATCAAACAACTTAATATATTCTGTGAAATCTGTAATTTATGAGGTGGGAAGAAAGCAGTTCTAGCATCTCTCTAGATTTTGGGGAATACCGCCTAAAAATCTGGATCAGGAAGACCGGTGCTTCAAATCCAGCTTTGAACCAGAACTCATTGTACCTCCCCGAATGCAATATGGCGGCACTTTAATGTGCACGGCTAAATCAGCGATGTACTAAGCAGTAATAAATATTTCGACTAAAAATGTTTAAAAATTTATACATTCTTCGAAAATTAATAGTCTAAATATAAGACTATAAAGTAAGAATTCGTAGCAAACGCAATTAGTGATTAGTGACGGTGCTTTTTTGAAATCATCAGTATAGATCCAAATGAAATCGGTGATTGTGAACTATAAGCAATTGAGTTTCAACTATTTTAAGGGTCCTCATCTCAATTCGCTTTGGTCATTTATTTATTGTTTGGATAAGCAACTAATGTAATATATTATGTAAATGCATATAAGGATATGAACGTTGGTAGCATTCACAAATCGACGTC
This sequence comes from Vandiemenella viatica, assembly GCA_031002005.1. Taxonomy (NCBI): domain Eukaryota; kingdom Metazoa; phylum Arthropoda; class Insecta; order Orthoptera; family Morabidae; genus Vandiemenella; species Vandiemenella viatica. The sequence continues at coordinate 75,135,289 of JARYHS010008075.1, forward strand.
GAATTGTTGTATCCATGCTAAGAAGGAAGTTATAGCACTGATAAGTTGAGATGGTCCATCGTGCTTCCTTAGAAGGGATTCCTTACAGATGTGCTCCACGGTCTGGGAAAGAGCTCCAAAGTCATAGACAGGAGACTCCCGAAGTGCATTAGGCGTGTCCTGTTCTTAGGCGGTTTAATTTAACCTACTAGTCTCTCTTCAGATGGAATCCTGAAAGTCCAGTCTTCAACGTCTTGATGTTTTAAAGATGATGCATAGTTCCAGCTTTGTCGCCATTTTTCCTTGACATTGAAGTCAGATACGCCATGTCATACTGGATTTAAGGCGAGTTGGGTGTAGGTCATTGAGGTCCTCGTGAATTGGGAGACACTGTGGTTGGTCAGAATGATTTAACTCTATCCATTTACGTGCCGATGCTCTTACCTTCGGAGTTGGTATAAAGTGATGATTTGTAACCAGGGAACTGGGGTGGATTTTATTGTGCCAGTTATTACTCGCATACACTCGTTCAGATGAACGTTGATTTTTATAGTGTAAATCACTACGTTATGTTACTGAATTCACTCTGGTAACCTGGGTCAGTAAAACATAGAATCGACTGAACTTGCAACTCATAATTAAACTACGAAATTAAAGGAAACATGTAGCGTAAACTAAGTGGAAGAATGGAAAGTATTTGGTTTTATTGGAACCAACAACAAACTCGAAGGTCAAAGTGACGCAGAACTAAAAATAAAGGCACGAAAGCTAGGAAGAAATGGACAGAGGAAATAACTGGAAATTATACCCTCCGCACGAAAAGAAAGATATATGTTTTAGTTAGTTTCAAATTTTAGACTTATCTGTATCTATGAGGTAGAGGTCCATTTAAGTAACAAATATGGCACCATTGCGTTTATAATTTCTGTGGTGTCAAATTTTAGATCGATTTGCGTATGCCGACTAAAATACGAGGGGCAGTCAAAAAGTTCCCGAAATTGCATTGTAACTCTTTATTAACAAAACATAAGTACACATTTACTTAATCTCCTTCTGATCACACACACTTGCTCCACCACTCCTGCCATTGCTGGAAACAACGATGAAAATTCTGTTTTGGTATCTTCCGAAGTACAGGCGTCGCTCGTCCATGAGAGATCTCCACTTCTTGTGCCAATTCGTCGATGGTCATTCTTCGGTCTGATCTGATTAACTGTTTCACTTGCTCGACCATTGCCTCGTTTCTGGAAGTTGAAGGTCTCCCACTGCGACTCTCGTCTTCCAGCGATTCCTGTCCACCATTAAATCTCGAAAACCACTCGTAAACGGCTGTTTCCTTTAAAGAACCATCACCGTAAACTGTTTGTAATGCTAACAAAGTCCCTGAACCAGATTTCCGTAATCTGCACATGAACTTGATGTTCGCCCTTTGCTCAAACTGCGACATCGCGCCAACTGATTACCACACAGACCTACCGTCAGCTACACTGCAGTCACACTGCCTGTTATAACCTGTCAAATTCATAACAATTGCATCACAAATGCCAACACTACGACAGAATTCCGGGAACTTTTTGACTGCCCCTCGTAATTATTTCTTACAAGTATGAAGACTCAACATTAGGCACATAATAATATAATGCGATTTATCTGTAACATATCTCTACTTCCATTTCCCACTTCAGTTGACTGAGTGTGGGTATTAATCTTGCACCTTTATCTTCCTGTTACCGTTAACAGTTCTTCTCTCAGTATCTTCTTACAATTACCTCCTCTGAGTTTTCTGTTAATCCTACAGTTTTTCGATAATTTAGTTCGTGTCAACCTCTTGGCACAACCGGACAGTCTCATATGCCTAATAATATGAAGAAGAGAAAGAGATAGGTTTGATGATTAAACATAAAGATTGCTATTTGGGATTGGTACTTATTGATGGAGTGTCGTAACATTTTGCAGATACGTTAAACGCGAAAAACAATCATTACACTTTGACAGAGGGAATAATCAACTTCATTTCCTAGTTTTTACTGCCAGTTTTAACCTTTTTTAAATAAATATGTATTTATTTGTATCAAATCAAGTTGTTTGGATAATATTGAATTTTTCCTCACAGTTCTCCAAGTGTCGTCAGAGATAAGACTGTGTTAAATTGACTCAGTTACCTACGAACCCGATAGAACGTTCATCGTTCTGATAACAATGGAGCATTTTGCTGTGAAGGTTGGTTAATGAAGAATTCTCGGAGCCACCTGTTCGCTAGTGTGTTCTCTCCACGTGTCGGAGTTACAACCAGTTGCCTCTCACAGCTGGCTGTAAAACAACCAGTGTCGCATGAAACAGCATTATGAGCTGGCAACGTTCCATCGCAAAGCTAGTGAAAAATACAAGAGAATAAACAACATGTCAACGCCGTTGGCTACATGAGTAGACTTGGCACTATACACATTGTCCATGTCTTCTTTCGCATATAGACTCATATCCGATATTTACATATTCTTCCTCTTTTAGTGTGGCTACTTCTATCAAGTCTCAAATTTAGCTCAAAACGTAATCCGTTCACTTAAGGTTCGTACTTAATATTTATATTTGGCATCAGTTTCTCGTACTGGTATGTGAAGTCGTCCGTCCACCTCTTCCCATGCAGTGCTAATTTCTGTACCTGGACACATTGACCACAACCTCCCTACTCAGCTGTCCGTTTAAAATACTGTATATAATCCGTCTACAGATCTTCCCTCCATCTTTTCTCTGTTATAAACAATCAACCATTCCCGCATGTCGTATTCTTTCGTAAACTAATGTTTTCAAGAAAGTTTTTTCCCCGTGCTTAACTGATCCGACCATTTTTCAGATTCCTTTTACAAATGTATGTACTTCCTAGGTAAATATGCAATTCCTAAATAGTACTAGGAAAATTTACATTTTACCGTAGAATTAGTGAATGAATAAAAAATAAAACACAGGTACACTGAGAATCAAAATGTTTTATTTGTAAAGGCTCTCATTGGTATAATCAATTCACATTATAAAACGTAAAATCTTCATAAGACGTACTTATCAATATTTAAACTTAAAACTTAGGAACTTATTTGCAAGGTAAGCTGGAGCGGCACTTGGAATTACAAATTTTATGTTTTAAACACAATCATTCTAGAAGAGGCATTATTTGTATCCTTGTCTGGTTCCAGTTATGTAGATTCGCAACTAGCGTAATGAAATTTCGGTATTGGGCACATCCTTGGCCTCTTCGGCAAACATTGAACTGAGATCTAGAATCCAGTTGTTTTATGATTCCATTCTTTGTACCAATTTGATAAAGCTGGTCTTCAGTCTTGTCCAAGATCACACCTACTCGTATAATATTTCATGCATTACCGTGTGCTCCATCAACCTCTCCTACGGAAACCCTTACAGAAATGCTAATAGACACTGGAGGAAACTTTTGTGACTCGTTTTCGACTTTTTTTTTTTACTACTGTTGTAGGTTTTCCTTAACACTGTGACATTTTTTAGTGCTACTTAATTTTTTGAGCACAAGGACACAGCACTATAAACTCGTATCCTTTTTCCGCTGATTGTTCAGCAACACCGCAAATTGTGTGGATGGCACGTTCGCATTCTCTACACGTATCAGCAGCAGTACTTTGTTGTGAACAGATGCTGGATTCCTTATCTCACACTGTTCCAGATTGTTATTAGAACCATGGCTCGGCTCTGTATTCTCTTCATAGAATTCAAACCTAGGCCTATAGGCTTTGGGATCTGCTTCGGTTTGATCAACGATATGATTTTCTCCAGGCCTTCTTCATTTTCGACGATTTGCGTGAAATCAGTTGACAACGATTGACTCACTTTTATTTTACACCCAAAAAGGCCGCATCAGGACGCAGCTTGTTACCAACATGAAAAAATCCTGTTTTTCAAGAGTTGCCCAGATTTTATACCCTCACCCCAATATGAATTATCGTTGTCTTGCATCCAAGTGGTCAGCATATTTTCGATATCCTTGTTTACTGACTTTGCGAATTTCCTGGGTTTACCATGAATAATTTTAAATGTAGACCAGTATTTTTAATCGACTTCAAAAAAAGAGGAGTTTCTCAATTCGTCCGTTTTTTATGTATGTTCAGCGAAATCTTCTCCAATTTTGAGCGGATTTTAATTACGTTTTTTTAGTGAATGGGGGGTCTACCTTCAAAGTGGTTCCATTTAAAATTTCATTGAGAAACCACCTTCTCCACCCCTTTACATCCCTTAATTTTTATTTAAATCTACACTTTTTATCCGATTTCGAAGGAACTTTGGTCAAATATAATTTAAAATAAAGAGAAAAATACCGTCAACATTTGGTTTGCGGAAACCCAACTCCTCTCCCCCTTTCCGCCCCCTTAATGTTTGACAAAGTTCTTTATACGACAAAGCTACAGTCGACACCATTTAACCGATCTCCATGAAAGTTGGCATATACATGTATTTTTTCGCGGAAAAGTTTTCTGATTAAAAATAATAATTAAAAACCACCTCTTCTCCCCATTTGCACCTTTTAATTTTTGTACAAGCCCATATTTTTTATCTGATTTCGATAGAACTTTGTGCATGTATACTTTAAAATAAAGATACTGTTAACATATGGTCTGCCAAAGCTCAACCTTTCTTCTGCTTTCTACTACCTTAATTTTTGTGAATGTTCTTTTTAAAAAGCTCGACACCATTCGACGGATCTCGATGAAAGTTGACACATATATGCATTTTTTTTTTTTTTTTTTGGAGAAGATTTCTGACCAAAAAATCCAAAAACCACCCTCTCTACTCCTTAACACCTCTTAATCTTTAAACAAACCCACAGTTTTTATCTGATTAGGACGGAACCTTGCACACGAATACTTTAAAATAAAGAGAAAAATACTGCCAACATTTGTTGGAGAAAACCTAACCGCTCTTCCCCTTTCCACCCTCTTAATTATTGTCAATGTTGTTTATAAGGAGCTAAAGTTGACACCGTTTAAACACTCTCTATAATAGATGGTACACATACGTATTTTTTCATCAGACGATTTCTGACCAAAAAAATTAAAATACCAACCCCCTTTCCCCTTTATAGCCCTTATTGTTTGTACAAATAAACATTTTAATCCAATTTGTATGGAACTTTGCGTGTGTATATTTTAAAACAAAGAGAAAAATACTGTTCACATTAGTTTTACAAAAAAATCAATCACGTCCTCCTTTCAACATTCTTAATTACTGTCACTGTTCTTTATACAAAGCTACAGGTTCTATCAGATTTGAAGGACATATGCAAATGTATACTTTAAAACCAAGAGAAAAATACTGTCTATATTTGGTTTAGAGAAACCAAACCCCTCTTCCCCTTACCATTCCCTTAATTTTTGTTGATGTTACCTATACAAAGCTACAGTTTCTATCAGATTTCGAAGGTACTTTGCACTAGTATACTGCAGTTTAAAACAATCAGGAAACTGTTCACACTAGTTTTACAAAAACTAAATTACTTTTCCCCTCTACACTCCTTTAATTTTTTTTTTAATTATTTTTTTTATACATACCTACAGTTTTTATCTGATATCAATGGAAATTTTCACATGTATACTTTGAATCAAATAGAAAAAGACAGTCTACATTAGGTATACAAAACCACAATCCCTCTTTCCCTTTAACCTCACCTCTTTTAATTTGCAATGTATTTTTTTTTTTAAATAGAATCCCACAGTTTTAAATCCTGTCATAATCAATTAAGCTATTTTTAAGTTATGACAGAATATTCATAAAATAAATGGCCCCTAATGTCTCAACATGTATATCAGATTTTAACTTGGAGCCCAAGTTTTCACATGGTAAAAAACCATTAAAAATCTATATTTTCTACGTGATACCAAAACAAACAGAAATATTCCTGATACAGATATGGTATGTGGTATGTATTAATGCCAGGATGTTAAATGTTTCTATTGTCGAGCAGCGGCTTTAACAGATCTTGTGATTAGGTTGAAACACAGCCTAGACCAAACTGTAAACTGACATTCCTTATCACAGTATCCAATTCACCTCTTTCTGGAAATTTTTGGGTTACATCGAACCAGAATTTTTTTTGAAAGGAAGTGTCTTAACTACTGAACTACCAGGAAGTTTACAGTAAAAAACTATAATACCACTAAAAATATAACGATAGAATAAGGGTTTCAAAAAATAAAAACCGCATTCAAAAAATATACTAAAATTTTTAAAATAACTTTATACCTTGCTTAGAAGAAAACAAATCTAAATGTACAACATTTTTCATTAATATTATTAAAATTTTTACATTAATCAATTATTTTTCGAGGCGGTGCCAGCCAAAGCAAGGAAAACAAAAAATTACGACAATAAGGAATGCCAACAATACGTAAAAGACATGTTACTACTTACCTATGATTAATGCTAAAAACATACGGATGATACACCTATATTATAGTACATGTAAAGCGTTTAGCGCATGATACAGCCTACCAACTGACACTGTAGCGGCAGAGAGATGCCTCAACCACCAATGAGGCTGAGCCACAGATTAAGATACCTTCTAATTAGTTCTCCTAGACTGTCTCCCTAAAAAACAATACCTGCCCTACTACATGCTGTAAAAAAATTCGGAATTTTCGTTCGTAATCCCCGTGTCACCTAGATCAGCAAATAATGTTCAGTAATTCGTTCCTCGTGATGTGACAGCTGCCACCGACTCCAAAAATAAATGAATAATGTAAAAATTTCAATAATATTAACGTAAAATATTGTACATTTGTATTTATTTTCTTCTAAGCAAGGTATAAAGTTATTTAAAATTTTTAGTATGATTTTTTTGAAGGTGGTTTTTAATTTTTTGAAACAATTATTTAAGTTTTCAATAATTTTGTTGGAAAATTCCCTGCCATTGTCAAACTGCTGAAGGCAGGGACACCAAGTAGAGTACACATCCTCAGTTCGTTTAGATTTCAGTGAACTTAACACAACAAATTTACATAAGTGGTCTTAATAAACAAGTATGAATTTTGTTTTCGCCACTGGACTGAGCCAGAAAAAATGTTCTAATCCACTTGGCACCTGGAGTTGAATTCAGACGTTAATACCCTACAACAATGTCCTTCTTAATACTTTTTAATTTTTGTTAACATGGATCACCAAGTTGACTATAGGTTTCTATACACTTACGTGTTATGTTTTTGTAGTGACTCCATATGTCTTTCAACATGTGATCTCTCCTGCCGTGGCCAGTTCTTAAACATGGTTCGTGTAATACGTTGAGTAATTTTTTCTCACACACGTAGTAAAATTTATTGTATCCGGTATCATTAACAAGAAAAATAAGTTTACTTTTTTGGTATATAGTAAACATATCGCATCGCCGTAACAACCAATAATCGAGAGGAGTCTTTGGTTTTGACGTTGTGACTTTTTCCAATAAGAATTTGTATAATTGATCCCCCATATAAACAGCATTCTTGTCACGTATTAAGTTTCTGGACTCTGCTAAATCGTATTAAAATCTATCTTTTATAAGCGAGACACTTGGCTCGAACGCTATAATGAACGGCGACGTGCAAACAAAGATGAGCGTTTAAGAGACAGGGACCACGTTGTAACTTATTGACATCCCGAATATAACACATTTACAATTGCTGTTTAGTTAATCGATAGAATTCCTTGGAAATGTTTATGAAAAAATTTATTTCATACATTTCCTGCATATTTTAGGCATTATATACATTTACTAAGAACTCTATATAATGACGCATTAGATACATTCCGGTAACAACAAACATATATACATATACTACTGGTCCTACTAATATCTACAATCTAAAATTCTGTTTGATTCCTATAAACAATACCTACAGCATTTGGCACAATTCAGTTCCAAATATCTTCACTGTTATCAGGCGGACCTGTTCATTTGACTCCCTTATATTTCCCACTGATTTTATTTCTACAGCTATCTTCGCCGTCATTTTCAGCAATATTATATTTTTTTCTCTATGTCGTTGATTTAAGTATCTCCTCAAGATTGAAGAACTTTCCCTTAAGCGTTATGCTTGTTTATGTATCTTGATTCTATCCTTGCTGAGTTTGTTTCACTATTTTTTTTTAATATTTCTATCAACCTCTCAACCTACGATACTCTATTTATTTTATTAATGTCAAAAAATGGGTTTCTTAGTATTTGTTTAGAAATAATATGAATTTCCTGATATTTCCTTTTATCTCTGGGAGTTTCTTCATGAATTTTCTTTTTTTTCATAATTATTTATTTATTTTTTAAAGAACTGCTTATAATTTTCAAAAGAATCAGTAACATTTCTTCCCCCATTTTAACTGATTACGAAAATTCCGGTATAATGTGAATATTTGTTTCCTCTTATTCTTAAACTGACGCAATCAAGTTAACAATTATTTTCTGCATTATTTACGCCAGATAAATTCTTCTCTTTGTTTATAAATTTTCTCTGTTTAGTCATCAAAATATTTTGAATCTTAAATATATATTTTTAATTAGTTAGTTTAGTTTAAGCCTAATTTCAATCCAATCAATGTAATTTTGTGTGACAATAGTTCATAGTTACATGTAAATTACTCTCCGTGTGTTATTTATTCTGTATGCTTTAGTCTTAAAACCTTCCGTATACTCCGATTTAAGTAAGTCGCTCAGTTAGCATCCCAACCTTTACAGCCTCTTTGCTACAAGTTGCAGAAATGTTCACCTTTACTTCTACACTGCTTACTCTCCAGTTTTCGCTTTTGTAAAGAGTAGTGCCATAGAAATGACTTCTTTTGTGTGAATTGCTTCGGTCTTAGTTAAGATATATCTACTTGTGTGTTTAATCTCCAGTAATAGTCCTATCTACTTCTGCCACTACAAGGAAATCAAAGTCGTTGGTTTTGGATTGCTTCATAAGATTTCTAAGCTTTTAAATATCCTTTAGCCAAAAAAAAAAATCGGTTTTACTCTTTATTAATGCTTTGTTGTGTAGATAGAACATTTTCCGTTGTTTTAGATGTTAAGTCCGAGAAAAAGTAGTGATGTTATTATCCTGCTCTTAAATAAGCTCGACCGAGATTGGTGGGCGATCAGGTAACGCTCTGGCCTCGCATTCGGGAGGACGCGGGTTCCAATCCCCGTCCGAACATCCAGATTTGGGTTTTCCATGGTTTCCCCAGATCATTGCAGGTGAATGCCGGGATGCTTCCTTCAAAAGGCCATGGCCGAATTCCTTTCCGTTCCTTGTCCCCAGTCCCATACCGCCGCTAATCAACTCGACGTCGACGTCGCGTAAAGCCATTAAAAAGAAGCTCGGAAGGGAAGTAGTATGTCTGTTTCCTTGCTCCAGACTGTCTTTTCCGTTGCAGGCGTAGCAGAACCACACTGTTTCTCCGGCTAATGCAAGGAGCTCGCGATTTATGAACACAGAGAACTAAATAACGAATGTACATTCTGGTATCACGATCAGGGAATTAGTAGCAAGGATTTAGTTTTCCTAAGGACGATGTGCGATTGCAGAAAGATAGTCCGTTGCACCAACAGCGAGAGGAGAAAAATGGGCGGACGGTTTCCACTAGCATATAATAGTGCGCATAGATACTGAAGTAAAATATTAATTTTGAATTTGAGAAGATTCATTCTATCAGAAAATACAGATGTCAAATACAATTTGTTTTCTTAAAGAAAAATGCAGAAAAAGAAGAAAAGACGAAAAAGAAAGTTAATTTTTATTCTGGCTTAATGGCTATGCCGAGGAGACAAATTCATCTTCACCTTAACACAATTACGAAATAATTAGTTTTGAAATTAATCAAATATTTATTTTATTATTCAAGATATTAAGTAAATGGATTAGAAGTGCAATTTAGAATTTCATTTGCATTAACTTTCAATAACTCTTTCCGTGATTAATATTTTCGCATGAAGATTATGGAAAAATTTATTCTAGTTCTTCACTATGATCAAGTGATCTCCTTAGTATGTGAACTGTGCGACAGTAAAGTACGCTGTCTCTACTTACTGGTCTGCAAACCATTTTATGAATTTCCCAACCAAAACACGAACTTCATAAACTATGATTTGCACTGTCGTTTGGTAGGCGACTCTTTATCAATTGAAACTAAAGCAACTATGGTGAAAAGTGACTTGGGATTTCTTCGACAAGCGCTGCGCCGCAATTTGATGATGGATTCTTGTGTATCTCGACAAGTCGAAAGTAAAGAATAAAATTTTTCGATATTTCGCTTGGTTCTTGAGATATATGGTTGCGGAGGTTAAGTTAAGATTTGGCCTGGGCCAAAACAAATTCGCCAAAGCTACAGAAACTACAATCTGGACAAACAAAATAGGCGTTTTTTCCCCTTACTACTGTTTGTGAAGAAATTGTAATTCACCCTGGACCAGAAAAAAAACGTTGCCAAACGCAACAAGGAACTAAACTTATAACTAATTTTTGACGGTCGATAACTCGAGAACCAAGCGACGCGACGTATCAAAAAATGATATTTTTCTTTCCCTATTTTTCTCTTCGAGTTACATCAGATTGCAGCGCTACGGTTGCGATAGTGCTGCCAATGACTTATTAAGAGCGATACAACTACAGCTGTTTAATTTGAACATGTGAATAAGGAAGGCCGTGCTGGTCCGTTACTACATAGTTTAAAGTGTGTTAGGTCAGCCAGCGCTATTTATACAGACAGCACACTCTGACGCAGTTTCGCGACAGGCGGAAACGAGGGCCCAACACAAAAATACCGCAGCCTTGGCTGCTTGGAATATTTCGAGTTCGTAACTGCTAGCTTCCTGTGCATCATAAACATTTGAAGTCGGTTAAAACTGTTAGTTTAAATCAGGGATCCCCAAAGTGGTCGATATTGACCCCAAGGGGTCGATTAACACACGGGGGTCGAAAGGGGATCGATTAGTACTGAAGGGGATCAATTAAACTGTACAGGGAAAATGGGCATATCCCATTAAAAATCAGATCTATTATATAATTTCGTAAGATCACCCACTAACCTCGATAGCAATTGGCTGGAGAACGGTGTCACGTGTCAGCCTTCGCTCACGAAACAGCGACCAGAGATACCATTAGAAGGAATTCGTGGTTATATCTACAATTTAATAATCAAGCAAATGCTAACAAATTAATTCGCATAATACATTAATTAAGTTTGCTTTTCATAGCGTTTCGTAGTTAAAAAAATTTTAATAAATTTTGCGGCTGAAAAAACGTGGATCTGTTTTTCAGTAACATGTTACTAATTAAAGCAAATTAAAAAACTTAAAAAAAATTAAATTACTCATATTCTCTGCTGTAACAACGAATGCCAATTGTCATTTCGGCTTAGGATAAATTTTAGTTTAATTACAACTTTCACTAATGTTGTTGCTTGACCAAAATTTATGCATTACTGTTTATTTGCTTTTTAGGCATTTTACTGACCACTTTCGTTATTGGTCTTTATTCATGTTCGCTGTATATGAGTTATTAGGTTATTATAAGTGGACATCAGATCAAATGTGTCACCGAATCTATTATTCTGGCAACTTATTTCTTCGGATTTGCTCAACTGTTTAATAATATGGAATGTGTATTAAGTTCTCTGGCTGTCACAGATACTATGACCAATGTTTAAATTATCAGCGTTTGCCCAGTCTCAATAATAAACAACGTGATGCTTTAGAAGGAAACAGGACATTTTTTTAAAAAAATTGCATAGTGAACTTTAAGGGTCAAATACAAGTTAAGTTCGTATTTAAGCAAGTTCGAGTGTATGACCTTTGAAACAGTTACACGATAGCGAGATCGTTTCTGTCGGTGTTTAATACCTACCTCTATTAATGCTTCCAAGTTCTTCAAGCTCAAGAGATTTTATTTATCCTAAGGGTGAAACACAGGTCAAGCTTATATTTGGCCAGATCAGACAAATCTGTCATAATCTTTCATCGTAAAAACTGGAACTATTCTAGACCCGTGACGATAAGTAAAAAACAGTCACGGGCTTACACTAGTAAATAATTAAAATTAAAGCTCATCCTTTCAATTCCCGACTGTTTGCGAGGTTAAGTGAAGAAAATGATGAAACTTTCATTGAATTACTTTTGCACAGGGGTTAAGGTGGTTGTCTAGGGGTAATAGCAGAGCCACAACTGAAAAGTTTCTTATGAAGATTGATCCATCGCTATGTGAAGAGTTAAAATGCTACAAGAACCATCTGCTCTATTTAGCAGACCTTTATGAAAAATTTATTCCACCTATTCAAAATTTTGTTATTATTTTTTAAGATTATGACAACAGTCCAAAATATTTCCTTTTTCTGTTAATGTTATTGGGTAGATTTTATAAAACATTAGAATTATAAATTCTTTGGTTGGGTTGTTATGAAGGTCTCCTTATACCTCAACTTTAGAGATGCCAAAAATGATTTAATGTTTTTATTAAATACTTAATCTGGGGGTCGATAAGAAGGCCAATATTCTATGAAGGATTCGTTGGGATAAAAAGTTTGGGGACACCTGGATTAAATAAAGTTCAGCCATTAGCCGGTTACGTTTCATCGATGATTTGTTTTAGGGTGTTATGTATCTGATTTATTTACAATGATGAGATCCTATGGATTTTCACAAGTGTCATTGATAGTGCGTAAGAGAAATAAGTCTAGCACATTGTGTGCCAGGGAGTTCATCAGACATTTGATCTCTGCAATTGCTAGTGGCATAGAGATTCCCAACAGGGGCTGTACCCTCCAGGGGTGGGCGTGGAACGGATCTTACGGGACGTTTTGATCCAAGGCAAATTTTGGAGGTTTTGAGTACCATCCTCCGCCCCCCTGCATTCCAATATTATGTACGGCATTGAGGGTTGAATCAAAGCCGTATATAATACCATTCAAATGATCATATGTAGCCCTTTAACACAGCCAGCAAGTTATCAAATAAGAAAAGAAACAATAGTGTAACAGGGCGATTTAGGATTGCTGATGACAAATAACGCACCAAATATCAAAGATTAGAGTTATTACATCGAGCTCGGTCCTTTAATTAATATTTTTTCACAATGTGTATTTGTTACTCAAACTATGAACACTACACTAATATTGCTAGCTACGTTTAACAAAATAATTTTAGAAATACACTCCTGGAAATTGAAATAAGAACACCGTGAATTCAGTGTCCCAGGAATGGGAAACTTTATATACACATTCCTGGGGTCAGATACAACACATGATCACACAGACAGAACCATAGGCACATAGACACAGGCAACAGAGCTTGCACAATGTCGGCACTAGTACCGTGTATATCCTCCTTTCGCAGCAATGCAGGCTGCAATTCTCCCATGGAGACGATCGTAGAGGTGCTGGATGTAGTCCTGTGGAACGGCATGCCAAGCCATTTCCACCTGGCGCCTCAGCTGGACCAGCGTTCGTGCTGGACGTGCAGACCGCGTGAGACGACGTTTCATCCAGTCCCAAACATGCTCAATGGGGGACACATCCGGAGATCTCACTGGCCAGGGTAGTTGACTTACACCTTCTAGAGCACGTTGGGTGGCACGGGATACATGTGGACGTGTATTGTCCTGTTGGAACAGCATGTTCCCTTGCCGGTCTAGGAATGGTAGAACGATGGGTTCGATGACGGTTTGAATGTACCGTGCACTGTTCAGTGTCCTCTCGACGATCACCAGAGGTGTACGGCTAGTGTAGGAGATCGCTCCCCACACCATGATGCCGGGTGTTGGCCCTGTGTGCCTCGGTCGTATGCAGTCCTGATTGTGGCGCTCACCTGCACGGCGCCAAACACGCATACGACCATCATTGGCACCAAGGCAGAAGCGACTCTCATCACTGAAGACGACACGTCTCCATTCGTCCCTCCATACACGCCTGTCGCGACACCACTGGAGGCGGGCTGCACGATGTTGGGGCGTGAGCGGAAGACGGCCTAACGGTGCGCGGGACCGTAGCCCAGCTTCATGGAGACGGTTGCGAATGGTCCTCTCTGATACCCCAGGAGCAACAGTGTCCCTAATTTGCCGGGAAGTGGCGGTGCGGTCCCCTACTGCACTGCGTAGGATGCGACGGTCTTGGCGTGCGTCCGTGCGTCGCTGCTGTCCGGAAGCAGGTCGACGGGCACGTGTATCTTCCGCCGACCACTGGCGACAACATCGATGTACTGTGGAGACCTCGCTCCCCACATGTTGAGCAATTCGGCGGTACGTCCACCCGGCCTCCCGCATGCCCACTATACGCCCTCGCTCAAAGTCCGTCAACTGCACATACGGTTCACGTACACGCTGTCGCGGCATGCTACCAGTGTTAAAGACTGAGATGGAGCTCCGTATGCCACGGCAAACTGGCTGACACTGACTGCGGCGGTGCCCAACCGCTGCGCAGCTAGCGCCCTTCGACGGCCAACACTGCTGTTCCTGGTGTGTCCACTGTGCCGTGCGTTTGATCATTGCTTGTACAGCCCTCTCATAGTGTCCGGAGCAAGTATGGCGGGTCTTACACACCGGCGTCAATGTGTTCTTATTTCAATTTCCAGGAGTGTATGTCCTAGTTCCTAAGAGGGGTGCATCGAATAACTGTTTTAAAAAATTGGAGCACTATGGCTTATTTGTTGGTAGAAGGAGAATCGGCGATTTTTTTTCTGAAAAGGTGCGGTGAGTATTTTTTTAATTCGAAAAGGGGGTGGTGGGGCAAAAAAGGTTTAGAACGAATGTTCTAGCTGATCGGAGAAAGACGTGCTAAAGTCTTTTTTCGTCTGCCATAACATATGGTTACTTCCTACACGTATAGACAATGACCAGTGTTGAAAGCCATAAATTGTGTAAATGCTCTTCTGTCGCAGCCAAACAGTTCCGTATCTCCAGACCGAAGTGACATTAAACTTGCGTTAGGCACTGTGCACTGTCTGGCACGGGATCGAGGAATGCCACATCATGGGCAGATAAGCAGAGGTTGCCAGAGAGTCCACCCTCGCTGATAAGCACAGATATTCTTGTTTCGTAAGAATTTAACAACTGTCAAATAAAACTACTGGCGCAGCTGTTAGTCTTATTTGATAGTAGCATGTCAAGAAAATATTTGATTGATGGAAGAAGTCATAAATAATTGGATTTTGCCGCCTAATTTTAAATCGTAGTTCTTTGTGTAGGTTAGAGTTTAGAGTTGAATACCGTCACTACTTGCGAATCACGTGAACTCCCAGGAGATTCTGTGAGGTTAGGAATACTGCGTGGATGGAAAAAGAGGCCGAAGACCAAAAATTATCGGTTTGTTTATATACAAGAGTGTGTGATACTATTCATCTGTAGTAAAAGAATCAGGGAATGGAATAAATTGTAGGAGGTGATGAGCAATTTACGAAACTCAAACAGAGAAAAAATTTTAAGCAAAAAAGCCCAAGTACGTATCGGGTACGAATACCGTTGAATTCCGTAACTATTATTTTATTATTATGACGATGTTCTGCTTAAATTTCCAGATGATACATAACACTTGCAATACCATATTGCTACAACATTGTATTTTTATTATGATTTTCTGCAATGCGATAAATTCACCAATCAAGGACGACAGCTGGTATATTTCTGGGCTACATGCAAAAATTCCAGTGCAGCGAAATGATTCCATATTTGCTGAAAGCCGTTTATTTCGCGTCTTGGGAAGTATGTTTGGAGAATAGCTAGAGGCGGGGTGGTTAGGTAGGTCGTCACCGGGAAATATAAGACGTGATCGTGAGCAATTTGATTCCATCTGATTTACAAAGCTTTAGCTGGAAAGCGAGGAGCTTAGGTGATGACAGCCACAACACAGAACTAACACGCAGGTGAACACCTGTGGAGCGAATTCGTAGAACACGCAATTTTTTTACATTGCTTCGGAACAATGTTTAGCTTTCTGATGGGTGCGAGTAAAGAAAAATTTCAATATACGAACTACGAATATGGTCTGATGCTGGTTTTTTCCTTTCATTTATTTTCCAGTGCTGAGATAATAAGTTGGCGCCAAGAATCCGATTGGCAAAAGGCCTTATCGAGCTACGCACGCCAAGTATCGAGAATAGTGGAGAGGACATTTTAAATTTGGACTTCAATTTGGCTAGAGACTTGGTTACTAGTTGCCTACGGAAGAAGACAAGATCAGCCATGATAGTCCAGCATTTCATAGTCATGTCCAAATTATTCCGTTCGTTTCTGAACTTGGTTGTTGAATGCATACAGAATTTTAGTGTTGAACTCACCTAGTGTTAGCGGAGTTAGGGCTGTTCAGTCACATAGCTGTCCAGAGGGCAGTCAACAGATATGACGATACGCACATTTTTCAAATTTAATAAGTTCTGGAGAAATTCTTCACTGTTCGCAATTGGCCATCCGGGAGATAACGCAATCGAATTCGTAAAGAACAAAATTGTAAAGAAGTAAATTCCACAAAAATTTTCGCAGTTGTGCAAGGGCTTCCATAACTAGCGAACTGTAAACTGTCAATTGCAGTTCTCACGATAAGATAAATCTCCAGATATTGATATTTTACACGACTCTCACTAGCATTATAAATGCAAGATGCTAATAAAACATAGCAGCTATGGTTCCATTTTGCTACAAAATTTAATAAAAGTTTAACGTGTATATATTTAAGTAATTAAATTCTATATCACATTCATGTCTCACATAGGCAGACCGCATCAGAATAAACGTTCTCAGGTCTCCCGCCTGGAAAACCACCGTCAGTAGATGCCACTTGTCTCAGCTGGGATTTTTTACCGGTATTCGACGGCCCACTTTTTCAATGTCGGCCGTTTGGTGTGAGCACTTACCGGACCGCATGGCTTGCGCGCCGGCAGGTGACCTCAATCTGCGCGCGCTATTTCTAACTGCCCCGCTACACGACATCGCCGCAGGAAAGGGGGTGGGTGAGAAGAGGCCTCTATTTCCGACTGTCCCATTATTAGGTGTTACGAAAAGTGTACTCAGCGCACGCGGGTGGCTATTCCTGTTTGTACGCTTCTATGAAGCACTCCAATTCCTAGTATTTGCCCACCGACAAGAATATTCCATCAGATGAGCTTGTCATTAGGGACTGGAATGCGGGACGTCATGTCCACTGCTTGCTAGTGCTATTTTAAACCAGTGATGAAATCAAGTTCCTGGTGTCTCCGGCGCAGGTACACATAAATATTCCTACCCCCGAAACACTTTAAAATAGGCAAATACATCGTCTGATCCTGTTATATTACGTATTTGCAAAACGAAAATCAAAACTTTAGTTTCCATACCGAGAGAGTGTATAACCTGGTTGATTTATTGTAATTGAATAAAAAGTAAGATACAGGGTAACTTTTTTGTTTAAAATGTGATAATGGCATTATCATGGAACATGAATCATGAAATGACAACGCATAGACAGGGGGGACGAGGTTGCTCCCTCCCCTCTGCGGACAGAAATACCGTAATACGCCAGTTCTAAAATCGTGGGTCGGATTTTCAGGGTCGCCACCAATTATCGGTTACCAGATTTCAGAACCACGACCAATTACCGTATTTTCAGGAACGTAACCGATTACCGGATTTTCGTTACGGTCGAAAGCGGTTATGTGCGACTGTATACCGACCTAGAAACACGATATACTCGTCCGCTGTGACGAGGTGCCTCACTCGCCTCGCCTGCCTGGGCAGGTTGACACAGCTTTGTCTTTCAGAAGCTGCTATTAACAAATGGCTTTGACCAAACAGTGCACAAGAGTTCATTTCCAGTCGCCACCTAAATGAATGCATTGACATATGTTTGTGTGTGTGTGTCTAAATATGGTGGTAGGATTCTACTCGATCTCGAGATTTCACCGTCAGTGACCACCTATGTGTTAATGTTAGATGTAATCAGTTGGGTGTGATGAGCATTGAGGTTTATGTCGAAAACATGTCATACTTTGCGCATCCTGTAACTCGTCTGTCTGGACGTAGGGTGTTAGTTCCCTTCCTCCAGTTACGTGTATCTGTGTGGTGATGTATGGAACTGTGGTGTCTGCATGGACATGTGAGTGGGTGTGTATCTGTCTCTTCCTATATGGTTGTGTGTCTATCGTGGTAGGAGCCTATTCGGCTTTGAGATTTGACTACTACTGGCTACCTATGTGTTGATGGTATATGCAATCAACTCGGTGTGATGAACAATCCGTATTGGTTAAGTACTGAGGTGTATGGTGAAAACATGTCATCATTTGCACACACTATAATACGTCTGTCTGATGATTTTTTGGCCAGTTGTGAGCCATGAGGGTTCTGCTCCATTTTTTCGCTGTCATGATTGGGCTGGTTGTTGTGTCGAGCTCGCTGTAGGTACCTACATGTGTGTATTATTTGTGCGTCTCGGTATATGTGTGCGTTTCTCTATGTGTATGTATGCGTAAATATGGTGATACCTCTCTTTTACTCATCTGTCTGCATGTAGGATATGTAGTTCATTTCCACCACTAATGTCTGTGTGTGTTTTGTGATGTATGGAGTTTTGAGTGAGGTTTTGTATGAATATAAGATATTTGCCTAATGACCAAGTGTCTATTGTAGCTCATGGTACCTGGGACACATGTTATTGAATGGTATAAAAGGTTGTAGTGTGGGAGATATGTGGCGGTGCTGATGTACACAGTTTTGTACCTAATGACACACGATACTGAATGGCAGAGAAGTAAGCAGTGTGAGATAAATGAGACGCTGTTGATGTGAAGTGTTTGGTACTTGTAACACATGTTACTGATTATTTTTTGGTCAGTCATGAGCCAGGAGAGTTCTGCCTCACTTTTCCGTTGCCATGATTGTTACTGGTTGTTGTGTAGAGACGGCTGCAGGCATGGAAATGTGTTCCTCTCTCTTTGTCTCTCTGTGTGTATGTATGCGTAAATACGAGGGTTGAATGATAAATAATGCCTCCACCTTCATAATTCTTCAACAGAAAGCAGCACTGGTATGAGGCAGATACTGGCTTGTTCTTTAGACTCTCCTCTACAGCTCTATATGGTGGGAAGCTTTAGCATTGAACGGTTGTAGTGTTACAGTGTAAAGTATGGAAATTTACAAATCAAACTTACATTTTATGAAGGCTTCTTCAACACGAAAACACAGAAACTCGCATGTGCAATTCCTCACTACTTTAAATACACAATTTATATATATGCCGTCAAATCTGAAAGGGTGTCCAGCGTTGTGTATGGGTGTTGCTATAGCTGATTTTGTGTGTTGTCCATTTTTGAATGCATTAATATGTTCTAAGTGTTGAAGAAGCCTTCATAAAATGTAAGTTTGATTTGTAAATTTCCACTTCTTC
The DNA here is from genome assembly GCA_031002005.1 of Vandiemenella viatica. Lineage (NCBI taxonomy): Eukaryota > Metazoa > Arthropoda > Insecta > Orthoptera > Morabidae > Vandiemenella > Vandiemenella viatica. The sequence goes on from JARYHS010008075.1 coordinate 75,154,627, forward strand.
TTAGTTGCAAAATCTGTATAGTATATCACGCCACATTATCGTTTTCCAGGAAACACACAGAAAACTATGTTAACATTCACCAGAAGCTGACACGGGCACTCCTCACAATAGAAATGTGATCAAACTGCGTTTGAAAATGAGAATTTTATACTAACGCAGTTTATTTTAACGTACTGTATTTTAGTGAACTGAAGAAATAAATACCCTAAGTTATGTAGTAAAAAATAGTATTAACAGATGGTTTCTATTTGTTGTAACATGAACTTTGGTGTGCATCTCCTAAAGGAACTTTAATCTAAAATGTAATATGATCTGTTGTGCCTGTCTATTCTTCGAACGAATGAGTTATCACTTCTTCCTTCGTTCCCCAATTACGTAGAATCATAAGAAACGCCGCATATTTTAAGGTATACTATGTGCATCAAAACTGTGAAAACCCCATCCAAATTGATGCCCTAGTTGATGCATGAGGCTTCCGCAAACCTTGGGAAAGACGGATTTTATAGATTTACAACAGTTTAGATACAGATAAATATACAGCAAAGATGTGATCTGTGTAATATTTATTGGAACAGCATGTTTCAGTTCACAACAGGGGTCTAGCTGAAACTAAAAGATTATGGGTTGGGCTCCACGTCTCTTGCTAGTACCTCTGCATTTATTGTCGTAGATGAAGGCATAAACATGTTACGTAATGTGTTTGAAAAACATTCATTGAGAATTCTCGAGAACATAAAAATACGAGTCATTCAATAAATTACGTCATGACCTTCCAACTTGTTGACATCGAACGTAAACTTTTTTACGTAGCACTAAGCCTTACTGTAGTGTTATGTCACTTGACTATTTACATAAATGCAGCATTCACATTGATGCATAAATCAATTCCTTGAAACAGAAACAGGAAGTTAGTGATCCGAGATAAGGTAAATGAGTATTTACTACAGTGAAAAAATTTGAACACTTTTGCGGCCAGTAAGCATCAAAATGCTACTTCTTAACAAGTACTACGGAATATCTCCATTTGACACATACAAATCAGAAACAATTTCTCCGTTAGATATTCAGGGTTTCACAAGTTAACGCGGAAATTCAAAAAACGTTAAACAAAAGAAGAACTTATCCAACATATCAACGCTACCGTCATCGTAAAAATACTATCTGCTGGTTAAAGCAAACTGCAAGACGTACAGCTGTGTATACGTAATCACAGTTCCACACCAGTAGATAATCGGTAACTGGAATGGTTTTAAATAGAAATTCCTAAAACACAAAAGGTACTAAAAAAAAGAAGATTCAGATTCATTGTTTATTGTACTATAACTGTACTTGGTAGTATGTCGGTCATTTCTGTAGATATTTTTCTTAGAATCTTAAATTGTGTTGTTTAAACGAATTATATCAAATTCATTATAACTAACTCAGAAATAAAATTGAAAGATCTTTTCTATTCTTTTTTTTTTTTATTTTTACTAAGTGATAGACAAGTATGACATTTCCATCCTAAGTCGATATTCTTCCGTGTTCAACTATATTGTTTGAACGTAGTAAGAGTCGCGAAATATTACGTGTGTTCAATTCTAACTGGAAAATTATTTGTGCGATCATAGCTAATTGAGCGCCAGATTAAACATGATAATCGTAACTGCAATAAAAACCATTAAATAGTTAAAATTTTTGTCGAAACGTTTTTCTGGCAGTCCATTAAAATTGATCAAAGTGTCGATATACTAAAATAATAAAACAGAAAGAAAGTAATATTTTGGAAGATATAAAATAAACCCTAAAAATAATATTTACTGAAAATATAATATTAAAAAACAGTTAAAATGTACAAGAATTATCATTTTATCTTTTAGACCATCATATCACACAAAAGTCAGACTGAAAATGGAATAAAGTGACTTAATTTTGTGAAACCAAAACCGATAGGCGCTGAATCCTAGCAGTGAGGTGAGTTTCAAAGTATGTAACGAGTCAGAAGACGCCGGTCAGTTATCCGCCGTGGCATAAGCAATTTCCGTTGTAGGAGTGTTATTTTATTTAACTGGTAACAATATTAAATCTACGGAACTATTAGCCAGAATATACTAGATGGGTTCCACAGCCGAATGACAAGTTTCCGATTTGCCGCGCATGTGCCTCTGTGGTTACTACCCTAACCCAATCCGATATTATACCAGGTGTAGGGGACCTACAGTTTAACCTGGAATTCCAACCATGGTGTGAGAGACATTAAAACAAAGAAGTATAAAATGTTTACTACAGGTTCTATTTTCCAAGTAATAAAGCATGGATATCAAAGTTTATAAATGTTTGTCAAGCGTTTGAAGAACTCGCAAGTGAATTTATAGTTATTAATAAAAAAATTCCATACTTTTGTGAATCCATCTAAGGGAATAACTATGCGTTGTTGAACCTAAACTAAACTAAACTAAATTAAATATTAATGAAAATTTAGAAAAAGTTTTATCAGCGACGAATTCCCACTAAGTTACCTTAGACAGTTGAATTTGAAAAGTTTCTAAATCTGAATTTAATAATATCTGACAATTTGATTTGGAGAACCAATATTTTTCGCTATTATAATAGTTTAAAAATGCGAAAACAGAGCATTACGCACTCGTTGTGAATGTGTCACCACTCTGCTACTTAATGAATACACCATTCCAGGTAACGTATTTCACATTCTTAAACTTACAAGCAATGCGCGATGAGAAGTACTGCAAATTGCAATAGGTTGTCTTGTTTAGTCACTGCCTCAACAACAATAATGATAACTCTTTCGATATTTCAACATAAAATTTTAGTAAATATCTCACAAAATTCCACAGTACTTTGTTAGAAATCCACATTTAATTGATGTGGATGGTGCATTACACTACCTAACGGTTCTGTTAAACAAGTTTATTAGAGTCCAATTGTCAAATCTTTGTTATTTTTTATTTATCTCAGTCTCGCGAAGCTTTACAAGCCGAGTTCGTTGAGCTGCCTGTGTGTCACATTCCTTTGACATTTGTTGCGCTTTGGATGAGGTTCTGAAGGCACATTCTTTTGTTCTCCGTCCCTTTTGTGCCACTAACTTTTTTCTTGTTTCACGCTTTTCTTTTCATAGAATTGACTTTCTACTTTCTTTTTTAATTTCTTTCTTTGCACGTTTAGCTAAAAATGTATTGCTACGATATTGAAGCTAATCTAAAAAACTATCTAGACGCACGTTTCGGATTACAGCCGCGTCATTATGCACACGTTGTCTTGATATGTGGCGACAGATGTGGTGTATGGTTTTAGGCTCCTTTGTGACCGCTGTTAAATTCTCCTCATTTTGAAAGTTAATGTATGAAATAAGCAAGCAAAAATTAGTATTTACCAAACTGAAAAACAATAAACAAATGTGAACGATGTAATATTCGAAATAAATTTATGATTGAAAACACCATGAATGTAAAGGGTATTTGGACCTTCCAAGTTATTGATATGAAAAATGCTGCACATCCACACCATTGTAACGCACGATCATTATATGACGTAAAGTTCCTGGAGAGCTAATTTTAAGATGACCTGAGAGCTTCATACGCGGCAAACCACCAAAACAACTAAGCAGTAACATTTGATACATCATCTTCCAATTTCTGAAACCATTTATATTAAGTTAGTATCTTTAAATGATATAAGAAGTGTGTCAAATACTTTTCCTAAGCAACACTTGCAATTAATGCGGTTTACAAAACGAGAAATGAAAACTAATCTGGAAATGTAAGCAATCATGAAATTTTCTACGTTCTGCTGAATCGCCAATAGAATTTGTAATGATGGTTTATTATTACTGTTTGAGGTAGTTTCATTTATCATATGTACTTACCATTTCAACCGTGCGTTTAAGGCGACGTCATACTGGACGAGTAGTTACTGTAGAATGGGCTCAGGTTGTATTGTTAGATCTGACGTACTTGCCGTTTTTAGGTATCGTCTGGGTAATGCTTGAACAACACCTAGCTTCCATTTCAAAGGCCACACAATCCACAAATAGAATTACACTAATCACACAGAACACAGTTAATCAGACAAATGACGGCACTTGCTCTCCTCCTATCGGCAAGTCTTTCTAGGTAAGATCTAAATTGCTGTCTGTAGATGTCATTATGCTATTAATAATACCGAGCATTACTTATTTTGGGAGAGGGGGGGGGGAATTATTGATAATCAGGGATCGACTATTAACGAGAGTTACCTTGGCTGAGTGTCGTCTTGTGCCAGGAAGAGGACGTCCGCTGAGTGTGACCTTGTAGTCACCGTGGGACGCTCTCCACCGGAAGGACCATCTCCACCACTACCGTGTCCTCAGGAGTGTGGCTTC
>JARYHS010008075.1:75159983-75297153 GCA_031002005.1 Vandiemenella viatica
CTTTTAAGCTCAGAAGATAGAGCTAACCGATGGAAAGAATACATTGAGAAACTATATGTTGGGGACTACTTGAAGAATAGTGTAATGGAAAAGGAAGGTGATGTCGACATTAATGACTTAGGAGATCCTATTTTGAGGACAGAATTTAATAAAGCTCTGAATGACTTGAAAGCAAATAAGGCAGTTGGAATTGATGAGATCCCTGCAGAACTTCTTAAATCCCGAGGAGTGGAAGGAATTGAAAGATTATTCAAGCTGATATCAAAAATGTTATGAAACAGGAGAAATTCCAACTGATTTTAATAAAAATATCATCTTCACACTTCCAAAGAAAGAACAAGCCGACAAATGTGAGAATTATCGCACCATTAGTCTAACATCACATGCTTCAACATTACTGACCAGAATAATATACGGAAGGATGGAAAGGGTAGGAGAAGAGATAGTAGGTGAAGATCAGTTTGGGTTTAGGAAAAATCGTGATACAAGGGAAGCAATTCTGTCTTTAAGATTAATACTTGCAGGGCGGATCAAGAAAAACAAAGATACTTTTATGGCATTTGTTGATTCAGAAAAAGCGTTTGATAATGTTAGGTGGGACAAGATGTTCAAATTTTAAAGAAGTTGGGTCTAAAGTATCGAGATAGAAGAATACTCTATAAACTATATAAGAATCAAGTGGCTATAATAAAAGTAGAGAATCACGACAGACATGCATCGGTTAAAATGGGTGGGATACAAGGTTGTAGTCTATCCCCGTTAATATTCAACTTGTATGTAGAAGAAGCAATGAAGAAAGTCAAAGAAAAATGTCCATGTGGTATAAGTTTTCAGGGAGAAAAAATCAGTATGCTACGATTTGATGATGACATTGTCTTGTTAGCAGAAAGGGCTGAGGATATTGAGAAGTTACTGAATTGCATGAACAAAATACTGAAGGAAGATTTTGGACTGAATATAAATCAAAGCAAGACAAAAGTGATGAAATGTAGCAGAAATGATAGCAATACTAGTAGATTAAATATAAAAATAGGATCAGATGCAATAGGACAAGTAAGTGAATTCTGTTACTTGGGAAGTAAAATTACAACCGATGGCCGAAGCAGGAATGATGTTAAAAGCAGAATAGCACTAGCAAAAAGATCCTTCAATGAAAAAGAGAAAACTTTTAGTTTCAAATATTGATCTAGGAATTAGAAAGAACTTCTTAAAACTCTTTGTGTGGAGCACAGCACTTTATGGTAGCGAAACATGGACTTTAGGAATACCGGAAAGAAAGAAAATTGAAGGATTTGAAATGTGGTGCTACAGAAGAATGCTGAAAATTAAGTGGACAGACAAAGTAAGAAATGAACGAGTTTTGGAAATGATGGGTGAGGAAAGAAGTTTGTGGAAGAAGCTTACGGAAAGAAGAGACGGGCTGGTGGGTCATATTTTGAGACATGCTGGATTCGTTAATTTGTTAGTGGAGGGAATAGTCGAAGGTAAGAACTGTAGAGGAAGACAGAGATTAGAACATATGAAACAGATAATTGAGGACGTGGGCTGTAACGGGTATGTAGAAATGAAGAGGTTAGCACAGGATAGGAAAGGATGGAGGATTACATCAAATCAGTCGAAAGAAAGACTGACGACAGCAAAAAAAAAAAAAAAAGTGACTCCTGGGAGCAGAATCTCAGCTTTAATTGTGGAACGTCCCTGAGCTAGCTGGCATTTCATTTTCACCCAAAATTGAAATTTAAAATCTTCTTGTTCATTGTAACATGGTTCAAATAATGTTGTTTCCATTTTAATTTGCGCCCCTTGGAATTTTTATAATATGTTTAACATCTATTTGTTGGCCTGCAACACCACGATGTTTCATATTCATTATTGTAAATTTTGAGATATTTAAAATTCAGTTAATGTTTGCATTAATACGGCAGATTTGAAGGTCTCGGTGTTGCTTGCTTGCTTTGCATTGTCTTATGTTTAATATTAAATTTAAATATACCCAGCAATTTAAATGCCATGAGACCTAAAAACTTAATATTTTATTCATTTGTAATTTTATACAATTCGATATTCTGGCTAACCAGATAAACAAAATTTCTGTCCGCAGTGAGGAAGGGTGGCCACCTTTCGCCGCGCCCGCCTGGGCAGGTTCACCCAAAATTTGTCTTTGATGAGCTGCTATTAACAAATGACATTGCCAAGAGCTTAGTTCCAGCCACCAGCTATACTGATGGCACATTAAAAATCAAGTATGTGTGGTGAGCACTGAGGTGAATTGTAAAGACATGCTATCGTCTGCCTATCATGTAACACCTTAGTGTGGACGTCGTGTGTCGGGTCCCTTTCCTGCAGTTACTTGTATGTATATGGTAACTTATGAAATTGTGGTATATGCATGGACATATGTGTGTGTACGTGTTCCTGTGTGGTTATGTGTGTAATTATGGTGGTAGGAGTCTACTTGTGATTTTTCCATCAGTGGACACCTATGTAGATGTAATCATTTGGGTATGATGAGCACCGAGGTTTGTGGCAAAGAAATGAAATATTTCGCACATCCTGTAGCTATTCAGTCTGTACCTAGGGTGTTCAGTCCTTTTCCTCCAGTTACATGTATGTGTGTGTGGTGATGTATGGTAACTGTGTGTATGCATGGACATGTGAATGTGTGTTCTATCCCGAAAGGATTCTACTCGACTTTGAGATTCCACAATGACTGGCTACCTATGTGTTGATGTAATTAATTGATAATGTGATAAGTACTGAGGTGTATGGCAAAAACATGTCATCCATTGCACACACTCTAACGTCTGTCTGATGGTTTTTTGGTCAGTTATGCTTGTGTGTGAGATCTAGTATGAGTATGGGAGTTATGATATTTGTCTGATGACCATGTGCCTACTGATACTCGTGGTACGTGGGGCAAATATTACTGAACAGCAGAAAAGGCTTGTGGCGTGGGATAGAGGTGATGCTGATCATGTGAACAGCTTTATACATATTACCAACGATACTGAATGGCAGAGAGGTCTGTAGTGTGAGTTAAATGATATGATTTTGATGTGAGGAGTTTGTTACTTGGAACACATGTTAATGATGATTTTTTTTTTTTGTCAGTCTTGAGCCATGGGGGTTCTGTCCCACTTTTTCTTTGCCTTGATTGGGCTGGTTGTTGTGTTGAGCTCGCTGTAGGCATGGATATATGTGTCTGTGTGCGTCTTTCTCTGTGTCTGTATGCGTAAGCATGGTGATACCTTCCTTAAACTCATTTATCTGGACGTATGAATTGCTGTTCCTCCCATATGTTTGTGCTTGTGTGGAGACGTATGGGTCTGTGGGTGAGACCTAGTTTGAATATGGAGGTTATGATATCCGTCTGATAGACAAGTGTCTATTGTAACTCATGGTACCTGGGTCACATGTTACTAAATGACAGAAAGGGTTGCGGTGAGGGAGAGATGTGGCTGTGATTTCAAACTTCACACATCCTGTAACTCTTCAGTTTGGATCTAGCATGTTCAGTCTCTTTCCTCCAGTTATGTGTGGTGATGAATGGAACTGTGTGAATGCATTGACATGTGAGTGTGTATGTGTGTCTTTCTATGATTTTTGGCCAGTCATGGGTGTTCTGTTCCACTTTTTCGTTGCCATGATTGGTGCTAGTTGTTGAGTCGAGATCGCTATAGGCATGGAAATGTACGTGTGTATGCGTCTCTATCTCTGTGTGTTTTTTTACGTAAATATGGAGATACCTTCCTTTATCTCGTTTGTCTGGATGTATGATGTGCTGTTCCTGCACTTATGCTTGTGTGAGGTGACATATGGATTTGTGGGTGAGACCTAGTATGAATATGGGAGTTATGATATTTGTCTGATGACCAAGTGTCTACTGCTACTCGTGGTACATGGGGGGCACATGTTACTGAATGGCAGAAAAAGCTTAGGTGTGGGATAGACGTGTTGGTGCTGATGTGAACAGTTTTGTACCTAGCACACATACGGATAGTGAGGTCTGTAGTGTGAAATAAATGAGATGATGTTGATGTGAATAGTATGGTGCCTGGAACATATGTTACTGATGATTTTTTGGTCAGTTATGAGCCATGGGGGGTTCTACCCCACTTTTTCGTCGCCATGATTGGGGCTGGTTGTTGTGTCTAGCTCGCTGAAGGCATGGAAATGTGAGTGTTTGTGCGTCTCTCTCTGAGTCTGTATGCGTAAATATGGTGATACCTTCTATAAAAATGTCTGTCTGGACGAATGATTTTGCTGTCCCTCCACTTATGCTTGTTTGTGCTAGTGTATTGAGATATATGGATTTGTGGGTGAGATCTGATAGCCAAGTGTCTATTGCAACTCATGGTACCTGCGTCACTTTTTTACTGAATGGTAGAAAGGGTTGCGGTGTGGGAGAGACGTGTTGATGGTAAATATAATCAACTGGGGCGCGATGAACACTATTTATGGTATAAACATTTAGGTTTATAGTGAAAACATGTCATCTTTTGCACACCTTCTATCTCGCCAGGCTGATGATATGTAAGGAGACCTGTTTTTCAGCCAGTCATGAGGCAAGAGAGTACTACACCACTTTTTTGTTTCCATGATTGGTACCGGTAGTTGTGTAGTCTTGGACATGTGTATCTGCGTCTCTCTTTGTGCATGTAAGCGTAAGTAACTCGTCTGTCTGATGATTTTTGTAACGATAGTTCTGTCCAGTTAATCAGTTGTAACGACAATTCTGCCCCCACTTCATCGTTTCCGTGATGCTTGCTGTTAGTTCTGTCGACCTTGCTGTATGCATGTACAAGTGTGTGCGTGTGTCATTCCTCTGTGGATTTGAGTCTAAAATATATATGGTTATAGAATTATGCTCACCATCAACGTGTGCTTCTAACCATTGTTTCAGGGCTTAGACAATCTCCCATTTCGATGTGCTCTTTACAGTTTACTGCCGTTTGTGTTGGCATGTGAATTTTGATTCTCACTACATAAAAATCATTTAACAGAGAGGGGGGATGTACCGGAGAAGCGAAGGACTTGGGTACAAACCCACAGTCAGACCATTGCTTGTGTGGTGTAGTATGGATGTCATTGGAAGATAGGAAGAGTGTTGAGGGGCTGTAGGTGGCATATAATGCTGTTAGAATGGATATTGGTGGAATAATTCTGAGTGGTGTATGGAGCCTAAGTTGACCATGACCACAATCTCGCACTAGACTTTAGGTGATGAGGCCTGAGTGGATAAAATATCTAAACACCCACTTTGACCTAACAATTTACGACAGTTCAAGTGTGAGCACTATCTTAGGCGTAATAGAACTAGCGTCTGCACCTATGGATACTTGTCGATGTGTGGGGAATGTGGGTTATGATGTCTGTTTGATGACCAAGTTAGCTAAGAGCATTATGATAACTCTATCGTGGTTACTTGAACAAAGCATGCAATTACAAACAAATGTCACACTTGGCCATGAATCCGAAGGTTGGCGTTAGATGGAAACATTTTAAACCGAATGGAGAACTCTCCTGGGTCCTGATTTATTGAAAAATAATTTTTTGGTAAAAGGGAGAATTTTCCTGGAAAACTGCAGTAGAACCACCTTAAGTGAACATTTTGGTACCTGTCTACTGATTAGGAGAAGACTTTGCGAATTTTGAATTTTTGGTTTACTTTAAAGCACGAACAGAAGGTAGCCCTGTCTGTAACTGATCAGGGGTTGGATTGGGAATCATTGGAAAACAGAATGTGGTTTGAGGAAGTGCTGTGGGTACGTTGGCGATGAGTCTAGGGGTGGATCTTGGTGAAAGAATTAGGAATAGTGCACTGGATTTCTTCTATAAGGAAGTGGGTAAATTTTCTATATCTCCACCTTGGTCACAGGCGATGGTCTCAGGCATGTTCTGTGCTTAGCGTGACTCGATTTTTATCACATAGGACTGGCGTACTTTGATTCGATTAGTAAGATTAAGAGACTGTATTTCGTTCCTGGAACATAAGTGCTGTGCTGTAAAATACAGTTAAAGGTGTCAATCACCACTGATGTGTCACAAGGGATTGATTGGAATTTTAGACAAAGTGCAGCTAAGGACACTCAATTTGTGATTGCTTACGAAAGCATAACAGAATTGATACATAGATTGGTCTGGATTGACAGACGACAAAGGTTTGACCTTGGTGGCAACAATTACGAGTGCAATGAAATATTTTATACCAATGGCAGCAGATATAAGTTAGATAAATAAGGTATCGTACTGATGCTTCCATTCCTTTAGTTTTGCCATGGTCAAACTGGAAACTTTGATTTTTTCTAGCCTTGGTGTGGGAAAGGCTTTGTCACAAATATTTTCAAGTGGGCTCTTGTCCAAAGACAGGGTTGAGAAATAGGCATGAAAAAATTACGGCCTGATTGGTTTGACATCATGTAATCACTTCAGAAATGTCTGTAGGAAAAGAAACTGGTTTCCAAATCGACAACTTTGCTTTAGTTTAGAGGATCTCAAGCCATCGAGGTTATACTTACATCCATCAGTAATCCTCTTCATTGCCTCTTTGAGTTCAAAAAGTGTCTGTGTTTCATTATACATAATTTAATACATCCTTTAAAATACACGGAATGTAGGTGACACTCGTGAGCTATATTATATTGTTCATAACGAATCCAACATGATGTGAAAAAGTGAGTTTGTTTCCCGCCTCTTCGTAGGTGAATTAATTTTTAATGTCTGCCTGCTTCGATGAACGGAATTTATGGGTTTTCCTACTTTCGTCGGTGAATATCTGTCGGTTTCAATGAAAGGATTTCACCCATTGATGGGTTTTTGAGGCTACGAATTTTGAAAGGAATAACGTATGGTAGGTTTGAGAAATAGGCTTGAAAAAATTACATGCTGATTGGTTTGACATCATGTATTCACTTCAGAAATGTCTGTAGGGAAAGAAACTGGTTTTCAAATCGGCAACTTTGCTTTAGTTTAGAGGCTCTCAAGCCATCGAGGTTATACTTACATACATCACTAAACCCCTTCAATGCCTCTTTGAGTTCAAAAAGTGTCTGTGTTTCATTACACATAATTTAATACATCCTTTAAAATACACGGACTGTAGGTGACACTCGTGAGTTATATTATATTGTTCATAATGAATCCATCATGATGTGAAAAAGTGAGTTTGATTCCAGTCTCTTCGTCGGTGAATAATTTTTAATGTCTGCCTGCTTCGATGAACGGGATTTATGTTAACAGCGAGGTCTTTAGAGACGGGGAAAGGATGGTGGGCAAGGAATGGGAAGGAATTCGGCCATGGTCTTTTGAAGGAAGCATCCCGGCATTCACCTGGAGTGATTTGGGAAACCATGGAAAACCCAAATCTGGATGCTCGGAACCGGTGTCCTCCCGAATGTAAGGCCAGAACGCTAAATAATTTCATTAAAACAGGTACACATAGAATTTATATCTTTCCAGTTTGTGATTTTTTTTTCCATAACGAACGTTAAAAGGAAACATTTATGCTTTTCGACTTATTTTTTTTATTCAAGGCAAGCTGGCGCCATACTCTCTAGGTGTGGAAACTAAAATTTTGATTTTAGTTTTGAAATTGACGAGTTGGAACGGCTTTTTCAATAAAAACACCGTGGCCGGACTCGAATCGGTGACCTTCGGCACTCTAGCCCCAACGCTACCGATGTCTGTTCACGTAATATTCGTTGATGTGGACTTTTTTATTTTTTAGTAAAAAAAATCGCAATGGTTCACGTTTAAGTATTTTTCACGACACAGAACCGAAGAAAATATTTTACTGTGTATCGATAGTGGCCAAGATGTTCAGTGCTTGCTTAACAGGACGCTAGGAATACCCGCGCGGTACATATTTCGTCACGCTTAATGGATAAGCAAACATAGATAACAGTCGGGTGGGAATTTTGAAACAGTGTACACATTTCGCAGAGCACGCCGGAAATACTGTCACCGAACGCCATCTACCAGTCGCCCAAAGAACTAACGGGGGCTGCCATCTAGCCGCCGATCGGTGAACTAACGGTCCAGCGCAAGCCCGCCCGGAGCTGCCATCTGGGCGGCCGGCCAAAGAACTAACGTGTGACGTCATACGACCTTGGCCGCCATTGACTGATTCAAAAGCCCGCCAAGGGAGGTCCCCCCCACCACTTCGTGACGTCATGGGTTTTCCCGGTTTCTGGCTTGAATCGGCCGTCCCCTCCTACTCCTGTCACTTTTCTTTGAAACATTTACTCCAATCACACCATCATTCATTAAAACATCATCTCCATTTAACATATCACTTTTCTTTGAAACATTTACTCCAATCACACCATCATTCATTAAAGCCTCAACCTCATTCAAAATATCATTAGTCATTAAAAGATTCACTTGATTCAAAATATCGTATTTCATTGACACATCAACTCCATACATAACATCATTATTAACTGAAGCCACCACTAAATTTGAAATAGTATTATTCTCTCTGGTTTTATCTAACTCATTTATTTGTTTTTGAACCTCCGCAAAATGAATGTTAACGTTTTGACAGTGTGAGTCAACTTTATGAGTGATGTTTGCTTCAAAATGAACCATTTTGTTTTGGATTACTTGAGTACTGTGTTTACATTCATTTTCATATGTTTGTAGTTTTGTATCCAAAACAGACATTCGATGGTCTAAATGTGATGTTACATCTGTGTAAGCCTGTACTTGGGAAGCTAGGTAGGAAAGCTTTGTACCCAACTCAGCCTTGATATCTGTTGAGAAAGTGTCAAATTGGGACTCAAATTTAGTGTTCATAGTTTTAAATTGAGAATCTAATTTAGTGTTAATAGCTTCAAATTGAGAATCAAGAGCCTGAAATTTAGAATCAAGAGCCTTAGATTGTGAACACATCATACTCATCAGGAGGCGTAATTGAGTATTTATCTCTTCTGAATGGCTAGTTGGCTGAGTACTACAACATGGTGCCTGACTGGCTTGTGGGGGACAGTCTGTGTATAACTCATTTGGGCTAAACCCTAAAAACTCATTCTCAGAAGATGCTCCAGAATGAACAATGTTTTCCGGCAAAGAAATACTGTCTGTTTGGTCTATTGGTCCCAGAAATTGTGTACCTATTGGATCAATAACAGCTACATTGCTGCAAGGCAGCAAAGGTGGTTCTGCCTCCAATGTGGTAGGCAAATGTGGAGCCTCAACATGTGACATTGTATTCTGTGGAAAATTCACTTCGTCCATGATCAGTCAGTCTTAGAGCCAAAATTATCGAAAGAAGATCAATATCTAGTTTGCTAACTAGTGAGCAAACTAGGGAGAAAGTAAACACTATTTCCGATCGTATAAACAAGTTTTACAAACAGGAATGATATTGCTTAGTAAGTTAATTATGAAGTACCCAAAAGAGATATTAACGCAAAGAAGAATGGTTCTTAATCACGTATTTGTAAGAAATATTTTGTAAGCGCAACTAATAGTTTTTTTTTTTTTTTTTGTCTGCCGAAATTTATGTTCCGCCAAACTTGGTATTTTTGAGTACACTCATATGACGAAATCGGCGTAATCAATAAAATTGCAAAGATATTCAACAGTTTTCAGTGTGAGAAAACGTCAAAAAAAATTTAAGAAGTCATTACACGCGATAAACACAACCTCTCAATTTTCACGTTATTGAATTTATGTTAACATGCCAAAATTAAAATGTACACTTAGCTTTAATGTTTCTTGTGTTGTTCTGCGTCGCAGTATATTTACTCCGCTGGTTCCAATGTCGTGTGCAGTGACAGGAATCCACTCCAGGATGCGATGTTGCACTCAGCTGCAGCTGGTCAGCTGACTGTAGGCTGGTTTTGTAGATTCGCGCTAGATGGCGCACAGGAGAATTTGTTGATCTTCTTTTTCAGGTTCACCAACTTAATGATATTCAATCTTGACGTAGAAAGTAATCGCTGTGCGGTTACGGTCCTCACTATGTCGCCATGTCGCATATAAATGATGTGACGGCAATCTTCTGTGTGATTAAATAAATATAATTTGTAGACTGTAGTTTTTTGTTATGTACTTTTACAGTTTATTGATCTCATTTATTTGCTTAACAATTCTCTGAACACCAATAACGATCGCGCCTGTCCCTATATTCCGAAGATTTCCAGGTTCGCCTTTCTACTCAAGATCTCTCAATTCAACTCCACGCTGCTGCCAAATCAATCTTTTTTTTTTTGGTTGTTTTCTCTACTCAACAATTCTCCTAACTTCACTTCTTTTTCCAGAGATCATATCCTTTTAAAGCCTCTCTGGGCAAACAATATTTATTAACCTTTGTATTCTTTTCTTTTTTTCTTTTATATATAAATCATTTTAACTTTTAATTTACTACTATGTCACAGCACCCGCTACAATAGAGAGATGAAGGTGAGCAAGGCAAGACAAGGCGGTTAACATAAGAATTTTCATGATGTGAGAGTGAATGAAAGTACTAACTACACTATAAGATTCAACAGGTTGTGGAATGTCTATAGTAAAATGGTAATTAATATTATGGCAACGGTAGTGGTATGTATGTGTAGCAAGGTCTGTTCTGTGGAAGTGAGTATTCAGTTTCTTTCTGCCGTATAAGTACTGTCATACATGACGTTTCTACACCTACCTCTGTTGTCTTCATGAGGTGAAATGGCACTCTGACCTGATGAAGATCACGAAGGTAGCTTTCGAAACGTCGTGTATGGCAGAACTTATACAGCAGAAAACACGAGAAGAATGTTCTATGAAAACTTGTGTATTAAAATTTGTATGGCAAGAGAATAAATACGTTGCTTACTGTTGAGTCAGTATTGAGACAATAAAGAAGGCAAACTAAGGAGACTTAGAAGGATAAGTATTCCCTTTCGAGCTGTACAAAGCTTAATACAAACTAGAATAGTTAACTAAGCACAGACCTGGGTGCAAAGCTCATACTCATCGGCATAAGGAAGGACTAAAGTTTAGGTAAATACCTCAATTATAAATTATTAGAGATGTAGGCAACTCATGACTTCTCGTCTTAGTCTCGCGTTGAGCCTGGGGGCGAGAGGTGAGCCAGCTGTCAGCTCTTCTCATGTTTCACACCAGACCAATCATTGTGGGTTCCCGCTATCACTCCACGCGAATATCAGGATAGTTAAACCTAAATCCCGCGGCTACGGATCCCCCTCTGGATATCTCGACAACCCATAAAACTTTAACAAAAAAGAAGCGAATTTGAGAGACTGGAATGTATAATGGGGATCTCATATCTAAGAATTCCGTCTCACTAGCTATAAGATAGCAGTTCGATCCGTGACGAAGCCAAAGCTCCATTACGGCTCCTTGGAGTTGGCACGCATATGGAGTTCAGCCCGTCACCTCCCATTTTAATGTCGAATCTCAAGGGTAGGAATAGGAATGCGGAGCTGTATCTCCACCAAAACCAAGTGCTACGGCCTCTGTCCCTGATCTTAAAATCTACGTTTTCCTTAGAATACATTACATCAGTTTCGTGGAATTTGCGTTAACAGCTGCATTACGTATAACACTGAATAGTAAGTATGTTTACTTCTCTATAATGTCTTGAATCGACGATTACTCTTAAAAAACAACGTTTGCCTAATCAACTCCTATACTCACGTCTGATGGCAAACGAAATAGTTGAATCGAAGGAAACGCTTCAAGCATATGATTAATACCGAAATTAATTAATCCAGATGTAGGTTTTCCTTGATTTCCCGAAATCACTCCAAGTGAATGCCGGGATGATTCATTCAAAAAGGCAATATCGGAATTCATTTCCGTTACTTCCCAAATGTCTTTTCCCGCCTCTAATGACCTCGACGTCGACGAGGCGTAATAAAGCAATAAACCAGTCAGCCAGTCACTTTCAATAGCGTGGAAGACAAGCAGATTAGAAACTGGAATTTTCAGTCACATTTCATAGATAACAACAGTTAAAGAAGACACACGGTTGCCAAGCCCGAAGAAAAATGCAAATTGGGTGTGAGTGTACGTTGATGCTTATTATAATGAGTGGAATATGCAACAAAATAATTTTAAGAAATTCTGTAGTCTATTGTTATATACTTTAATTAGGGATATCTTTATAGCCTCGAAAGGACCCAGGGAAGGAGTCTGAATGAATTGGAACATTTTGTTCTGAAGGCACTATCTCGACATTCTCCTGAAATGATTTGGGGAAACCGTGGAAAGGAAAATTCGGGATGGACGGAGCGGGAATCGGACCTTGATCTCTGACCTATCAGAGCGGGTGCCTGGCCTCTGTCACGTTGTCGTTGCAATGCGACGAACCCGTGCACCTGGCAGCCACATGCGGCGCTATCAGAGCCTGGCTGACGGGCTTATCACTCGCACACACACACACACACGTTTGCGCAATTTCTTTTAACTGCGCGGAACTGAGAGCCGCCATACTCATTACGAAACTTGTTTGTCCAGATAAAGCACTATTTGCGGGATTTCTGTGTTCTTACGCGAGCAGCCCGGTGATGCAACCAGGCCACATACACTTGTTAGCATCAGACGCCAGGCGGCCAGCCAGGCTTCAGGGGACAACTGCAGACACCATCCGTGGGTAAAATATATCACCGGAGAATCTTTTTCTCAGTAGACGATTTACTATACTTCAGAGTACAGTACATACAAAAAGAATGGTCTGATGCAATGAACCCTATCAGAAGCTGGAGTGATTGTACTAATTTACTGTAAAACGTAAAGGGCGATCGTGATAGATAAAACTGTTTGAGATATATGATCCTAGGAAATAACCATTTTCCATATTTCCATCAGACTTCACCTACTTTAAGTCACACACTAAAAGAATTTAAAGTTTCTTTTTAAAAACGTTGTAGGATGGTGTTATTGGATCAAAATGAGTTTAAAGATTTATGTATTTATTTTAAAAAGGAGGAAAATGATCGAATGGAAAAAATGCGTGTAGGTAGCCCACCACCAGAGCATTTGCTCTATCACAATTCAATTAAATGCACCTGGTTCACCGATAATTTTAATTGTTCCGTTCATGCTACCTTTTATTGTAGTTCAATGAGCAGCATTAATTATCTGTCGTCATAAACACAAATATGTTTTCGTCTGATTTCGTAACTTTTTCCGGGAGCGCAGTATCAGAATATTCATGCATAACGCACTTTGTTACACAGGCAGCGAATGGAGCAACGCGAGTGGAAGTTTCCCTGTAGGAGTCATGGTTGCATATTATGCAATTCTAGTAGCTCATCTGTCAGAGCTGTTGCGACGTCCACTGAGTAAGGAACTGTTGTTCTGGGAAGACCTAGTGATGCAGCAACCGTTCCGGTAAACAGCATATCAGTTGCAATCATTTTCAGCTTTTTTGTTGGTGGTAGTGACTCACAGAAGTATAGCATTCTGATCAGTTGCCAGCATTAATTTTTCGTTCGTTAACCACTGGATATTGTATCGATATTACTATTTTTTTCTGACCGTTGTGATTTATTTCTTTTCCACTTTACACTAAATATAGTCCATCTAGAACCCTTCTACTTTTTCTTCTGAACGGCCAACCCTGGATGTGCGTGACACTGATAGCGCCATGTTCTCTAAACAGACACTGGGGGGACTGAGGTGGACCGCCACTCACCTCTGGCACGGCCTCGTCCTTAAAAACAGAGGCACTGGTAAGTTGATGGTTTATCTCTTTCGACATTACCGATTTCCATTTTTTACCATATGAAGCTGACACTATCTGGATTGTACGTCAGTTCTTCACAAAATTGTCGATAAGTGTGTTGTCGATCTGACAGTAACAGCACTACAAACCTTTTTTTGCAAAGAAGCAGTTTATCTAAGGTACAATCAAGCTCTCTACGCCTTCAAAAAAATTAAGAACAGGCAGTTATCAGAACAGCAACATCCCCTGTAACAAGGAAATATGGTGGAGCGGATTGTGGTCAACACCACTGGGAAAACATCATACACCGAGACTAGTCCAGTTCTCGCTAAAGGACTAAATTTCGCGTTAACGCCAGCCTAAATACCTATGGACGAAGTCATTACTGCTGTGGAGTCTTCAATTTCGTGCCTAACAACTGACGATGCTTACGATATTTACAGCGCAACTGCGAAGATATTATCAAGTGCAAGGCCCCCGCAACAGAATCCCTCTCCATTAAAACGTAATGCCTTACGTCAATTGAAATAGAAAGAAGTTGTACCTGTTTTAGTTGCTGACGAATGTGACGGTCCCAACGAATACTAAAAACAGGATAAGACACTGTTACGAGATGAAAAATATTAAAAGCAAAAAACTAATCCTATGCAAAACATAAGACACAACGAGCTACAAAAATACGTGAAACAACCTCAATTGATCTGAAGTGAAAAGGAAGTGAAAGGCCTCCAACAATCTTTCCTCAAGATTCTACGGTCTTCGGTGCCTCAAATTCACAAAGACTTCATCCCTTTCCAGCCTCCGACAGAAAAGTTAACGAATTTGAGGGACTCGGCTTCCACAGTCAAAAATTCCTCCGTTTTCATACAAAACATCAAGAATAGACAGCTATAAGAAAATGAAATTTTAGTAAACTTTGACGTTGCATCGCTTTTTACTAATATGCCAATTGACGAAGCCATAAATATTCTACCTGACAAAAAGGTTAAGCACCCTGAAGGGGAGGAGGAAACAGAATGAAACTTCACGGGTTCAGAGGGTATGTGATGCTATTTCTGTGAGTGACCTATATCGCGGACGCATTGACATAAAATGGTTGTATTAGCTGAAATACTTCACAGAAAATTATAATACTGAAGTTAGAGTATTTACTTTTAAATAGCTCAGTGACGCGTGAACGGCAAGCATTTATCACATATATAAATCAGTGAACACAGAGCATTCTCGCAGTACAGGTTTAGTTTCACAGAGGAACGCCGCTGTTTGTCTAACTGAGCAGACCAGGGTCGCTCCCGGCCAAATGAAAAACGTTACTGCAGCGATGGCGGAAGCGTGAATAGCTTTACAAGCATACTGATGACGCGAAGTCGTTGCAGCGGGGTGGTAAGCTCGTTTGGTTGTATTATGGTCGTCCCGACGCGTAGTTGTGCCTTACAAGGATTGAGAAGTGTCTTGAATTCAATTATATGACACTTGAACACGGCATGGAGCACATTGCCCTATCACTGAGAGAGGTGCGCCCCATTGATAAACATCGTTGTAAGATGGCTGCAGCTTCCGCGGACACTGCAGAGTAGTGAGGTCCAGCAGCTGACCTCTCTAACCCACGCCGGTTGAAGAAGTGTTCCTCTCGTTTCACGAATCGCTCTACCGGATCAGTCTCTTCGGTAGACCCCGGAGAATCGTAAGTTCGATGGGAGATGGAACTATTTCTCATATAGTCCAGTATTCCCCTCTACAGATTTATGAGAGATAGGAGAAAATATGGACCAGACACAAAATGTACCAAGATTCGCAACTCTTTCAAACACACAGACGCACAATCATACAGATCGTTCTCATAGAAACACGTTCTAATGATCTATGGGAAGCGGGCAGTAGTGTATCTTCCCGCTTGACCGTTAATACAAGCATCAGCCTTATCTTACTGCTCCACGAATCCTCAAGAGTAGGAAAATACTATTGTTCTACAGCTGATTTCTGTTGCTTATAATTGTGCTTGAGAGCTACTTGGCACACTTTAACATAAATCATAATACATTAAAAGTAACGAGCATTAACTAGAATATAAAGTTAATAAATATCCAATATTTGATGTTTCTCACTTGTAATTTAAGTATTTATTCTTTACGGCATATGAAAAAGGAGATGGGCTGAAGTAATGAGGAGTCGGATTTCTGTATTATCCTAAATTTAAGTTTCAATTAGTTGAAACAATTTTCGGTGAGACGTAATTAAAGCCATTTCCTCAGATAACTCTGGTGTAACAGCAATGTGTATGTAGTGCTTGTGATGAGTAATGGTCAGTGCTCATGTCGAGTGCTGATATCTGCGAGACAACTCAGGCGGTGAGTTTCAGGGTCTCCGAAGAAACTCAACACTGAAGACGTCGCGGACCTTCACAATGAACCGCAGGTGGCATTCCATCCTCCAACAAGCCACGCTACCGTACTCTGATTCTGAAGCAGCTTTTGAACGATCTCTCGGTGTGAAATTGGTGATAGCTACTTCTTGGTGGCGTGTTGTCTTCATTGCCAACCGATGATGACAGAGGAACAGTATTAGATTCTAGTGTAAGCCCGTGACCGTTTTTTGCGTATCGTCACGTGTCTAGAATTGTTCCAGTTTTTAGGGTTGAAGATTGTGAAAGATTGACCTCGTCAGACCAATACCCTCTGGGTAAATAAAATCTCTTGAGCTTGTAGAACTAAGAAGTATTAATAGACGCAGGTATTAAACACGGACAGGGACGATCGAGCTATCGTATAATTGTTTCAAAGGTCGTAGATTCTAACTTGCTGAAATGCAAACTTGACTTGTATTTGACCCTTAAGGTTCACTCCGCAAAATTTTAAGAATTCCTGTTACTTTGAAAACATCACATTGTTTTTATTGAGGCTGGGAAAACATTCATATTGTAATCATTGGTCATAGTTTTCGTAAATGCCAGTTTCCAGAATATCAAACAGTTAAGCAACTTCAAAGAAATGAATTGCCATAATACTCGATTCGGTAACATATTTGGTCTGACTTCCTCTTTAAACAACCTATTAACTCAGGTACAGAGAACATCAACAAAGATCACTAACGAAAGTGGTCATTAAAATACGTAAAACGTAAATAAATCGTAGTGTATAAACTTTGGTCAAGCAACAGCATTAGCGATAGTTTTAATTAAATTGAAATTTAGACTATGCCGGAATGACAATTGGCATTCGTGATTATAGCAGAGACCATGAGTAAGTTAAGTTTTTTTCAGGTTTTTTATGTTGCTATTCCAGGAAAGCAGTTCCACGTTTTTTTCGGCCATAAAGTACAATGAATATTTTTTTAACTATGAAAAGCTACGAAAAGCAAACTTAATTAATGTATTATAGTAATTAATTTTGTAGCAGTCGCTTAGTTATTAAATTGTGGACATAACCTCAAATTTCTTCTAATGTTATCCCTAGTGGCTGTTTATTTGCGAGCGAAGCTGACATGTGACACCGTTCTTCAGCCATTAGCTATCCGTGTGAGTGAGTGAGCTTAGGAAATTATACATAGTAGATTAAATCCATTCCGAGCCTACGATATTACTGAGAACAACGTTGTGGTGCGGACGTGGGCCTACAAATAAGAATTTATAATTTCTTAAGACTTTCGAAGTTATTTTTGACGAAGTCTGTTTGATTTTTTTTATTGAAAAACTCCAAACCTTACCGATGTTAATTTAGCTGCTGCGGCTTATGGCTTTACGGCCCGTTGACGTCGAGGTCATTAAAGGCGGGAAAGGGGTGGGTACAAAAAACGGGAAGGAATTCGGACATGGTGTTTTGAAGGAAGCATCCCAGCATTCGCCTGGAGCAAATTAGGATTCGAGGCCACAGTGCTAACCGATCAACCACCACGCACACATCTTCTGGACGAAAGTAGTTTCCTTTTTCGTTATTGCACTACAGTCTCATAAAACATCATACGTCGTGCCCTTTTACTTACTAAGTCCCTTTTTCCAAAACAATCTTTCTTCCTCTCTCCTAGAAGTCTACTGAGGTTGTTTGTTGCCATCAAAAATTTTACGTCCCATCTAGTGAATCATACGAATTTGTTTTTGTTAGTCGTGATTGTCATTGTTGTTGTGAGTGGAGATAGAACCAGCTCAGAAAATACATAGCCAGTTTGTAAACAATCTGCAAACTCGCAACCTAAGAGTTAGAATAAAAATACTGCCGGTTTGCAGTTCTGACGGCAGTAAAAGTTCTCCAGTAACTCGTACTATCGTCTCTAGAGGCTAAAAGATATATGGTTTGGCTGAAGTGATATATAATGCCCCATAACATTCTGAAAATTATTTTCTTGTCGGTTTGGCCAAATACGAGTATACCATACACACAACTGCAGACTAATAGAATACAGATATTATTTGCAGTGATGAAATTTAAAAATTGATTGTGGAATAAGCAAAACGTCTTACAGATATAGCATAACGGAGCTACTGCAGGAAAGTACACTGCTCGTAGTGAATGAATTAATAAAATTCTTACTTATGCATTGGAACTGAGGCTCTTCGGTTTTTAGATGAGCAAACATGTTTTTTTATTGTTTATTTTCAGTCGACTGCCGGGATGATTTCGTTTAGGCTATGACCAAATTCCTTTTTGTTCATTTTTCCAAGCCCCTTCCTTTAGGGTGGAAAGGTACTCTGATGCCTCCCTATAGCATCTAGTGATACTGTGGGCTAGGCCGATTATCACACACAGTTTTTTTTTTTTAAATCTGAAAGCTCAAACCTACATTTAAAAAATGTTGGGCTCTTCCACTCGGTGCAATAATCTTGGTTGTCCGGGTTGAACCGCGTCAATTTGTTGCTTTATAAATAGGATCAAGGACAGACGCCTGGAAGACAGCGACTTACTAGTTAGCTTCGACGTCACGTCACTGTTCACAAACGTGCCAATTGATGAAGCCATAAATATAATCAGGGAACGACTAGGATATCTCAGTCTGCCAGAAGAATGGGCGTCACTGACTGAATTCTGTCTCAGGACCACCTTCTTTCAATACCAAGGAGACTTCTACCAGCAGAATGAGGGAGCAGCGATGGGTTGCCCACTGTCTCCAACTGTGGCCGACGTGTATATGGAGGCGTTTGAGGCTGAAGTGGTCAACAATTCCATTCTGAAACCTTCTTTGTGGTTGCGTTACGTGGACGACACATTTGTTATCTGGCCTCACGGGCGAGAATCCCTCCAGGCTTTTTTCCAACATTTCAATAGTACCCACGACAAAATTAAATTCACCATGGAAGTTGAGGTGGACAAACTACTTCCATTTATGGACGTGATAGTGAAACGGAAGGAAGATGGCTCCCTAGGGCACGGAGTTTACCGCAAGCCCACGCACACGAATCGCTACTTGCATGCAGCCTCTCACCACCATCCAGCAGTGAAACATGGAATTTTAAAAACATTAACCGTCCGTGCTTCCATAGTCAGCGACGAAGCGAGCATAGCCGCTGAAAGGGAAATTTTAAAGGAGACGTTTCTGGCCAACGGCTACAGCCTTGACGTCATCAATAAGGCCACTGCAAGGTTAGCACCTTGAGCATCACCCTGTGCTCCGACACCGGATGCCGAAGCCAGAAGACGAACAGACGGACCCACGGCAGTATTACCCTATGTCCACGGGGTGACGGATAAAATCGGCCGTCTTTTAATGAAGAAAAATATCCGTCCAATATACAGAGCGCCTAGGAAGATTTCTGATGTGCTTTTAAAAGTCAAAGACAAGAGGCAGAAGTTGCAGACAGCGGGCGTATACCAGATACCCTGTAGCTGTGGCCAAGTGTATATCGGCGAAACTGGACGGACAGTCAAGGAAAGGCTGCGTGAACACATGACACATCTTAAAAATAATGACGTCAGCAAATCAGCTGTAGCGCAACATTCTGCTGACAGTGTGCACGCAATTTTATTCAGTGACACAAGTGTATTGGTTCAAGAAAGCAGATGGTGGCCCCGGCGTGTCAGAGAAGCATTGGAAATCAAAAAAAGGCCAGATAATATGAACGCGGACGGCGGGCTACAACTTGACCAAATATGGTCATGCTTGATCAGGAAAACGCGGGACGCAGGCCCCGCTGGCAGCGGTAGTTTGAGGGACGTCACTCCACACGGTTAGCGCGTTCTTCGGGAGCTATTTATAGGCGGCAGCAGTTCTAGCCGTGACAGTACTCTGAAGAAGGCCACAAAATGATGGCCGAAACGTTAGGTTTCAACAAATTGACGCGGTTCAACCCGGACAACCAAGATTACACTTCCTCCTATTCCTTGTCTTTGAGCCCTTTGATTTAGGGTGGAGGGACACTTGTGATGCCTAGAGCACCCGCAAACATCATTTTTTTAGTGTCATATAATAAATTCGGTTATGAGTTATTTCAGTATTTGAGATTGAATTTGTGTTGATAACCAACTGTAAATTAAATACATTAATGCTGTCTGAGTGTTCCTGTACTTAGAGAGTGTAAATACGGGCGGTGCACATGTTTCCTGAATGTTTATGCTAGGTGTTCGTATCTTAAAATAGCTACATGAGTCTACTGCCACCAATATAGTATAAAAAGTCAGATCCAAGTGCTGTCGCTTGTGTTTAATCTCTTTGATGCTGCCATGTGGTAAAATCTTAAACACCTTATAACAGCCCACAAACGTAGATTTTAAATGGAATTGTATTTTAGGAAAATTTGAAGCAAGCTAGGGATTGAGTGAATATGATTTTGTATGTTTGTCTTTCAATTTACTGTAAATCGGTGTAAATGGACTTTGTTTTATGAAAAGAAATTATGCAAACACAATTTAATATGTTTAAGGACAGAACCATGCAAGAGAATTGATGAAATGTTTGTATTCCAAGTATTAAGATGAGCTACGATGTTCAAAGGATGATTTACTACAGTTTAAAATGATTTATGTTGATAATTTAGTGTTTAAGTATCTTTAATTTTCATTTCTGAGCATTTCGTAATGATTGTAAATGATTATGTGTTGATTTTCATTGTTTTTAATATGTTTTTAATTGTTTAACTATTGTTAAAGTTCGTAAAATATATATCGGAAGTCTTTGTAATGTTCTAGATCTTTCTGTGAAACTCATATAAAGCTGGCGGCAGAGGCTCAGTTAGCCCAGTTTACGGAGACAGTTTTACGTCGGCAAAGGACACTCAGTGGGAACAGTTTTGCGTGTACTGTGAGATTGTATAGTAGCACTGACTTTGGAAGTAGTATTGAGACTAATCGCTGGAGTTTGTGTTTACATGTGACCAGTATCTATGTCTTTACGTGAAATAAAAACAAGTTAAATTTGAATCTTTAACGTGGACTAATTATTAATATTAATTAAACCACGAGACACTTAATAACCTCCTAAACGTCGTTGGGATACGATGGTGGCCATCATTCCCAGTTCATTGCAGAAAATAACAGGTTACTGTACTCTATTTCTGTAAGCCGTTACTGGCAGCCAGCCTGTGCCTGTAGTTAATTACTGCATTAGGAGCATCGAGCAGAAACTATTTCTCGTGCGGGAGGGACGTGACGAGCATGTTTCGCCATCTTTTATCTTTATGAAGGTCGCTTCTCGCTCCATCAACGCGACCATAGTATCAGGGAGTTACGACATCCGGACGGGTAATCTACTCTCGCCAGGGTGAAGGCAGTTACGAGATTTGATGATAACCTATCTGCCTTTGGTAGAAAAGAGGGAAGTATTTTTCATTCTTTCGTCCTTCTTTTAGAATGCTAGCGGTAACACAGAATCATTTACTTACTTCAAGTAAGAATAGGATACGGTACTTCCAAATTGGTTTTTCAGGTATAAAAATTCAAAAGGTAAATACAGCGCATGACTCCCGACAGCACAGTGCTTACCCCTCCGCTAGCTTTCTTGAAACTCACATCCAGTAGCTACAGGACTTCCAAGGGGTGTTTCATCAGCCAGCCATCGGAGAAACGATAAATATTATAGGAGTCTCTTGGAAACAGGTCAGTTTGTCTTTTGATTACTCTTAAGATCAGAACCAAGTTATAGCATTCAGTGCTAATTAATTTATATTCATGAAATTTGTTGTGAGACACAAAAATGTTGAATTATTACCATAAAAATGAAAATATTTGACAATGAATAGAAAGCATTTTGAATGGCATTTATTAGTAATCTGCGTGTCAATTTTAACTTTAATTCCAAAGTGGAGTCTGGAATTATTTCCTCCTTCACTGATAATATGCCCACTAATACAGTGACAGAAAAGTACACGACCTACAGATACATAGATTTTTGCCGTTTTAGTTTGATACTGCAATTATTTAAAACTTTTCACCAAACATTTTTTGCTGAGCTGCAGCCATTTCAGTATCGAGATATTACCTTACTATTAAGGGATACCACGTTGTCCGTTAAGTTCATGTAATAGAATCCGAATGTATTTCATTTTCATCTGAAGTGCACACTATGGTTCTAAGGAGACTAATATAAATCCATTAAATCTGCTGATTTATGCTTATATAGGAAAATTCCACATTGGATGTAAGAAATTCAAAGGACAGGTAAGAACTGTAGCACCCATATTTTAGAAATTTAATTAATAATAGTTATAAAATACAAAACAAGGCTATAGCACAACTTTCAAGAGCAAACAATACCTTATTCTGAGTAACGCAACGTCCATGAAAGAAACGGAAGGCAGACGAAACTAACACTGAAAGAATTTCTATCACATCCTGCATGATTGATAATATATTGAAAAGAGAAACAAAATGTTGGTGATATACAGTTTCCAGATGTATGAACAAAAATTGAAATAAATTAGAAAAATTTAAACAAGGCAGAAGAAACTGACTTGCATGGTATACCTTCAAAATTCAAAAGGTTAAATAGAAAGGTTACTGAAACAGGTATATGTGTTGACTGAGAGTATATAGTCTTTCATATATAGATCAATCTGGATATTGTGGGCCATTTCCTCAATTGCGATAGGGTCAATTTTATGAATAATTGTAACGCCAATGCAATTGAAATTGTTGTTTTATTTAGGGACACTTTACCAAAAAAAGGGTTAGCGTTTGCAGAACGAACTTTGAAGAAAAGGGAAAATTTTTAATTTAAAAAATTGATAAAGGCCTCACAGATATACTCCAAAACCGCAGCAGTTCTAATAAGCAAT
The DNA here is from genome assembly GCA_031002005.1 of Vandiemenella viatica. Taxonomy (NCBI): domain Eukaryota; kingdom Metazoa; phylum Arthropoda; class Insecta; order Orthoptera; family Morabidae; genus Vandiemenella; species Vandiemenella viatica. Next base: position 75,182,849 of record JARYHS010008075.1, read on the forward strand.
GCTCCTGTATCGCAAATAGGAGAAATATGAAAAATCTATATATTAATACGCTAAGCGAAAACTTTGGAAACATTTTTCAGAATATTGCGCGCACGGAGAAGTGTGAGATTTGGCATAGTTAAAGTTTATATGGGGAAGAAGTGCATAAAGCCAAAATGTACATATAATATGTGTTAAAAATACATTAAATAAAATAAAATAAATCATTCGTTGTATACATTCAATTGTTTTTAAGTGGCAACGACACTTAGCGATTCTGCCAATGTCTGTGATCTTTGGTCAACAGTAAAGAAAAAAAAATTATAAACATAGTTAAAACATGTTACAGCTACATTATTCAATTAAAAATAAATTCGCGAACGTGTGTGTGAGTGAAATCGGATCGGAGCCAACTATGTGACGTGTATTTCCAGCATTGAGATACTCTGTGGTCTTTGGTGAAACCAAAGAATCGAGCTTAATCTCTGAATTTACATACAAGCAAGAAGCAACATTTCGAAACGGAGTATATTCGGAATTCATAAAATCGTGATTTAGATATACGATGTTACAATGATGCAGTTCAAATTGATGTAGCTGTAATATGATGGTGAGCCACCATTTGAACGAAATCTGGTAGTTAAAAAAAAAAAAAAAGTGAGTACATGTATGGCAGCAAAGTCGGTTCAAGTTTACGTCGCGATACAAGACGCTGCTAACTTAAGATAAAATGACAGTATCAATGCGCGCGCGTGTGATTGAGGCTTTGAATTTGTACCGCCAATATTACCGGGGATTGTGAAATTCAGCCTGGTCCAGAGAGAAAACAGAACCTTCTTGTCACAGCAAAAGACACGAGGAATTTAGTTATTTAAGCAACTTTCATAAGCACTATATCACGTTGTGACGTCAACTACTCCCGCAAAGTCTTTATATACTGAGTTTAGCATTACATCGGAACCTACAAATATTGTCCTGTCGGTCTAAATTTTGCACACACATTCCTTCGGCGATAATATTTTATTTAAAGTGTATATCGTCAGCTTCGAATATGTTGAAATGAGGAAAAATCACTCGAAATGTGGGTAGATACATAGAGGAAAGGAGACAATTATGGAATAGGGGTACAAATATGGAATAGGTCGGTTTCCCCTCTCCTATGCGCTGCACCCTAGCGGAAACTAGGTGAAATGTTTCGTTTTGTTCCGCCATTACGTCAGTCTTGTCTGTGCGCCCATAGGCTTCCACCGCTTTCAGGACGAGTACTTTTTCATTTTTTTGGACGGAGAAAACTTTGGTAACTCATACTTGCCCAATTGTTTTAATATTTAACCTATATCTCTTGGTTTTTCTTAATAATGTTGGCTAATAAAGTACACTTTGTAGATTATTTTAGCATAAATGTGATTCACGTTTTATTTGATGGAACCATTGTTATAACCTTCCAAAGTTCATGTCCAGAGGACGACAATTATGGAATACTTGGGGGGCGATAATTATGGAATACTATTTCATATTTGTATACCATTTTCTAAAATGTAATTTTTATTTTTAGGGATGGAGAGAGAAATGTTCAAGAAAAAGAAAAGACAGACTGTGGGACGAGGAGAAAATTAAGAACGCGGTAGAGTATGTGAAAGAAAAAAATTGGGAATATTTACGGGCTTCTAAACATTCTGATGTTCCGCGAACCACCTTATTCACAATGTGCCAAAGTTTTCGGTAAGGCTTACCTAAAAGTTCAAACTTGAGCGAATGCTGTAAACGGCTTTAAAACAACTGGAATATATCCTTTCAACATGAGTATTTTTTGAAGGTTCCGAATTTGCTACAGATTCAGATGAGGAGATAGAAGGTTCCATCGAATGTATTACCCCTTCGAAATCTAGTGAGGAATGTTTGAAGAAACAATCTTGCTCAACTGCTAACTGCTAACCGTCTGGAATTGAGTGATTCCACATTCCAAGCTATACCTTCTGACCAGTCTTCAACGTCAGCAGCATTAATTGTGAGTCCTCAAGAAATATCCCCCACACCAATAATTAAAACAAAAAATCTAACAGAGGAAGAAGAAAAGATTAGTCAATGGTGGTCACATCTTCGCCATATAAGCTTCAATTAGAAACCAAGAAATTAACAACCAATAAGGACAAGTTTAAAAAAATAATAAAAAACATTTCCCAAGAAAATGTAATTAAGAAGAAACTTTGTAGAGAAGAATCTGACAAAGAAGTTGAGAGCGATTTCAGTGTTCAAGATGAATCGGACACAAAAAGCGTCCCTGAATCAAGTACTAACTCAGATACAACCTATTGTATTTTTTTGTAAGGGAAACTTTCTGGAAGACACCAGGGGAGAAGAGTGGCTTAAATGCTTGTTATGTAATGAATGGGCTCACACTGAATGTGCTGGGTATTCCATTGGAAGCTATGTCTGCGACTTTTGTAAGGATTAGACTGATGGAAGACCAATCATCTGAACCATTCTAATTGATAATATAACTTATGATATTATGATGAATTGTTTTCTTGTTATTTTTTTAGTTTTTGACAGTTTCTATTATTTTTTTTTTTTTTTAGTATTCCATATTTGTCACCCTTTTTAGAATTTATGACTTACCACCTTTTTTTATTTATTTAAATTTGGAGTTTGTTTCTCTTTAACATTAATGGAAAATGTTTTATATTTTGTTAGAAAACAGTAATTGGAATAATTTAGAAATAAAACATTTTTTTAAAAAGCACTGCTTGTTATATTTTTTTTGCAAAATGAAAATGGTATTCCATATTTGTCTCCTTTCCTCTACATGTTATTACGCAAGAAATACACATTCATAGCTGTTGACATTTATTCCACGTGTTTTTAAGTCTTAAGTATTGAATAAAAACTGCTTTCCATATGCAAATAGAAAATCATGTAACATTTACGATTTCTCTGTGCGGGCTGACATATTGTTTTTCAGTGCTAAGATATATTGCATGGCGTCTACCGGAACTAATAGCAGATGTGGTTAGGTTGAAATGCAGCCTGGACCAAGAATTAAGAGTAAGAAACACACAGAAATAATATCGACATGTAATAACGTGTATTTCTTGCTTAATAACATGTGTGCATCTACCCACATTTGAAGTGATTTTAGAAACACCCTCGCAGCCAAAAACATCAATGTGTACAGTATATGATATAGTTATGCTTGCAACAAACGCAATAGAACAAATTCAAAAAACTATTTGCAATAATTATTACTCTGTTACAAAAAAAAACTAATTAACTTAATGAATTATGGTCGAATTTCGACCACTGGGCGATCTCTAGTAATTATAAAAACATTTATTTGCGTAGAATGATAAACCAAAATTACCATACTGTTTATTTTCTTGTAAGGTATCTAGTAATTGTGAACTTTAATTAAAACAGTTCTGGAACCACCTTACATATTACAGTAAATTGTTTGAACCTTATAGAATTACTAGAATATAATAAAATGTTTATATGAGTTTAAAATACAGCGAAATACACTTGTGTTAGGCCTACGTCTATTCATTACTGCTTAGATGATCCAAATATGATTAAAGATTAGAAGACAGCTAACATTAGAAAAATATGCAACCATTAGGTAAATAGGGCCTGCCAGGGCTGTCGAGCTTATTGTCATAATCAAACACCCAGAAGGAAAGTGCAAGTTCTAAAATTTAGAACTTACATGATAGAAAGGGGTTTCTTGATGTATTCAATAATTTATTATGCACCCTCACTTGTGAAGACTGCAAGTTCAGATCTGGTCACCAACTGAATGTTGGAAAAGGTTCCGAAATGTTTAAGTTTCAAATAAAAAGTCTGAAGCTGCTGTAAAAAAAAAAAAAAAAAAATAATAAACTTTTAACCGTCTTAAATGTTTACTGTGATCACCAATTTACAATATGACCGTGAATTTTTATTTCATGACTTCGTATTTCCGAGATGCAGGTTCCTGTGCTTGTTAACACTACACTAGCTCGATAATGAGTTCGACCACCAACAGATATTAAGTACGCGAGATCACACACACTGATCCTCAAAATGAAGTGGCTGTCTTTTTCTGTTTCACCGCCTACTTTCACTATTGTGAACTATTTAATCAACCCGGCACCACGCCGAACATTACCTCACTATATCCCGCACTAATTAAATCGTAGTTCGCGTTTTTGCCGGAGCCGCCCATAACCCACGACTTGCCTCCCGGCCATCGCGATCGCAACTTCACGAGTCCTGCTCCCGACTGTCGAAACTCTTCACGTGACGCTCCCGGTACAGATATACCCTGTATACTTTTACAAGTGGTTATAGCAAAATGAAACCGCACGAGTTGAATAACCATGTGACTATACTTCAGTGTTTATAATATCACATAAATTGGTTATCGGAGTTCGCAGTATCGGCGCAGGTAGTCCCGTCCCAGTAGGGAGTTGCAGCCCCTTCAGCCATGATACATACGTCGATTCGGCGCGGCAGGTAGTCATAGTCCGGAGCTGTCGTAAATGGCCCTCGAAAGTTTGCGCATTAGCACTGGGTGGAAAATGACGCCTCATCTGATCCCACACGTGTCCGATTATGTACTGATACGGATTTCGGTATGGCCACGGAGTCCAAAAAACGCAGGCAGTCACAAAAAAACAATTTCCAACTGTAGACGGGCATTGCCTGTTGAAATACTGAACCAGTGAACCAGGAAGAGTAAGATATGTGGACTCAGGTTGTCACTAACGTAGCCTTGTGTCATCATCTGTGGGAATGGAGCCATACCCTATAGATCCCCAAATGATGATGCGAGGAATTGTGTTTCTCTGCACAGTACTGGCAGTTTTTATGCTCTCTAATTGGTGCAACCCTCCAACGCAACTGTCTGTGTTATGAGGTCAGTGAGAGTTGACCAAGGGGTGGGTGTACCCCTAGAACAGCGAATGCCACTCGCGGAGAAACTGTACGGGGCTACACGAGATATTGTGGAGAGTCCAATACCTGTGTCACGATGGTAGGTGCAGGTGCTTCTGGGTTGCATAATGTTTAACGTACAATACTACGACATGGTAAGAAACCTTCGACGTAAGTTCGTGCCTATACACAACCTTTTCTTGGGTTATGGCTTTACACCTCATCGACATTGAGGTCTTGAGGAACGGGAATGAATTCGGCCATTGCCTTTTGAAGGAAACATCCCGGCATTTCCCTGGAGTGATTTGGGAAACCATGAAAAACCCAAATCTGAATGCATGGACGGGGATTCGAACCGCCGTCCTCCCGAATACGAGGCCATAGCGTTACTGTTCACCCATCATGCTCGGTCCTCTACGTCCCCATTGGTTCCAACACTGGGCAATTGTGGCATTGGTATGCTCCACAAACTGGGAAAATACATGATACGACCAACCGTCGTCACTCTATCCCTGTCTAATGCGTACACGAGGAACACTCTCAATCAGTTGACTCTCAAGTCACGACTATCTCTCAATATTGCTTCACGTGTGATGAAATAAAACTTTCAGATTTCACATTATCTGCACCATTTGAGCACTCAGTAGATAGCAGTGCACTGATCGCTGAGAATATTGAAGGGACTTCAATCTTCGCTTGTTCGTTTGCCCAGTTACTGCTAATCCATTCCTATTAATTAATTTAATTAAATATCGATTAAGCGCACGCTCCGGGGGCAATTTCCCTTAACACCCATTTTTTTCCATTCTCGTACCCACCTATTTTTTCCCTTTATGAATTTCAGTTTTAAGTTGTTGGTAAAATATTAACCACATCCCTTGGTAATTTAATCCGTCACTCCCGTACCCACAAAAGAAAACTTTTTCCACACCCTTCTACCAGTGCCATTCTATGGTGATGATAATCTTTTTCCTTCTATTCGCTGTTCGTTATTCCTGTACCAACAGTTTTATAATTCAATTCCCTCACATCTCTGGTGCAGCCTTTCTTTACTCCGCTAAATGAATCATTTCGAAGCCTTTCCTATCAGATGCCTACTCTGTCCTGCGCAGCTGACTTTATTATCAAATGTAATTCGAAGTTATTTACAGTTTAGACCTTCAACAAACAGTTTATTTATGACCCTTTAATCATAAGCAACCTATGGTTTTTTGATGAATCTAATAAACTGGCTCTACTTGGCATTTATCAAAATTCCATGTTGAACTACCTAGCTAGGTATCCTACATAGGTCACCCTGCAGCTGTTCAATTCTTCTCCCATTTTTATCCTACTACATAACTTTTGTAAACAACCTAACTGTAAACCATCAACACACTCATTTATTAGAATACTGAATAGAAATCCTCTAAACTCAGTGGTAATTTCTGATTCATTCTTGTGGTTTAAGTTTTCGCAAATATTTTTCTTACCCCATTAAGGAAACTTGAAAAATGTCGTAGCATAATGGTTTTGTTAGAATTTGAATGATAAATTTTCTAAGTCAGATATTAATATTATTACTAGGGACAGCCTTTCCTCGTGTAATTGCCTTCTTCAAATGTGCTTCGCTGTTTAAACTTCCATCCATTTGAATGGCTAAATATTTCTGCACACCGAGTTAGAATCGAGTTTCATGGTAGGTTGCGATACTTCGGGCACAGAATTCTGGAGGACGTGGATTCAGATCTCCGTCTGACAAACTAGATATTGATTTTCCATGGTTTCCAGAAATCACTCCTGGCAAAAGCCGGGATGGTTCCTTCTGAACAGGCCATTGCCGAATTCCTTCCCGTTCTTCTCCCGGGAGTAATGACCTCGACGTCAACAAGTCGGAAAGCTCCAGTTGAGATACATCCTTCCCTTAAGTGACATAAATATAGTGGTGGGTGAGGACGCGGGTTCGAATCCCCGTCCGGGAATCCAGATTTGGGTTTTCCATGGTTTCCCCAAATCACTTCAGGCGAATGCCGAGATGTTTCTTTCAAAAGGCCATGGCCGAACTCCTTCCCGTTCCTTACCTCCAGTCCTTCCCCGCCTCTAATGACCATAAGCCATAAGAAAAAAAAACAATAATAAAAGACGCTGCACCTGAGTTTATTCCCAAGGTTGTATCGTATTCCTGCAAGAAACCTTGTTCTCCACCATGCAGCTGTCGCTAATCAGGACTGCATTGTTCAGTTGCTTGAAAAAATTGCTCTGGCCTGTCTCGTGGAAACGTTCCTGGAATGTAGTAGATGAAGGAGAGGAAGAGTTCTTCGACCTCGAGGCAACTGTTCCTGATGCAGTGGATGAATGAGACACAATTCATTGATAAGCCGGGGCAATCCATACGGATAAGAAATTGATTTATGACCTTTTTTGACTTATTATGTATTTATTATGACTTAATAACTTTGCGCCATAACATTATGCACTCATTTTCGCTATATTATCATCAGTAATTGAGCGAACTGGTAAGGCACTGATTTTCAAAGGCAATTGACCCAAACTTCGCCTGTGACATAACTTGCTGTGTAACATGAAGTAAGCCAGAACGATTCTGTGGTTTGGATTCTACCTTAAGCTGTAGGTTCCCTATATCCGGTACTATTACTTGGTTAGATTAGACAGCAACAAAGGAGTGCATTGCGCGGCGTATCGAAAACACAGTCACCTGGCTGCCAAACAATCCTTCGGTATCTCCCGGCCAATAATGCTGAGTGATTATTGAACTGACCATCAGTAATCAAAGTTTAGTACATATATATACTATGTCATACGGAAATACATATACATCAGTTATATATACAGGAGTTGCGGGTCATTTTGAGCGGCACAGTAGGTAAAAATTAAACTTTTAAGAAAAGTGTGAAATTTGAGTGATTTTCGAAGAATTATAGCTCGCTTAGTTTTTAGTTTAGAAAAAAGTTTTTACTACGAAAGTTGTAGGAAATTTTGTCCTATTTCAAATTGGAAATAGAGTATTTCTTGGTAGGACTCATCAGGATGGAGTTATAGACGAAAAACTAAAAAAAGTACCAAAATTTTTACATTTTTTGGCCGCAGAAAATTGTACTGAGGGTGTTGGAGGTCGAAAACTTGTTTTCTGCATTCTCTCACCGATATATACAAAATAAGAAAAAAATCTTCTACTTGAAACTATCCTGTTATTCGACTATTTGGAGAGCATGAACAAAGATTTCACAATTGGTTTTACTTCCACTCCATATGCACAAATGCAGCTTTATCAGTGAATTTATTAATTGCTGCTTGATGGCTGTTAGAACTACGTAAACGACAAGGACAGTATTTTTCTGTTTATAATCTCTTAGGGCTTGTATGTGATACTTAAAATTCACAACCCATTCCAGCACAGAGACACTAGTTTCGGAATTTGGAAAATAAAATGTTTTTAAACATTTGTTTCTAGTTTGGCATCTAATTATTTTAGTCAGTTGAGGTCTTAATGTTCGAGAGTACATGTCGAGGTTCATCTTACGAGCACAGACGGACGGTGAACTAACAGTGCATAGTAATATAGTGTTACCGAACGTGGTGGGTGAGGAAGCGGGTTCGAATCCCCGTCCGGGCATCCAGATTTGGGTTTACCATGGTTTCCACAAATCACTCCAGGCGAATGCCGAGATGTTTCCTTCAAAAGGCCAAGACCGAACTCCTTCCTGTTCCTTACCTCCAGTTCTTTTCCGCCTCTAATGACCACAACGTCGACGAGGCGTAATAAAAAAAAATAGTTTTGTAATGTGCTAAGCTCAACGTTAATGCACCACGGATTGATACTGTGAATGCTATGTTCCAATTATTTTGAATGTTTTCTCTTGAAATTTTTTTCAGTATCCTCAAAAGATAATAAGCGAAAACAGTCAGACATGGCAGTTTCATTGTTCACATGATCACTGGTTCCATCCCTACATCCTGGATAGAGTGGGCATCCTTTGGTCAATGTTTAAGTAGCGGACACCTCCTACTGTCATGACAGGGAGATCATTCTGTATCTGTAATATTTCATGAAAGCTTGGAATAGCCTTTTTGGACAAACGAATCTCTCTTTAGCTGTAGAGAAAGAGCGGATCACCAGAATTTTTCAAATGTCCACGCATTCCGCACGTTTACAATACTTTATGATGATGAAGACGATCCTCCTCCATGGAAAACTGACAATGTTCATTGCGTTCGGTCTCTTCATAAATATTGAAAAATTTGTTCTAGGTTAACCACAGTCATTGCTGCTAACGTGAAAACAGATTTTAGTTATTAGATGAATCACACGGCTATCCTTGTCTATATCAAGAATTTACTGTTCACTGTTTTAACATTTATCCGAAGCCTCCGGGGAAGTATACTCACCATTATTTGTTCAGACGACAGTGACTTACTTAATAAGTAAATGGGTTCAGTGAAGTTAATTAAAATTTTTTTACTGAATAATGATAACCTCATTTTAATAATATAAACCGTTCTATAACTTAAAGTCGAATTCCAACTTTTTTCATAACGTCAGCAATGACATTACCACTTTTTGTAGGTCGAGTAGACGTAATGGCTGTAGTATGAAGTAAGATCTCTCACCTTCATTCTCAAATTCATAAAAACGCCGAAGCTAGGAATCCATCTAGTTGGAATGACACTAGTTGAGTTCGAAATAACAGTGAATTCCCAAAATTGGCCGTTTCCTGAGGATTTCTGTTTTAACGTATCACGCTTTATTACCGCTCAAAAATCCTTTATCTGTCCCGTACGAGCGAAGTTGCAGGCAGATGCTGGTGCCTTCTATAACGATTGCCGTCACTTAGTGTTCAAATAAGAGAGTCGGGACACAGCGCTGCAACTAGGTGCTGTTTCACCATGCATGAACAGCTGTAAAACAAATTCTGTTTTGAATTTGAGGCAATTTAATATCGGATTTGATTAAATTCCTTCACGTTTATACGTGAGATTGTAGTTTTATATCATTCTGGTCTATCAGTAAATAGTTAACACAGAATAGTCATTGATGATGCCTCGAAGAGATGCCTGTAAGACAGTAAAAAAATAAAAGAAGTAGCATTGGCTTTATCTATTAACAAGACAACTCGGTATGAAAACAAATAAAAACTCACTGACATTCAAATAAATACTATAACCAAAGCGTTAAGCAACTCATATGTAAAGAATGTGAGGCAATATGCAGAGACACAAGGACAGTTGCAAACTAGATAATAGAACACATAGTAAGCACACTATATTCGCCAAACATCTCATATAAAATGATCTTTCACTAACAATCATAAACACAGAAATTCAAATTCTCATAGTCAACAACACGGACAACATACTTACTCTAAAACATAACTACCATATTCAAAAATAAAAAAAATGGTAGTAAACAGCTATTGAAGGAACACGTAAACTTCACAAAGTTAATAAACATGCACTAAACCGACAGACAAAAAGTGAAGTAAACACAAAAATCTCTCAAACCGACACATTTAAGCACTACACATAAATTGAAAACAGAACTCATTCACGCAATTTCAAAACTGGCGCAGCAACACAAAACGGAAACCGAGCATGGTGGTGTAACGGTTAGCGTTCTGGCCTCGCATTCGGGAGGACGATGGTTCGAATCCCCGTCCGGGCATCCAGATTTGGGTTTTCCATGGTTACCCAAATCACTCCAGGCAAAAGGCCATGGCCGAATTCCTTCCCATTCCTTGCCCCCGATCCTTTCCCGTCTCTAAAGACCTCGCTGTTAAGAGACGTTAAGCAGTTAAAAAAAAAAAAAAAAAAAAAAAAAAAAAAAAAAAAAAAAAAAGCAACGGGAAATCAACAAAAGAATATGATCACAGCAGACAAATGAGTTGTTCGGAGGAAAAATCGGAGATGTAAGGCTACAAATCTTAAATAATCAATTTAATAATAAATAGCAAACAACAACTAGGAAATGTTACACGTTTAGAATTACTTATAATATAATTTAATATGTTTTCAAAACAAAATGTATAAAGATTCATCACTGATGTTGCCTCGATGAGACGTGCGGTAATACAAGTAAGCAGATATAAAAACAGATGCATTAGCGTTATCCGTTAACAACTAATTATCAGTAAACTGATTTGATTTATGTTTTGTGTGGCTTGTTATAAGCTGTCTGAAAATTTTTCACTGAATGTTTCAGCAAATGGAGTACTACCAGGTGATCAGCAGCCTCGCGGCTTGATGAAACATACGCACGGCCCTGGTAATTAAACCTTAACGCAACCGGCGCATCGATTTGCGCCGTAGGTCTGGCGTAAGCCGTGACGAAACCTGGCCTCTGCATGCACGCACGCGGTTTCCATAAGCGAGCGACCTCTTACGACAGCCAATAAAACGCAACACAATTGGAAAGGCGCGATCCCATCTCACACGGCCGGACCCTCCAAATGGCACTTGAGCTCCAATGAGCCGGACCACCACTTTCGCCCAGCAGTTGCGAAACGCTGGCTGAGGGTGTGTTCCAGCTGAACAGGTGACGTAGGCGCAGCACGAATACCGCTCAATTCGACTTTTTTCTGGCTATATGCCCCGTCCACGTCGAGGTGGTCAGAGGCGAGAAAAGACTGAGGAGCAAGGAACTGAAAGAAATTCACCCATGGCATTTTGAAGGAACCATACCAGCATTCGTCTGGAGTGATATGAGGAAACCATGAAAACCCAAATCTGGATTGCCGGACGAGGATTCGAACCTGTGTCCACCTCAATGTGAGACAAAGCGTTACCCATCATGCTCGGTCGTTTATTTTGAGTTTATGCTAAAGACCTCAGCATACTTTCAACACAATAACACTTATTCAAATAAACCTTCCATTTATCTCTACATCAATATATGGTTCGATGAATTAAGGAATAAAATTATGTCACTAATGTTAAACGTAAGTTGACAGTATTCTCAACAGAGAGGTATGACACAACTACTATGTCTCAACTGGCTCGACGCTGTTAAACACATAACTGGTACAAGCTGGATGCATTGCATTTGTTCTGCTATCATCTTTCCTCACATGTGTGAGTTACCTGAAAATAACGTCCAAAAGATTTTTAACATTTGCCTTATTTCTTTAAGTATCTTACAAACAGAATATTAAAAAAAAATCTACTGATTTATTACAGATAAAAAATGTTATTTATGTCGACATTCTGTATGCTTACCACCGAGCGTGGTGGGTGAATGGTTAACGTTCTGGCATCGCATTCGGGAGGACGCCGGATCGAACCCCCTTCCGAGCATCCAGATTTGGGTTTCCCATGGTTTCCCCAGATCACTCCAGGCGAGTGCCGGGATGCTTCCTTCAAAAGGCCATGGCCGAATTCCTTCCCGTTCCTTGTCCCCAGTCCCATCCCGGCTCTAATGATCTCGATGTCGACGAGGCGTAAAGCCATAAGTAAAAAAAGATGTATGCTTACGGTACTGGAAACTTGTTTATATATTTATATATATGGAATTAAAGCGTCTGGTTAAAACGAACATGAAACCGTTCATGGTTGATGAACAGTTAACGCTCGCAATTGGTTTTCGGGAGAAAGCAAGCTAGAGCCCGGTACCGCCGTCCAGATTTCAGTATTACATGGTTTCCATAAACTTTTTTCTTACTTATGGCTTTACGCCTAGTCGACGTCGAGGTCATTAGAGGCGTTATGCGGCTGAAGACAAGGAACGGAAGGAAATCAGCCTGGCCTTTATAAGGAAGCATCCCGGCATTCACCTGGAGTGATTTCGGGAAAACCATGGAAAAACCGAAATCTGGATGCCAGGACGAGGATTCGAACCGGCGTCCTCCCGAATGCGAGGACAGAGCGTTAACCGCTCACCCACCACGCTGTTTCCATAAATTAATCCAGGCGAATGCCTTGATGGTTCCTTCAGGTGGCACTGGGCAGGGCTTTTTGCTGTACTGAACGCTGCTCACTGCGTTCAAAGCATACGAAATAGCAGCAGTCGTCGTCTTCTTGTTCTAAGATGAGTCTTCACCTTTGCCCCCACTGTGATAAATAACCGTCGCGGCATTGAATGAATGCATCTTGTAAGGCTCAGCAGCGCAATGCCTTGTCGAGGTTACCAGAGGGTCAACTAAACAAATTTAAAAAAAAAAGTGTCTTGAAGGAATGGCAATATGTCTGTAACTATGACGGAGCGTGGTGGTTGAACACTTTGAACGCTGTGGCCTTGCATTCGGCAGGACGCGAGTTAGAATCTCCGTCCAGCCATCCAGAATTGGGTTTTCCGTGGATTCCTCCAATCACTCTAGGTCAATGCGGGGATGGTTTCTTCAAAATGCCAAGGCTGAATTCCTTCCCAGTTCATTCCCGCCTCTAATGACCTCGACGTCGATGAGGCGTGAAACCACACACTGTAACTCTGGGCCTTGGACCACGTGGAACACTTATTATGTCGAGCGATTAGCTGCCGGTAAAGTATTAAACATGTAAAAAATAAAATTGGGATACGTGAAACAGTCATAGGTATACTGGATATGAGTGGTGATATCCTGTCAACTGTTCCCGCCACTCTGTACGTGTTCTCACGAGCCAGGAGTCAGCGGGCTAGGCATCTGGTACAGTATGTCGGCGACCCTCCCTTTCCGTGGGAAGCGGATGGGAGGAAGTGGTTTGAATGCTGAACACAGGAAGGGGAGGTAGGCACAGGAAACGTCAACTGACGGGGTTGACTGGACGCTAGCTACCCCACGCTCAGCTGAAGACGGAGCAGTCCCATATCTTCCATTTGGGACCTTTATGAAACAATGTTGCGTTACATGAGTTTCTGCCACTCCGGATCCTGACATTAAATACATCGTCCACATTGTATGAAAAATTATCGACGGAAATATCTATTTAATTAAAACACTGAGACTTCAGTCCAAACCCCGTTTGGAATAATTTAACTAAAATGTTAACGCTCATTCCAGATAAACCAATTTCCAATCGAGAATTTTATTAGTTACACATAATACCTTATCAGCGTCACTACAGTCAGTGAGAAATGCCAATCAGTATAGGGAACAGAATAACTGGAGTGACAGACACACTGTTCGGCACAATGCTGCATACATTAATAGCAAAATTTCGGCTATGGGAGGGCTGTTTTGTTCATGGTTTATATCAGTCTGTCTATCCGATAACATTCATAATACGCTGAAATTCATGGTAGTCAGTAAATAGTCTATGTATATATTACATCTTCTTTAAAATACGGTAAATAAAACAACTGTCACCGTGAAAGTGTTTATTTAAAAATTTTCAGCAGTTACCTCTGAAATATCCTCTTCAGAAAAATAGGTGTATCACTCTAGATAACACAAATTCAGCTCGCAGAAACAGTAGAAATAAATACATTTAGAACGTAGATTAATTTTTGTTTACCCCAGGGCCCGGTTACAGGTTTTTTCCAACATTTAAGTGGCTTCGTGCAGTTTGTTTTTACTGGTTCAGAAACGTGTTGTGTATTGAACAGGCGGTGATATCTGCAGCAAGGATATTGCCGCCTCACATGTCAGTCGCAGTGGTTCAACTTCTAATCATGCGAGACAAACATTGCCCTAATATGTGAGGTTTACATTCCCGCAAAAATTCATCAGTCACTCCACAAATTTAGAAGAAATGTCAAAATGACTTTGTTATGAGAGTAGTTCTCGGAATCAAGAATAGATTGAAATTTTAGGACAATTTCGTGACGATCCCTCTCTACAGACAGGTCCTAACGATGTTCTGCTGTATCAGCAATCGAGTTCTTCGTGGACCCACATCTCGGAGAAGAGGCATTGTCAAAAATTGATGTGAGGGTGCAACCACTGGCAACTAGAGGAACATTTAATTTATACCCATATTCCATCAAAACCTGATGATCAAGTCAATTGGTTCCTACATATGTAAATGTTGGTTCACAAGTAAATACCGTACCTAAATATGCATATATTTAAACATGTAAATAATTAAATGGTTAAATACGTAAAGGTGTAAATAGTTAAATGTAGAAATACAAATGTATGTGACATGGGTGTATGTATTCCTAAATATGTATATACTGAAATATGCAAATATTTAAATATATTGATAGGTAAATATGTAAATATAAATGTATGTGACAGGATTGTATGACTAATTCAAATGTATATAGTTAAATAGGCAAATATGTATATAGATAAAGATGGAAATACCCAAAATGTAAACAAAATGTACATAGCTTGACTGCATGGCTACTTGCCAAATGCCACAAATAAAAAATAAAAATAAAATAAAAAATAAAAAAAAAACATTTAATTTAATTGTAATGGAGAGCACGTTCCTCTGGCAATTCCCTATAGACCTATTTTTGCTGTTTCCTGTTACCGTCTAATTTTGTCCTCTACGAATTTCAACTTTACATTCTTTCAGCGTTTTTGACAAATTATTCATCATTTCTCTTGGTAATTTATTCTAATCCAGGACTCCCTTACCTATCCTTATCTTTTTGACTTGTGCTTAGGACTTCAGACTGGGCAAAATGGAATTAGAATACGCTTTAATAATCTCTAGTATTTGCACCCTACGCATTAAACTGAGACTGGAAATACAAAACACTAAAGCTTCTATATTATTCTTTCTATCACTTTTTTTGTGGTTTTCCACTCTTACAACTGGTTCGGATATCCTCTTTGGCGTCTTTAGCTTAACAAAACATTGAATTTCGCATATCTTAAATGATGTCCGTTACGTTTCAGAATTCTTTTGTGTTTTTAATTTTTTGAGAGCATTAGTGCTCCGCGAATCGTGATAATCAAGCAATGAGAACACCTGTTAATGCACTCGCTTTCGTTTAGGGGATTTTCATCCGCTGTCTTGTTTATATGTCGTAAACGCAAGCTTTGCAGCCGGTGGTGAATATCAACTTCGTATCATTCACAAATGTTGCATGAAGTTTCTGTATACCGGCGACAAGAGGACTCCTGACTTAAAATGTTATGCTAGTTACGTACTGACGCGTATTTTCTTTGAACGTTTCTTGACGATTTCCTCAAACAGCAGTACTTGTTACCATAAAATGATAGAGCAGCTGGAATGGGATTCAGTGGAAGACAAGAAGATGGTGAAGAGAGTCGTGGGCGTGTACAAGGCGTATATGGGTAATCAGGCATGGAAAGATGTTGCTGACAGAATTAAAAAGGGTGCATGGAAAGGAAAAAAATGACGATGACCCCAAGCTGGCATACTACTTCAGGGATAAAAGTGTGAGAAAATTTTCTTTTGTAGATAAGGGACTGTAATAAACTACAGAAGGAAATAATGAACACTTTACCAAAAAACAATGAAGGAGTTTAGAGTTGGAAGGGCAGGGATTGGTAGATGGCAAAAAGTCTTGACATGGGAAGATGGGGGTGGAGGAAGATTGCGACAGGAGTGTGTGTGGGAGCTCCGTTGAAATTGAAATTAAATTAAATTATATCTTTGAATGCAACCTCGGTTCTGTTTAATGTGGCTGCCCCGTATGAAGTTGGGTAATTGGATTAAATTAATCACACATAGACTTTGGATTCAATATTAAAATTACTAAATAGTAGATATAGAAATATGACAAAGTATGAGTTGTAAGAAGGTGTAAGAAGACTCTTTTAACATTGTTAATAAGTCACTATTGAAAGACACGTATCAGCAAGTTTTAAATATTTTCTTTTCTAATGTCTTTCAAAAGTGCTTGGTTTGAAGTCAGCTTTCATTAAAAAACATTCATTAAAAAAAATCAGTTACTGAATATTTTGTGATGTATGTAAAATGGACTTTTTTATTTCTTCATGTAGGATATCAGAACAGAAAATAAAATATACTTTAATATTTTTATTTTACGCAGTGCCTTGCCCTTTATTCGGAACTGTGTATTAAAACCTTAATAGCTTAAGGTGTAAATGGAGAATGAGAACCATTCAGCCACCGATCCTTGAGGGACCTCAGTGTCTATTTCGCCTCTGGTTTTTTTTTTTTCCTAAGATATGAGGAAGTCTTTACAGTTTTATCAATTGAAGAGTAGAAATCAGTTTGGTAGAAATCAAAATTGCATGTTATGATCATGATATACGAGGATAAGATCATGTTATCGCAACTTAACAGAAGTGCAACGATTACCGTAGGAGAAACGTGAACCTAAGGAAGATTTTCTAGATTTCTTGGTAGCTTCAAAACTGCTAGTTTCTGTTTGCAAACGGACAATAAGATACGAGATTATTTGACTTACCGTCTATAAAATGAAGCTCAATCACGAAAGTCTCACGGTTGGCTTTTAATGGAGTCATAGCAACTGCTAATTATTTAAATGGAAAGTTGTAAGAACGCAGTACAAGTGGTTTTGTGTTAAAATCTCCGTTACCTCTGGCGCTCATACACAATACTATTTTTTTCTGACGTTAAAAACTTCTTCAAATATTTGCAACGACGCGTAACATTGCTAAGTGGTGCTAATCTTAGAGATATTTCCGTTACCGCTCTCTTTAGAGAGTCTATTTTTATTTGCCTTGACCTTCACAGATAATCTGAAGAAGCACGTGCTGCAGTTTTTATCACTGAATTCATAACATTCACATGATTTGTACTGAAAGACTTATTTCAAATTATAAATGAAAACTAAGCACTTTTATGCATGATGAAATTATTATGAGGTTTCTCAATCAAACATTGAGGCTGGAGACTTTTATTCAATTTTAGTGAGTAAAATAGTTACTTTCAAAACAATTAATATATGAAGCTATCACAGCAACAACAAATGACGTGAACCTGCTTTACGAATGCTCTTTTTTTCTGTTTCAATATTGTTCACTCATTATTTGTTTCGAAATTGTGGTCGTTGCTGTCTGACAGGGTAAGGAGAGTTTATTAGTATGTCTTTAAACAACGCTTGGAGAAGCTCTAGGTGGAGTAGTGCCAACATAAACCATATCAAAACAATCACTCTGAGAAGTATTTAGTCTTTAAAGGCTATGAGGATGCATGGATATGTGTTTAACGCTAAATTTGTTATCATCTCTTCCTTACGATTTCATAACTACTTTTGACAACGTTAAATAAGATCATATGTTTAAAACCATGGAGCATCCTGATCTATTTAACCTTTGTAATCCGAATAGCATTGAGAGGGAATCAACAGCTACAAAAATAATGATACATGGCTGTAGCTTATCTACGCTAATATTCAACTACTATCAATACTAAAGAACAATGAAAGTTACGAAAAAAAACTTCTAAGTTTAATTCTGTCAAACCAAAAATAATCTGTTCATTACAGTCCAATGCACATATTTTCCTAGAAGCTGGTGATGGTGTGGCTAAATAAAGTAAACAAGTGGCACTTATAGAATTTCTGGACTTGATTTGGCCTAAACAAAGCGATATAAAACAACATTTACGAATTTAAGAATAAATCATTAAAAAAAAACCTATATATTGAAATTCAAAACAGTTCAGCGGAAGAAGAAGAGGATTCTGTTGCTTGCAAGTAAAATTTAAACTGGAGTCCGAAGCAACTATTGTATATGTAATTTTCGTATGTCATTTCTTCTGCAGATGTTTCTTAAAATAATAGATTATTATTTTATAAAACGACAATGTAACTGTTAGAATTTCTGTTTATTTTCGTGACGCGTTTCACCTCTCGTCGAGGTATCTTTAGCGATCGAATGAATTAATTACATTTCTGTGGTGAGGTGTGACCTCAACCAGTGTGTCACTTCCAACGATGTATGTGATTATAATGACTGGAGGTAACCAATCTCTTCCACCTTTGCCAGTCAGGTCATGTTTATGCTGCTTTTATGATTGGCATTGTACCTTCGAATCTGACACTCGATTATGAACAATTACCCCAGGAGGAAATTCTGTAGTTTTTCCTTTTTTTGTGTTCATATAAAGGTCATTGAGCATTGAGGCAGATTATGGGAAGGAATTTGGCAGTGGCCTTTTGAAGAAAGTAAACTGCATTCATCTGGAAAAAATGAAACGCGAAATCTGAATGGTCGTGCCGGGAGTCGTACCCACGTCCTCGGAACCCAGACCCGAGTGTTAACCGCTCAACCACTCGGCTGTTTGAATGAAACCAACGGACGACTTGAGCGTGCTCAACGCGACTGTGACGCATCAATAATCTATTGAATACGTTAAGCTAAGTGCCTGATTTTCCGACTTGATACTGCGGTTCTAAAATCGGATGAAGTAAATTAAGAAAATCATATTGCTTTTTAATTGATGGAATTGTTATTGAGTTTAGAGGGTTATAGCTCTTGGAATTAGTGCATAGATCTAAAGATTCTGTTCAGCACAGACACCGCACATCTCGCATCACTGATATTCAGTAAGTACTAACAAATCTCCTCAACATCCAGATTCATCATCATCATAATGTGTCTACGGGCAAAGAAAAAAATAAAGTTTTAGCAACAACATGATAAAAGTTGTTATAAGACGTGGTGACAGAGCTCTCGGCTTCTACCAAGGCTAGACCTAAAGTTTAGGTAGGGTGGAATGTGATGCTCGGAGAGTTTATAGCGTACTTCGTATTCCAAAATAAGCTTCGTCATGGTTGAAGTCATATCAGGTGTTCATAGGTATTCCTGACTGAAACGAATACATTAACTTTTGGTGGCAGGCACCAAAACAATGAACGGCGACACAGATCAGTCACCAGGTGAGGCGATTTCGTTTCGGTTACGATGAAGAACGAAGCATCTTCCCGAAGTTTGATATTAAGAAAAAGACATCATTTACCTACAAAACTATTGAGTTACTGACGCTCACTTCAAATCTTTTCACTTGTAGTCGTTCCGACTTATCAATGTTTGCAGACAAAAAGTAACAGATTAGAGGGTAGAGATAAAACTATGTAGCATTCGTATCGTTTAACCAATGGCGTTGATCCCATCCAGAATGTGAGTTGCTGACGAATGAATGGAGAAATGAGGAAACATTTAGTGCGCTGTGGTTTGGTAGCTCATAGTCAAAAGCAAGAGCTTTGAACACGGGGACCATAAAGTACGCGATAAAGAAAAGAAAAAACCATGCGTGAGGTCATCATCGTGAGTGTTCTGCCCTAAGGCAAGTGTCTGCTCTCCACGCTCCCCTGTCTTCTGCCAGCCTCTTCATGTCCACGTAGTTTCCGTTTCCTTTGATGCTATCTGTGATCTTGTACCTCTTTCTTCCTCTCACCCTCCATCCAGCATTAAATTATTTGTTGGAAAAAGTACAGTGCCAAATCTGATGCATAAGGGATGCAGTGAACAATGGCAAGTTCTTTAAACATCTACTTTCCTCCTTCAGAAAAAACATTACTAAGAATTTCCAGCTTGTGTGCTTCTGCGTTCAATTTTTATCGATTCCGTTGTTCCTCCGATATTTTAATGGTAGGTAATAGCTTTTGTTATGCATAGGAAGACTAAGTAAACAGAATTTAGTAAGCTAAGAAGTGGTGACGGAGTGGGCTAGTGAGTTGCGTCAGAGCTGAGGTCCCTCTGTTCTCACGGTACCGCTGACTTGGCCCCCGTCAGCACGTAACCACCCCTGTTCTTTTTATCGCCGACCGTTAGCACTGTACAGACATTCACCATCCGCCCAAAACTAATTTCTGAATCAAACGTCTTTTTAGACATTTACGAGTATTACTGATTTTTAACTCAGTTATCTGGTCGTAATCAACATTTTAGGCGTCAAAAAACTCTCAGTAACCACAATAACTACCCTTTCTAATATATATTGAAGAATTTGTAACGGATCTCTCGTAATAGTGTATATTTGTACAGCCTCACCGGAAGGTTGTGAAAGTATACATAAACACAGAAAATCATATGGCAATGTCAAAAATGGATTAAAATGCTTAATCTATTAAGTTTTTATTTAATTTTATTGAGATAAAAAAGTGCATAAATCAGGTCGCAATTCCATAGCTGAGCTTTCACTCAAATACTTTGTAGTGGATTGGTCGGTGGGGGGAGATTAATTGCTTACCTTACATAATTTAAATCGCCACCTTCCACTACCATCTGCAAAGCGTATATAGTAATTTCAAGAAACAGAGGTGAAACAATTACTTCTGTTATTAATATTTGAAATGATCCTAAAATTATGGTTTATTTGGTTCTCATTAATTCTTACAGACAGAGGTATATTTGTTGTTAATCTTAAACATCTGTCTGTTCAAAATAAAATTCAACGTAATACATCGTCTTACAGTTGCGATATAGCAAACAAACAATTATCGTGAATTGAAGCTAAAAAATTGTAATACATGTACATGAACTTTACAAAGATTTACAAATTTCATATGCAAGTGAAGCAAACACTCTCTTATGCATATTGAGAGCGATTTTTGTTTTACAATAACAAGTAAGCATCAGATTTGACTGGATTTCATAGGCCACAAGGGAATTAATTTGTTCCCACAAAGAATAGTTATTGAAAGTTTCCAAACATGGAAGTCTGTCTTTCAATTCAAACTGGAAAAAGAAAAAAAGGGCACTCGGCTTTTAGACACACCTAACTCAGAAATTTATGTCCGGCGGCACAAGAACTCTTCCTCATTAGACCGTTAAAGGGCTGTCTCAATGATTCGCCAGAGTACACACTGTTTCTGGAGGTATAATTACCGTGTCTATCTGGCTACACGAAGCGTCGCAACAAGGGTGTTATCGTCACTCAAATTGCGCACCTGTCCAGGTATTGCAAGGCACTTGTCAGCCAGCACATGTGACAACATCGATCGGACTTGGCGCTAAGTCATCCACGCCTCCAGAACGGAATCACCAATGCTGCTCCGGCAAGCAGAGGCCTGACCGCTCGTCCTGGACGAAGTAAAGTCTCCTCGCTCATCCAGAAGGTCCCTCTCTTCTCCGCGAGTCCACGCCTATTTTTTCCTCGAGGTGTATCATGGAAAGATAAAATTTGTAAAATTTCCAATTACTTCAGGAAATAAACACATAGGATTGACTACGCAAAAGTTTTCCCTCTTTGCTGGCGAAAGCATTGCCTTTCATTTGCATAAATTGCTTCGGGTTCTATCGGTAATCCTCGGGAGGATGCGTAGGAATAATTTTTTCCCACGATACACCGAGCGAACGGTGCATTCAAGGATTCCTTCTGCAAAAATTCCAGTGACCACCCTTTCTCACCGCTATTAGCGTCGCCTCGCCAGCGATAAGCCCCAGCTTTTGTCTCGGCCTACCAGTCACTTCCGGCTTACGTCAGACTGTCGCTCACGCTAAGAGAACTCTTCGCTACACGCGGATTCCTGTCTCCAGCTCGAAAAAGAATTTCAATTTATTTCCTATGTTTATTAAACTAAACTCAACATTAATTAATTTAAATTTGTTGGAGATGACCCATACGAGTCATCTTGCTACAACTTGTACCTCATTTTTTTCGATTACCGTCTGGAATAGTAGACGTAATTGGATTCCTTCTATAAAAAGCCGTTTAAGAATATTTGCGAGAGTGAATGACCTCATGTTGAAAGATGAGGACATTGGACGCTTGCCGAATTCCTCGAAGATTTCTTCAATTTATTAATCGAAAGATAACGTTTTTGCCTGTCATTGGCTGTGAGGAAGTGTGCCCATCTGATGATAGTGTCTCCACCGACCGCTTCTTACATTTCTGTCAGTTTCCTAAGCTAACCTAATAGCAGAACGTGTTAAAATCTATCTGTGAATCCCACAAGCTATGTTCTCGATGATAAGTTTTAATTTGTTTGCATGGAATGTGCAACTCTCGAGGCGCATATTGGGAAGGATTTCAGGATTTTGATAGATGATTTTGGAAAACCGCCTAATTCGGTAACCAAACCGATGTGGACGAGGCGAGGCTTGAACGAGGTCCCGTTGTTCCTGCTCAGTTGATATGACACTCACACCACACTTACGAGTACGTTATTGATGAAACAGATGCACATAATTGACAATAAACAGGCAAACATTTTTAGCAAAATAACGGTAAAAGAAAATCATCTTCTTCAGGAGTGAGGCTTTTTTTTTTTGTTATTTATGTCAGAACGAGATCACCATTTTTTTTCTCCTGGTGTAGCAGGTCTGTACATCTACTGCTAACCTGCGTCTTTGATACCTGGGATTTCATCACAGCTCATACAAATCAGTTTCGTGGTTCAAAAATTGAGCTAATAAATATTTTAAGTTTTAGTTTTAAATTTTCTTCAATGTGTAAATAGATCGTACGCTTTGGATGCTTATTAGTGAAGCTATGTTCTTTAATATTACATCATCTACCACTCTACCATCGATATCACTTAAATGTTGGAATGATTAACCCTTAAGGTCATTGATACTCTGTTAATTCTATGGGGCTGTAAGTGGTTTTAATGCGGGTGAACCATAAGGTGAAAATTTTAAATAAATCGACAGCAATTAAATCCGCTGATATGTTTAGAAGGGAGCTGGAACGATTCCCAAGGTTTCAGTTTTGAATGAATTTTAGATCGTAAAGCTCACAGAATGACAATAAATTGACATACTGGCCTTGAGAACAGGCTCTACTATTCAAACCATAATTAAATTTAAAAAAATTTGTCTGGTAGAAAGAACTGACGCTTGCTCGAATTTCTTGCATGGTTTAGTGCGACAGTTTATTAACATCTGGTGGAGGCTGTCCTGATTTGATTGGCCACTTGACTGGTTTCCGGCCTTGGCGCTCTGTGGCCTGCTGCAAAGGCCAAGGCTCCGCCACTGCACTCCCAGGAATTCCCGGATTCGAGCGCCAGACGCAATGCTTACGCAACGCACGACAACACCACAGCACAAACGGGAAGCTGCTGTTGTCGATGTCTGTTGGCTCATTATCATTCTTTGTAGCTCATTACGAATTTGTTAACAGTTAATCCACTAATAGGATCAAAAGGTGTAAATCAACCGATTTGTAATAATTACTCTGTTCCCATTTGAAGAGTAATGGGGAAAACCCTGACAAATAATTTCTTTTTTCTTAGTTGTTGCTGGAGCTCGATTCAGACTGACTACACAAATCAGTTGAGAGGTTGGAACAGAACATAAACTATGCATATGAATGGATATACTGGAAGTTATGCTGTAAAGAGAAAGACCGAGAGAAGTCAAACTAAGCTGCTTTTTCTCAAGTTTTATAGTGTGGTGTGACATAGAACCACATTAACTTGAGGTATCTGGGCAACGAAACAAGGCAGGCATTATGCTGGCCTGGCTTAGCGAAAATTCCAAGTTGGACTTTCTGCAGGACAGGGATCAGCGAATTCTCCATTCAGGCTGGAGAAAGACGAAACACAATAGGACTTGCCAGTTTGAAAAGGCATATTTACGACCTTTCACTTCTCAGTATGGGTCGGCCGCAGTTCTGTGCATGGACAGCGTTGACGGGTGAGATATATATCGCGTGACCAATTGCAGATACGTGATAACGTCAAGACACGCCAAATTAGAGATTCTGTGAATGCTCACTGCGAGAAACTAGGAAGAACGAGTGAACACGAAAGAAATACGACAGTTTCAGAACAAATCCTCCAACCCAGTCAAAGGAAAGATATGTTGAACTTGAGTGTGCTTGGAGGGGCGAATGTTTTGCCAATAGCATTTTAGTTTATAGAATAGTTATTATTTTTGGTATAATGTTGTTTCATGTCCGCCAATGAGGAGAGAGGCAGGAACTCCTACATCGACGATAGGACCAAAGAAAATCACCCAAGGAGAAGGAGCAAGATCCCGAGGTTTTAAAAGGTGGCGCAAGATGCTCTTCGTGGTCTTTTTGGGTCTGACTGGTTCGTCTTCACTTGCGCTGGTGCACAAGAACGACCTAGAAAGCCGACAGCATATCATACGTTTGGTTGTGTCTTCATTTTGAGTCACAAGGTGACACATAAATTCGGGGGGGGGGGGTCGGAGTTTGCTGACTACGACACTGCCGGATAGACGGTAAATAGACAAACATTGCACCAGTTAATAATATTGTGTTTGCCTTTTAAACCTCCGTGGTTACCCAACATAACACTCTGAGCGGAGAAGTCCGCACGATAAGAATTCTCACTCTCCGATATATATTAGCTGTGGCATTTTATAAATTGAATTCAATAGTTTCTGTGATTGAAACGAAGGACATTACCTTTTACCAAATAATCTCATTACGTGTCCTGCCGAAAACTGTTAGTATGTATATGAAAATCAGAGCGGATTTTTTGTTGTCTTGTATTACTTAATTTTAATGGTTATTAATGTAGGTCAAAGGTTTTGTTTGTGAATAATTTTTGATTTTTTATCATTATTAAATTTAAATCATCTTTTGTCTGTTGGCCTTCATTCAAAGAATATATTGTCAGGTTATGACATTTTCAATCTTATTAGTGATCAATAAATCATTTTGAGAAACCCTTTTCAGTCCACAATATGAATACTCATTTGCATTTTGGTAAATTTAAAATAATAATTAATTACTATTTATTATGGCGGTATACCGTACTGCTTCAATAGGAATTGACCAAACTGTTTTTTCTCCCCTTTTCTTCATTACTAAGTCGGTTATTTTCTTTCCAAGTGAACAATTTAATTTCAATTATGTCCCTTCACACATATCTTCCCATGTCATGATTTTTTACCACCCTCCTAGCACTGCCTTTAAGAATTCCAGTTTTAAACTCCTTCAGTGTTTTTGGTAAATTGATCATTACGTCCGTTGATGATTTATTATAGTCCCTGTCTCCATTACCATCAAAAAAAAAAATTTCCACTCCCTGCCGCCAGAAATGAAGTGCCATGGCGCATCAAGACCTGTGGTACGCAGTATGTGAGAAAACAACAATGCTGTGTTAGATTGAATCTGCGTAAATTAACAACCAGATTTATCTTCAGAAGTGGTCGAGTGTAAGCAATATGCAACGCTCATTGCTGTACTCTATATCTCGAGAAGAAGTAGTCCACTGCATCTGGAAACGACGAGCTCTTAAGACTTAGCAGGGAAGCAGTTTTCTCGTAGTGGCAGGGTCGCGGGAGCGAACCGTGTCTCAGTCTAGCTGTAATCACAACTGCATCGCTCAAGTAAGGGAGTGCCACTGGGTAAAATGTTTTAATGATGACACTGAAACCAGTCATTATATCGAATAGTTCAGCTATTGTGAGAAAGCTCGGGCAGCACCGTGTTCATGTATCTGTGCATGATGGAGCCAGTTCTGTCAACGGACGTAACTGCATATTGTCAAATTTCCGGGGCAGATTTCATCCACGTTTAGATATTCACGATATCTGGGTCCATGTCACTTGAAGGGACCCATACAGGTTTAAGAATATGCCAGTTGCATGTCTCCAAGAAACATTATGGGATTAGTCACAGACAATCATATATATTATTTCTATAAGGTATTTTTCTGTCACAAGGCTGTATCTTCTTTCATACTTAACCGAAATCAATGAATGAGGTGTCATTTTAAAGCTTATGGTCTCCACTTTGGTCACATCATATTTTAAGAAATGAAGTTTTCGGAATTCGACCCTTAAAGGGCAAAAATGTCAATCTTTTTAAAATGCTGTTTTCTGTGTTACGAGTCATTTATCTCCCAGGATTGTAACGATTCGCTAAGCTCCCTGTTATATATAACTTTTTATTGTATATAAAGTAAAGGAATAGAATATT
This sequence comes from Vandiemenella viatica, assembly GCA_031002005.1. Lineage (NCBI taxonomy): Eukaryota > Metazoa > Arthropoda > Insecta > Orthoptera > Morabidae > Vandiemenella > Vandiemenella viatica. The sequence goes on from JARYHS010008075.1 coordinate 75,209,402, forward strand.
TTTCCATTTCTTGGGATGTCCACTGCATGTTCGAAAGATGCGTTTGAAAGGATAAGAGGCAAGGATTTTACGCTTCAGTGAAGGGCAGACGCACTGGCGCCTTTTGGGCAGAATGTTAAGAGGATTAGGGATTTCTGGCGGGCAACCGGTAAACAGAATTCCTTCCTCCCGAAGGAGACATCGGTTCTCGAAGATTGCCGAGACTTAACGCGGCGAAGAGAAGCACAGATCACATGACGTCAGATGGTCAGCCAATCAAAGGGAACATAGCACTAAGATTCGGGGAATTTTATGTTCTATGTCGTCTTCGAGCCACAAGAGGCGGAGTCAGAGTTTACCTCCGCGCCGTGGAGAAAAAGACGAGACACTTCCTGCCTGACTTCCCTCCAGTTGGGAGCCCAGACAAGTCACTGGTGACTTGCGGTCCATGTCTGCTGGGCTGACTTGTGTCCTGGAGACCATCTGAGGCGCACTTCTGACTTGCGACTTGCCGCATATTGCTGGCGTGGCCAGTTACGACGCTCAGCGCTACCTGCCGTGGAACGAACGGTAATGTGTTTCTTCGAAGCCATTCAGCCTGCAACTTCCGTGAAACTGTACCCGTAAGCGCATCTGAGATAAAGATCCTTGCTCTGATCTGATAAACCACTGAGCTAGACTGTGTAACTGTCGAATGCAGGTTAATCATTCGTGGCGTCCCAACCTATTAAAATTCATTATTGTTTGCCATCATCATAACTGGTAACATACTTTGTATTAGAATAATTGTGAGATTTTTAAAGTACAACTATACTTGTTTGCTTGCATTTAAAGGGCTCATTGTACGTCTGAGCGTTGCTTAGAAAATTGCAAAACCTCTTGTTTATTAACGTAATGGTAAATACGCTCAGATTTGTAGATGCCATTGTAAAAATCTTTATTAAAATGTCTTTTTGTGACAGTTTTCAAATCCCAGAATCATCCAATTCTCATTTAAATAATTTACATTTTGACATTCAATTATAGTATTCTATATAGCGTAAAAATATTAAGAATTAATTAATAATTCTCCCCCCCCCTGGTGATACGCTACAGGATACGTATATGAAATCGTTTAATGTAGTATCATTTTAAAGATTAAGATCTCCGCTTTTAGTGACGTCATATATTAAGACAGATATTTTTCGGAATTCGACCCTTAAAGGGACAAAGTATCAATATTTTTGCAACGCGTAATTGTGTCACGAGCGGTTTATCTCTCTTAATATCTAACCGATATAGATAAATGAGGTATCATATTAAAGATCGAGGTATCCGCCGTGGTAACATTATATTTCAAGAAAAGAATTTTTCGTTTTTCGACCCTTAAAGGGCAAAAATGGCGATTTTTCTGAAAAGCGTTTTTTGCATCTCGAGCCATTTATCTCCCTGGATATCTAACCAAATTCGATAAATGAAGTAGGATTATGAGGAGTAATGTCTCAGCTTTGTGACATGATATATTAAGAAAGAATGTTTTCGGAATTCAACCCTTAAAGGGAAAAAGTATAAATTTTTCAATAACGCATTGTTGTGTCACGAGTGATTTATCTCCCTTAATATCTAACCGATATAGATAAATGAGGTATCATATTAAAGAATAAGGTTTCCGCCGTGGTAACATTATATTTTGAGAAAGGAATTGTTCGTTATTGGACTCTTAAAGGGCTAAAATGTCAACTTTTCTAAAATTCGATTTTTATGTCTTGAGAAATTTGTCTCCCTGGATATCTAACAAAAATCGATAAATGAAGTAGGATTATGAGGAGTAATGTCTCAGCTTTGTGACACCATATTTTAGGAAAGAATGTTTTTGGAATTCAACCATTAAAGGGAAAAAGATTAAATTTTTCAATAACGTATTTTTGTATCACGAGCGATTTATCTCCCTTAATATCTAACCGATATAGATAAATGAGGTATCATATTAACGAATAAGGTTTCCGCCGTGGTAACATTATATTATAAGAAAGGAATTGTTCGTAATTGGACCCTTAAAGGGCAAAAATGTCAATTTTTCTCAAATTCGTTTTTTATGTCTTGAGCTATTTATCTCCCTGGATATCTAACCAAAATCCATAAATCAAGTAGGGTTATGAGGATTATGTCTCAGCTTTGTGACATCATATTTTAAGAAAGAATGTTTTTGGAATTCATCCATTAAAGGGAAAAGTATAAATATTTCTATAATGCATTTTTGTGTCACGAGCCATTTATCTCCCTTGATTTCTAACCGATATAGATAAATGAGATATCATATTAAAGACTAATGTCTCTGCCGTGGTAACAATATATTCTAAGAAAGGAATTTTTCGTTTTTCGACCCTTAAAGGGCAAAAATGGCGATTTTTCTAAAATGCGTTTTTTGTATCTTGAGCCATTTATCTCCCTGGATATCTAACCAAAATCGATAAATGTAGTAGGATTATGAGGAGTAATGTCTCAGCTTTGTGACATAATATTTTAAGAAAGAATGTTTTTGGAATTCAACCATTAAAGGGAAAAAGTTTAAATTTTTCAATAACGTATTTTTGTGTCACGAGCGATTTATCTCTCTTAATATCTAACCGATATAGATAAATGAGGCATCATACTAAAGAATAAGGTTTCCGCCGTGGTACATTATATTATAAGAAAGGAATTGTTCGTAATTGGACCCTTAAAGGGCAAAAATGTCAATTTTTATAAAATTCGTTTTTTATGTCTTGAGCTATTTATCTCCCTGGATATCTAACCAAAATCCATAAATCAAGTAGGGTTATGAGGATTAATGTCTCAGCTTTGTGAAATCATATTTTAAGAAAGAATGTATTTGGAATTCAACCATTAAAGGGAAAAGTATAAATTTTTCTATAATGCATTTTTGTGTCACGAGCCATTTATCTCCCTTGATATATAACCGATATAGATAAATGAGGTATCATAGTAAAGATTAAGGTCTCCGCCATGGTCACATTATATTTTAAGAAAGAATTTTTCGTTATTCGACCCTTAAAGGGCATAAATATCAATATTTCTAAAATGCGTTTTTTTGTGTCTCAAGTCCGTTGACAATTAAACAAAATTGATAAACGAGGTATCATTTAAAAGATTAAGGTCTTCGTAATGTCTTCGGTTCCGTTACCACATTTAAGAAAGAAATTTTTAAAAAATCTAATCTTAGAGGGCAAAAGGATTAATATTTTTACAACGCATTTTTCTGTCATGAGCTATTTATTTCCCTTTATACCTAATTGAAATCAATAAATGACGAATCGATTTAAATATTAAATTATCCACTATCGTCACATCATATTTTAAGAAAAAACTTTCTCCAAATTACACCCTTGAGGGGCAAAAATAACATCATTTCTCAAAACTTTTTTTTTTTACCTTGCTTGATAACTAACCGAAATCGATAAATGAGGTATCATTTTAAAGACCAAGGTGGCTGCTTTGGTCACACAATATTTTATAAAAGAAATTTTTTGTAATTCGACCCATAAAGGCCAAGAGTATCAATATTAGTTATAGAACATGTTGATTTTTTAATTTTTTGTTTTTATTATATGCCTTTTATCTTCTTCGATACCTCCAGCTAGGTAAAATCATAAATTAAGAAAAAAATGTTCAGAATTTGGTGCTAAAAGTGGTAGCGCGTATGAGACTGTTCAGAGCCAAGTACCCAGATTTCAGCAGCGGATATCACAGAGAAGTCAATAAACTTTTTTTATTCAATAAGTAGTTTTTCGTATATATTTTTTTCATTTACGGAAACACTGTCGTTTTGCTATACAATTCCAATGTAATCATTTTATTCGCTTAGCAACAAATATCACAGAGATGTTGATATGTTGTGTGCAGTTTGTTAAGGTTGGTTTTATTCTACCAAGGTCAGTGACAGTATGTCATAAATAAAGTGTGTTTTAAATTTTCCTAACTGTTTCACAATATGTTTTAAGTATTTTGCTGTGTACACACTTTGACAATAAATTTGGCCGCCCCTGAAAAAATCTATCACTCTTATTTTGCATAATCTGACATCAATGTCATCCTAAGAAACAGTAATGCAATACTAGCTTGCCAGTATTGCATTACTATTTCCTGGGATGACATTGATGTCAGATTGTGCAAAATAAGAGTGATAGATTTTTTCAGCGGCGGCCAAATTTATTGTAAAAGTGTGTACCTATTACACTAAAAAAAATATTTGCTACAAAACTACGGTTCTACCATTCATTATATTACAAGCATTCAACCTCACTATTCGTCTTATTTTATTCGCGAAATTTTCACACGGGTCGTCTAGTCGACACTTAATTTGCAAACTTATTTCCATGATTGATGCATCAGTGCCCATGATCGAAGATCTTTCAAATATTTTTTACAAGTATACGTATGAACATGTCCGGAAGTCATTATTTGGTCAGTTTCAGCAATGATGACGGGAATATGTAAACAGAGCCTTCCGCTTTCTCTGGAATATACTTTTGTTATGACATCGTACAGATGCAAGACGACAAATAATGTCCGAGGACGCGAGATGTATTGGAGTTTGTTGGAAGGCCAGTAACACAACAACCCCGCCGAGAGTCCAAGTCCAACTATTGGCGTAGTCAGCTGACTGACCAACTGGGCTTCAGATCACAGCCAACAATAAGGGGAGGAGAGCACTTTCCCTTGCTGAGAGTGTCTGACCCGCCATAACGGTATCACTACTTCCAACTGACTTCGCTCCATGAATTTACTTTTTCTGTCCACATACTCTACGTTATGCAAAGAATAGTTATGACTCGCAATCGACTGAGGTTAAGATCATCGTATGCTGTTATTAACCTTCTAATGTTTTAGTCATCTGTAAAGAATATTCAATAAATGAAAATTTATATTTTTTACGCTTTGATATTTTTTTAAAAATGTGCTTATTTATTTATTCATAAACTCTTCTTATTCACAGTAAAATCGAATATCATGTAGCACAGTTATTTTTTCATTTTTTCTTTTTTGGCTTCTGATTTACGCCTCGTAAACGTCAAGGTCATTAGATGCGGGAAACAGCTGGGAGCAAGGAATGGTAAGGAATTGGACCATGGAATTTTTGAAGGAACCATCCCGGCATTTGCGTGGAGTGATTTAGGGAAACAATGGAAAATCTAAATCTGGATTCGAACACGCGTCCCCCAGAATTCGATGCCAGAGTGTTACGCTCACTCACCAAACTCGGTCACAATTAACAGTATACATAGTATACGTAATAAATAGTTGCCCACAACGTGTACATGTATATTTCGGTCTGAATCGTCTAATATAGTTTTACATACTGGCCTCACCTGGAGAGAGAACATTATGGCAACTAAATATGACTGAAAGATGGGTAGGAGCGTCCTGTTGACTTAGTTTTGACGCCATGGTCAACAACTTCGAAGTGATGAAATTACAGATGGCTGAACTTCCATTTCAGCACACTTAAATTTCTTGTATCGAATGCTGTTGTCCGAGAATTGTTCTGGTGAACTGTTATTTCTGAAATTTGCAATCGCTCAGGAATCTGAAAACTCCTGCGATCAACTGATAACTTGCTTAACAGACAACATTTAGTCGAAGAATATTGATCGACAACCATCAAGTATCTTCCTCCACACTGCACCTAGCAGTAGCGTGTGTTCAGTAAAATAACAGTCAAAATTATTGAAATATAGCCTTCTTTGGTTAAATAATCGATAAAGCATGAATTAACGACTAAACAAATAATTTCGTCTTACCCACACGTTTTTGGCGTCAGTGAAATAGAACATTGAATTTTATATATCAAAATTATTTTAATAAAGAAATTCTAGAGATTGAAGAACCCACGAATTTAGAAAACGAATATTGATATAATTATTTTCCTTTTAGACAAATCAAGGCAAATGAAATTTATTTCTTCAAAAAAATAAAAAAAATTACATACGTTATTGAGAAGAATCATAATTTACAGCAAGAGATCTTAGCAGTTCATATTTGATCTAGCTCAATGGAGGATACAAAGCGTCCCAGGAGTTACGGCGCCTTTGAAAAACTGTGGTCCGGTGAAAATTGTTGAGGCACGAACTATGTTCCGTCACCGTTCATAGGTAGGAGCGGTGAGCGGTGGCGGAGTCGCGATCACGTGATCTCGGCTCGGCGCGGAGTGGTGTTGCGGCGACAGCTCATGTGGAGACGTGCCGAGAAGCTATCTTCAGTCGGCGACGTTCAGACACCGGCCAGCAGATCCGAGTCGAAACCCAAAGACTAAATGAACCTTCTGGAGTCAGCCTGTCTCAAGGAAACCTCGTATCCCACCTTCTGGATCAGCGCCGTCCTATCACGGGTCTCCTACAACCAAACTCCGGGACCAACAGGGAGACTATTTTCAAGTAATACTGTCATCTTACTCGCTATTCCATTATCACTTCTCCGCGTAAAGCAGTCACATGCTCTCATTAGTTGCTGCTATCTTTCACCATATTATGTATTAGGGGGCGTCCATAAATTACGTGAGGTGAAATAGGGGAGGGGGCCCAGCGAAATCTCACCAAGGGAGAAGGGGGGGGGGTCAACAGAAATCTATCTCACGTGAGATTTTTTAAATTTGTGTTGGACTGTAGAGCTAAAAAAAAAAAGTCTCAAAAAGTTGCGAGGGCGATCTGTAGGGGGGGGGGGGGGGTGGGATCTGATCTCACCAGAGGGGGAGGGGGGTTGGACCAGATCTCACCAAGTCTCACCAGAGGGGGGGGGGATGTGTCCTAAAATCTGTAACAACACCTCAAGTAATTTATGGATGCCCCCTTACGTCCTTGTAACTTTCCGTACACCTGTGAAATACCCATGCAGTCAGGAAGTAGCAATAAAGTCTCTGTTTATGTTGTATTCCACACTCACAGCTCGGAGCAGTGTAGGTCTTTTCCTACTAATCCTCCAGGGACTTCTGGGTATTGTTATCCTCCTACCTTCCAAGTAGCCTGGTCACCAGTAACAGTGGCCAGTGTTCCGCCTAGGCGATCTGCAAGTGTTAATAGTATACAGATATTTCTTATTAATTATTCGCGAGCCACTCTAATTGTCTTGATCACATGTAACACCACAATATTATTACACCTTTGAGAAAAGGAGAAGTCATATCCACTTCGGTCAATTGTCAAATCAGACGGCAAAAATTGTTAAAATAGTTCTCTATATGCCGCGATCTTTTGTCACTGTTTCTTAACAGTGCACATGTTGATGAGTTATTGACATCCCTAAGGAGGCGACACCATTAAAACAACGTCTAAAAGAAAATACGACGCTTTTAGTAGAAAAGCTATCTTTTTCGCAAAGCGTACAAAAACAGGGTCCTTTATCTCTCATGCTGAAACAGTAATAATACAAAAAAAAAGCTTGCCTTTTTTCCTCAAACGGTATTGCATTCTGTATATTAGTTTTAGATAACTAATATTTCTGGGAAAAATGAGATATAAATGTTGCCACATTACTCTAACCCCACAAAAAAATAAAAGCAAAGTTCAAGGCGAAATTTATTCAGTGGATTGCAGAAGTGGTTACAACACATCCGCTGTGACGACAAGTGATGTGATAATCGGTCCAAGCCGTAACGCGGGTGTTGCTCAACAGTCACTCGCCTTCGGGAACGAGAATCCTTGGTCAGCTTCACTGCCTAACTCACCACCCTAACCTGTGACTGGAGGCATACAAATCCAACGACTGAGTAGATGAATAAATACGAGCTAGTATTCTTGAGCTGGGAGAACCGCCAGATTGATTCGGTCACCTAGACGATAGCGCTTCACGTTCACGATCACTTCAGAAAATCATTAATTCTGTCGGTAAAGGAGAAACTCCGTTTCACGTTGAATCCGAACCACACAAGCGTTCTGATATACGTCACAAACACAAGAGCAACTGAGATGAAGATATGAATGGTAGTTTGATTTAATCTGGAAAATTCCAGCCAAACCGAGTACATCTCACAATGCAACCGCCAGAACACTCATACCGTGCAGTTTTATGATTCTAAAAGCCGTCATGAGGAACTGATGTGTGGTCTTAGAAAATTAGTTGGGAAGACAAAACCGTAGCCGTATCCTTAACGATATTAGCGACAAATTCCAAGGCGTCCACCGAACCTTATCCATAAAACCATAAAACTCATTCATAAAACCACTTCTCCTTACAAGTAATTATTTTCTTCGTAATTAGTATGCAGTCTGTTCTGAGAGCGCAGCTTGTTTAATTGACTTGATTGTCATGTTACAAACAAATATCAAATTGGTTTCGATATGAAATGAATACTTCACGGGTTTTCAGCCGGATAATATCTTTATTTAACAACGTTTCGGCAACAACCTCCGCTGCCTTCATCAGGTGGTCTGTCATATCGAAGCTACAGTTTTGCATTTAACAACACACTGCCACAGATCATTGTTATCAAACTTGTTTAACGAAAGATAACAGACTCAGTTCAACATATTAGTGCCTCAAACGCTCTTTAGACCACCTTGAAAAAATAAAAGCACAGGAGATATTTTCATTGATATCACTCTTTAACACTCACATATTCTTTGCACGATACACATTTAACTGCTGCATAAGATATAAACATACGAAGTTGTGATCAGCGATCTACTACGATAGACCGGAATTTACAGCAAGATCAATGGCACTAAATTTTCAATTTTTTTAATGTTGCTTTCTTAGTAATAGCCGAAGCGAGCTCATTTTCAAAACCAAATACTCTCGGCTAGCTCCCAAGATACAACTGGCCTCTTTTGGACTGTGCTGGCCTCAAAACGCCAAAATACTGAAGTAGCATGAGCGGAACAAATTTTAATGAGAAAAGTTCTAAATACATAAACTTAATATTCTGAACCACTAATGGGTTTAAATAAAGTAACACGTGCCAGATAAACGTAGTAAACTCGCTCCGAGAGTACTATACTCAATAACCTGACCAATGGACTACTTAATTGTATTCGTATCCATGCTAACCAAATTTCATTGGTTTAAGAAGATTTTGTTTATACAAATGAAATAGCAACTACTTCAGAAATAAATTAGTGACAGTAAAATGAAATTACGACCATGAGAGAAACCCATGAAAGAATTGAAACAAAATTGGTTGGAATTTCCGACTCTTAAAAAACAAAGATCATCCTATATGTCGGTCGAAATCTACTTAACCGTACATTTACTGTCTAATAAAGTAAACATACATTTTATTTTTTAAGGAGATGGAAATTTTTCTCTTTTATAAATTCAATATTTCGCAAATTGACTTTGAATTTATTGACTGACTCTTTGATAACAGTTTCCTTAGAGCCGACACACGAATGTGGACAACGAACTGTAAAGAAATTATCCACGGGATTCACTTGGAGTAATTTCGGGAACCGATGGAAAACTGAAGTGGTCATTTGATTCGCATATTAAAATACATTTTTACTTTCTTACATAGAAGGTATCCAGTGTGGTGGATGGATAGCCTGGTATTCAGAAAGACGCATGTTTGAATCCCTGCCAGGCATTATAGATATCGGTTTTCCATGGTTTCGCATAATGGTGCGGAATGGTTTCTCCAAAAATACTATGTCAGAATCTCTTCCCTCTCGTTCCTACCAATCCTTTCCCGCCTCTAATCATGTTGACGTCAACGATTCATAAAGCTAAGAATGTACCGCAGAGATCGAGGAGCAATTGGTGGAGGAGTCTTCATACTAGTTAGCAAAAACTACCATAGTTCACTGGCATTCATAGATCAAGACCATGAGTTACTTGGGGTAGATTTCTGGGGTAGTAAAAAAGAAAAAATCAGAGTGTTGGCTGTTTACCGCAGTGGAAGAATGACAGAAGAGGATGAGGCTCTTGGGGAGAAATTAAATTCATACTCAGATTTCAGAGGTGAGAATAGAATGATCATCATCGGCGGAGATTTAAATTTACCAGGTGTAAACTGGGAAGGGAATAAGCTAAATAACACAAGGGAACAAAGATTTGCAAATATCTTAATAAGGGAAGGAGGATTTACACAAGTGGTTGAGCAAAACACTAGGGGACAAAATATTTTGGATATATTTCTAATTAAGTCCGATGAAAACCTTTTGAGGTATCAAGTAACTGAAGGAATAAGTGATCATGAAGCAGTTCTGATGGATATTAGAGGATTCAGTAAACCAGCAGCCAAAATTGAAGGGGGAAATAGGTACAATTATAAAAAGGCACAGGTTTCAAATTTGAGGAGATATTTCAGAGAACAATTCAGCAAATGGAAGGAAGGCTCAGGTACAGTAGAGTCAAGGTGGAAAGAGTTCAAGGAGATAATAAGAAAGGGGGAAGAAAAATTTATTCCAAGGCAAAAAATAAAGAGAAGTAGAGATCCTATGTACTATAATAGGGAAGTGAGGAGGTTAAAGAGGTTGGTAAGAAAAGAACATAACAGAGTTAAGAGACAGCAGGGTAGTAGGGAATATTTAAAACAACTAAACAAGGACTTAATAACAGCAAAGAAAATGGCCAAAGATGGGTTTATGAAGATTATTGTCAGTGCAGGGGGACCATTGACTGATGCATCTAGAAATTTCTATGGCTATATCAGGAAACTGAGGGGAAGGGAGGATGTAGAGACACTTATAGATAAGGATGGAGAAGAAGTTACTGACGATTTGAAAAAGGCAGAGATTTTAAGTAACTGGTTCAGAGAAAGCATTAGGGACAATGAATCAGAAACAGGAGGGTCTAATTCGGAGAACGAGCTTAACAACACAATTAGAAATGACGATAGTAAAAAATTTGATATCCATCCTGAGGAAATCATGAAGGAAATAAGAAAGCTGAAAAAACATAAAGGGGCTGGTGAAGATAATATTACTACAGATATCTTAAAGATAGCCGGATGTGACATTGTACCTTATCTTGAAATATTATTTAAATTGAGTCTAGACACTTGCTGCTTACCACAGGACTGGAAAAGTGCAATAGTAGTACCGGTACATAAGGGAGGGGTGAGAAATAGAGTTGAGAATTACAGGCCAATCAGTTTGACATCAGTGGTAGGTAAATTAATGGAAAGATTGATATGCAACCACATCAGAAATATATGTGAGGAACGTAATTGGTTTTCAAGCAGGCAACATGGTTTCAGGCAAGGATATTCATGCGAATCTCAGTTGGTGGGATATATGCAAGATATTTCAGATGAAATGGACAAGGGAGGCCAAATTGATAGTGTAGCACTAGATCTGTCTAAGGCGTTTGACAGAGTAAGCCATAAAATGGTAGTAAATAAGGTAAAAACCATTGGAGTGGATAAGAAAGTCATTTGCTGGGTAGAAGAATTTTTAAAAGGTAGAAAACAGAAAGTTAGGGTAGGAAATGTAGTATCAAAAGAAGTGGAAGTAAAAATGGGTGTGCCACAGGGTAGCGTATTGGGACCATTGCTGTTCATTATTCTAATGAATAATTGTGTTGCCTGTTTACTATCTGAAATTAGATTGTTTGCAGATGACATAATGCTGTATAAAAGAATCAAAACGATAGAGGATTGTAAACAGTTGCAGGGTGATCTGGACAGGATATCTAATTGGGTTAGTAAACATGGAATGAAGATAAATGCAAAGAAGAGTCAGCTTATTAGATACACAAATAAAAAACAAAAGGTTAATTATGAATATAAGGTGGGGAAAGAATTGCTTGCTGAAGACTTGAAATGCAAATATCTTGGAATTACTTTTGATAACAAACTTAACTGGGCAGGACACATAGGACAGGTGGTAGGAAAAGGTTTCAGAGTTCTGCACTTGTTGGAGAGAGTTATGAGGGGATGTACGAGAGAAGTCAAGGAATTGGGTTACAAAACTTTGGTCAGACCATTGCTCGAATATGGTAGTGTAGTATGGGACCCTCATTTTACGTATCAAATACAGGAGTTGGAGAGGGTGCAAAGAAGGGCTGCTAGATTTGTTTCTGGAAATTATCGCAGAATGCAATCAGTGACGGATATGATAAAGGAGCTGGAATGGGATTCATTGCAAGACAGGAGGAGGATGAGGAGGGTCATGGGAGTGTACAGGGCATATACTGGTGATGAGGCATGGAAAGATATTGCAGTAGGTATGAAAAGTAGTGCATGGAAGGGAAAAGATGACCATGACCACAAGCTGGCACTCGATTTCAGGCACAAGGGTGTAGGAAGATTCTCTTTTTTAGGTAAGGGTGTCAGGGATTGGAATGAGTTACCAAGAGAAACGATGAATAATTTACCGAAAACTTTGAAGGAATTTAAAGAAAAAATTTGTAGAGGGCAAATGTAGGTGGGTGCAGGATAGGGGGAAGATAGCTGTGTAGGGAAATTGCCACCGGAGCCTGTGCTCCATTGCAATTAAATTAAATTAAATTAAATTAAATTAAAATTAAATTAAATTAAATCCATAGAGATTAGAAAAATTTTATGACATAAACGTCTCCTAAAGTAATCTCACTATCTGAAGTAACAAAAATAATTATCAACAATATGGCTGAAAACGATTTCAAAACATAAATTAACAAATTGATGTGAACGCAGTACATCCTACTGCTTTTAGGGGCTGAGTTCAGAATAATATAAACTTCCACAAATTTGCTGGTACAGAAATTATAAAACTTCATTTTTACATCAACTGCAAATATCTAATCACTGTAAACGGTGCGGGTACCGTAGATTAAAAATCCCTAGTAAAACCAAACGTTTAGTGTTCCGCGTGAATTGATTGACTCTCGTATGAAAGGTTCGCTTTAAGCGCCAGTATCTGCAGCAATCAATCAAATATTAGTCAATTGTAAAGGGAATTCTCGTTGTAGCATAGCCATGTTTCGAAAATTGTTTTGCAGTATTACATAGTATACCTGCTGTATCATTATGTACTACTCTCTTCGAAAGTGGGGTACCATGAAAGAGCCTTCCCAAATACTATTTGATATACATGAAACATGAGAACCAGAACGGGGAGCACCCCCGGTCATGGACAAGCAGCTAGAACTTCCACCAGAAAACACTGAAACAATAAAAAAAATATCAGACAGAAGAGTGTAAACGGACCTTTTCTTGTACACGAAGGCAAAGTAAGTGCTTGAGAAGCACTCTCGTTGAGTGAACTGACTCAGGCCGTTACCTGGATGCGTACTTTTCACGTCAGGTGATTCAAGCGAAAAGCAAGCAGCTTATTATAAAACTAGCCCCAAAGCCCGTCAAAAATGACTGGTTGAATAGAGTGTTCGGGCAATTCATTTTTTTTCAATTGCATAGCTAAATAGAATTGTTATAAAATAAAGCTCAATGTAATTCCTCGACCCTTGTGCTACAGCAAAACAGTTGTCAGCTTGGTCCAAGTTGCAGTTCAGCCTAACCATAATATTACTTCTAATATTACCGCTAATATTACTTCTAGAAAATCATAGCTGCAATCACACGTGAAATAATACGTTCCCTGTATCGCATGTTAATGTCATGATGCATTGCGATATAAACTTGTTTCAAAATCTTCACAGGATCTTATATCTTCATTTTTTGTTATTTGTGACACAAATCAATGTTTTAACAGATGACACAGATAACGTGTGGCTGGAATAATGACCCCAGTAATTCGAAGTCAGTGAAAACGAAAGTAACTAAAAACAAATCTTAACCACTTACTTAAACCATGTAATATTAGTTTCAATTGTGGTGTAGGGCGCATAGATAGCGTTCAGTTTGGAACTAATTTCATTCAAATCAAGTAATGATTTCAGTAAAAAGTAGCAAATAATAATTAATATGCCGATTTAAACGAAATACATACTTTTCTTTCAGTGTTCTGGCAATTCATTTATTGGCTGTTGCTTAACTAAATAGAAGTGTTACAAAATAAAGATCAATGTAATTCCTCGTGCCTTGCGCTTTACCAAAAACTCTCAATTGTCATCCTGGTCCAGGTAGTATTTCAAACTAATCACAAACAACGCTGAAATTGCAGTCAGAAAAACAATACTTCAATCACACGCATATTAATACATGGTGATTTGAACTTGATCAAAAATCTTCACGAGTTTTTACACCTTCCTTTTATGATATTCGTGATCCATATCGATACTACAACGTTTGAATGGCAGACAGAGTTACATGCGGTTGAAATATGACATCAGTAAAAGCAACGGAATTTAAAAACAAATCTTAATAACTTGCTTCATTCCCTCTAATATTAGTTTTAACTGTAGTCTATGCTGTATAGATCGCGATTAGTGTGGAACTACTTTAGTTAAAACGAAGTAATGATTTAAATAACAGAACACTCATGAAAACAATTTAAAATACTTTTAAAAACTTTTTACGCCCTCCGCTGTATCGGGTTTAATTGAGTGTTCTGACAATTCATTTCTCTGTGGTTGCCTAAATAAATAGAATGCTCATAATCTTATTTTGTAATTTTCGGTTGTATTTTACTCGGCGACACAGATGGAAGTTCTACTGAATGAATGATGTCAGAATTTGCTAACCAATTAAATTAAAAATAACTCAGGAATCCTAATACCTTATGCTATAGCGCTTGTTATTGGTTTTTTTTTTTTTTTTTTTTTTTTTTTTTTTTTTTTTTTTTTCCTGGTCCATCTCTCATTCAGCACGATAAATACGGAACTACTTCCATCCGTATAAAAATACCGTAACTTCGGTAACTAGGAGCTTAAATTATTTATATTAAAAAAAACGTGTTTTAGTCTATAAAGAAAAGTGTCAGTTGTCTGGTCCTATCTGCATTTTGACATAAACACATCTTCTACTAATATTGCTGTTCAAAACTCATAGATGTTATGGTTCAAGTTTACGTCGCGATACTCGACGTTGCTAACTTAGGATAAAATGATTTTATCAATGCGCGTGTGATTGAGGCTTTGAATTTGTAGCGCCAATATTAGCGGAGATTGTGGTTAGGTTGAAATTCAGCCTGGAGCAGCTTGAAAACTGCACCTTCTTGTCACAGCAAAAGGCATGAGGAATTAAGTTATCAGTTATTTAAGCAACTATCTTAAGCGCTATGTCACTTTGTGACGTCATGCTTCGCGACGTAAACTACTCCCAAAATATCTACTTTTGATATAAATATCTTGTAAACCCGTCAAAAATGGTGCGTTGAATGTAGTATTTTAGGAATTCGTTTCTTCGCTGACTGAATACAATTTTCGCCAAATAACGTTTATTATCTTAAAAAATGATTTAATGTTAGCTTACTGTAACAACAATATCGCTGTCCAGAGTGTATAAGAAAAAACTACATCAAACGTATTTTATTAATTAAGAAAAAGCAATCAATAATTAATACGTCGATTTAAACGGAATAAGTACTTTTCTTTCAGTGTTCTGACAATTAATTTATTTACTGATGCTTAGCTAAATAGAACTGAGCTTAGAACAATACATCTGATCGTAAATTAAATAAAAAGACGAAAAGAGTGACGTCATAGGACGACGTCATAGAGGACGTCATGGCTTTGACTGACGACATCAAAGATGACACAGAGTTGCTTATTATAATATTAGACAAGAAAAAATATTTTACAAATCTAAGAGAACAGAGAACTAATTTAGCACTGAAAACTCGAAAATACAGTATATTTACTTATGACCTTCATTGTCTAATAGAGTAAACAGACATTTTATTTTTTTAAGAAGATTGTTTCTCTTCGACAATGGTTTCCTTAGAGCAGGCATAGTAATGTGGACAAAGATCCCCAAAGAAATTAGCCACGGCATTAGCTCGGAGTAATTTCGGGAAGCATGCCGGTATTCACCTGGAGTGATTTGGGGAAACCATTGAAAACCCAAATCTGGATGCCCGGATGGGGATTCGAACCCGCGTCCTCCCGAATAAATTTTTTTCCAATCCCTAATACCCTTACTACGAAATAAAATCTTCCCATACCTTTAAGACTGATATCGAGTGCCAGTTTGTGGTCATGGTCATCTTTTTCCTTCTATGAACCACTTAGTTCTTCCACCTATATCTTTCCATGCATTATCACTAACCAATGTCATGTAAATAATATGCCCGAATATATTTTTTAAAAAACTAATAATCCTGTTTCTTCCAACTTAAATAAAAAAAAGCTCTAGGACCTAAAACATAATACGTTAGTGATTACGCATCCCAGGGAAGTTTCGGAAGGGCAGTTCAAATACTACCAGTTCCTTTATAAGTGTTTCCTCTAAAGGTGCCAAATTAATTTTTTTTTTTTGAAAAATAAAAAAAAAGCGAGTAAAAATATTTTGTAAGACTTAGATCACTGGTTTATTTTATTTGACTGAACAAAAGAAGAGATGAAACGGAAGGAAGAAAAGCATTAACGTGACTGTAAGACACTACTCATTGTGAAATGGTGGACCTGGAAACGGTAAAGTAGATTACTTTTATGTGATCTTTTTGTTTGATCATAATGAACTGTTATTTACAGAATCATGACATAATAAAGCAGTGAGTTCCGAAGCCGAGGCCAGCCTGGGCAGTGATCGTCCGTGTCGTTCCCAGGCGAAGCAACAATCAGGTCGTTGCCCTCTCTGTACGGAAGAGTTCGGAGCGCATTTCTCTCAACTTTCGCCCGGTATGTCCCGCTCTGCTACGCCGGTATTAAGGCGACTCCTGAGAACAGAAGTAAAGGAGTTACTGTACGTAATGATATTTGTTAACTTAATCTATTAGGGTATAAGAAAACTAAGTAGTAACGTGCTTGGTACAGTAATTTAATTAAGAGTCACAATCATAACGGATCCCTCCTCACTAGTCGTAAGGAGAGGTTCAAATCATAGTGATAAAAAAAGAACCCATTATTTTAACACCTTCCTAGTCAATTAATACAATCTCCACGATCTTTAATGTTCACTTTTTCTCTAACAGTAATCCAAGAGCGGAACATTCGTCTCATTGCCGGTGAGTTCAAATCTGTAGAGCTTGCTTTGATTTCAAACTTTCAGCATCACGAAAAATTCCGACGAAGGCTCACAACCTTGTGGTAATTCACATTTTAACCCAGCAACTAACTTATTGCCAAGATGATAATTATAATTATTTTATAATTTGGAAATCATGTAAGATGGAAAATAAACAATTAGCTTAATGTAATTTTGCTGAGTGATTCATGTAAATGTTATAAACTTGTACGTTAACAAGATTTATTTTCATCCACAGATTTCCAAATCTGCATCGAGAGGTAATGAAGTTTTGTTGGTCCTAAGTGCAATGCTGTATTTTGTTGAAATTTGTGTTGTTAAAGATTTTATGGGCTAACTTACGTAACAGGGATAAAATTGAATGAATCTGTGTTTGGTTCTCACTCGGATGGGGAGACAGTGTAATACATATTGAATGTTTTGTCGGCCGGTGTTACGTGGTCATATAATTCACTTGTGGATGCTCCGTCTTGCATTTCATGTATGGCCGATGTGTGTATTTACTTGAAAATATTTGGTGGTACATGAGCAAATGGAGAGGGAGCTGTACCATACCTGCAGGTGAATACACGTTAAGATCTGGTGTTCTTCCTTCACCGAGTCGTCCAGCTATCCGTCCCAGCATACGGTAAAACCACAGCAACAACATATAGTAATTACGGTACCAAAAGTCCACGCTCGTAATTATTACATCATACTACGAAACCGTAACACCCCCATACAGAGTCTTAATGCTCCTATATTATATTCGCGGTGTAATAACTGCCCGTCACATTGCAGAGGTATGTCATGATATTATTTGAAGTATTTCATTGTATAAGTGTATTTATAATGCCGCGATGAATGTATAAATTTGTGGATGTATCTATTTTAAATTGTTGTGGGTTCTTTTGGATATCTTGCTTTGTTAATAATGGGAATAGATAATATTCATATAATAAGTGTTATGTTTTATTTTAATACCTTCAATTTAAATCAAATGTAGTTTTTTTTGGAGTTCTGTTTGAAATCTTTCATTTCAAAATTCCAAGTCACAAATAAATTATCGAATCGTTATCAAACTATTTTTTATGAACTTAATAGTTATAGCAGAGGTTCATTTAAGAAAAGTAGGGGATGTTACAATCTAATCACTTACTTTGGCCACGCAGCTCATCCCTCGTCAGTTATTATCTGCTTATAGTAAACGGCTGATGGATTTTGTTGGATGACGAATAATACTATTCGCCAGGAGATCCCAAACGGCACCATCGTCGCGAAACTCTCAAGTTTCCGTCCAACTCGCAGCTTTCGTGGTCATCTGTCTTAAAATGGTAATCGTACCGGCTACAAGGGACCGGAATTTTAGGTGGAATAAGAACTATGGAGTGCACCTCGAAGCAAAGTTTTGCCCGAAGTGGTCAGATAGAAAACAAAAAACGTGATATTGGTTCTATTAAATCAATGAGTGCTGACATGTTAACTTGTATCTATTTGAGATTTTACTTGTTTAATAGCACTCTTAAAACTCCGTGATGAAATGCCCGGCTGGTGATCGAAACCTCCCTTATTGGAATACGCAACTTCAACTCTAGCAATGTTTATTTGTGTATATGAAGAATGCGTATATGAAGAATGTTATAACTCCTTCTACTGAGTTACTTTAAGAACAGACGAAGACAATCCAGCTGCCTCAAAGCTAGTTGACGGAACTACACGTCGAGGTTTCCCTATCAATATCGTCTTAAACGTAAAAATTATCAGTTGTTAAGTGTCTAACACATTTGGCGGGTGACGAAATTTGATGCCTACAGGAGCCAAACAAGAAAGCCACAATTGATTGTAATATGAGACGTTGGCTCTGTTATTGCTCGTTGTCATCTGCAGAAAAAAATACCATTGGATCTACTTAGAGACTAGAGATGAATTTTCCTCTCCTCGATAGACCGAGCATGTCATCACCTATAGTCAGGAAATCATCTCGCTGGTCTAAACATAAGAAAGTACTCTATAATCCAGTGGCGAAGAATTTCAGGTGATGTTAATATTTTCTGAACTCATTGGGGATGCAGAACGAAGAAGGGAACGAAATTATTTACTTTTTTTTTGCTTATGGCTTTACGCCTCGTCGAGGTCATTAGAGGCGTGATGGGACTGGGGGCAAGGAACGAGTGATTTGGGGGAAACCATGAAAAACTCAAATCTGGATGACCGGACGTGGATTCGAACCAACCTGTGTCCTCCCAAATGCAAGGCCAGAACGTTACCGCTCACCAACCCCGCTGGGTATATTTACTTATTGGCACAAATCTTAGGATGTCATCATCCCACTTGAATAGTGTTGTTTATGGTTAAGATTGATATTTTTTGGCAATGCTTAGAATGCAACAGGCATGCCAGTATTTTAAGTTAAATTGAGACATAATTCTCCTATAATGTGGAAACAACCGAGTGCTGAAGTAATAATATTTTTTTTTGGTGACTGTACATTGCCCAGTGGTGTACTAGCGATGTGGCTGATTTTTGTATTGACGTTTCTGCGGCCCTCTCGGAAGCGCCGTCCTGTTGACACTGTGTTGCGTCAGCTGCGGCAGTCGCGCGTGTCACTTCGATCGGTGGGCGCCCTTGAGCGGTCTCACCTCACCTCGACACATGGAAATGAGCTGCGGACACTCAGTTTGCGCAACAGTTCGGGGGCAGGCATAAAACAGGAGGACGCGTCTGGAGAATTCGCTGGAATCGACACCACCGAGTGACGTAATTAGTGCGTCACAGGAGGTGCTTGGGGCACGTGAACGACGCCACGTCTTGTGCTTCCGCCTTCTCTTGCGGAGCGTCCAAAAACTACGTGACATGGGTAGAAAAGTGCGCTGGGCTACGTGGGAGGGTTCCAACCAAACCACGCAGCAGTCATTCATTTTATTTGTCAAAGTTAAAATAGGGTACAGAATACGTAACAGCTTATGGGTATTTATTCCCAGCGTTTAATTATCTCCCTATTTTTGATACCCATCATACTGACAGCGCTGTGCATGCATGTGACTTGTAGCCATAGTGTTCGGGTCGCAAGGGGTCCGAGGCTGTGAACTAACCGACACACGGCGCTGCATTACAAACCGAAAAACATTAGACATGCGGTACATGACCTCAAATTCACCTACAGACGACACAAGGGATTTTCTACGACAGTGACAGCTCGCATTGTTTTCAAGTTTTTATACAGGACGTTCGCCGGAAAACGCTACCCTCCCAGTCTGTTGCCGTCGGCAACTTGCTCGGTCAGTAACGCCAGCAGTTTCCGCCACACGGCACCGTGAATCACCGCACTGTTTAACACCTCCGCTGCCCCAACAGTGCAGTGCAGTGACCCTTACATTGTTAAGAACGGTTTCTTTGCATTGTAGATAGTTTGTGACTTCAGTCTCTTATTAATCAGTGTTGTGAATAAACGTTTCTTTGCGGTTTGGCTGGTTTGGGGCTTCATACTCTTATTAATCTGTACCGTGTTTGAGTGTGAGTAAAATTATGGTACGTTACAGTTTGCAACAAAGAATATTTCTCTACGATACATATGTGAAGAAGAAGTCGTTTAAAAAGTGTCGCAGTAAATTTCGTCGCGAATTTCCTGGCGCTTTACTACCAGCTAAATCAACAATTCTGCGTCTGGTTAAAAAAGTAAGAGAAACGGGTTCATTTTTTAACAAAAAGAGACTGTCGGTCAACCGTATTCTCACAGAGGAGAAAATTGACGATATCGCTTTTCGACTAGAACAGTCACCCAAAAAATCATTAAGTCAGTTAGGGCAGCGTGTGTCTCGAAATATGTTCAGAAGATGTGAAATGTGCATTACACAAGAGGGTCAACACTTCCAGCATCTTTTATAAGGTAAGCTAATGAATTACGTCACATTTAAATGCTTAGCACACAAGTTTATGAAGTTTATGAAGCGTAATTATTATGAAATAGTCCGCGGCCGACGGTCGAACAATGGCGGAAACTGAGCGCTCGCTCGCCGGGAGCAGTTTCTTCCTTGTAGCGCTAACAGTGGGTTGCGTTTCCCGGCGAACGCCCTGTATTTTGTTTCTATTCAGCTAGCTCGCTTAGTACCACACAGCTCGTTGATAAAATAATTCTAATTTAGTTCTTTTTAGTGCATCTTCAGTTACATTGATCATTGAAGTGTTATTTAAAGTTCAAAGGGTAGAGTCAAATGGAGCTGTAAAATAAATTCAATGAGGCTTTATTGGAAATGTTTTTCCTCCAGTTTTCAATACCCAAAACGCCAAAACGGCATCAATAAGCTGTGGCAGGTATTGCTTATACTATTTTATCAATTAATAAACAAAGACGAATGAGATGAGGAGAATGGTCTTAGTAACACTTCAAGAAGTAAAGGATTCATGATTGTAACTAACAAAGAGGTTTTTCAATAACTGATCATTTTCTGGAGAGGCTAGTATCACCATTTGATTCAGAATATTTATAATTATAGAGAAGTATATAAAGCAAATATCGGTCGTGTTCATTATATAGACTGCGCATTAATTTTAACGATAATCTGGTACGAAACGTCTTCTGGAATTAACAGGGAAATAGTTACGTTCCGCACGGGAGGGAGGCAAAAGCCGCGTCAGGCTGCGTGGGGAGAAGAAGGAATCAAAGAGGTCTAATCAGAGTCACGTAGTTTATGTACGCTCCCTTGTCTCCGTTCACTGATCAGGCAAGATTGCGAAGTTAATGCAGTGTTCTTGGATAACTAACCGAGCAAACGCCGTGTATTGACACGACATGACGGTGATCATAACTGCGTCACCATCTTCAAGTGAAGAGCTGGCCTGGCTAAAAAACCCGCAACTTTTTACGCTGCCAAGAACGCGCCTTGTTTATTGGCTGGGTTGTCGCCTAATAGTGGTTTGGTTAGAATGCGATGACTGGGTGTTTTTCTCTTACCGTTGACACAACAATTCCAATTGTTTCGTGGGGTTTGCAAAGTGATTACTTGATTTATAAGGTTTCAAGCAGTCGTATCTTCGACCTCCCTGAGTACATCTCCCGTAAATAATTCTAAAACATAAGCGTTGATGGCTTAGACCAGTGGCCCGCAACCTTTTCCTACTCGCGGCACGCCATAAGATTATCCATTAATCTCGCGGCACACCTTACCGGTCGGGCGGTTGAGGAAAAATAAAAATAAAGTTCCTCAATACACGAAATTTTTTCCGGGGAATATACCCCTAACATTTAAAAAATGATAGCTAAAAACAGCGGATGCATAAAATTATTAATCAGGCTATTACACAAACGTTCAATGTGACCCTTGTGCCTCCTTAAATGCACACAGGTGACTGATCCGTGGAGAAATCGTTAACATTTCTTCATCGACGGATTTGAGTCTTTCACTCTTGGATGTTTTAATCTCAGTCGACACTGAGAAGCCCAATTCTCATAAATATGTAGTTAGAAATGGCAATAACACATTAACTGCCATGTCGGAGATTGCTGGATATTCACGCCTTATTGTTAGCCAAAATATATCTAAAGAAACATCGAGAAGTTTTAATTTCAAAGTTCTCTCAGCTTTTAAATCTGCGAATTTCTCTTGAATAGTAATTGAAAGATGTTCCGAATTTGCAACGAATGGTTCACGAACCCAGTGGAAATCTTCAACACTTTTTCCGAAGTACTTTTCGAATCTCTGCTGAGGGACTCCTAAATGTTATTTAATTATGTCCATCGCCATTTTATTGCCGTCATAAAGTGACCACACAGTAGGAAATATCTAACATGACCCACTTTCAATCCTCTGTAACCAAAAATCCATCTTATTCTCAAATCCTTTAATCTTATCCATATTAATAAGAATATTTTCGTTCCTTACTTTCATTTTGATGTTCAGCTCATTTAAGTGTACGAAAAGTCGGTAAGATATGCCAACTTATATACCCGTTCACTACCTGCGAATAAATCCGCGTACTTATGTCTTTCAACAGTCAAAAATGCCTGCACCTCTTCTCTAAGTTCAAATATTCACGTTAACACCTTTCGTCGTGACAGCCAGTGAACTTCTGTATGTGCTGTAACAGGAGTGTAGTGTGTTCTGAAAACCTTTCCTGACATAAAACTGAACAAGGTCGCGAATTTAGGGCCACGATTTTATGAAATTCACGACGTTTACTACTTCATCGAGCACATCTTTCAGAGAAGGTGGCAGAGACAAAGCAACAATGGCTTCCCGGTGAATGAGTCAATGATCACATCGTACGTTGGGATTTCGCGTACTTTAGCTGCAAATCCTTTCACTGGGCCTGTCATAGTAGCCGCTCCGTTTGAACAAACACTAACGCAATCCTTCCACGTTAATTCATTAAGGAGAACATATTCATCAGTCAAACGAAATACTTCTTCACCGATAGTTTGCTCTGGAAGTTCTTTGCAAAAGAAGAAATTACCATTACATCTCCATCAACGTAGCGAATGTAAGCCAGAAGTTGTGCGTGGCGGCTAATACCGTATGTGTGGACTCGTCGATCTGGTGTGAGAACTTCTGACTGTTGTTTGCTTCATAATGTCTTGAATATCACAAGTCATATTAATAATTCGGCGATTGATTGTGTCAGCAGAAAGAGGATTTTTTTTTAAATTTCACTAGCAGATTCTAAATCCAGAACTATTCTCACCATCTCTTTACAAACAGGCTTTAACGGTGTTTCACCTATTGTATGTGGTTTCTTGGCCTTTTGCTATAAGTTCGGCTAACTCATAACTGGCTTACTGTAATTTTTCCGAAACGCGTACTGTACCGGTCATGATCGTTCTTTGTTTTCTCTTATTTACCAACAACCGACGAAAATAATCAACATCTTTGCTTGAAAGAAAAGAATGTTTCGTTGGCAAATGTTTCAATTTACTGGGAACCATAGCTGCGTTACTGAGTTTTAATTTAGTACGTTTTTTCACCACACCAAAAAAAAAAAAAAAAAAAAAAAAAAAACCACTATATTTCCACTGCATCAACTTTTGTTTCTTTCTTTCTGGCTCAACGCTTTCACCAGTTGCACTCATAGACGGAACACTCCGTTCAAGGAATTTTTCAACCTTGAAGAAATAAAATAGTCTGCTAATCGTAATAGAAAATATCAGACTAACTACTAACACAGTTATTGGACCACTTGATAACACAGCTATCATGGAACTGAAGTAATTGAAAGAAATGAGATTTACACACTTCAAAGAAGTCACATATACGGTGCCGATTGTTTTTACAGTGATGTCTGACAAAATGTGGGTGCAACGGTACAGGAACAAAGTAGTATTGTTGGAGAAGCACCGACACCGACAAGTTAATAAAATAACAGAAGACTTGGAAGGTTCTGCTATGGCAAATGAAATTAAAATATAATTAATAAAAAAACTTGACAGTTAATTCCTTACAACGCGTAAAATTTCCCGGCACACCTTTCACCTTGTCGCGGCACACCAGTGTGCCGCGGCACACCGGTTGCGGACCACTGGCTTAGACTGTAGACAATTTTACAGGAAATTTGTATCGTGATTTTGAATTCCTGCCTGCCGAACGGCCAGAAGTGTCTTATAAGACAATAGATTTATCTCTTCTGAGCATTGCACGCCCCCTTCTGTTGCAAACTTTATTCGCTCTTCTTTCTTTTGCGCGCTAAATACTGCCTTCTTGCTCCAGTGGCCCTCTCACACCGTTAAAAGCGATGATGATGTAATGGTGTTGACAAATTGATGTATTGCCGCGCTACTCCAGACTGTATCAGAATTGATCAGATGAAGACAACTTCGCGATTATTTCATCATTGTGTTCATCTTGCCTGCATAGTCTCGTCATAACGTATCATTTGACCAACGAAGGTTTTTTTAAGCGTATAGCTTTCATTGCAGGAGATCCTTGCATGTAGTTTCGTTCGCCTTGACAGAGTTTTACTCCCGTGTCTAGTGCCTTTGCCGTGGGAACTTATTCTAATGATGAAATGAAGGTTTTGCAACCTTCCTGCAAAACGAGTTACTTGTGTTCCGTATGATAAGGATATTTTTGCCTATGACATGTGTAACTTATGAGGCGAGGGCTGGGGATCGTCCTAGCATTCACCTAGGTGAATGTGGAAAATCGCCTATAAACTGCAACAAAGACGGTCGGACGGTACGCCGGCCCGGGACTTAAATGTAAGTCCACTCCTCCGTTCCTCTCCGGTCCAGTGAAGTGGTGCTTTATACGCGCAGCCACACTGGTAGGTGATGAGTCGCTACCACATGAAACGAACCGGCTGGGTGAACGGTTAACGTTCTGGCCTCGCATTCGGCATTCAGCGGTTCGAATCTCCGTCCGGGCATCCAGATTTGGGTTTCCCATGGTTTCCCAGATCAATCAAGATGAATGCCATTGCCGAAATCCTTCCCATTTCTTGTCCTCAGTCCCACCCGCCTCTAATGACCTCGACGTCTACAAGGCTTAAAGCCATAAATAAATAAAAAAAATATATATAGTACATTTCTTCTCCCTGGATAAGTCTTCGATGATGCCCGTGTCCAAGCGTAAATAGTTACCGTGGGGTGTGTTTACCTTCCCGTGGGAATGTTTGGGAAGATGAACTGGGTTTTTAAGTGTGGTTGACTGTGTTAGAGAGTGTCTTCACTGTAGATGTTGCCTGTGTTGTCGAAGAGAGATGAAACAATTGAGAGTGTGAAACCAGGTGCCTGCTCATACAGGCCTACTCCTCCGAAAGACACCAAGAGCTGCCAAGCTTAACGTCTCCATTATACGGACGAATCACCATCCACAGTGTTTTACGCCTTCACTCCATACGTCCATACGCAGTGCGGGGAGGTTTAGGATTTAACCCAGAACTTTGATGCACAATCTGGACATTAGGAATTGTGTATCACAACCTATTCTACCTTGCAGATCAACTACTAATGATAAAAACTTCTTCCAGCAGGACTCGAACCAGCTAACTCTGTGTCAGCGCCGGACATGACAACGGTGCCGCAAACCCACTGAGTTAAAAAGGCGGTCCTTATATAAGTAACAAATATTAAATACGTATTTTAAAGTTTTTGAGACGCTGAACAGAGGTAAAAAAAATAGTATTGTATATTGGAACTATTAAGCTAAAATATTTTGTAAGAGCTGTTCTTGTGCAGTTAAAAACAAGTACGGAAACTAAGCATATGACACCGATAGCTAATTTTTTTTCCCTATGGCTTTGACTTCGTCGACGTCAAGGTCATTAGAGGCGGGATGGAATTGGGGACAAGGAACGGGAAGGAATTAAGTCATGGACTTTTTGAAGGAAGTATCCTGGCATTAGCCTGGAGTGATTTGAGGACTGATAGCTAAAAGCGAACGTCGTAATTGCGTAATTTTTTCTAATTGTTATTAACTCGATGATAGTCACTTTAGTTATCTAGAGGACTTGGAGTCGATAACGGTAAAGATTATTAACGAAAACATGTTCTTACAATTTAACAGTTATAATCTACTTAAATCGTTCCACAAAGTGATACCATCCTGTTTGCTGTATGAGTGTGAGAGAGACCCTGACGCTCTTGTCTTCTGAATTGCGTTTATCTCAGCAACCGGTTTTTCCAACAGATGACGCCAACGGAAGCCAGATGAGAAGTCGCGGAGCAACAGGTGTTATGAAGGCGGGACGAGGCCAGTATGCGCATACGGGAAACACAAATTGAAGCAACATGGTTCTTGGATACAATGAGTTCATCGCAACCTTCAGGCAATCGCGTGTCAGTCTCTCTTTACTGAAACATTTAAAGGTACTAAAGCTGTACCTATTGAGAGCAATGTAGACTATGGAGCGATATATCAAAAACGAATGTCAATCAAGTATTGTCAATGTTGAATGCGATACGTTTACGGATATAAAGACAATGGTAGCAGAGCAAGTGATCAGAATTGCATCAATCCAGTCGGAAAATGAAAAATAACCGGGCTACTGCTAGTCAAACCTCGCGCATTTAGGGTTCGGCTCTTTTTCTAACAAATACATACCTAGTATGTGATAGCTTTGCTCAAAAATAAAAGGCCTGACATATTTTCAAATTAGGCAGCGGTCTCTGCTCCACGGATCTCCAACGCGTATGCAATGCGCTTTGAATTTAAAACATTTTAGACGGAATTATGTTAGTATGCGGAAAATTAAGATGAAAATACGCGTGGTCTGGTGGCTCAGTGGCGCCGGCCCTGGTAGCGTAGTGGCTAGCGAGCTTGCCTCGCGTTGCCAGGGTCGCCGGTTCGAGTCCGGCCGCGGGCATGGGTGTTGTGTCAGTCCTGTGTTGTCCCGAATGAAAAACGATAATATAGTGCAGACAAATTCGAATAACCAAAGATAAACTTACGAATGGCTGAGATGACAAAAAAAAAAAAAAAAGTGGTTAAGGCGTCTAACTAGAGATCGAAAGGACACCGGTTCGAATCCCTGTCTAGGCGGGTATTTTCACTGGCACTTAACCCAACCTTCACCTCTGGCACAGCTTGCTGTGTAATGTAACGTACGACAGAACGCTTCCGTGCTGCGGATTCCACGTTAAACTGAAGGTCCCTTATACCAGGTAGGATTGCTGAGTTAGGTTAAGGCGGCTACGCCAGGGGGGAATACGCGGCCAATAGAAACTCTGTTACTAGGTCATTACCACCACATGGGATCATTTACTTACCTCAAAATAAATATGTTTGCTGATTTTACTCACATCTTAACAAGTGTATTAGATATAATCGTTTTTAGTATTTCTTGTTTAAATATAGACTATTGTCAATATTGGGAACAAGCTTCATGTTTCTAGGTGTTACTGTTTTTGAGATAGCCCCGGTAACAAAACTGATAATAACTCTGTCTTTATTTTCCAGGGGGAGGGGGGGATGGAATGAAAACAGTCCTCTTCTTGACCATCTGTAATCATCGCAGGTATAGATTTTTTATCCTGGCTCTCTTTATGTCTACGTAATCGCTCTAAAAATAATTTAATAAAACTTTTTAATACCATATTCGTGTCTGGGTGAACGAAATGTTCTAATTTACAGTGAAGTATTGATAGGAATATTGAAATATTGTCAAACAAAATTTACTGTATACCGAAACGAACACATAATCCATAAATGAATTACTTATGGAGAACTAGATTTCTCGTTTCACTGTAAAAAATAATTATAATAATCAATAGCATTAAAATACTGAGAAAGAAGCATTACAGTAAATGAACGTTAATAACTTTTACATATTTAAGAAAGTAAAGTACGTATTTTTTTTTTACAATCATCAGACAGTTAAGCTCTGACAAACATTAGGAACAACCATGTAAAATGGACATCTTCCTGCGGCCGAGGAAGAAACGTGAACGACTCTTATGGGTAAATGAAAGAACTGCAGGGAGCAGATTGCCTACACAGCGTTGGCAGCTGCTCTGAGTACGATTTATGTGCAAATATTGTACCATCTCAAAAGAAAAAGTTTTCTACGGAAAACAGAGATTTGTCTTTAGGTACGATACGTAAAAGCATTTCCAGCATTTCTGAGATGTGTGTAAAGGTCTACGCGTCGACGACACACTTTCTCAAAGAACAATTATTTGCTAGTGATATTGGGGTAACGAATTGTGAGGAGCACTACGTATTTCATCGTAGCAGTGTTTCTCAACCTGCGATCCGCAGGCAGAATATTATAAATTTGGATACATTATTTGTGTTGCATAGACGGGTATACGCTATCCCCAAACTTTTTAAAAGCCATCAGGGACTTCCAGGATGAGAATAGGACAGCATTTTTCCTACAATAGTCTGTTAATTCCCAGTTGGCATAAAACAGAGCGCCGTTAGTCTGAGGATTAAGTAAATGATCGTTCCCTGAAGGGTTTGTCGTACCTATAAGGGACCCGTTACGCGTGTGCGCTGGTAACATGATAGTCGTGAATTAAACAATAAAACAAGTTGTAAGGTCTAGTGGTAGGTGCGCGGTGCAGTAAGGATCCAGCCTCCAGTAACGTTATTATTAGCTTTTAACTGACTTTTAATATTTCACTTCCGGTTTCATAACCGTACTTCCGTAGGGATTCAAAACATGCTTTTAGCGTAATTATGTTACAATGATACAATAATGTATATCCTAGGATCTAGATGTTGATAATATACGCACAGCTAAAAAATTAGATCTATATAAATTAGTGGTACGCAACATTATTTTTTACAATTTACTGGTTAAAGGTACGATTTCGGACTCGGGTTATAGCTCAATTAACAATTCCATGGAATTTTATGTTCTCCGATTACTGCTACACTTTTGTATTTAGTTTCCTCTTATCTTTTCGATTTGTGGTTGTTAACTGGAAATATTGCACAATTACTTGCAATGACGGGTACCAACATAGTGGAAAAAAATCGCTTCTTATTCGATGATCAGATCGATTACGAAAATAATCTTTCATGACTTCTATCCTGTGTATTATCAGTTAGTCTTTTATTTTCTCGTCGCTACGTGTAAGAATTTCCTGTAAACTTTTTAGCTGAATTCAATTCTTTTTATACAATTTCTCTTAATTTAATTCCACTAAAAATTCGTCATTTTGGTGCATGACAGAGCCAAGAATCTATCTTTCTAAATCAACGTCTTTTCTTCTATTTCATTATTTATTGTGATTGTACAATTTTTTTTCTCTCTCTCCATACTACTCCAACTTTTCCAGAGGTGTCTGGTTTACGATATGCAAATCATCCATATTGCAAATATCTCATCTACATAATTCATTGGTCTAGATGAATGTACTGGTAAACCACTTCCTGACTTCAATGCTCTGCTTTCTGTGAATCTACTACTGCTTATCCTGTTTGAATGAGGCCTTCGTACACTATTACTGGACTTTCAGTGGAGAACTGCCTTCTACCAAAATAAGGAAGGGTATCATCAATTTACTGATTATTGTGAAATTGCCGTCCCCATACAATTGTTTGAGTTTGGTAGTTGAAGGGTTCTTATTTCAGTTGTACTCCACTGGTTTTACACAGAAATCCGTCGTTCACATTAAAACATATAATTCACATCTTTCCACATTTCCTTCTAATTCAACTTGTGATAAATGTCTATATCCTTAAAGAGTAGTCAAGTGAGTGGTTAAAGTCACACGTTGGAAGTAACGTCGTCAAAAATGGTTTACTTTATATTCCTCGAAACATTGCATAACTAACACGTAAGAAACAAAACATATGTGTCAGAATGATAAAGTAAAGGTCAAGGAACTCCAGGAATAATTTGTTATGAGTGAATGAATTTCTACTCACACAGAGGCAATGCACGTAAGCAACGAAATGTTTGTGTGAGAATGATAAAGTAAAGGTCAAGGAACTCCTGGAACAATTTGTTATGAGTGAATGAATTTCTACTCACACACAGGCAATGCACGTAAGCAACGAAACGTTTGTGTGAGAATGATAAAGTAAAGGTCAAGGAACCTCTGGAACAATTTGTTATGAGTGAATGAATTTCTACTCACACAGATGCAATGCACGTAAGCAACTAAAAGTTTGTGTGAAAATGATAAAGTAAAGGTCAAGGAACCTCTGGAACAATTTGTTATGAGTGAATGAATTTCTACTCACACTGATGCAATGCACGTAAGCAACTAAACGTTTGTGTGAGAATGATAAAGTAAAGGTCAAGGAACCTCTGGAACAATTTGTTATGAGTGAATGAATTTCTACTCACACAGATGCAATGCACGTAAGCAACTAAAAGTTTGTGTGAGAATGATAAAGTAAAGGTCAAGGAACCTCTGGAACAATTTGTTATGAGTGAATGAATTTCTACTCACACAGATGCAATGCACGTAAGCAACGAAATGTTTGTGTGAGAATGATAAAGTAAAGGTCAAGGAACTCCTGGAACAATTTGTTATGAGTGAATGAATTTCTACTCACACAGATGCAATGCACGTAAGCAACTAAACGTTTATGTGAGAATGATAAAGTAAAGGTCAAGGAACCTCTGGAACAATTTGATATGAGTGAATGAATTTCTACTCACACAGAGGCAATGCACGTAAGCAACGAAATGTTTGTGTGAGAATGATAAAGTAAAGGTCAAGGAACTCCTGGAACAATTTATTATAAGTGAATGAATTTCTACTAACACAGAGGCAATGCACGTAAGCAACGAAACGTTTGTGTGAGATTGATAAAGTAAAGGTCAAGGAACTCCTGGAACAATTTGTTATGAGTGATTGAATTTCTACTCACACAGATGCAATGCACGTAAGCAACTAAACGTTTGTGTGAGAATGATAAAGTAAAGGTCAAGGAACCTCTGGAACAATTTGTTATGAGTGAATGAATTTCTACTCACACAGATGCAATGCACGTAAGCAACTAAAAGTTTGTGTGAGAATGATAAAGTAAAGGTCAAGGAACCTCTGGAACAATTTGTTATGAGTGAATGAATTTCTACTCACACAGATGCAATGCACGTAAGCAACTAAACGTTTGTGTGAGAATGATAAAGTAAAGGTCAAGGAACCTCTGGAACAATTTGTTATGAGTGAATGAATTTCTACTCACACAGATGCAATGCACGTAAGCAACTAAAAGTTTGTGTGAGAATGATAAAGTAAAGGTCAAGGAACCTCTGGAACAATTTGTTATGAGTGAATGAATTTCTACTCACACAGATGCAATGCACGTAAGCAACGAAATGTTTGTGTGAGAATGATAAAGTAAAGGTCAAGGAACTCCTGGAACAATTTATTATAAGTGAATGAATTTTTACTCACACAGAGGCAATGCACGTAAGCAACGAAACTTTTGTGTGAGAATGATAAAGGTCAAGGAACTCCTGGAACAATTTGTTATGAGTGATTGAATTTCTACTCACACAGATGCAATGCACGTAAGCAACTAAACGTTTGTGTGAGAATGATAAAGTAAAGGTCAAGGAACCTCTGGAACAATTTGTTATGAGTGAATGAATTTCTACTCACACAGATTCAATGCACGTAAGCAACTAAAAGTATGTGTGAGAATGATAAAGTAAAGGTCAAGGAACCTCTGGAACAATTTGTTATTAGTGAATGAATTTCTACTCACACAGATGCAATGCACGTAAGCAACTAAACGTTTGTGTGAGAATGATAAAGTAAAGGTCAAGGAACCTCTGGAACAATTTGTTATGAGTGAATAAATTTCTACTCACACAGATGCAATGCACGTAAGCAACTAAACGTTTGTGTGAGAATGATAAAGTAAAGGTCAAGGAACCTCTGGAACAATTTGTTATGAGTGAATAAATTTCTACTCACACAGATGCAATGCACGTAAGCAACTAAACGTTTGTGTGAGAATGATAAAGTAAAGGTCAAGGAACCTCTGGAACAATTTGTTATGAGTGAATGAATTTCTACTCACACAGATGCAATGCACGTAAGCAACTAAAAGTTTGTGTGAGAATGATAAAGCAAAGGTCAAGGAACCTCTGGAACAATTTGTTATGGGTGAATGAATTTCTACTCACACAGATGCAATGCACGTAAGCAACTAAACGTTTGTGTGAGATTGATTAAGTAAAGGTCAAGGAACCTCTGGAACAATTTGTTATGAGTGAATGAATTTCTACTCACACAGATGCAATGCACGTAAGGAACTATACGTTTGTGTGAGAATGATAAAATAAAGGTCAAGGAACCTCTGGAACAATTTGTTATGAGTGAATGAATTTCTACTCACACAGAGGCAATGCACGTAAGCAACGAAACGTTTGTGTGAGAATGATAAAGTAAAGGTCAAGGAACCTCTGGAACAATTTGTTATGGGTGAATGAATTTCTACTCACACAGATGCAATGCACGTAAGCAACTAAACGTTTGTGTGAGAATGATAAAGTAAAGGTCAAGGAACCTCTGGAACAATTTGTTATGAGTGAATGAATTTCTACTCACACAGATGCAATACACGTAAGCAACTAAAAGTTTGTGTGAGAATGATAAAGTAAAGGTCAAGGAACCTCTGGAACAATTTGTTATGAGTGAATGAATTTCTACTCACACAGATGCAATGCACGTAAGCAACGAAATGTTTGTGTGAGAATGATAAAGTAAAGGTCAAGGAACACCTGGAACAATTTGTTATGAGAGAATGAATTTTCTATCACACAGATGCAATGCACGTAAGCAACTAAACGTTTGTGTGAGAATGATAAAGTAAAGGTCAAGGAACCTCTGGAACAATTTGTTATGAGTGAATGAATTTCTACTCACACAGAGGCAATGCACGTAAGCAACGAAATGTTTGTGTGAGAATGATAAAGTAAAGGTCAAGGAACTCCTGGAACAATTTATTATAAGTGAATGAATTTCTACTAACACAGAGGCAATGCACGTAAGCAACGAAACGTTTGTGTGAGAATGATAAAGTAAAGGTCAAGGAACTCCTGGAACAATTTGTTATGAGTGATTGAATTTCTACTCACACAGATGCAATGCACGTAAGCAACTAAACGTTTGTGTGAGAATGATAAAGTAAAGGTCAAGGAACCTCTGGAACAATTTGTTATGAGTGAATGAATTTCTACTCACACAGATGCAATGCACGTAAGCAACTAAACGTTTGTGTGAGAATGATAAAGTAAAGGTCAAGGAACCTCTGGAACAATTTGTTATGAGTGAATGAATTTCTACTCACACAGATGCAATGCACGTAAGCAACTAAACGTTTGTGTGAGAATGATAAAGTAAAGGTCAAGGAACCTCTGGAACAATTTGTTATGAGTGAATGAATTTCTACTCACACAGATGCAATGCACGTAAGCAACTAAAAGTTTGTGTGAGAATGATAAAGTAAAGGTCAAGGAACCTCTGGAACAATTTGTTATGAGTGAATGAATTTCTACTCACACAGATGCAATGCACGTAAGCAACGAAATGTTTGTGTGAGAATGATAAAGTAAAGGTCAAGGAACTCCTGGAACAATTTGTTATGAGTGAATGAATTTCTACTCACACAGATGCAATGCACGTAAGCAACTAAACGTTTGTGTGAGAATGATAAAGTAAAGGTCAAGGAACCTCTGGAACAATTTGTTATGAGTGAATGAATTTCTACTCACACAGAGGCAATGAACGTAAGCAACGAAATGTTTGTGTGAGAATGATAAAGTAAAGGTCAAGGAACTCCTGGAACAATTTATTATAAGTGAATGAATTTTTACTCACACAGAGGGAATGCACGTAAGCAACGAAACTTTTGTGTGAGAATGATATAGTAAAGGTCAAGGAACTCCTGGAACAATTTGTTATGAGTGATTGAATTTCTACTCACACAGATGCAATGCACGTAAGCAACTAAACGTTTGTGTGAGAATGATAAAGTAAAGGTCAAGGAACCTCTGGAACAATTTGTTATGAGTGAATGAATTTCTACTCACACAGATGCAATGCACGTAAGCAACTAAAAGTATGTGTGAGAATGATAAAGTAAAGGTCAAGGAACCTCTGGAACAATTTGTTATGAGTGAATGAATTTCTACTCACACAGATGCAATGCACGTAAACAACTAAACGTTTGTGTGAGAATGATAAAGTAAAGGTCAAGGAACCTCTGGAACAATTTGTTATGAGTGAATGAATTTCTACTCACACAGATGTAATGCACGTAAGCAACTAAAAGTTTGTGTGAGAATGATAAAGTAAAGGTCAAGGAACCTCTGGAACAATTTGTTATGAGTGAATGAATTTCTACTCACACAGATGCAATGCACGTAAGCAACTAAACGTTTGTGTGAGAATGATAAAGTAAAGGTCAAGGAACCTCTGGAACAAATTGTTATGAGTGAATGAATTTCTACTCACACAGAGGCAATGCACGTAAGCAACGAAATGTTTGTGTGACAATGATAAAGTAAAGGTCAAGGAACTCCTGGAACAATTTATTATAAGTGAATGAATTTCTACTCACACAGAGGCAATGCACGTAAGCAACGAAACTTTTGTGTGAGAATGATAAAGTAAAGGTCAAGGAACCTCTGGAACAATTTGTTATGAGTGAATGAATTTCTACTCACACAGAGGCAATGCACGTAAGCAACGAAACTTTTGTGTGAGAATGATAAAGTAAAGGTCAAGGAACTCCTGGAACAATTTGTTATGAGTGAATGAATTTCTACTCACACAGATGCAATGCACGTAAGCAACTAAAAGTTTGTGTGAGAATGATAAAGTAAAGGTCAAGGAACCTCTGGAACAATTTGTTATGAGTGAATAAATTTCTACTCACACAGATTGTGAGATCCCACTCACAAAATCATTGTAATAAAAAATAATTGTAAATAAAATAGTTTAAATAGACTTCACAGCATGAGTAGTTTGTGTAGACATTTGGGGTAATTTTAAGTTTTTTTTAGAATTTAGTTTGTTGTAGTTGGTACTACTGTGATGGTGTATGGAGAGAGAGTGAAGATGGCAATATGGCGAGAGAGTACTATGAGAGGGCATGTATAGAGAGAAGTGTGTATTGGCAGTATTTTGTAGCTGCGAACGTTTGAAGTATAGAATAAAGCTTTCTCAAATGAATGAGTGGAGTAATTGAATTATTTGACTATAATACCCGTTGCGCTAACATGTATATCTTGTAAAGTGGTTTGTTGAATAGTAGTAATAAAACGCTAAGTGATATCACTACCGCCAAAACCAACAGTAGGGCCATATGTTGCGAGGAGCGGGATATCTACTTACTGCTGGTTAATGTAAAAATTAGCAGTGGGGCTTAGCAAATTGGAGACCCTTAAGCCAGGATTAGGCAATGTATCGCATTGCTTACGAGCTGGAATAATTTCATCGGAAGCAGACGACGCGAGGAAAACATCGGCGACTGGTAGCAGGTATTTTCAAGAAAGAAGAAATAACGGCGCAGATGTGGCAAGTACAAAAGACAATTTAATTTTCTTGGAAGAATTTCAGCGTAATCAAAGTAGCAGTAATTACAGAAAAGACTGACGGAAATTAACGTTGTAACTTTTGCGGAACAATTTTGTTGCTTGATTGGAAAAAGAAGTGGTGTAAATATCAGCAATTGAACGGTTGAATTAAGCAGAACTATTTGAAAACAAGCATAAAGTAACGGAGTACTGTTTGTAAGAATTGAAAGTTTAAAATTTGTAAAATTGTCGTAAGAATAATTTTGGTCCGTAAAAAACTGTTTAAGCTAAATTTACATGCTGTGAAAGTCTTAGTTAAAGTAATAAAGAAAATAATTAAATACAGGGGGGAAGATTTTTTCTAAGTAGACGAATATAAAGCAATTATGTATATGCATGTATGTTAGTCATTGTAACTTTCGATGTAATGACATGTTGTGTATATTTTGTGTTGCAAAATTTATTTTTTACAGGGGTGCAGCTGTTTTTTGGTACAGTAAGTAAGTCTGAAAAGGGTTTCTGTACCCGTTTGGAAGTCTAGCTGCGTTGTAATACGGCGTTGTAAAATTGTGAAGTGATTTTGTATGTGTAATATTGTCTTGTGATTTAGCGGAATAATTTTTGTAGCAGACTTAGCCCGTGGTACTGTGTTTGATTAAAATTTGTAATTAACATGGCAGCAATTAGTGAAAAATTAGTCAACCGCGATGCTGAATTAAATATTAAAGAGGGGGATAGTAATAATAATGCTAATGTCAACAATGAAGATTCTGGTTTCGGTGAGCGCTCGATTGTAAGGGAGGGAAATGGAATTAGCGTATGTAGTGTAGCAGAAGTTAGTAGCGTTGATATCTCTGACCGCGTGGGGGGAAGCGGATTTGAGTCGCTGACCAGTGGTGATATTAGTGTTGATATTAAAAGTAGCTATATCGGTGACCATGAGTCAGAGAATTTCATGACAAATGTTACGTCTACACCAGTACCCGGTCGATCAAGTTAAAATACGAGAAAAAGAGGAGGGTAGTGAAATAATTGATACTCAAAAACAGAAAGGTGGCGAAATGTTAATGCTGATTTCTTTAATGGAGCGTATGGAAAGAAAAATTGAATTAAATGCAGAAAATATGGAAAGAAAAATAGAATTAACAGCAGAAAATATGGAAAGAAAAATTGAATTAAGTCAGAGAACAGCAAAAAAAATGGAAGAAAAAATTACAGACGAAGTGCGAATGATAAAGCAGGATATGTTGTTGAAAATGGATGAGTGTATTCGGCAATCAGAAGACAGGTGTGACAAGAAGATAGAAAATATGAGGCAAAAATTAAAAGAGGAAGTGGACACAAGAATGGAAAAGGAAATAACGATGGTGTATGATTATGTGGAAAAGCTTGGGGAGACTAATAAAAAGAATGTAGAATGTTTAGTGCAACAGAAAGTTGAGGAGGAAGTGAAGAAAAGTAGCAATATAATACAAGAAGAGCAAATGGCCATGCGGGAAGAAATAAAATAATCTATGAAAATCAGAGGGAATGTGCTAAAGGGATTGAAGAGTTGAAAGAGAAGGCGGAAACTAACTCCAAAAGGATTTCTCGATTAGGAGAGAGACTAATGGTTATGGACAAGGAGGCAAAAGGAGTGACATGCAAGGTGGCGGAAGTAGCTAACCAGGTCGACTTAGTTAAAGAAGATGTGAGAGAAGAGATATTACAATTAACTCAAAGAGTCAAGGAAGCAGAACGGCGAGGTGTGACTACTATGGGAAGCGGTAACATCATTACGAATCATTTCAAGTTACCGGAAGTAAAATTTGAACCCGAAGGAGAGGTTCATCCTGTAGAATTTGTTAG
Source organism: Vandiemenella viatica (assembly GCA_031002005.1). NCBI lineage: Eukaryota > Metazoa > Arthropoda > Insecta > Orthoptera > Morabidae > Vandiemenella > Vandiemenella viatica. Next base: position 75,247,110 of record JARYHS010008075.1, read on the forward strand.
AGCTTATAAAAATGGCTTACCTTACGAGTGGTCTGACGTTGACAAAATAAGGTATATTAAGAACATGTTACGAGGGGATGCTTTTGCATGGAGTTGCGAGAGTGACGAGGAGTGTAACAACTATGAAGAATTTTTGAGATTATTTTTGAGCAAGTATTGGTCACAACGGAAGCAAAGAAGAGTGAGAAGGGATTTTTGGAATTGTAGATATTATAGTCGGCGTGATGGCAGTATGAAATACTTTTGTGAAGCAGTTATGAAGGAATTACGTTATCTGGACCAAGAAATAGATGATGATGAAAAGATAGAAGTATTATTACAAAAGTTGCCCAGACCTGTTCAAGAGAAGCTTATAATAAATCAATGGAATAGTGTAGAAGAATTTCTCGAAGCAGTTGAAAGACTAGATCGTTGGAGTAGTACAAATGAACATGGATCGAGGGAAGATAGGAGGAATGATTTCAGAAATTATAACAGGTCAAGCCAAATGCCGTCGCAAGATAATTTTACAAGAGACAGAGGCCGTATGAACGGATACAACCGAGGAGATCAGTTCAACAGGAATTCGGGTGATAATAGGAGAAGGGAATATGAAAACAGAGGCCATGACAATCAGTGGTCGCATCACAATAATGGCCAGGCAGTAAGAAGGGAGGAAGTAAGGCATCATGATCATGAGCGAATGATGGGAAACTCAGTGCCGCAACTGGGGCGGTCCGAACAGTAGCGGAAGAAATCAAAACAGGACCGAAGGATCGAGAGAAGATGACCAAACTAGATGACGACAATAATAATCAATGTAGAACTGAAAGCATACGTGAGAAAACAACTGAATGTGATGTGCAAAATGTGAACTACGAAAATGGAACATATAATCATGAGAGAACAATAGAAGAAGAAGATGTCCGAGTTTTTGAGGAGGAGGAGCCGCTAAAATGGTGGGAATGTTTAAACTTGTTAAATGAGGATGAGCCGCAGAACATTACAAGGATGTGTGAATATAATTGGCACGAAGAAGAGGTACAAGAATTGGCTAGAATCGACGTGGGAAATCATGATAATCAAAAGAACTGTGAGGAGAATATAAAGAAATACACTGCAGAGGAAGAAATGTTACCAAATGAGCTTATATCAGAAAGGGTGGACGAAGATCTGTATGAAACTACATCAGTGGATAGTGATAGTACTAATGACAACGAAGAAGAAGGAAGTGAGAAATTATGCAGCGAAAAGATTATAGTAGCGAAGAGGAAGAAAATAGTGAAATAGAAGAAGAAAATGGAATATTAAACAATGATGAAACAGAAGAAGTGAGATTTTTCTTGGTGAAGAAATACGCCGTCAATGATGAAGAAGAAAGTATAATGCTGGAGGGGGCAAATGTTCAAGTTTCAGAAGAATGTGGTTATGATATGAGTTTAGTTATGGGAAACAATGAATCCAATGTGGTGAATAATTTGTCTGGTCAAATAGAAGAAGAAAGAGATCTAGTAGGAAACAACAGTAGATGGAACACGGAAGACGATAGCCAATGTAGTAGCAGAGAATTAGATTTACAGCAATTGTGCCTAAAAGATGGAAGTAAAGTTGAATTGTTGAAGTGGTCACAGGAAGAACTTAAAAGGGATTTAATGCAAGAAGAGTTTTTAAAGGAGGAGGCACTAAAAGATTGGAGGAAAAGAAAAAAAAGAAAACCTTACGTTGTGGGGGCATAACATTGAGCTGATAAAAGAATGAAGAAAAGATCAGAAGAGAGAAGAAACAGGCACGATCGAAGATATAAACCTGTCGAATTTAATTTGGGAGATTTGGTACTGGTAAAGACTCAGGAGAGGTCATGCGAATTAAATGCGGAGATTAAGAAATTCTTTGACGTGTACCACGGACCATTTAAGGTAGAAGGGAAGCCACATAGGAACGCATACTGGCTAGTGTATCCTAAGTCTGGTAAGAAATTTGGGTTAAGAAACATAACAGACTTGAAAATGTACAAGGTCAGAAGAGATAAGTGACATATTGTGTTCTTGTGAAATTTGGTGGTTTTGTATAACGTTGACTGGTAAAGATGCAGACTGATAGAGACAGTGAGTGGTAATTGTTATAAATAAGGACAGAATTGTGGAAATGTATATAAAGACAATGATTTGTGAAAAAGGTTGGACTTTATAACAAGCCAACCAATTTTGTTAAAATATGCTTGTTTGTTATAAAGTGGGGGCATATGTGAGATCCCACTCACAAAATCATTGTAATAAAAAATAATTGTAAATAAAATAGTTTAAATAGACTTCACAGCATGAGTAGTTTGTGTAGACATTTGGGGTAATTTTAAGTTTTTTTTTAGAATTTAGTTTGTTGTAGTTGGTACTACTGTGATGTGTATGGAGAGAGAGTGAAGATGGCAATATGGCGAGAGAGTACTAGGAGAGGGCATGTATAGAGAGAAGTGTGTATTGGCAGTATTTTGTAGCTGCGAACGTTTGAAGTATAGAATAAAGCTTCTCAAATGAATGAGTGGAGTAATTGAATTATTTGACTATAATACCCGTTGCGCTAACATGTATATCTTGTAAAGTGGTTTGTTGAATAGTAGTAATAAAACGCTAAGTGATATCACTACCGCCAAAACCAACAGTAGGGCCATATGTTGCGAGGAGCGGGATATCTACTTACTGCTGGTTAATGTAAAAATTAGCAGTGGGGCTTAGCAAGATGCAATGCACGTAAGCAACTAAACGTTTGTGTGAGAATGATAAAGTAAAGGTCAAGGAACCTCTGGAACAATTTGTTATGAGTGAATAAATTTCTACTCACACAGATGCAATGCACGTAAGCAACTAAACGTTTGTGTGAGAATGATAAAGTAAAGGTCAAGGAACCTCTGGAACAATTTGTTATGAGTGAATAATTTCTACTCACACAGATGCAATGCACGTAAGCAACTAAAAGTTTGTGTGAGAATGATAAAGTAAAGGTCACGGAACCTCTGGAACAATTTGTTATGAGTGAATGAATTTCTACTCACACAGATGCAATGCACGTAAGCAACTAAACGTTTGTGTGAGAATGATAAAGTAAAGGTCAAGGAACCTCTGGAACAATTTGTTATGAGTGAATGAATTTCTACTCACACAGATGCAATGCACGTAAGCAACGAAATGTTTGTGTGAGAATGATAAAGTAAAGGTCAAGGAACTCCTGGAACAATTTGTTATGAATGAATGAATTTCTACTCACACAGATGCAATGCACGTAAGCAACTAAACGTTTGTGTGAGAATGATAAAGTAAAGGTCAAGGAACGTCTGGAACAATTTGTTATGAGTGAATGAATTTCTACTCACACAGAGGCAATGCACGTAAGCAACGAAATGTTTGTGTGAGAATGATAAAGTAAGGTCAAGGAACTCCTGGAACAATTTATTATAAGTGAATGAATTTCTACTCACACAGAGGCAATGCACGTAAGCAACGAAACTTTTGTGTGAGAATGATAAAGTAAAGGTCAAGGAACTCCTGGAACAATTTGTTATGAGTGATTGAATTTCTACTCACACAAATGCAATGCACGTAAGCAACTAAACGTTTGTGTGAGAATGATAAAGTAAAGGTCAAGGAACCTCTGGAACAATTTGTTATGAGTGAATGAATTTCTACTCACACAGATGCAATGCACGTAAGCAACTAAAAGTTTGTGTGAGAATGATAAAGTAAAGGTCAAGGAACCTCTGGAACAATTTGTTATGAGTGAATAAATTTCTACTCACACAGATGCAATGCACGTAAGCAACTAAACGTTTGTGTGAGAATGATAAAGTAAAGGTCAAGGAACCTCTGGAACAATTTGTTATGAGTGAATAAATTTCTACTCACACAGATGCAATGCACGTAAGCAACTAAACGTTTGTGTGAGAATGATAAAGTAAAGGTCAAGGAACCTCTGGAACAATTTGTTATGAGTGAATGAATTTCTACTCACACAGATGCAATGCACGTAAGCAACTAAAAGTTTGTGTGAGAATGATAAAGTAAAGGTCAAGGAACCTCTGGAACAATTTGTTATGGGTGAATGAATTTCTACTCACACAGATGCAATGCACGTAAGCAACTAAACGTTTGTGTGAGATTGATAAAGTAAAGGTCAAGGAACCTCTGGAACAATTTGTTATGAGTGAATGAATTTCTACTCACACAGATGCAATGCACGTAAGGAACTATACGTTTGTGTGAGAATGATAAAATAAAGGTCAAGGAACCTCTGGAACAATTTGTTATGAGTGAATGAATTTCTACTCACACAGAGGCAATGCACGTAAGCAACGAAACGTTTGTGTGAGAATGATAAAGTAAAGGTCAAGGAACCTCTGGAACAATTTGTTATGGGTGAATGAATTTCTACTCACACAGATGCAATGCACGTAAGCAACTAAACGTTTGTGTGAGAATGATAAAGTAAAGGTCAAGGAACCTCTGGAACAATTTGTTATGAGTGAATGAATTTCTACTCACACAGATGCAATGCACGTAAGGAACTATAGGTTTGTGTGAGAATGATAAAATAAAGGTCAAGGAACCTCTGGAACAATTTGTTATGAGTGAATGAATTACTACTCACTCAGAGCTTACGGGCTATATTATGCAACTGTTTACACAAGTCGTGTCAATCTGGAAGTCTACAGGATTTATCAGCGCAGACATTTTGTTACGACATTTGCGGGTTGCCGGTGTCGTGTTAATGCTTCCTGAAGTTGCTTACGGTCTGTTCCTCCTCTCCCCATGTGAAGCCCACCCTCTTCGAACTGAGGTCGACGCCACCCCCCACTACCCTCGACCGCTGGGCTAAGATCGATACTGGTGTCTGGTATCGACCGGTCGCTATTCCCGGCGCCATATCAAGGCCCCTCCACACCTGGCCACTCTGCTCTGCTGCTTGCCTCGTATTGCGGCATCAGAACCACTGCGCACCACTGCTCCTCGCGTGTACACGTGAACTTCGTTTATTAGACAAACAAGAGAAAAAAAGCGCGCCTTTTAGCTCTGTACTAAATGTATATAACGTTCTCAGGGCTCTAGATTTGTTGGCAGATGAATGCGGAGAAGGACTTCAAAAATTGGATCTATGTGACACGCTGCCTCCGTGGGTAGACCGAGGGACGTTTTATACAGTTTATACACAGAAAGGTCTCCGTTCTTTTGTGTTTGTATCCTAAATGTTCACGATATTCCAGTTTCAGGACCACGGTTGTATAAACGACACTGGCAATACCGTTGTTAGCAAGAAGTAAATAAATAAAAAACAACATGGATATAATATATAAAATGGCCCTTATTATATATTACTATGACGGCTGTGAAAACAACAAAATCTTTTATAACATGGAAATATGTGATACACCTTCCGTCCCATAGAATCTTTTACTGATATCAGGCGCACTTACCATAACTATATACTTGACGTATTTGATCTCTGAATTCAGTACGTTACTAAGTAGTAAGTACAACAATTGAAACTGCGAAGTTGCAAATGGATTTGTAAGTACCCAATTTTAAATATATCGAAAAACTAGACGCTTAAATAGGAAATCTCTTTATATTGTATCAGGGTTCTTATGTTTCAGAAAAACCACAGCAGCTATCATAATTTCAATACGGCCAAACGTAATATTACTGTTTCAATATGTGAGTCTATGTTAGTTTCATATAGCCAAAGTTTTAAAATCATAGGAATAAAAACATTGATTTGATGAAGACTTCACAGTAAAATAGCTTGAAACTTTTCCCATGCAGGAAAAACGCTTAAAGTCGGCGAAAACACTTTCAGCGAAATGTAAAACATGAAGAAACTTCGAAACCTCGAAATTATAAATTGGTGCGATGACGGCGTTTTTTTTTTTTTTTTTTTTTTTTTTGGACATTTGCGGATACATTAAATGAACGTTCATTTATCTTGACGTCAATAGATTACTTCTAATAAATATAAGTTCTGCAAACATAACTATAATGCATAGGTTCCCAGCCTTTTCTGGTCTGTCGTCCCCTTACCGAAAAAAAAAAAAAATACTCACTGCCCCCCTTCTACAACAAAAAATTACTCATCGCTCCCTTTCCAGTAAAAAATAACACACTGACTTTCCTGCTTGTAATAAACAATGTAACCCACAGTTCTTCAAATTTTTTGGCTCGCAACTCACTTTTTGAAACAGTGATTCGGTGGCACCCATCTTAGGTGACGTGTAGAATATCTTATATGTAGAAAAACAAGAACATATTTCTAAAATTATCTCGTTGAAAGATATAAATACTATTGGTGTATCAATCACAGTTTTTTTTAACAAATACACATTACGAAAACATATTATTGATTAAATAACTAAGCTTGGTATAGTGACACTAATTTATCGATGTTTGCTGCCTCATCAGCAATCTTAAAACCGCCACGTTCTGCTATTGAAAATCTGTTTCTTTTCCTAGATAATAAATTTCTGGCTACATAAAATCGTGGGAATATAATTAAAAATTACTTTGATGCAGCCCTTGAGCCACAAACGCCCCCCTCCGGCGGGTGGTACCTCCTCCCCCCCCCTCGTTGGGAACTACTGCTGTAATGTTTTGTTTTGATGTCAATCTTTTTTTTTCGTTACTGCTTTACGCCTCGTCGACGGCTAAAGTCATTAGAGGCGGGATGGGACTGAGGACGAGGAACGGGAAGGAATTTGGCCATGGCCTTTTTGAAGGAAGCATCCCGGCATTCGCCTGGAGTGATTTGGGGAAACCTTGGAAAACCCAAATCTGGATGCCCGGACGGGGATTCGAAACCGCGTCCTCCCGAATGCGAGGCCAGAACGTTTACCGTTCACCCACCACGCTCGGTGATGTTAAGCGCACATACCGACATACGCCTTGTGCAAAGGGTGTAATACAACTGTAAAAACATTTTCTTTAGTCCGAAAGTCCGAGGTTGTTTGTTTCTGAATGTCCCAAAAACCAATCGTTTACCAATTTAGCCCGGTGACACGACGCATTATCATCCGGGAAAAGTCCGTCTTTCTTTGGGAACATGAAGGGTAGCAAATGGTCTCCAAGTAGCTGTAGATAATCACTTCTAGTCAATGGTCCTTTCAGTTTGACCAGAGGTCACTGTAGTGTAAGCGCACCTCCAGCTTGCAAAGTGCCCGAGTCAATGGACTTACAGGGTCTGCGCCACACTCGAACTATACAAACAGCTGTTACTATCTTGAATCATGACTCACTCTCCACACATTTTTACTGTCACCTACGATACAACCGATACGTTCACTAGCTCAGGAAAGGTGTCAACCGACGGCGATTTCTTAGCAGGGGCACTCGCGTCGGTCTTTTGCTGCCATATCCCATCAACGCCACATTTTGCTTCATTGTCCCCACGGACCGTCTTACAATGAGTGTTGCTGTTCTTTGACACAGTGTTGCCTCGACAAAGACATCACTGGTAGCGGTCATTAAGTTTACGAGGTCGGCCACTGCGTTGTTCGTGGCAAGCGGTAACGATAGAAATTACATATTCACGCCGAATGCTGTCATTGGGGATCGACTAATGTTGAATTCATAAACAATTTTCGAAATGGAAAGCCCTGTTGTGTATTAAATACTATAAACAAACGTGCTTTTACTCTTTATTAATCTCTCTGAGTAACAACGAAACTAACTATAAACAGAGTCCACAGATAATACATAACTGCTATTCCACAGATAAAACACAAGCTCTTAATCTCCAACAAGCCCAATGTGTGTAGCGCACACGACAACTCAGCGTTAAAAAAATTGTTAATTCATATCGTGAGGCTATAATCACCTTAGGAAACCTTTTACATTACTTAAACGAAGACACTGCATTGCACATTTATACTTTTCTTTCCCGGCTTTACAGCAGATATTTGCATATTTTTATATCACGACTTTTGGCACTTCAGTGTATACTGCAGCATTAAGTTTATTTTCTAGATGTTAGGCTGCGTAATAAATGGGACGATGAAGCAGCAAACAGACATTGCGAGCATAATGGGCGAATAGTAAATTGAGAAGAATATTACTAAAGGAGAAGAGTGGATCGCATGTTTAGACATACGACGGAGTGTGGTTACTTAAATTGATTGGAAGAATCAGATGACAGCGTACTGACAAGTTACTCAGTTCAACTAAAAATATTTAAGGATTGCAGCTTTAATAAGAGACGAACAGTAGTAACAGGAAGGCCGCCGTGCTTAGAGGAGCAGGTTTCGAGAGATCCCCCATTTGTTTTTTAATCACTTTTCCTTCTAATCCACTCCAAGCGATGAATGGGCGGTATATTTAGTCATTATTTCGAGCCAATGGAGCAATATCATGGAACCTTCTCTCCATTTCAATATATTCAAAACAGTTCCTAATAATTTCTGTTTACAAAACCCTTCAGGAATAAACAAAAAAATTTAGATTAAAATAAAGTTACCAGAATTTTTTCTCCGAATCCGATGACACTTTAGACTTTTTCACAAAAATTCGAGGACGCTTTCGGCATTTGTCCTAATGACGCGTTGTACTTTCATAAGTTATATGATTAAAGGTTATGTTAACTTAAAAGCCACATATTTTTTATATTTTTTATTTTAAATAAGGATCACAGACAGCCATGTTGCACACAGCAAGGAGACAAGAGTTTCCAAAGTTGTTGTGTCCCAGACGCAGTATCGTTGTAATTTTCTTTTATTCCTAGGCACGAACAAGGAAAGAAGTGCGCTTCGTATCTCTTGTTTAAACGAATGAATTAGCAAATAAGGCCTTTTAAAGAACTCCTGCTTGATTGCAAAAAAAAAAAAAAAAAAAAGTCTGAGGACAACAGTAAACCGGTGACATTGCGGGGACGAAATCTGTCCGAGGACAGAGAGCTAAATACGGGGACTGTCCCCGGCAAACGGGGACGTCTGGTAAGCCTAGATTAAAAGAAAGACAGTCGTTATAGTTTCCCGTCAGTTTATTTCACTTGAAACCTTTCTACCAACATACATAGCATTTGCATAAAATATTCTCGGCCTACCCACCGGAGGAGCTCGACAATTCGATGCAACGTTTGGAAGATAGTATCTAACTTCATCTTCCGGCGGAATATGAAGCCAAAGACGGGAAGATGAAGCCAGAGATGGGAAGATGAAGTCAGAAACAGGAAGATGAAGCTAGAGACGGGAAGATGAAGCTAGAGACGGGAAGATGAAGCTAGAGACGGGAAGATGATGCTAGAGACGAGAAGATGAAGCTAGAGACGGGAATATGAAGCTAGAGACGGGAAGATGAAGCTAGAGACGGGAAGATGAAGCTAGAGACAGGAAGATGAAGCTAGAGACGGGAAGATGAAGCCAGAGACGGGAAGATGGTGCTAGAGACGAGAAGATGAAGCTAGAGACGGGAAGATGAAGCTAGAGACGGGAATATGAAGCCAGAGACGGGAAGATGAAGCTAGAGACGGGAAGATGAAGCCAGAGACGGGAATATGAAGCCAGAGACGGGAATATGAAGCCAGAGACGGGAAGATGAAGCTAGAGACGGGAAGATGAAGCCAGAGACGGGAATATGAAGCCAGAGACGGGAAGATGAAGCCAGAGACGGGAAGATGAAGCTAGAGACGGGAAGATGAAGCTAGAGACGGGAAGATGAAGCCAGAGACGGGAAGATGATGCTAGAGAAGAGAAGATGAAGCTAGAGACGGGAAGATGAAGCTAGAGACGGGAAGATGAAGCTAGAGACGGGAAGATGAAGCCAGAGACGGGAAGATGATGCTAGAGACGAGAAGATGAAGCTAGAGACGGGAATATGAAGCTAGAGACGGGAAGATGAAGCTAGAGACGGGAAGATGAAGCTAGAGACAGGAAGATGAAGCTAGAGACGGGAAGATGAAGCCAGAGACGGGAAGATGGTGCTAGAGACGAGAAGATGAAGCTAGAGACGGGAAGATGAAGCTAGAGACGGGAATATGAAGCCAGAGACGGGAAGATGAAGCTAGAGACGGGAAGATGAAGCCAGAGACGGGAATATGAAGCCAGAGACGGGAATATGAAGCCAGAGACGGGAAGATGAAGCTAGAGACGGGAATATGAAGCCAGAGACGGGAAGATGAAGCCAGAGACCGGGAATATGAAGCCAGAGACGGGAAGATGAAGCCAGAGACGGGAAGATGAAGCTAGACACGGGAAGATGAAGCTAGAGACGGGAAGATGAAGCCAGAGACGGGAAGATGATGCTAGAGAAGAGAAGATGAAGCTAGAGACGGGAAGATGAAGCTAGAGACGGGAAGATGAAGCTAGAGACGGGAATATGAAGCCAGAGACGGGAATATGAAGCCAGAGACGGGAAGATGAAGCCAGAGACGGGAAGATGAAGATAGAGACGGGAAGATGAAGCTAGAGACGGGAAGATGAAGCCAGAGACCGGCTTTGAAACGTCGCTTTAAATTGACGCGCTTCCCGCCCTTTGACCGGCCTTGTGGAGGCCCGGAAATGTTTTATGCAAATAATACACCGGGAAAGCCTATATTCATTCATAGATAGGATTTGTTGAATGATATCGTTTATTACTCTAACAATTTAATTCAAATCGAGCACATGCCCTTGTTGCCACTTTCCTTTTACATCACTTTCCTCTTTTTTTATCTTAAAATTCATTTGCAATAACACCACCCAACTACTTTTTTCCTTCGTATATTTAGGTATAAAATTTCTGGTAAGTGGTTCATTTCGTTTGGTAATTTATTCCAATACATGGCTCCCTAATTACAAAACAAAAATTTCCTACACTCTTATGCCTGAAATCGAGTGTCCGCTTGCAGTCATGGTCATCTCTTCTCCTCTATGCACAACTATTAATTTTTCCATCAATATTTTTTCAAGTCACATGTCCCATCGCCAATAAACTCCTTGTACTCACCAGCATTCTCTTTATCGTCTGTTTGTCTTTCAATAAATCTCAATCAAGCTTCTTTATCATATCAGATTCTGATTATTTCCTGCGTTAATTTCCACAGAGAAATCTAGCTGTCCTCCTCTGTACTCCCTCCAGCTACTTACTGTATTTGAAACACAAAATGAGCGTACTACACATTCAGCCAGTGGTCTGACCAGAGTTTAGTAAGCCAACTCCCTTACCTCTCTGGTACATTCTCCCATCACGCTCCCCAGTAAATGAAGGATTTTTAACTATTTCCCTCATATCTGCCCAACTTGGCCTTCTCAGTCGCGTTTGCTATCAAATGGACTGTTGATTTCTAACATCTCACCAAAGGGAATGTTTAATAGAATAACACTTGCCTGGCATTACTGTCACATTGTGAACAACCGTTTACTTAAAATTATCTACGGCAGAGACAGTTCCTCAGCAAACAACTATGGCACATTGCAAAGGGTAGCTCTTTTCGATTGGTACATACGGCACCTCGTACTATACAGTACAATGCAGCACCGTTGCATTTACTGTCTCTCTTCAACTGGCAGATACTGAAAGCTTATTGGTATGTGACAATTTCCTTCTAACAGTCTTTTACAATGTCATTTTTCTATAGGTCTATGCCTTTGCTTTTTTAGTTTTAGTTACATATGTCAAGAAAAATAAGGGTATTTCATGTATGTCATATCCAGTGTTACATTGTCTTCAACTTGAGACTGGTGGACTTGATGATTTGCTCGGTGTTCGGTAGAAAACTTCTGCGATCTTTCGCATCGGGTGCAGGTCAGCGATAGGGAATCTGGTAAGTCGTGGAGTGCCCGATCCTGCATCGTCTGTAGCCTGGTCATATGGGCCCCACACTGCCACTCCACCAGCCTGCTGCATCGCGATGCTACTCTCCCACGTAACTAGTTGATGTGGCGTGATCGGGTGAGGTGCCTGCTTCTCCGGCGTTACGACGAGGTACTTGTCTTCGCCATTGAGGTGCAGAATTGGTTCTAGAGCCCGCGGCAATAGCGTTTCCCCAGGGCTTAGCCAAATAATCTCTTGGGTCTTCCGATGTTTGGTGTGATTCGGCATCGACTGACCATACTTTACACTCTTGAAAAACTTCTAGTAGTAGGTAAGCCAAATTTTGATCTGATGACTGAAATCAAGTACCAATTTGATTATAAATGGGGGACATCATGTTTAGAAACGTCAGAGTAGGTTTAATTTGTCATAATATCAGTTTTCTGTTGCAAGTGAAAGTAATGCTTTATTCGGTAGGTACAGATATTATAGATCACATAACGGCATCTATTCTTTACAGCCACATGGAAATTATATCTCAGATCTGCATAATTCTGTATGTGTACTAAATTTTCTTTTCAATTAATTTCACGTGTTGTATGTTTGTTGGGGGAGTTTAAGCGAGGTAGTATATGACGGCATTTGCCTGTAACTTTTTTATGCCCCAGCGTCCTCTAAGTATAGCCGCCAGGAAACATAAGCCCACCAGCAAGGTTCTCGTGCTCCAAGGCGTCGAGTTAGGTTTCAGCCACAGGTTGCGTCAAACGCTGCTGCAGTCGCAAATGTCGGGTAGCTGTAAACAGCTCAGCAGCTGACATTTCAGATTATGTGTGTAACTGTTTGTTCCCACATCAAAATCTATTATACATGCATGAGAAACCTTAGTTACAATAATCAAAGATTGACGTGCGGATGGCTTTTGGAAACAAAATACACTCAGTAACTAAACTTTAATTAAACAACACATAAAAGTAATCCCCCAAAGTGCTGATACGAAATGAATTAATTTTACGATATGAAGTTTTCTTTAATTATTAACGATATACATTTCCTCGTCTTGACGACAAAATCCAACGTTAATATTTGAAAGGGTATAGACATTAGACAAAACCAAAAATTGTAGTTGTAAATTAGAATCTAAGTTACCTGACAAATACATTTAATGTATAATACATGAATACAAGCTAGTAGATATCAATTTTCACAATAATCACTTGAATATAATTCAAATAATAATAAACACAATACACTTTTGGTTCATTGTTATTAAGTTAAACTATTATTTATGCAGGCAATACTGCAAACTTCGTCAGAATTTTTTATATTTCTACAGAGTTTTTATCTGAAGTTAGAGGCAAGGTCAAATTATTGTTCTTAAGATAATATGTAACACTGTAAACTACCGCTCTTCAAAACTTGAAGATTCGTTTCGGCATTGCAGTTTCGCAGAGTGAATTGCTGCGTTTTCGGCTAACAAGAAAACAGTGGAAGAATGCACTAAAAAGGTGACTCGAAGACCACGGATGAAGTTTGTATTAACACACTCAGTTTCTTGTATTCTACACTGGTCCTTACGAAAAAAGCAGAGAAAGTTACCTTTTTCTTGGAACTTTCATTTTATTCTCTACGCCTTAATATACGAAGGTGTCACCAAACGTGGTGGGTAAGCGGTAACGCTCTGGCCTTACATTTGGAAGGAAGTGCGTTCGAATCCTCTTCCGGCCATTTCAGATTTGCGTTTTTCCATGTTTCCCCAAAATAATCCAGGCGAAAAATTTAGAGATGCGAGGGAAGATGGTATCCAAGAGTAAATGGTAATTAAATTCTGTTGATTTCCAATGTCTGATGGGAAAGGAAAAATTAATTGAGATTTCATATCTATACGATAGGAAAAGAGCAGAAGATTTAGAGAAAATTGCAAGCATCAGGGTTGTAATTAATATTAATAAGGCTTACATTTGGAATAAAACACGTCACGAGTTGCACCTTGATGATATGTCGGCACTATACCTGTGGATGCAATGGTTGTTTACTCTATTCCAGAAGAGGTTCTCAAAAGAAGTAACCCTGGATATGTGATGCCACCAAGAGATGTAAGAAGAAGATTTGTTCTGCTTACTAGTCTCAACAGATACATTTTGGGTCTTCCTCTGCGACACAACAATGTAACAGTTGGGTCATAATAAACAACTGGCCCAGCAAAAAAATAGAAAATAGAATTACCCTCCTTTGAGGTCAGGTCTGACATGCGTGAAAGGAAGTATCCGTCTTCTCTCCCAAAATAAGATACATTGATATTGGGCCCAAAACCTAATATTCCATAAAAACGACTGGAATAATTGTGTCAAGAATTACGGTGATTACGTAATTACGCCAGCGTATTCATACTCAACCTGACATGCAAGATAATCTCTTTGTCGTGTACTTGGTGTCGTCTTTGAGGACTGTACTAACATAAAACGAAGTGTCGTATTAATTCGATAAATTATCAAAAGAATTTCTTCTTGGCACGAACACACATTTGCTCTTGTAACGAACAAAGGCAGGCCTCGCACGTCTGAACGGTAACAAATGAAGACATCCAGTACCAGACAGAAAGACTTAATCCACAAGTATATTGGCCTACTTTGAGATGCCTGGTACTGACATTTATAACGTGGTCATCACGTAAAATTTAGGTATAATTCAAAGTCACACACGTCGCTGAAGCTAGAGATAGAATAGAAGCAGGGGTACCTTTTTTTGTAGTATGACAGTGATGGCCGGAAGAACTCAAATATCTGAAAACAGAACACCCGAGAAGAAATTTTAGCAGCTGTACGCCACGAAAAACAAAATTTTCACATCCGAAAAGAGGATGCAGATTTTACGACCTTCCTTTCCTCCTTTATATTATTCATGTAACCTAATGGATCAATAATTTGCTAAATGTATCATACGATCTGTGATAGGTGTTTATTTGCGCCCCCCCCTCGTAACCCTCCACCCCCCCCAACCCCCGCTGTCATCATGCGGTATGACAGCGCATAAAGCGAACGACCACACTAATCCTCAAATTTTCGGTCTGCACACATTTGAACGTGATTGAATGCTGCAATTATTTTATTCCTGCTGCAGTTTGGAGTCTCTTATAAGAGGCATGTTATGCGTATGTTTCCTTGTTTTCCGGAAGAAACAGGGGACTCTGAGCGTCGCTCTATATGTGTTGGTGACTGCGATGATGTGTTTACGTCTGGTGTGTTTAGTGTTTATGGAAATGAAAGAAGTGAGATGCTGATATCCGACGCTGGCCTATTGAGGTGTGCTCTACTAAAACCATTAGAGGGTCCCCAAGTTCAGCCTCCTCATTCGTCTGACGAATCGTCGTCAGCTGTGTTGCATATCCTCGGTTCATACGCAGTGAACGTAAGTTTGGGATGTAACATGGACACAGTTCGGATATATAAAACTTAGTCTACAAATAGATTGGTTGGATCGTTCCGAAGGAGGCACACTAAGCCATTGTGTCAGTTCCTTTTCTCTGGTACCTTATGTTTAACCTGGAATCCGAACCACGGAGTGACCTAGCGTAGCTCATGTGAACAAACACAACTTTTAAAATTCCAAACCCTACTAGGATTTGAATCCTGGACCGAACCCCGAAATTTTGAGATATAGTTTTAATGGCCGTCTTGCGCCTATGAGTATACAGCAGCTATGATTAATTTTTGTCCAAAGTGTCGCCATTGAAAGCATTTGCTTAGTATTATAACCTGTTCTTTATGATTAGGAAGGTGACGATAATTCGTTAGAATTAATCTTCGAATAACCTCACACAGAGAATTCCTATATTTGATTATTACCTCCGGAATCAAAATTGGACGAAGTTTACTTGGTTCCGTTGATAATAGACTCGGCATTATTTATTTTAATTTGAAATATTGCGTGATTCTTGCTACGTGTAGTAGAAGGTAACATATTTTTTAGTTCTAGGCGCGGCGATGTGTGGAGGCGGCGCAGTCTGCCTCTGTGACAGAGCTAACAAGGTCGTGGATATCTCAGCAAGGCCTCCGCCTTTCTAACAAGACGAGGCGGAGGCCAACGCGGTGACGAAATCCACAACCAATCTGACAACCAACGCCACGACACTCGTTTCCTGTTACTTTTTGCTGTCTTCCATCAGTAGTTTGAAACAAGTCATAATTTTCGGCTCTTCAATGAAACTTCAGTACTTCCCCATCCGTAATACGCACCACAGAGCCGCTCTACCAAAGAACATCGAACGCAACGTTCAGTTTTCGTATACCAAACACAGCTACCTCTCTCGAACACGTCGTATCCTTCACACCATAAGGCAGATTCTAAACCTACGGCGTCAGTTTTATACCTTACGCGTTCAACAGACATTCGTTATATTTTCTTCTGATTGTTACAAGACGAGCCCCACTTCACCTACGTCTCATACCAATTATATTGCACCGTAACTGTGCATTTAGTAACTAACATATTATCGCATCTTTTCATAATATCACAGTCGATTTACGTCTTTTACGAAGCTTTGTTAAATATCATTGATAAACAAATACAATAAAAGCAATTGAATTTTTCTTCATTTATTTGTTTTTAGAACACGTTTCACTTCTTTTATAGAAGCATCTTCAGTGGTTTCTCATTTTCCATTTACATTCATTTATTAACAATCCATTCTCGGCATAACTGATGAACCTTTCCATATCCTCTCAGAGACCTTAACTACTGAGCCACCAAATAACTCTCCCACCTAGAACTGTCCGCGAGATGAATTTTAAATTCCCCATTTAGCATCACTCAAGAGTCTTTCTGAAATTTGAAATTTATTTCTCTGCTTTCCCTCTCCACATGTGCCTTTCTTTTTATCCCTTCGTTCTAAGGCTGTCTATATTAAGCATGCGGCTTTCCCAGCGAGTTTACAATTGGTGTCACGCCAATAAACTTCACTGGGATTCTTGTTCATTGCACTGTGCGAATGTTTACAGACATTCCGACGGGAGTAGAGTATCTTGCAAAATATGCAACATTACAAGTTAAAGCCAAAACGACTCCACAGTGTGTATGGAGTGAGGACATTCAACACACATTTGCTGAAACTCGACCGTCGGATAGGGTCAAATTATACAACGCCTCCTGTGTTTTAAGGAAGAGTATATTTCTTTCATCTCTCGTGAACATCAAAAAACAACACAGTAAACTGAACATACACAAACATTTTTAGGCAAATCCGCATTAAAATACGTTTATATCAATAACGCTAACCATAATGGGGATGGCTTTGGGGCACGCCATCACTTCAGTATACCCCGTCAGCTGTCACGAGGGTTCGACCATCCACGGTAAAATCCTACACGCTTTGAATTCTCTAAAATGATGATATACGCTTCATATTTAGTCTTTGGTTTAACATTCCGTCATTACTTTCTTGAGTCTGCGGATAGCTGGACGAGGATTCGGGCCCGCATCCTTCCAAACGCGAGGCATTACCGCTCACCAACCATGATCATTCTCGGATCTTAACTACGAGCAAAAGCCACAACAACAGTTTGGACTACTTACGACCGGCTCGTCAGATGCAGCCCACCTGGCGGAACTGCCCGTGGTTTCGTCAGCTTTTATTACCATATCATCTGAATACAGTCATATTTTCACTTCGTCCGTCTCAATCCTGTTTACAACACCACGCGCTCTGACGAATGGACTGCCAGGTCACCTTTCATGTCATAATCTCCTCGCGGTCTGCGCCACAACACCGCAGCGGACTACTGTTCACACCGTGTAGACTCGTCCCCAACGAATCTTACAACTTAACATATTTTTCATGTAGTTCTGCAACAAGTCCATAAACTATCAACAGGCGTCTGTTGATTAGCCATCAACTGAAGAACTTTTCCGAGAATCCTGTGCGTTGATAGCTGAAGATTTCTACTGTAATAAGTGTTACAGAACGTAACACTTGCACAGCAACTGCTAAATATACGTCAGCGTAATCTAAGCTAAGCTCTAAGCTAATTTTTGAGTGGTGTAATATGCACCCCACCGTACAATTCATTAGTAGTCAGTGGTGACGTTGGCTGCCAGCAGAACGAGCGGTATAGTCACCGAGCTGGTCTGGTGTGCTTATTGTCTCTGGAGACCAGTTGCTTCTATGCAAGGGAGTCTCCATAAACTAAGTGCTTCAATGTAGACATCTTCTGAAACGCTTCCTCCGTGTAGCCTAATGTGGTTTTTGCCTTGAGCCCCTTTTCGACCGTATGGAACGTTGTTTTATTTTTCTATTGATTTCAGATGACATTTTGTGTTGTTTTCTGTTACCAAGCTATCGTTAAAATGATTGGGTATATAGTGAAAATGACCGATATTTTATATTCGGTTTGCACACCTTTTATACATATAATAAAAAAAATTTTTGAATCAAACGGCGACAATAGTCATTCCTGCAAATCATCAATCATTGTGAAAACATGTTTGTCACGTTCAGCCAGGGATCCTTTACCGTAGGATAGAGCCTTATAATTCCACCGCTGCTGCAACATTTGTGATTAAATTTCACGCGAATATTAGTTTTATTAAGCGGAAAACAGATCAGGAGACAAATACTCCGAAAAATATTTTGTGCAACCATTCACAAAAAAAGGAGAATTACGAAGAACATTTTCCTATATCCTATCGAATGTAGTATCGTTGAACAGCTAGTCAGAAAACGTAAAGACTATTGGCTCAGTTGGTTGCGGCTCCGTGATGCTGTCTGGCGCTGACACGGAGTTAACTGATTCGAATCCCGGTGGTGGAAGAAATTTTCTTCATCAGGACTCGGCTGGCAGCGTAGGAGAGGTGGAAGTTCAAATTAACTAATCACCTGATTGAGCACCAAACTCTTATGTTAAATATCAAACCTCTCTGTAGTGAAAATGGTGTGAGGGCATACGACACTGCTGATAGCGAATCCTCGGTCGGATCGGGACATTAAGCCTGGTACTATCCCTCGCTCTGGTGTCCTTCGGAAGAGCAGGCCAGAAGGAGACGAAAGCAGGTTTCAACACCTCCCATCTTTCATTCATTCACAACACCAGTAACACACTACACTGAGCACACATACACGTCACACTAATCTACATAATTCAAAAAACACGCAAAATACGTACACTTCCGTCATTCGGAAAAATAAGGCAAAACCACTGTTTAAAATTCTCCAAAAAAAGTATTCATCAACCTAATGATTAGGGAGGAAAAAAAAAAAAAAAAACAAGATTGTTTTGGAACATTTTTATTTAGTATTTTATTTCATGATCTCCGATGGTAATTTTGCAGTGCGTTCAGTTCCCTGTAATATTTCAATGATAAGACTAAAAAATTCAAGATGGTGGAGTTTAATTATACCTGTAACGAAATTTACTGGATAAGCTATGTCGATGAGTTTTTTACGAAACTTTGTTACCAACAATCTTAAGTATGCTGTTCTTAATAGAAGTTTGACTCTATGTATGTTTATTTATTTAAATAAGTCAAAACTGGTTTTTATTCCCTGTCTCTTAAGTAAAACGTTTTCAGAACTTTCCTATGTTTAACCTATACACTGTTTTTAGCATCCTACTGCGTGGTTTTGTAGGTAAGAAGTTAAATGGTTATCTTCGAAAAATTAAGCGTCTTCGGTTCAAATTCATGTGTGAGCAGACTTTTTTTGTAGGTTTTGCTTTGTTCATATGAGTTACGTCAGAGCATGCATGGTTCAGGTTCATCGTTAAACTATAGGACTAGCCGCGACGGTGGTGGAACACGCGGTGAGTCCAAATTCTGTTACGCGTCGGCCGAACTATCGGCCCGCAACACCCATTCACATTTTTAGAACTTTCCACACCACCAACTGGATACCAAGAAGACGGAAGACAGTGCTGTAGCCACTATCACGACTGTACAGTGAAAATCGCACAAGAGGAGACCAGCTGTCC
Source organism: Vandiemenella viatica (assembly GCA_031002005.1). NCBI lineage: Eukaryota > Metazoa > Arthropoda > Insecta > Orthoptera > Morabidae > Vandiemenella > Vandiemenella viatica. The sequence continues at coordinate 75,266,806 of JARYHS010008075.1, forward strand.
TCAGTAACTGCTGGTATCACACCTCCTTCCCTGGTGGGGGTTTTAAAGAAAGGGCGCCCATAATCCTTCCCCCTCCCCTCCCCTCTCCACAAGAGTAAATAAAGAGGAATCAAAACCCATTTACTGATTGTATGTTGAGGACATAGTATTAACTCATTCCACAAAAATTGTATTGGCAGTGACAGTCGTAAAGTTAGCGAGATATGAAAGCTGACACAATGACGACCATATTAGTAAAATTGATTTGTCGACAGTTTTGTTACCCAAGAATTTAGTCGCTCTAAATTAGTTGCTCCAACAGGGTCAGTATGGCCTTCCGGAGGTGTTGAAGGTATCATACGGGACATTCTTGGTCAAACGCAAATTATGGAGTGTTGAGGACCAACCGCCGCTCCCATGAGCATTACATCGAGTGCATGTTTAGATAAGTAGTATTAAATGTCTTTTGAGCAACTACATTCCGTTATAAAAATAGGCATCGTTACATATTGCCTTTTTCAATATACTTTTGTTACAGCATGAACAGTGTTCGATTAACAATACTTATATTTACAAGACTGCACAGACGACTGTTTCGAAGTCTCCTCAGAAAACGTGTTAACCTAAAATTTCTGAGCGCTAACTGTGCATCATATTCACATAGGCTACTTGCCTCTAGGACTATTTCCTTGCTTATCAGCGTAGAAACACATTCTCTATGGAGGAACGAAGGGATTTAAGATCATTGATGACAAATATGGCGCCAAATGTCGAACAATTGTCTCATTATACTCAGCTCATCCCTCTTACTAATAATATTATATCATTTTTAATAATATATTTTTTAATAAATTTTAGAGAAAAAGTCCAGTATCGTTTATATGTTTTAATAAAGTAATTTTTAAGTGTATAATATAATTTACATAAGAGGGATGCCATCAAATTTCTGATTGAAAAAAAATGGGTCAAAAAATTGGTGCGCTATGGGTTACATTGATTACAAGAACGAGAGTTCGAGAGTTGGTGAGTTTTTTTATCTGGGGAGGGGCTGTTAATATTCTTTTTTTGGATATGGGTTGTAGACTAAAAACGCTTCGTAATGTATGCTCTAAACTGTGATGTCACATTTGCTTGTTATTTTATTGGTTAATCAATTACCGGTTGTTAATGAAACATAAGCAAATTAAGGATTTATTAATTTAATCTAACATCTATTGTTTCCTGGCAGAATGGCAAGTATGGCTATCTGTTACAAACGTCGTACCTTTAAAATATATTAATTCTTTCAAAAATAATTATTTTAGATTCTAAATGAAAAATGTAACATTTACAAAAATATCATTTATTTATTGAACAAACTGAGCCAATGGAGAGTTAAAAATTAATTTACTTGACACTCACAAATAAAAAAAAGAACATTCCCAAACTGTAAAAGCACCCGCAGAGAAAGAAAGAAGAATCTCCAAAGGCGTTAGGTAGCTCCTATACACTATGTTGTTGTTGTTGCTTTAGGGCGTGTTAACAGCGAGGTCATACTCTACGTGGCTCTACTTTGGCTTCTATTGAACCCCTCCTCCTCCATGTAGCCTGTCGCGGCTTTTGGCTGAACACCCTCCCTTACCTACGTGCCTATGTGTGGAACGTAGCTTTTCCCCTATTAATTCCATAAGGCATTTTGTGCATTTTTTTCTTACCAGACTATCGTTACAATTTTTGCTTATAAATATTCTGAATTAAATAGTGACATAATCCATTCCTGCAAATGTTCGATTATTGAGAAAACCTCTTTCTCCTTTTATTTTTGAGGTTTTACTAAAAACATTCTCCTAATCTCATTCATCATTGTTTATTAACCGATAAAATACAACAAATTACATATGCTGTAATAATACATTTAATAATTTTTTTTATTTGCTGCATTTTTGTGATCTTTGTTTCTTTATTACCAGGGAATGATTCTCTGACCTGCTTGAAAGGTTTCCATAGCCCATTGGCGTCGTTTTGTATATTGAAAACTTTCCGGAAAAACAATGTCGATAAGGCTCGTAAAGTTTATCGAACAGCGCCATTTCACATCACACTTTGAACTTTAAATAAAGATTCACTGAATTCACTTGACAGAACAAAATTGGAATTGTTTTATCAAACAGCGGTGTGATGACACTCGGCCAAATCGAATCAAAACAGTTTTTTTTTTTTCGAGAACATCGAAACAATACTAAATATCACTGGAGTGGAAAATCCCGTGTGGCATCTGGAGCGAACTCGAGGCTAGGTATTGCGTGTTTAATATTCTTCATTGCATGATACACCATCGGTTAATTGAAATGCGCCACTCCCGTGCGACCCAAACACATTACTAAGTCACACGCGTGCGTGGCACTGTCAGTATGTAAGGTATCTAAAGTGAGGAGATAATTAAATGATGAAAATAAATATACATGTTATGTAAAAGCTACGTACTTTGGTTCGGAACCTCCCCTTCCCCTCCCACGTAGCTCAGCGTAGCATTTTACCAAACCCCTCCGCCTCCCCCCCCCCTTTTTTTTTTGATCGTGCAACGTAGTCTGTGGACGCTGACTTACTGGGTAAATTGTGAAGGGCACATTGTCTGCGATGTTACAGCAGTGGTGCCCTCTTTGCGCGATGTCGGACAGCTCTGTAGAGGTAGTTCCAAGTGGTGACGTGGTGTGCGGCAGGCGGCCTGTCGAGTGTGACACTACGACACTGTGTACACGTGCTCGTGCACCTGCCCGGTACAGAGGCTCTCATCTGCCCGATACATCTCCTTTGTTCGAGTCTCCAATGCCACGGTTCACCAGAAAGGTCACTTCCGTAAACAACAATTTTCGGTGGGGAGTGGTGAGTTGTTCGCTCCCCTCAGGACTTTAACAGACAAGGGGACACCTCGGGTCAGACTGAAACAGCCTACGAAATAGCGTCCCGTTCCATTTCAATACAGAGTATAAAACTGTAGTATAAGTTCGTCAGAATGTATTAATCTGAACAATATTGCTAACCTCATATTTAGAGATTTTAGTGAAGACTTCTTCGCAGGAGATAGAAAATCGGTATGAAAGTTCATGCCCGATGGTGATTACAGATTTTTACCTCAACTTCGGAAAAGAACATACTTGCATAACATACCGGAGAATTTCAATTGTAAAACTGGAATTAGCTCCCCACAACTTTATTGTTCTCGCAAAGCGGTAAGATTTTACTATAGTCTATACTCTAATTTCATAAATGTAACAAAACATCAGTAATTAGTTGAGGTGGTATTCACGAAACTGAAAAACTTTTCTTGTGAATCATTTGGTATTCAATACAATTTCACTATTGCAACTGGTTGAAGTATGACGAAATTACAAGTGTATCAGTATGTCTCATCAAAGGTACAGCCGTTTGAACCGAGAGAGACATGTCACTGACTGAAATTCAAACACGTAAACGGTTTGAAGCCAGTAATTGTTTGAGCCTCGGATTATAACGTGTGTGTATCTGCCAACCTACCTGTTACCTTTTTTTTTCCCTATGTACTGGTTTAAATATCGATTATTCTTGATTTCTCTAATTTCGTAAGGCAGTTAGCAAACTCAACAACAAGTTGATCATTAAACCATTTCATCATTTTATGAATACCTTCACTCGTGTACATCCGAACAACATAGAAATTTTTATCGAAAACATTCATATTAACTCCAAGCACAAGTAGATTACATGGCGTAAACTCTATTTCGATTGAGAGTGGATTCATTGATAGGTGACTATGTTCTACAAGTTCGCCAAAGCTCAGTTTGAAGAAGGCTGAAAAAATAAATTCGCGTTGAATGTCTAAGCCACATAAGTAACGCAAAAGCACTGTTGTGAAGGTAGTGGCTGAAAGTGGCATCATATTAGTTTATATAATGACACACCTAACAGCCATTAGTTTTCGTGAACTGTTCCACCTTCGTTACCATTTAGCTCTGTTAATGTTTCAAGCCGAAGGTAGGTGAGTTAATCAGGCAGCTAGCTGTTGGAGGGTAGTGGGCTGGGCTGGGCAGTTTCTTTGTGCGGGAACCTGCAGAGTGAGGCAGGCGTGGAGGCCATGTGCGGCCATTGCCCGACTCAACGCCGTCCAGGGTGACCCAGACCAGCCCGGACCAGTCCTCCGCAGCACGGTCAATGTCGACGAGCTCCACACTGCATTCACAACAGAATCACTGCCATCGCGTCACATAAAAAAGATTATAAATCGTCAACTACAGGAGGAAGGTAGAACTGCATATTGTTAGCAATCGATGAAATTTATATGAAAACATTCACTAAATTCTGAAATTACGTAATAGTGCGAAAAAATAAGCTTCACAGAACAAAATTCGAAATACGCCAACGAAACTGACAGTAATGGTCTGGAAAATGTTGCTTAAGGTTCCTGCAAACCATGAAGTAGCAAGAAAGAACATAATAACTGATACCTCAGGAGGTTTCTATCCAGAAGCCTCTGTGACAACATTTTCCGTGAGACCTTCTGCTCAGACTTCCCGCAGTGACGTTTGGTGGACTGATTGTTCTCTGAGCTTTCGTGATTTTTTTTTTTTCCCCATGCTCTGGACATGTTGATACCTAACTGGCTCCGCCTCTAGTTTCATCCAGCTGGTATATACTGCCACCAGTTTCTATACCGTGTACCATCATCGTAGACGCTGTCAACTTTGATTCGGCTATGACATAATACACATTCGGAGAATAATTTTTCTTAAACACCTGTATTATTTAGTAACTATTATACTGGCTGAAATATTGGGAACGCAGTACTGGAATGGTAAGTCGTAGTCTTTTTTTCAGTGAACGCTATCTTTGAATTTGGACCTTTTAATATAATTTACCATCGACGATGGTAACATTAAGCACTATCGCACAATTCTTCAAAACATTTTTCTCCAGAAAAGATTAAGTTCTCAACATACATACATTTTTCCTACAGGGAAGCACAGTTAAAAACATATTTTAAAAATCGTGTTAAACTTACTAACCCTTTCTACTCAGTGACATAGACAATCAAGTAAATATGTACCTCAGAATCGTTGCATTTCACATGCCGGGGAGAGACCAACTTTCAGCTTCACAATCCAGGGAAAGAAGTAGACAATGTCTGATGGGACTACTAGACAAACGGCGAGAAACTTTCATTACTTCCGGCCGAAAAGGGAGAGCATTTTTTTGTGAAATGCGCTCATCACTTCGATAACTGATACATGTTCGCTTTTGTTTTACAGTGCGTCATCACTGAAATGTCGCATTTACGATCTGTGATAATACTGCAGCAGCGCAACCACCCCGAGTGGCTAAGGACTAGAGCCGCACAGGGTTCGTGCACTAAGGGATTTCTTCTCATAATTCATCTCGCGAGTGTGAGCAATGTGTGGTATTGAGGAGTTTACAGAATAACGCCAGACTGAAAAAGTAACAGCCGATTATTACGGTTATTGCGTTAATGTAATATTGATTGCCTGCTGACAGCAGGGACCGCATAGAAACTTAAATGGACCTGGTACGAGAGGTAAATATCAATTGACATAACCTTGTCTTACGAAACATTCTTGGCTTTTTCCTGGTGTCTTCTGTGAAAAACGTAAAAACCTACAATACGATAGCTAGAGAAATAAACTTCATTTCCTACCAGACGAGAGAAACCATTCTTGCAGCGACTTGCTTTCAATGATGATGCACCGTGAAACCATTGGTCACGTGTAAAGCGAGAGCAGTAAAATTTTTGTTAGAGCACAAATGTGTATCATTTGTTACGAGTTAACAATATCGCTACAAATGTAAACTTTCGGCAACCATAGTTTAACATCACTACTTCATATTATGACTTCTAAATTGTTTGTGGAAATTACCGAAGAACTAAATCAGTAAGTGATATGGGTTGTGAGTTATTGAAAGATAGGTCGCTGATGAAGAGAGTGCTGGGAGTGTATTGATGATGAGACCAGGATAGATATTGGTAAAATAATTATGAGTTTTTTCCCTGGCTTCACCCTTTGTCGACGTTGGAGACATTTGAATGGACCAACCCGGCATTGGCCTGGGGTGATTTGGGGCAACTCAATCTGTATGGCTGGACGGAGATTTGAACCCGCGTCCTCCCAAATGAGATCTGGTCCGACCCCCTCCCCCACCCCCTCCTTTGATGAGATCTGGTCCGTGAGAATCCCCCCTAGAAATCACACTCGCAACTTTTTGAGACCTTTTTTTTTAGGTCACACCCTTCCACAAGCCGGTTAAACCCCTGTTTTTCGACGAATAACCCACCTAAAATCGAATCGACTTCCGTGTGTTTTGTAGACCCTTTTTTTAGCTCTACATTCCGACAATTTTTCGGAAAACCTCACGTGAGATTTCCGTAGACCCCCCCCCCTTTCGTGAGATTTCGCCGGAACGCCCCCCCCTTTTCACCTCACGTAATTAATGGACGCCCCCTTACCGGCCACCTTCCGCGCTCTGTTAATGAGTAATACGTTAACAGGAGAAATAACCATGACCACGAGTTGCACTTGATATCAGGTGAAGGAGATCGAAAAAATTTCTATCATAGATAAGGAAATGAGGAACTGGAGTAAATTACCAAGGAAAATGTGGAATAACTTAGCAGAAACACAGAAAAAATTTAAACTAAAATTAGTGAAAGGTAAAACTAGGTGAGTTGTGATGTTTCACTCTAAGAATTTAAGATTTTTTTTAAAAAAAAATCATGAACTTGTAAAAAAAGGTGTGTAGGGAAGTTGCCGATGGGGAAATTGTTGCATCGCAATTAAATTAAATCAATAATTTTGTAAACTGATCATAAATTGGCCACGTTAAGGACACTCACTGTCACCAGCCTGACCGATAGAAATTTTACAGTTCTATTTTTAGCAAAAAGCTTTCATTAAGTGCCTTCATACTACTCCATTATTTTGAGAATATTGGATTGTAGTATTATGCAGGTTTTAGATTTCTACAGTAGTGCCTTTGCAGAAGAGATTTCGTCCAACGTAACGTTTATGTAAAATATTGTAGTGAAGATTATTACAGCGGAAACGGCCATGGGACTAAAATGAAGTTTATCGTATAGATTACTGGTATGAATGTTTGTTGTGTTTCCGAAGCAAACAAATGTAATCTGAGGCCTACAACAACTGCTGCTGTATGTCACCTTGACGAATCGAAGAGACTTGGGATGGTGCCAGGGGGGCTCATACGCCAGTGCACTGTTGATTTCTACCGCCTACCGGAAACCATGTCACCATACTCCAAATATGCTCAATACCTGACATGTGTGACGCATGTACACGTAGGGAATTAGCGCTAGCCGTGATATAAAGAAGGCTTGAGTGACCGACATCCGGTCCATAATAGTGCTCTGGGGTGTGCACCAGGAAACGAAACAAAATGTAGTGTTGCAGGCCATTTTTCCGCAGTTGCTCAGTAAGTTAAACGATAAAATGATGCCAATGCAACTGTATTTGCAGCTATATTGCCGCACGCGTTTCGCCTCTCGTAGAGGCATCGTCAGCGACTAATCTAATTTTTTATCGTCGCTGATGATGCCTCGACGAGAGGCGAAACGCGTATGGCAATATAGTTGCAAATACAGTTGCATTGGCGTCATTTTATCATTTAATTTAATGAAACAAAATGTCTTCATGTGTGACTTTTCACGTTTTGACTAAGGCAGTCTCAAAAGAGAGAAATGTACATAGCAGCAGCTATTGAGAATTCTTCTCAATACCCCACTGACCCCATTACATGTTATCTTGAGATCTTGAAAGATCTCTGGAATGATATGCTCTCCACGCTAGCCCCCGCAGAGCAAATACAGCTACAATTCCATCCCAAGTTAAAATGAAACTCATGGGAAAACTGTATAGAACCAACCCATTCAACATGAGATTATTCAGGTTTTTCACTAACAGATCAATACAGTTATTACATTTTTCATGTTTTCACTCCCTCTTCACTTACAATATCTCTTTTCATGAAATTTATTCCCAATCTAAGTAGATACAGGGCTGGGGCTAAGGAAAGGGATGAAATTCGGCCATGGTCTATTGAATTAACCATCCCGGCATTTACCTGTAGAGATTTGGGAAAATCATGGAATAACCCAAATCTGGGTGGCCGGAAGAGATTCGATCCCACGTCCTGCCGAATACGAGGCCAGTACGTTACCGCTCACCCATCATGCTCGGTAGTAGGTACTTAAGTCTTATAAACGTTCTGTAAGAATTATATCCATAATAAGACCATTAACAACTTGGAGTAGCCTACTTTGAAATGTAGATACACCTGCTATGTCAAAGTTGTATACCGTACAAGCTACAAATATACGGTAACAATTGCTACAAGTCTTTTTCAATTGGAGTTTATCAGCGTCCTCCGTATCCTTTAGTCAGTGCCCTGCAACAAGAGATATAACGTTATGTAAAAGATAACTTCTATTTCGGAACACGTCTTGTTTGTCGCCTCGGTTCTGCAGTGCGTGGAATGTGGACACTGGAGCATCGTATGCAGGTCGTTGCACCGTTTCGACAGTGGCCGGAATAACAGGATAAGGGAAATTACGACACGGGCTGGCGAGGTAATTACTGGTTTTCTCCGCGTGCCGTTACCAACTGGAGCTGACTGCGCTTATAACAACCTGCGAGTGGCGCAACTCACAGCCTCGCACGTCACTCACATCACAGGCGAGTGGGATCAAGGAAGCACACACAGTACCAAACATTTGTATTACGAAGGAAACACGTTTTATAACTAAACTGAGTGAATGCTTCCGATATGCCAGAGCCATTAACATTTTACCGTGAATCCACGTGATCTTAACTTATATTCCGCTCATCTAAGCTTAAGCTGAGTGCTTGAAGTGTTAGTAGACACCGTCATAATCAGTTATACTTTCGAATTCACAGGCCACTCCGTATACTGTTACAAAATTCCCAAGAGCTGAATTTTATGGCGTGTATATTTATCAGAAATATTACAGTCTCTCATTTGCACTGATACTGCACTAATTCTGTGTTGAGCTTATCAGCTGCAAACGTATTGGTGCTCTACAACCTTTTTGCTTTAAGTTAAGTTACCCGTAACGTCTGTAGCATGATGAATAACTTTGGAAGAATTCAGATGAGTTAAATTCAATGTAAGTACTAAGTACTCCAGGCTACTGAGTGTAAATTATTATGCACTGTTAGCTCACCGTCCGTGTGTGCTCGTAAGATGAACCTCGACACACACTCTTGAACATTGAGACCTCAGCTGACTAAAATCAGATGCAAAACTAGAAATAAATATATTAAAATATTTTATTTTCTAAATTCCGTAATTAGTGTCTCTGTGTTGGGATGGGGTGTGAATTTCAAGTATCATATACAAGCCCTAGAGATTATAAACAGAAAACATACTGCCACTGTCGTTTACGTAGTTCCAATAGCCATTAAGCAGCAATCAGTAATTTCATTGATATAGCTGCATCTGTGAATTTGGAGTGGAAATAAAAACAATTGCAAAAACTCTGTTCATGCTCTCCAAACAGCTTGTCCGCGAGTCAACAAACAAAATAAAATGTCAGCCTGTACTCGGTTTGGTAGATTCGAAGAGATGTCATCGATTGCAGCAATACGTAATCATGAGGACGTGGTAACATATATATAGAGGGCATGAACCCAGGGCCTAGCGTACACGCCATATTGACTGTGATTTTTAAGTGGTTTTCCTAAACCATCAAGGCGAATAACGGGACGGTTCTCCATCTCCGCCTCATAAAGTAAACAATTCACAAACAAAAAATACACTTACTGTCTAAAAATAATTACACCTTTCACACATAGATGGCAAAACTTCATTTCCTCTATTACTAATTGGTACGATCTGGCAGTAGGTATAAAATTCTTGACATCAGCAAGGGAATGCGGCCGTGAAACGAAACCTCCTTAGCTGATGATGAGTAAAATTATCGAAGGCATTATTACTGGCTGGGAAACTCTCGAGACATACCGACTGCTTCATTGTCAGGATTTCTTATGTTGCCGGCCTCGGTAGCGTAGGGGCTAGAGGGCTCTAGCTCCACGTGTCGATGGTAGCCGGTTCAAGGTCGGCCGAGGGCATGGGTGTTAAATTTTGTGTATACGTAGGCCTACATGTCGTGTTTGTCCTGTGGTGTCTAGAGTTACTTTCGAAATTATATACAATTAGTCCAGTAACGGGGTCGTAAAAAGGGGGTCTCACAAACATCACATCACGTAGAAGATTTTTTTTTCTTATCTTGTATTGGTGAGAGTATGCAGAAACCAAGTTTTCGACCTCCAGCACCCTCGGCACAATTTTCTGTGGCCAAAAAACATCAAAATTTGGGTACTTTTTTCAGTTTTTCGTCTATAACTCCTTCCTGATAAGTCCTATCAAGAAATATTCTATTTCCAATTTGAAAGAGGACAAAATTTCCTACAACTTTCGTACTACAAACTTTTTTCTAAACTCAAAATTAAGCGAGCTACAGTTCTTTGAAATTCAGTCAAATTTCACACTTTTCCTAAAAGTTGGGTTTTTACCTACTTTGCAGCTCAAAATGACCTGAAACCCCTGTATATATAACCGTTATATATGTATTTCTGTATGACATAGTATATATATGTACTATACATTGATTACAGATGGTCCATTCAATAATCATATAGCATTGTTGGCCGGGAGATCCCGAAGGATTATTCGGCCGTCAGGTTACAGTGTTATGGATAGGCCGCGCAGTGCACTTCTTGTGGCTATCTAACCTGACCAAGTACTAGTACCGCATATAGGGAACCTACAGCTTAAGGTGGAATTAAAACCACAGAATCGTTCTGGCTTTCTCCATATTACACAGCAAGCTGTGGCGGAGGTAAAGCTCGGGTTAATGGCCTTTGAAAATTACTGCTGAGAACGGGATTTCGATCTTCAGTCAGATACCTTAATCACTGAGCTACCATTTCGTTCTATTACCTGATGGTATTAGTACCAGTTTGAAAAACGGATTTGCAAAACTGAAAACATAATGTTATGGCACAAAGTTTATTTATGCAGTCAAAATTAAGTCATAATAAGTCAAAAATTAGTCATAAATCCATTTCTTTTCCGTTTTAATGGATTGAAAGAATGTGTTCCATTTGAATTTGTTCCATACAACAATGGAAAAAAATTGTCGCTATATGAAGCATTTAAATCTCTTCAAGATACAACACCCAACACAAAATTTTTTGCTATGCACGGATAATTCCTCCTGCATAAGGTTATGTGGCATAGTAGTAAATACCATGGCTGCTTCTGTGGAAAATATGAAGCCTATTTGACAACGAACTATAGATCCAACATCACAGTTATATTTGACGGATACCGAAGTTATGCTGCGCAGAGAGTAATAAAGTCATCTGAAATGATTTGTAGTTTGAAAACATCAGATACTTCAGCAGGCATCATTTTCAGTGAGGAAACAAGTGCTACAGTGACGCAGCAAATGAGAGCAGCAAGAACTGTGTAATGTTGATACTAATGCAAAAACTGAAAAAGGAGGCATCCAAGATCAACAGGCAAAACAAGATGCTGCTGGATTGATCGTTGACGCAGCAATTTCCCAAGCAGCAAAATTCGACAGTGTGATGATTCTAAGTGAGTATATTGGCTTTCTCATTTTGATAATGGGCTTTGGTACCACGAGTTTGAACCCACACACATCCTCTTCATCCATGCATTTGCTGGATGTGATACAATATCAGCATATTTCGGCTATGGGAAAGAAAACTTCTACTGCATGATTCAATACCAACTATATCTGAAAGTAACATGCATGCTAACTTCTCAGAACTCTAGCCTCCAGAGAACATTTGGAGAACACGCAGGGGAACAGATCATCTTGGAACGGTACGGAAAAATTGCTTGTGGAACATTGGAAGGCTCAGATATGAAATGATTAAGAAATCTGCCCAAAAAATGCATTCAGACTAGCACGGTTGCCACCAAAATCAGATGCGGCAACGTTTCACTCAATATGCACGTACCACCAAGTAAAGGTTGGTTGGGTCGAGAAACGTACCCATTGCCGTGAGGATGAAGGAAAGGCTCGTCCAGTCTTATTGCAGTTACAATAATAAATGCATTCAGAAAGACGTCGGTTCGAATTCCCGTCCAAGCATCCAGATTTGGGTTTTCCATAGTTTCCTCAAATCACTCCAGCCGAATGCCGGGATGATTCCTTCAAAAGGCCATGGCCGAAATCCTTCACGTTCCTTGTCCCCAGTCCCATCGTGCCACTAATGAACTCGACGTCGACGAGGCGTAAAGTCATAAAAAAAACAATAATAAAAGACGTTGCACTTGAGTTTACTTCGAAGGATGTATCATATTCCTTCCAGAAACCTTGTTCTCCTCCATGCAGCTGTCGCTAATCAGGACTGCATTGTTCAGCTGCTTGCAAAAATTGCTCTCGCCTGCCTCGTGAAAGCGTTCCTGGAATGTAGTAGATGAAGGAGAGGAACATTTCTTCGACCTCGAGGAAGCTGTTCCTGATGCAATGGATGAAAGAGACACAATTCATTGATAAGCCGGGACAATCCAAACGGAAAAGAAATTTATTTATGACAATTTTTTTTAACTTATTTCGAAATTATTATGACTTTATAACTTTGCGTCATAACATTATGCATTGTTGTTCGCTCTCTTATCTTCAGTAATAGAGCGATCTGGTAGCTCAAGGCGTCTGACTGGAGATCGAAATCCCGGTCTCAGCAATGATTTTCAAAGGCCATTAACCCGACCTTTACCTCTGCCACAGCTTGCTGTGTAATATGAAGTAAGCCAGAACGATTCTGTGGTTTGGATTCCACCTTAAGCTGTAGGTTCCCTATATGCGGTACTAGTACTTGGTCAGGTTAGATAGCCACAAGAAGCGCACTGTGCGGCCTATCCATAACACTGTAACCTGACGGCCGAATAATCCTTCGGGATCTCCCGGCCAACAATGCTATATGATTATTGAATGGACCATCAGTAATCAAAGTATAGTACATATATATACTATGTCATACATAAATACATATATATCGGTTATATATACAGGGGTTTCAGGTCATTTTGAGCTGCAAAGTAGGTAAAAACCAAACTTTTAGGAAAAGTGTGAAATTTGGTAATACGAAAGTTGTAGGACATTTTGTCCTCTTTCAAATTGAAAATAGAATATTTCTTGATAGGACTTATCAGGAAGGAGTTATAGACGAAAAACTGAAAAAAGTACCCAAATTTTAATGTTTTTTGGCCACAGAAAATTGTGCCGAGGGTGTTGGAGGTCGAAAACTTGGTTTCTGCATACTCTCACCAATATATACAAGATAAGAAAAAAAATCTTCTACGTGATGTGATGCAAGTGAGAACTACCCCGTTACTGGACTAAATGGAAAAAATGAAAACACTGGATAATCTGAAATACCGTTAAAATTAAATTATTAAATTTTCTACGTGACTGTAAAGTGAACAGATAATAAAAGGGCACTCAGTTTGAATAAAAAACGCGAATCGTTCACGATATACTTTATTTACAGGAGGAAAACTACGATGAGTTTAACGGCCTTTGAAAGTTCAGGTCTTTCTTAGATTCCAGCCGCTGATCATTCGCTCCAAGTTGGGGTCGTTACCGTTACGATTGTTACACTCGCCTAACAATTTCGAAGCAACTTGTTTTTTTTTTAATTCCTCCTATTACGATATCACTTTATTTAACATAATTCCTGTAGTCGTACGTCACTTCAGAGTTATAAATAGTCATGGAAGGCTTTGGTGATTACGTACCTGCACGGAGTAGTACAGAAAGAAGTACCAGCCTTGGTACATTGTGGCATTAAAAAGCTACTGTTTAGTGAAGAATCGATAAAAACACAAAAAATAGAGAATACGTAATTTAATTAGTGCTTTACGCTACTTCGACAGCTCAGGTCAGAAAATATTGAGAGAAACGGACGGGAAGGAAATTTGCCTTCGCGTTAGGAAGGGAGCGTCCCCGTATTTACCATCAGTAATTTTCAACGTAAATGTGGATGGATGGGACGGATATGAACACCTGGTCTGAACGTCAGGGTTCTCCGGCTAGGCTCATATGTAACAATAAACTAATGTAAATCAAATGTGAAAATTTGGTTCCTGATGTACTCAGATAATACAAAGCATTAGCCTTACACAAAATCATTCGGTGTGGCAGAAACATATGTTGAGATCAATGCCAATCACATATAATATTTCTAGAAGATTTTTCTTCGTCGCAAGCCATTATCTCCCTTCATACCAAACCGAAATCGATAAATTACGCATCATTTTAAAGATTAAAGTCTATGCTTTGGTCACATCGTATTTTAAGAAAGGAATTTTTTGGAATTCTGTCCCTAAAGAAAAGTTCGACAGTTAAAGGGCAAAAGTAAACCAATAAATGACGTATAGTTTTAAAGATTGAGGTCTACACTTGGGTAACAACAAAATTTAGAAAGAAAGTTTTCGGAATGTGACTCTTAAAGAATAACTGTGAAAGTTGCACGTATGAGAGAGTTCAGAACCAAGCCACTAGATAGCAGCAGCACATACGACAGAGATATTAATAAACTGCTTCACTGTCGTCGACAGGGATTGAGCGCCTTACCGATAGATAGAACCACCACACATCACAGAGATATCGATAAACTACGGGTTTTTTTTTTTTTTTCATTTACGCAAACATTTATGTTCTGCTATATAATTCCTGTTTAATCATTTTATCCGCGAAGTTTTATCATGGTCTATGATCGCAGCAACACATATCACGGAGATTTGGATATGCTGTGTGTATTTTAGTTGTATTCCGTTAAGACCAGCGACAGTTCGTCACACATGTTTTATGCATCAAAACGTTTTCCCCAATTGTTTTGTAATATGTTGTAAATATTGTTACGTTTCTATTTCACTAAACAAATAAACAATTGCTACAAATGATGCGATTCTTGTTTCATCCTGTTACCACTCCCACTATTCGCCCTACTTTATTTGCGAAATTTTCGCACGAATCATCGAGTCATATTTGAATGGCTCAACAAAGCCGAGATTTTTAATAGAAAATCCCAGACCTCAATTACTATGAAGCTGTGGAATAATATGTCGCATTACACTATCGCACTCAGAAAATAGATTCTCCTAGAGTGTATAGGAAACTTAAGACATTTCATTGAAGGAAGCTTCCGTAACCAGATAATAGTCCTCATATTATGATTACCCCGAAACCTGAATATAGAGAGGGCTCTGAAAGCTCCCTGATGTAACGGTTACAGTCCATGCTGCCCTCAATATGTAGGAGTCGAGATCTTATGTTATAACCAATTGCGCCCCAAACCACCACACGTGGTGTTTGTCCGCTGTGTCACACAACAGTGCGGTCTGCCCGTTTTGTTCACCACGATTGCGTGTAATTAGGGATTGCAATCCATCAAAGCGGGATCCCGCAATCCCGCGGGATCCCGCATCATTAGACAGTCTGGCGGATCCCGCACAAAATTAAGCGGATCCGCAATCCGCAAAATGCGGATAAAACGCGTGTCAGTGCGTGACTCGTTGCCCCACTCGGTCTCTATCGGATCCGGATGTATTGCACTGTTTGCCTGTACTGTTCCAGTTGGCATTTGGCGCGTGTGAACAAACGTTTGTTTTTGTCAACCTTCGTCATTCGTAAGTAAATAGATACACTTTTATATATTCATTTTCGAGTACACATTTCTGTAATTTGAGTTATGTTGCGTGTTTAGTACGATTTTGTAACTATATAATTATTTTTTATGTGATGCAAACGTTATCTGAATTACAAAGTTACAGCTTTTTATTCACGGTTTCATTATTTCCATTTTCTTTATTTGCAGATAAAGTTATTGTGAATGTTTCCTTTTTTGCGGCTGAAAATTTGATTATTCGTTGATAGGAAACTAATTTTATCGTAATTTTAATCGCATACCTATTTATTTAGCAGCTATCAAAAGGCAATTATATATCCTTTGACTTATTGCTGTTTTGGCCGCTGCCTAAATGCGTTTCTTTGACGAATGCCGCCTGTTTACATGTGCCACTCAGGCTACAGATTAATACCTCTTCTCTTTGTTATTATTTCGACTAAAGGCAAAAAAAGTTATAATGAAGTTTTCACGGGTGTATCGACGAATTGTGTGTAGGAACACCATACTTCGACGGCTGCCTCCGCCGTCTCCCTCACGTGTGAAATCTTGAGTTTTTACAATGAAATCCGGAGATACAACCTATGAAAACTTCATTGGAATCATTCGCCGAGAAAGTCTCCTTTCTTACTAAAAAGTAATAATCCACTCTTACGTTACGCCACAGATGTAACATTGAAATCTTTGGCAGTTTAAGTGCTGGTGAGTAGTTTCCTTTAATAACATTGAATCAACTGTAAGATCAATCAAGGAATCAAGAGATATAATAATGTATCCCAAAAAAAAAAAACTTTGGAAAGAAAAAAAAGCCAAGTCTCGTGCTTGTGCAGTGACAAAAAGTTATGAGATTTTGTTCTGAGCCAAGTCTACACTTTACAAAGTATATTACCTTCACTTTGTGAAATGGAATGCTTTCTCTCGGTGTTATGGAACGTTTATTTAGAATTTAAAAAAAAAAAAAAAACTTGGCCACTAAGCAAACCATGTTTTTAAATTCATGTGATGTATTGTAAGGCACATAATATGACCTAACACTGAATGTTTTCAATTTTTTATGATTTATTTAAAAATTGGTTTAGATTAAAAAACAAAAATGTAAAACCTCGAAATGTACTTAAGACATGCTAAAAACTTTTAATATCATTTTGCCAAATGAAATATTGTTAACTATTAATTTTTATCATTTAACATTAAAATTGATTTATTAATTTAATTATTATTTAAATTATTAACGTTTTAAGTAGCTATGTTTTAAATGTAAGCGTTAAAAAGCTGTTTGCGCCAATCCCGCACGGATCCCGCGGATTGGCGCAAATCCCGCGCGGATCCCGCGGGATTGAATACACTGCGGGATTGCAATCCTTACGTGTAATGCGTACGCGGACTCGTCCAAAAACACTATGTTGCCAGTCAGCGCGTCAGCAACGGCGATCACTTGCCCATTTGAGGCGTAGGTGGTTTCTGGCCGATGGAAAACGCAACGGCGCCAATCCAGCCCTCAGCAGACGGCGTCGCACCATCGACGCAGACGTTTCCAACGTCGAGTCAGCACTGTGGACGAAGCTCTTCTGCTGGTTGCGGTCATCCCACGCTGTGGTCACATTGTGTTGTCGAGTGTCCGCTAGCCGCTTCTACCCACTTATTGCACACACGCATCACTGTCGTAGCAGCGTGCCCAGTACGACAAACCCGTTTCCCGGAAACCAATCATTCTGCCACGTTCGATATCACTCGTACCTGCTACTTCGTCCGTTGAAGTCTAGAGGCATACCCGTACGTCTTCCATGTATTCATTTCGGTTGACGGCTCTGCACCGAAGGAAAGTGACGTAATGTTGTCCGGTCACATAGAAGAGGGCGCTGCTGGGCTTAATCACTATTATGGTTCCACTGTTCTTCACATCCTGCGATTTCTGAGTGATTCGATCATTCCTTCTACGTGTTGCAATTTTTCATAAAGATTCTAACAGCTCAGCAAAGATACTCGATTCGTTAGTATGAACCGTGTCTCAGACGAACGCAATTTCCAAAATGCATTCAAAGAAAAGACATTCACAATGACAACAGGCAGGGTATTCTCAACTTTTGTTTCAGTTTTATGTCAGAGTGTCAGTTTTAAGTCGACATTCCACAATCTTGGTGTGAGGCTTCGATAGTTACTATCGGAAGAAATTCATCGCATAGGTATGGACGCAGCAGACGGTGTGGGATGGTGGAGGTAGACAACAATAAACCTTTTACAGTAAATATGTGACCGTAAATCGTGTAACTACGACAAACAATCCGTCACTGCCATGTGACAGGGTAGTATGTGGTTGTCTTCTGGATTTTCGGTACAATTTCTTCGTAAGCTGCCATTCATTGCTGTCACATCCACTAAAACCGCAAGGTTACTGTCACCGTAAAAAGCATGGTGAGAGGGTGAAACTTCCAGACACTTCTACAGTGTGCTATGCACTATGAGCTGCCGACGTGTCTCATAAACAGCCATTCACCTACAGTTTCTATTTTGCTGGTACAACGTATAGCTTTGATGTAGTTTTTTAAAATAATTTTTGTGTCATTCCCTGCTTTGTATGTTCTACTACTGGTAGGTGTTCATCAATGTTCGTTTACGATGGTGACATTATCATAAACACGTCCACAGAAATAATGTGTATGTTGAGGTCTCATTGTTCATATTCTGCATGGAAGCTTTACGGATGCTATTTCAAAAACTGAATTACCACATGGTTCTCCGTTTCACATTCCAGGAGTTTAGCGGAGTGCACTAGTAGTGCCATGTTTTCAATAATCCTTCTTCATGGTCTCAAACAGAACCATTCACTGTTACATTGGAATTATTTCTGAAAATGAAAAAAAGCTACGAAATTAAAAATTAAACATCTGCTATTTTTTGAAGGTACAGCTTCTGTTCTGACCCTGCGCTATCGCACGCAAGACATCTGCACCTTACGTGACGTGCATTTCCATTTCACTTCATTTCCTTATGCGTACACGCAAATTCGAAAAGTTTCAAGTAACAACTTCTTCCTGAAAACATTTTTTGTAACGTATTAAATATTACAATCTAGGAGTCAGTATGCATTGAGCTGTATATTACGCTTATTTAGACATGAAATAAATCTCACACGAAATATTGCATTTATATTGCTATCGGGTGTGAAGAAAACATTTCACTACGTTAGGAATCATAATACGAGTTTCCCTAAAGACAGATTCTGCTTCTGTCTCATGCTTTGTCTGTAGGAGAAGTACCTCACCCGTAGAAGAATTTCATACTAAAAAAAATCTGAATCGTGAATTTCAACAGTTTGCTGAAGGAAAGGTGACAGTGCTGTTTCTACATTCAACAAAACTAATGTTTGAATCTCAATCGAAAAGAAAAGAGTGCTCGCAGAAGGTTAGTACTGTTCTTAGTGTATTGACGTGAGGATCAAAGTAATATAGACAAACAATATGTCTAAGAAACAGAATTAATACCTTGGACTCGTTCCGATAAGGATAGGTAACCTAACATGGAATAAGAGGAAAGTTCTTCTTATAGCTGAAAATAACTGTATTACTTCAACGTTCCACCGGTTATCAGGTCATAAAGCAGTTAATTTATTCGAATGTGAGACTCTGATTGCGCTAACCAGTTCGGTTCTAATCTCGTTGTACTTCTTTCTTATTTACCTTTGTTTCCACATGTTATTATTCCTTCCACTCCACATATTCTTATGTTCTCTTCCTTCTATACTTCTGTTATTCCCATGATCATTGATGATGTTAAAGATTTCTTTCATCTTCGTTCCAAATTGCCACAGTGTCAGCAAAGCAGGCTCGTTTTTCTGCTCGTAAATGTGTTGACCGATATCACAGCTGGTGTTCGGGTTTGATATTGCTGAACATTGTGGTTATTAGAACCAATCATAGCATATGTGAGGAAACCATCCGTTTTATTCACTTAAATGTGACACTGAAAATCAAAGGTCGAATTCAGATTTGATTGAAGACCCCGGGACATACGAGAGAAGGGAGAAAGCTCAACGCGATCTCGCTTGGCTAAAATTTATTTTTAGTAGCACCACTCTGAAATGAATAAATTACCTCAGGTTAGTAAGGGATTGTGGTAAGCATTAAACCAGTGAGAGATTGATGTAGGAAAGACATAAAAAAGAAGAACTTTATCTTGCAGAAATCATGCTTCTCCGCAAGTCGTTTAAACAGCAGCAAGTCTTCTTTTTGTCAGATTCGACAAAACACCAGCCGATGTCAGTGAAAAAGCGAATACAATTTTGCGTTTACTTTGATCACCAAGTGGAGTACTAAGCTGTGAACTTTCCTTAGGAACATTGAAGTTTAGTCCTTTCTTCTTCGTCGCAGCGCAGAGCCCCCTCGCGAGGCCGATACCCCAGGGCGAGCAAGCGCGCCAGCCAGCGCGTTTCAATGCCAGGTGCGAGCGTTCATTCACACCGGACGTGCCGCGCGGGCTCTCTACCGCGCAGGGGCGTTGTGTCGCAACCTGAGCAAGAAAGAAAGCCACTCTCTCCGGCGCTTTTCTCCTGGGCTCGTACCACTTTATTGAGGCGCCCGACTTCTTACACAAAGGCGAATCCGGCTGACACATATACTTATTCATCTAACTAAGACTTTAAAACTGTTTGTACACTCTTTTAGATGTTATTTCTTTTCGTAACGTATATTTTACATTATGTCTTCTGTGATGTGTCGCACATCACAGAATAAATTGTAGTAGTCAAATACTTTCACGAAACTCGGCATACTTTCCATGCCATGCTGTGAGGATTCTAAGCAAATATGCTATATGGGTTTGTGTTTTATTTCTCCCAATCACAGACTCATAATAAAAAGGAAACTTTCTCTCATCTGCCTGCAATAAACATCCACCGATAGAAGACTCACGAATAGCACAAAGTCATGGTAATGGTGGATGATGCCTAAGATAATACAATTGTTTAACATCAAATTTTTCACTCCAAGCTAATCTTACTGGAAACTATACTGCTATCTTGCATTTGGAATATAACTACCAAACTTTCCGAACTGTAAGGGGATACATTTTATTTTATGCTGATTTATGTATTAACACTGTAGTTCAAAATAATATTAATTCTCAAACAACAACTCATTACGATGAAATCCGAGGTTTAATTACACTATTATCACCATTTTTAGTGGTATTAAAGAATCTACAGACGTGTTCAGAGAATAAACCGCATTATCTGCTCATCCGCTCAGTATTTACAAGCTCTTGTCTGGGCAATAAGATCGAAGCTCTCAGTCAAGACAATTGTGAAGAAGTCTTGGTACTGAACATGTTTTTCTATTTCTGTCGATTTTTCGTTTGAGAATACCTGGTTGAGAAGTGTGATGTTCATATACACCATATATCCTGCTAACCAATACCACTTGAGCCGGAAGTTTAGGCCTTGAAGTGCAGAGATCGGCATTAGTATGCTCAGCCATAGAAATTCATCATCAGTATTTGACATTTCAGCTTCTGTTGGCGGTTTGGCGCACCCTCTTCCATTTCTTGCTACACTACTTGTCTGCGATCAACAGCTCTAGCCTCCAAGTCTTTCTATGCCTTCTCCATCCATTTTTTTCCGCGTTCTTCCTACAGGTCCTCTTCACATACCTCCGTTCAAGAGTGTTGACTTCGGCATTCCCCTCACCCCCATTCTCAAGACATGACACAGCCAGTTCAATCAATTCCTCTTTAACTTCTATTTTGATGGGTAAACCTTTAATCTCTCTTGATGTTTACCTTTCTTTTCTATCTTTCCTTGTGACGTATCCACCGTCTTTCAGAAAAACCTCATCTCTGCAGTCTGCTTCGATATCTCATTATTCTTGTCCAGATTGGTTGGTAATACACTTAACAAAACACGATTTTGGCTTCCTTCTCAACGTTCCACATGCAGATTACACTCTTGATCAGGTGACTGCCCTTATCATTTTTAAAACATTTTACTCTTAATGTCTTGGTAGCCGAAGGATCGGTCGCTGGTTGATGAAAACATGCCGAGCGGGTCCCGGTGAAGATGATGAAGACCGCGGTTGTGGTAGATGTTTCATCCATGTGAAACCAAAACATTGTAAGTAATGGGTAAGCGCACGCTGGGGCGGTCACTCGCGCAGTCGCCATCGACACTCACCGCGAAGACAATGAGAAAACAAAGATTTCTTTTTTTTTTCGTCGTGGCTTAGCGCAATACTGGATGCTTGCTTGACTTTGACTGACTGATCAAGGTCACGTGATCTCTGAAAGCATCATGCAGTTCGGCTTTGAGAATATATATATATATTAGGTGCTGTGCTTACTTGCCCCGCTTTTTGAGATGAACGACATAGAAATTAATAAAATACATTCATATTAGAAAACCGTTCGAAATGGAACCTCAGACAGACTATTTATTCAACCTGATATCGATCATTATAAATTAAAACAATGTTAACATTCAGTTCTTGTGTTAACAATTCTCTCAAATAAAATGAACATTGAATTTAAATATTCTTATTCTGAAATGGATAATTATTATTTTGAAATGGAAAATTCTGATTTTGAAATGGAAATACTGATATTGGATTTGAAAACTTTGGAAAGAGTTCGAAATGCTCTACTAAACGGTGCACTCATTTATTTATTTATAATAATTAGCATTACCTCATGGACACGATGAGTCCTTCCTCAGCATTGGAGTTGTGTGGTAATTTTTATAACCATTTGACTTCTCCAGTTTGTCCATGATGTTGTTGTAATTGAACTGAAAAGTTTTTGGTATCATTCGTAGGTAGGCATGGAATTTGTCTGGGCGATTTTTCAGTTGCTGATATAAGTGATAAAATTCACGAAACGTTTGTCTTTTTTCATTTATTGGATGTGATCTGAACGCTGTGATACTAGCTGTGGCTACTACTAGCCAATTATCATCACAATCGTTATCACTTCCGTAAATCATTGCAAGTAACACAAAGTAAGGGATACTCAATGTAAACATTAAATCTACAAACTGTAAAGTGTATGACTTCTACGAATATTTGTAAAACTGCGGTAAACACTAGCAGCTATGTCTCAACAATGCAACATCGATCTTTATCTTCGCCTCTACCTGCTCGGCATGTTTTTACCCCATGATCTTCACCTTCGACCGCGATCGGCATGGTTAATACCATTAGAATTGCCACGCATGGGCGTCTATAGCAGCTACCTTAACCTTACCCTGCCGGACATGGGGAGACTACAGATTAACGTGGTATCCAAACCACGGAAGCATGTTGGCGTTCTTCACATTACACAGTAAGCTGTGCCAGAGGTGAAGGTCGGGATTCGAACCGGGGACCTTTCGATCTCTGGTCTGACGCCTTAACCACCGAGCCACTGGACCGCTCTTAAGCTCTCATTGGAGGATGCTGTCGGCGAAGAATTATAGTTATACGGGCAGTGAATTTCACAGCTCAGTTACCACCTAATTTAATACCCTGTTTCCACTTTTACGCTTCACGAAAACCTCGGATATTTGCAGTTAAATTTATAAATTCTAAAACACATATTCTAACAGACCTGAAAAAAAAACATCCACGAAATAGTAACCAGTAGAATAGTAATCACAAAACTTTGTTGTGTTACTTCTATTATTTCATCACCAAGCATGGAACAACATTTCCAGTCTCAAGCGAAAAAACAGCTAGTGAAGCATAGCAAGTAGCCCCGTGCCCCACATTATCCACAGCACTAGATGGAACGTCTTAATACGTTTAATGGACTGAAAAGAATTCGCTGGAGTGTGTTGGTGGGTTTACGAAGTAACTGTACTCCAGCGAGCCAGCCAGGCAGGTAGTGGCCGAGGTCAGGCGCCGCACCAGGAACTGACACCGCTACCTGCCTGCCGCTCACGTCAGGCGCGTAGGCTTACTGCGACAGGTTTCCAGCGGGAGTATTTTGCATACTGCGTATGAGTTTTACCCATACCGCCAAAGTATATCACGTCTATATTAATCACGACATTCGGACAGATGTTATAGTAAAGTATTCCGCAGTTTTGCAACATGTGATCGTAGCAAGTATTTAGACGTTTTGAAACTGGAATTATAGCCGGTTCAATTAACACAGGCGGCTCGAAGTCAGTCTGCTCTATCCCCACTTTGCTGCCCTTACCCCCACATGCGAAGGGGATATATGCCACTCGCCTAGTGGAGGCAGCGATCAGCTCGGACGACTAGGAAAGGGAGGGGCTGGTGAGCCACCACTCGGAGTGAACAGGGTATGGTAAGGACGTGAGTTCAATTCCTCGTACGGCCATCCTGATTTCGGTCAGTCCAGGATATTCCTTCCCGTTCTTGGCTCCCTATCCTCTCGAGGATCTATGAACTCAATTTCGACGAGCTGCAAAGCCCAACAAAAGTTACATGTAACATCAAATCACTCAAATTCTATTACCTATTACCATGACTTGGAAAAAATTAGGCAGAAATGAAATTAGAAGAATATTTAATAAATCAGATTCCTGAAATCAATGAAAATCTGCCGGTAATGACAGATAATTATAGTAGCATTATGTATCAAACAGATTAATTAATAATCTACACAAATTTGCATTATACCATCTTAAATACAAGATACAGCAAAATTTCTATTCATTGTTTCATCGAACCACGCGTTATTGAATGCCCCGATACTGTATCACGCTGTCGCCCGTGTTTTATGACTCCCATGGGAATAAAATAAGTGAAACAGAAATATTATTTAAAGTTTCCAGCTCGCATCACAAGTCGAAATGATCATTCTTTTAACACTATAGTTGAATTTTAATACCATTTCACAGTTAAAACTCAATCACACTTTAAAAAAGAATTGTGTTGTTTCTGATCGTTGGTGTATGGAAGGTTATAATAACTTTTGTGTGCAGGAGAGCTTCTATGACAATGATGTGAAATTTTGTGAGTAACCGTATGGTGCTCTTTTCACTCATCTGGTATTTATAGTTTCATTTCAGTGTACAGTGCTCGAATTATATTTTTCGAGATACCTGTTCATTCGCAATGTCATTCGAAGTATATCAAACAAAAACAAATTACGGTAACATCGTTCGATTGGAAGGGAAAAACATTCTGAACACAATACAAAGCTTACATGATTTACTTACATCGCTTATTATCATCCGATAATACGCTTTTTTTGATCTTGATATGACACACCAAAGACATTTAGAATTAATTTGTCTACCATAAAGTAAAATCCATGTGAGTAATTCATTGTAGCAACTGTGTTGTCGAATTGTAAAAAATGAAAAATTAGTCACTCTTTCCCAGAACAATCAAGAAACATTGTTTCATGTACTAATATCTTGCTCCATACTATTGTACGTTAGGTACGTTTTATTTTTATTTGAATGTTAAAAGAATCAGCAATCGGATTGTCCAATGCTACAGAAATGTTCAAGATAGTAAATAAGAGGACAACGTAACTTAGCTGAGCTCAGTAGGGAGTTTAATCATCGGATAAGTGCCGGCTGTGTAGCCTTGGAATAGATACTTACCAGTATAACAAAAATGATATCGCTTACTTCTAGAATTCACAAAAAAAGTTCTTTCATACCTACCCTAGCCCATATGCCCGTCAGAAATGACGGGTCAAAGGAATTTTCTGGCAATTCATTTCTTTGCGGTTGCCTAAATAGATCAAATTGTCGTTATGTAATGCTCATAATCTTATTTTGTAATTTGTACATCTTTCGGTTTTAGTTTACATACCGTTACAAATCGAGCTTCCACTGAATTCATGATGTCACAATCAGGGAAACAATGAAATCAAAAATAAATTAGGAACCCCAAAATCTTATGCTATGGAACGTGATATTGGTTTTATTCCTGGTCCAGGTCTCATTCAGCATGATAAATAAGAAACTACTTTCATTCCTATGAAATTATAACTTCAGTAACTCGGCGCTTATGAAAGCAGCTTAACTTATTTATAAAACTAAATTCATTTTGAATTATTCAGAAAATAATTGATTAATTTGTCACTCTAGTCCTGTCTGCATTCCGACACAACCAGAACTTCTACTAATATTGCTGTTCAAAATTCATACGTTCTATTACCCGTGTGCGAATACCTTCATTGTATTGCGAACTAAATTTGACCCACTGGAAATATTTATGTGTGTCTCATATAGTGACATCAGTAATAAAAGCAACTAATAATTAATATATTAATTTAAAAGTACTACATAATTTTATTTCAGTATTTCGAGAAAATTTGATGATTTAATTTAATTTAATTGCAATGGAGCACACGCTCCGGTGGTAATTTCCCTACTCACCCATCTTCCCCCTTTCCTGCACCCAGCTACATTTGCCCTCTACAAATTTTAACTTTAAATTCTTTCAACGTTTTCGGTAAATTATTCATCATTTCCCTTGGTAACTTATTCCAATCCCTGACACCCTTACCTAAAAAAGATAATCTTCCCACAACCTTGTGCCTGAAATCCAATGCTAGCTTGTGGTCATGGTCATCTTTTCCCTTCCAAGCACTACTTTTAATAGCTATACCAATATCTTTCCATGCCTCATCGCCAGTATACGCCTTGTACACTCCCATGACCCTCCTCATCCTCCTCCTGTCTTGAAATGACTCCCATTACAGCTCCTTTATCATATCTGTTACTGATTCCATTCTGCGATAATTTCCAGAAACAAACATAGCAGCCCTTTTTTGCAACCTCTAAAACTCCTGTATTTGATACGAAAAATGTGGGTCCCATACTACACTACCATATTCGAACAATGGTCTGACCACAGTTTTGTAATCCAATTCCTTTACTTCTCTCGTACATCCCCTCATCACTCTCTCCAACATGTGCAAAATTTGAAACCTTTCCCTGTCTAATGTGTCCTGCCCAGTTAAGCTTGTTAGCAAATGTAATGCCAAGATATATACATTTCAAGTCTTCAGCAAGCAATTTTTTCCCCACCTTATATTCATAACTAACCTTTTGTTTTTTTATTATTGTATCTAACAAGCTGACTCTTCTTTGCATTTATCTTCATCCCATGTTTAACAACCCAACTAGATATCCTGTTCATATCACCCTGCAACTGCGTACAGTACTCTATCGTTTTGATCCTTTCATATAGCGGTGTGTCATCTGCAAGCAATCTAATTTCTGATAGTAAACAATCAACACAATTATTCATTAGAATAATGAATAGCAATGGTCCCAATACGCTACTCTGCGGCACACCCATTTTTACTTCCACTTCTTTTGATATTACATTTCCTACCCTAACTTTCTGTTTTCTGTTTTTTAAAAATTCTTCAACTCAGCAAATCACTTTCTCATCCACTCCAATTGTTTTAGCCATATTTACTACAATTTTATGGCTTACTCTGTCAAACGCCTTTGAGAGATCTAGTGCTACACTATCAATTTGGCCCCCCTTTCCATTTCATCTGAAATATCTTGCATATATCCCACCAACTGAGATTCGCTTGAATATCCTTGCCTGAACCTGTGTTGCCAACTTGAAAACCACTTACCTTCCTCACATATGTTTCTGATGTGGTTGCATATCAATCTTTCCATTAATTTACCTACCACTGATGTCAAACTGATTGACCTGTAATTTTCGAAACTATTTCTCAGCCCTCCTTTATGAACCAGCACTACTATCGCACTTTTCAAGTCCTGTGGTAAGCAGCAAGTATCCAGACTCAATTTAAATAATATTTTAAGATAAGGTATAATGTCACATCCGGCTATCTTTAAGATATCTGTAGTAATATTGTCTACACCAGCCCCTTTATGATTTTTCAGCTTTCTGATTTCCTTTATGATTTCCTCAGGATGAATTTCAAATTCTTTTAGCATCTTCATTTCTAATTGTGTTGTTAAGCTCGTTCTCCAAATTAAACCCTCCCGTTTCTGATTCCATTGTCCCTAATGCTCTCACTAAACCAGTTACTTAAAATCTCTGCTTTTTTCAAATCCTCAGTAACTTCTTCTCCATCCTTATCTATAAGCGTCTCTACACCTTCCCTTCACCCCAGTTTCCTGATATAGCCATAGAAATTTCTAGAGGCATCAGTCAATGGTCCTCCTGCACTGACAATACTCTTCATAAACCTATATTTAGCCGCTATTTTTGCTGTTATTAAGTCCTTGTTTAGTTGTTTTAAATATTTCCTTCTACCCTGCTGCCTCTTAACTCTGTTACGTTCTCTTCTTACCAACCTCTTTAACCTCCTCACTTCCCTATTATAGTACACAGGTTTTCTGCTTCTCTTTATTTTCTGCTTTAGAATAAATTTTTCTTCCCCCTTTCTTATTATCTCATTGAACTCTTCCCACCTTGGCTCTACTGTACTTGTGCCTTCCTTCCGTTTGCTGAATTGTTCTCTGAAATATCTTATCAAATGCGAAATCTGTGCCTTTTTATAACTGTGTCTATTTCCCCCTTCATGTATATTATAACAGTGACTTAAAATATCTACATCGAATATCAAGCCTTGTAAGCCCGTCAAAAATTTTAGCAATTCGTTTCTTCACTAACTAAATACAATTTTCATCAGATAACGCTCATAATCATGAAAATGATGTAATGTAGATATTTCTTAGCTTACTGTAATAATGATATTGTTTTACAGGGAGTAGTATGAGAAAAATCTACTTCGAACAAATTCGAATTAAGAAAAATCAACTACGTCGATTTTTCGAAATACATACTTTTCTTTTAGTGTGCTGGCAGCTTATTTATTCGTGGATGCGTACCTTAATAGAACTGTTATTAAATAACGCGCATAACGTCGAACATCTCTGGTCGTTGTAAGTTGATCAACGAAGGCGAAAAGTGTGATGTCATAGCGTGTCTTCATATTGTGACGTTACCGCGTGACAGAACTTCCTGACCAAGACTGGCATTTTATGGGTATAGATAATTTATCTCAGTTGGTACTCTTTGCCATTAGTAGTTTAATAGTATTCTTGAAATGTAAATAGCAGATCATAAGAACGCTGGTCACGCGTTTTCCTATGACTCAAACCGCAGTTGCTGAGGATGGAGTTCCGTGTGAACTGGACCGTAAATAAATGAGAGCTGAAAAAATGTACGCAAAGAGTGAGATGCATAGTGAATTACCTGCGTCAACACTTGACTTCTCTGCATTGCTAAATCTACAGGTGCACTGAAATTTCGAAACTGCACTTGCTCTTTGTCGTAATCAGTAACTTTCTAGATTTGCAGCTACTCAGTGTCCTCCAAGCGCCATGTTGGTGCGTAGTTCTTGTGATAGTTAAAGCTGTGGCCTTTCCTCGCCGAAACCTTTCTCGTTCTGTGTAATTACAGTTTTACGCGTGGCCTGATAAACAAGGCTCTTACGACACCACTTGTCACTGCGGAAAGACCTTTCCTCGCCCACTTGTGATTGTCTGACTTCTACACCTGTGAAATATGTACAACCACTTACTGTCGTATACGGCAAGTCTCTCCGCAATGAACCAGCTGCGGACTTCGCGCTGTCATTCATCAAAATCAACTACTCAAAATTAGATTCTCTTCACAAGTAGTTTACTAATTATAATGAGAATGGAAACATCACTGTTGACCGGGTCCTTAAGATTTTTCCAGATCACTAATTGAACATTCTCTTTTACTTTCGAAGCTCTCATGAAATCAGAAAGCGTTGTCCGGTCGGCAGCTAGTCTTGTCCGGCAATGAGCGAACCAGGAGGACAGAGTCTATGTAAGGAATCCAGATTGCTCATTAAAACGATTCACCATCGCGAGGAACGAACGGAATAAATACAGGTGCAGAAGATATATATAATTCATTTACTGGCCTTTTTATTGCCATAACAGTCGAACTAAATGGAGAACCTAGTAATTTTCAATCATTCAAACAGAGTGATGCCGAAAGCTTCAGCGTTATATCGAGATTTTTATTTGTGTTTTAGGTCATATTAGTTCTGTTAACAGTATTTATACAGAGGATATTGCTTAGTCTTCTCAGAATCTAGTTTTTTTTTTTTTTTCAAGAGGAAATCTAGGATCCATGTTACAAAAGTCTGTAACATCAAGTACAGTGTACTGTACAAGCGTTGTAATTTCCGAGCCAATCGATCTTACTGTTAGGTCAGTAAATGAAAGCTCTGATGGATTATTAGACTGATCTACCGTCCAAACTGTGTTTCCATTCGCTTTTCTGAAAGAAGGTTTGAGAACGTCCTACTTTGAATTATATCGTTCAGTGAACGAAAGGACAGTTTTCTGTCTTATTGCTGACATTGAACCTATGAATGCGTCCACTATGTTCTCATTGCATTGGGTAACAGTTAAGCTTGGCATACGGGACAATGCATCCTCCGCCACACACTTTTAGTGAATCGCGGAGTAATGGTAATAGTAATGCGAGTTCTAATCCCCGTCAGGCCATCCAGATTTCGGTTTTCCATGGTTTCCCAAAACCACTGCAGACGAAAGCCAGAACACTTCCTTCAGAAGGCCGAGCAGAATTCTTCCCGTTCCTTGCCTCTGGCTCTAATACGTCGACGCCGATGAGCCACATAGCGAGAGGCATAAACATAAAAAACCTATGTTTCACTTCATTCACTTCACGTGTGCACCCACATTACCAGAAAA